>CM053785.1:586541408-587741408 GCA_028749045.1 Cupressus sempervirens | reverse complement strand
TTAAAATCTTTAAGACTTTAGTTAAGAATCAGACTGGCCACAAAATAAAGTGCTTGCAAATGGATAATGCTAGAGAATTTTTCTCATTGGAGTTTGATTCATTTTGTGCAGATAATGGCATCCGTAGAATTAAAAAAATTCGATTCACCCAACAAGAAAATAGAGCAGTGGAGAGGATGAATAGAACAATCCTTGAGAAATCTCATTGTATGCTTTCTAATGCCAATTTAGGCAAGGAGGTTTTGGTAGAGGCATGTAATACAGTGGTATATTTAATCAACCAAAGTCCCTCTTCTTGGTTGGACTTTGACATACCAGAGGAAGAGTGGTTGGGAAAGAAAATCTCATATTTCTCACATCTGGGTGTTTGGATGTCAATCTTATGTACATGTTCTGAAGGAGAAAATAAAAAAACTTGATCCAAAATCACAAAAGATATTTTTGTGGGCTATGGTGAAGACCAGTTTGGTTTCAGAATATGGGATCCAATTGGGAAGAAAATCATCAAAAGTAGAGATGTTGTCTTCAATGAGAAGGTATTTCCAACATTACACAAGGAAGGGAAAATGGTATGTGAATATGCCCCTTTCTATATTTTTGATAATAACTCTAATGTTGTCAGAGATCAAAACAATGTTTCTTCTAGCATTTTATCTCCAAATTCAGTTCTAGTCCCTGCCCCTCTTTCCACTTCATCCACTAGCATGTGGAATCATTCCAATACTACTAATGAATAGAGTATTGGGTAAGTGCACCACATTGTGGTACTAAAAGGGGGGTATAAGTGGACACCTTTCTCCTAAAATCTGCAAATTTTGAACTTCAATAAGAATTTGAAGATAGTTATGCTCAAAATTTTAAAATATGACAGAAACAAAAGTCGTAGTCCTTTGAATCTAGTTTCTAAACTACTAATTTTTTTTCAAAATGGTTTAGTTTTAGGTCCTCAAAAAAGGGGGCCACAAAAAGTGGTACTATTTATTCCAAAAAAACATAACATAGTAACAAAGTTTGGGCCCCCTAAAATTTTAACTTTTTTTTTGAAATTCTTTAATAACTCTGGTCAAAAGTTACTTAACACTATGTAGTTTATCCCAGATTTTTCGAGTAATTTTATAAAGTGTATTTTATTTTTTATGAATTTTTTAACTAGACACATCTCAAAAACATGAAATATCTATGTGCTCCCCATAGAAATAATTGAAAATTAATCTAAAATCAAATTTATTTTTTTCAAAGTGTGTAGAACAGAGTCTAGTTTCTAAAAAACTAAGTTGTTGGAAAATTCGATGAACGAGCTAAAATCTATAGCCCAATTAGTACATGGTGGTTTTTGACAAAAAATGAACATACATTCAAAAGAAATTATAGATGAAAGGCTTGATTTAGTTCAAATTGAAAATAAATTATATGGTTAGATAGCTAACACAAAGACCTATAATGCTATGTAACCTGATCTTGTCGATACCCAACCACGAGGAATCTTGAAGGGGAGCACACAAGAAAAATCAATAATTTTTGGTATATTTGCTGAAAAACACATCTCAGACCTATTTATAAACTCCAAACCTTTGGGTTGGATCTCCAAAGCAAAACCAAGCCTTAGGCTTGGTTTTAATACAAAGCTTTCAATAGCGCATGCACCCTATAGCGCACACACATTATTAGAAGCATTTAAATTCTCAATAGTGTGTGTGTGCTATAGTGCACACACACTATTGAGACCTAAATTGCAACCCAAGAGCAAGAGAGAGCTAGGTGGGGGGTGGGGGACGGGGGGGCAAAGGAATGGCTATGTGTGTGAGAGAGAGAGAGAGAGAAAGTAGGGGATGGGAGAGGGGAGAGAGTATAGGATGGGAGAGAGGAAGTGAGAAAGTAGGGGATGGGAGAGGGGAGAGGAACAAGATGGGAGAGAGGAAGTGAGAAAGAGTAGGGGTGGTAGAGAGAGTACAGGATGGGAGAGTAGGGGTGGCAAAGAGAGTACAAGATGTGAGAGAGAGTAGGGGTGGCAAAGAGAGAGTATAGGATGGGGGAGAGAGATTGAAAGTAAGGGATAGGAGAGAGATAAAGTGTGAGAGGGAGTACAGGTTGGGAGAGAGAGATTGAGAGTAGGGGATGGGGGAGAGAGAGAGTAGGCAATGAGAGAGGGGGAAGATAGAGTAGCTCAAGAGAGAGTAGGAGATGGAAGATAGAGTAGGTGATGGGAAAGGGAGAGAGAGGGGGGATGGAAATGTGTTTGTGTGTGTGTGTGTGTGTGTGTGTGTGTGTGAGAGAGAGAGAGAGAGAGAGTAGGGGATAGGAGAGAGTGAAAATGTAAGAGAGAGTAGGGGTAGCAGAGAGAGTAGAGAGGGAGAGAGTGAGAGTGAGAGAGAGTGTGAGAGTGAGAGTGAGAGTGAGTGAGAGAGAGAGAGAGATTAGGTGGTGGGAGAGGGAGAGAGAGTGAGAGACAAAGTAGGGGATGGGAGAGGAGAGAGGGGGGATGGGTGTGTGTGTGAAAGAGAGAGAGTAGGAAATAAGATAAGGGAGAGAGAGATAGAGAGTAGGGGATGGGAGAGAAAGAGAGTAGTCAATGGCAAAGAGAGTGGGAGAGGGAGAGAGATGGGGGATGGGAGTGTGTGTAAGAGATAAAGTAGGCAATGGGAGAGAGTGTGAGAGTGTGGGAGAGAGTAGGGGTGGTAGAGAGAGAGTGAGAGTAGGGGATGGGAGAGAGAGAGAGAGAGAGTGAGATTTATATATATATATATATAGTAGGTGGTGGGAGAGGGAGTGGGAGGGAGAGAGAGGGGGAATGGAAGTGTGTAAGAGAGATAGAGTAGGGGATGGGAGAGAGTGTGAGAGTTTAAGAGAGAGTAGGCGGTGGTAGAAAGAGATCATACAGGATGGGTGAGAGAGAGAGAGAGAGAGAAGGGGATGGGAGAGAGTGTGAGAGAGAGTAGGGGATGGAAGAGAGAGTGAGAATAGGGGATGGGAGAGAGAAAATAGAGAGGGAGAGAGAGTACTTGAGAGAGAGAGAGAGAGAGATAGTAGGTGGTGCAAGAGGGAGTGGGGAAGGGAGAGAGAAGGGGGATGAGAGAGAGTGTGTGTGTGTGTCTATGAAAGAGAAAGAGAGTAGGGGATGTGAGAGGGGAGAGAGAGAGTAGGCAATGGGGGAGAGAGAGTAGGCGGTGGGAGAGGGAGTGGGAGAGGGAGAGAGAGGGGGAATGGTAATGTGTGTAAGAGAGATAGAGTAGGGGATGGAAGAGAGTGTTAGAGTGTGAGAGAGATTATGTGGTGGCAGAGACAGCTCGTATGGGATGAGAGAGAGAGAGAGAGAGAGAGTGAGATTAGGCGATGGGAGAGTGTGAGAGGGAGTAGGGGATGGGAGAGAGAGAGTGAGAGTAAGGGATGGGAGAGAGAGAGGGAGAGAGAAAGAGTACAGAGAGAGAGAGAGAGAGATAGTAGGCAATAGGAGAGGGAGAGGGAGAGGGAGAGGGAGAGGAGGGATGGGAGTGTGTGTGATAGATCTAGAGAATAGGGGATGAGAGAGAAGAGAGTAGGGGGATAAGAGTGTGTGTGTCTATGAAAGAGAGAGAGTAGGGGATGGAGGATAGAGAGTAGGCAGTGGAAGAGGGAGAGAGTGAGAGTAAAGGATGGGAGAGTGTGTGAGAGAGAGTAGGGGATGGGAGAGAGTGTGAGAGAGAGTAGGGAGAGGGAGATAGAGAGAGGGGGATGGGAGTGTGTGTGACAAATCTAGAGAGTAGGGGATGGGAGAGAAGAGAGAGATAGGGGGGGATGGGAGTGTGTGTGTGTGTGTCTATGAAAGAGAGAGTGTGTGTGACAATGTGAGAGAGAGTAGGGGGTGGCAAAGAGAGAGTACAAAATGGGAGAGATAGAGTGAAAGGATGGGAGAGAGTGAGAGAGAGAGTAGGGGGTGGTAGAGAGAGTACAGGATGGGAGAGACAGAGTGAAAGGATGGGAGAGAGAGTGTGAGAGAGAGTAGGGGATGGGAGAGAGTGTGAGAGAGAGTTGGGAATGGGAGAGAGAGAGAGTAAGAGTAGGGGATGAGAGAGAGAGAGAGAGGGAGAGTAGAGAGGGAGAGAGAGAACTTGAGAGAGAGAGATAGTAGGCGGTGGAAGAGGGAGTGGGAGAGGAGGAGAGATAGGGATGGGAGTGCATATGAGAGATCTAGAGAGTAAGGGATACGAGAGGGGAGAGATAGAGGGGGATGGGAGTGTGTATCTAAGAAAGAGAGATTTTAGGGGATGGGAGAGGGGAGAGAGAGTAGCCTGAGAGAGAGAGAGAGAGAGAGAGAGAGAGAGAGAGAGAGAGAGAGAGAGAGAGAGAGAGAGAGAGAGAGAGAGAGAAGCAGATGGGAGAGAGAGACTAGGTGGTGGGAGAGGGAGAGAAGGGCAGATGGGAGTGTGTGTAAGAGAGAGTAGGGGATGGCAGAGAGAGTGTGAGAGAGAGTAGGAGGTGGCTGAGAGAGAGAACGGGATGGGAGAGAGAGAGTGAGAGTAGGGGATGGGAGAGAGTGTGAGACAGAGAGTAGGGGATGAGAGAGAGAGAGAGAGAGAGTGAGAGAGAGAGAGTAGGGAGAGGGATATAGAGAGAGGGGGATGGGAATGTGTGTGACAAATATAAAGAGTATGGGATGGGAGAGAAGAGAGAGGGGGGATGGGAGTGTGTGTGTGTGTGTGTGTGTGTGTGTGTGTGTGTGTTTGTGTGTGTGTGTGTGTGTGTGTGAGAGAAAGAGAGAGAGTAGGGGATGGGAGAGAGTGTGAGAGTGTGAGAGGGAGTAGGGGGTGGCATAGAGACAGTATGGGATGGGAGAGATAGAGTAAATGGATGGGAAAGAGTGTGAGAGAGAGTAGGAGGTGGTAGAGAGAGAGAGTATAGGATGAGAGAGATAGAGTGAAAGGATGAGAGAGAGTGTGAGAGAGAGTTGGGGATTGGAGAGAGAGAGTAAGAGTAGGGGATGGGAGAGAGAGAGAGAGAGTAGAGAGGGAGGGAGAGAACTTGAGAGGGAGATAGTAGGCGGTGGGAGAGGGGGAGAGAGAGGGGGGATGGGAGTGTGTATCCATAAAAAAGAGAGTTTAGGGGATGGGAGAGGGGGGGGAGAGAGAGAGAGAGAGAGAGAGAGAGAGAGTAGGGGATGGGAGAGAGTAGGGGGATGGGGGAGAGAGAGAAATAGTAGGAAGTGGGAGAGGGAGGATGGGAGTGTGTGTGAGATATCTAAAGATTAGGGGATGGGAGAGGAGAGATGGTGAGAGAGGTAGACAAAGTAGGTAGTGGGAGAGGAAGAGTGAGAGAGAGAGAGAGTAGGGGATGGGAGAGAGAGAGTAGGGGATAGGAGAGGGGAGAGAGAGTAGGGAGAGAGAGAGAGAGAGAGAGTAGGGAAGATAGAGAATAGGGAGGGTGGGGAGTGATGTGTTTTCACATATTGTGTACGCACTATAGTGCATACACACTTTATAGTGTGTACGCGCTATAGTGTGTACGCACTATATAAAATCACCTAAAAATGGTCGAAAAGAAACTTTGGGGCCCATTTCATCCATTCTCTACTTTTGGTCTATTGTGCACTCTGTTATTCCAACAAAAATCATGAGTTTCAACATAGCAAACACTATTTCAACACTTTTTCAAGCTACCAAACACCAAATTCAATCATTGGATATGCAATTTGAAGACTTTTTGAATATTCCTTGTATAGAAAAGGTTAGTGCAACCATTTTAAATATTGTTTGTTGATATATAGATACAAATTTGATTATACTTTGACATGTTGTTTAATATATAATGAATTCATTGAAAATTGTATGTTTGAATGAAATATTATTTTGAAATAGTTAGAAATTTGACAAGTCGTTTGATATATATTGTGTATTCATTCAAATAATTATAATTTTTATATGTATTTGAATAATTTGTAATTTACATATTTTAAGTAATTCAGATGTTTGAATAATTTGACATGTAGAAATCATCGTCATGCCAAGGAAGAAACCAAAAAATCAAACAAATGAAGATAGGGAGAGAGATTTGGCAATTAAAAGAGGTAAAATGAAATTACTATGTGAACAAAGAAAATTGCAAAGCAATAATGAAGAATTGACTTTTGAAGAGGATCAAGAACCACCAGTACAAAGAAACAAAGAGGAAGAATTAGAAAGACAAAGAGAACAAATGAGACTGTTATGCTCAAGAAGACAATTGAATTGTGAAGCTACACCATCTTCCAATGTTGGAGTCATATCATCTGCTACACCATCTTTCAATGTTGAAGTCATATTGTCCTCTCATGTTGAAGAGACACTGATTTGTAGATCCGACGATATACACACTCCATCATGTCATGTTGAAAGCACAACATCAAAACATCAAGTAGGTGATATTACATCTTTTACATCTTATTGCCAAGGAACATCATCTTTGGTTCAAGGTACGCAATACACTCAACCTTATATTGATGTTGAAAATGTTGAGAAAATTGAAGAGATTAGAACACCTTCTAGAATTTATTTTAGAAGATCAAAATATTTGATTGATATTGATACTAACATTTTGAAATCAATGCCTGACAAGATTAACAAGTGTACTTGTCAAAAAAAAGTTAATCATATGTGGAGATTCTTTTTTGAAGAATTAAATATTATAGGTTAATGCCAATTATTTGTTGAAATGATGAGGAATTTTAAATTTAGGCCTATCATGAAGATTCTTGGGCTAAGAACGATGGTCAAATAAAAAAATATTGTAAAGAATCTAATGACTGCTTATGAAAAAGTGGGTTCTAAATCACACACCAAAGATAGTAATATCACAAGATGAGTACTTAAATTGACAATAGTAAATAGCCAAATGAAGAAAGCTTGACTCATGAGAAAGACAAGAAAAATATTAAAAATTGGTAGAGTTACTCTAAGGAGAGCCATGCTAAGGCGTGAGAGATTGGAAGATCCAACAAAAAATGAGTTATGGACATTTACTGGTATACTACCGTGAAAGGATAAAAAAATTAGTGAAGCCTTGAAATCATTGATTGAAAATTTTTGAAAAAATAATACACGTGTTTCCTCTAATCAAGGAGATGTTGTAAGGAGGATTGGTAGTCAAAATCGTGACCCACATGCAAAACATTTTTTGGACTCAACTCAGACACAACTTTTTGCAAAATTTATTGGTATGTATCCTCAAATTCGAATAAGTCAAAGATTTTTTGAAATAGGTAAACTTTTTTATGTGAAGATAAATTACACATGCACAACTTGTTGTTGTAGGATACATATTGAATTTTCTAACCATTTTGATTTTTTAAGGCATATATGCGTAGTTTTGCATTCTTAGTTTGTTTGGAAGGATTGTGACATGAATGAGCCACCAAGATCTTCAAGGGAATTCACATTCAACATTTTATGTGAAATAGGAGACGGCCAACAATTTTACAAGACATCATGCTTGGATGGTACATGCTTATTTTGTGGTTCTTTGCAACTTTTATCAACTTGTCAACATATGGATAGTACACATGAAATTGGAAATGAAATAGTAGATTACAGAAAATTTAAGATAGTGACATATGCTCTTAAAGATGTGAAACATGGTAAAAGATGTGATTTAGTCATTGAAAATATTCTAGTTTATGAGTTCATGAAGATTTTTTGTGAAAAGATTATTTATGAGTATGCAAGGCACACCCATAGAGCTCGATGGCTGGATTTGCAATTCAAGTTGTGCAAGGATACATGTCCACTGGATACCATTGTTTTGGTTGTAGATTTTGCAGAGAACTACACACTACAATCACAAAATGAGGTGCAAGCAAAGTATTATACTTCTCAACTAGTTTCCATATTTGTTCACATAACATTCATGCATTCATCTACAAGTACAGAGGATGATAGGAAGATTTTGAGGGAGTACCATTTTTACATCAACGATGATCAATCACATTCTATAAAGTTTGTACATGGTTGTTTTCAACTATTTTATAGAGATTTGGCTAATAGGGGCATAACATATCGCCAGCACATTATTTGGTTAGACAATTGCACATCTCAAATCAAGAATGCACGAATGTTCTATTGGTTGAGTAGGATGCACAAGTTGTGTAGAATTTAATATATGTGAAATTTCACAGAGGCTAGTCATGGTAAGAGAGAGCATGATGGTGCAAGTGCATGCATTAAAAGAGCCTTACCTGATGAAGAATTAAAGAACAAAGATGGTGCAATATTAATAGATGCAAAATCCATCATCCAATGGTGTAATGCTACAATGGGTCTAGGTAAGGAATGTGAGTCTAAGGTTCATAGATGTTTTTGGTTGATAGATAATACTAACATTGCACCATATCAAGATTGTTGCACACTAACAGGATCTAGTGAGTTACATTCTTGTAGAAGCTCTGATGTAGGTTCATGGAGTATCCACACACAAAAAATGGCATGCTATTGTCCATCATGTGCAGAGGAAAATTGGGATGACTATGAGTCAGCCGAATGGGTCGACAAATGGGATATACGAGTTTTGGACCCAGTTGACACCTATTGTCCCCCACAAGCATTGGAAATGGTAGAGATGGATTAGTCTATTGACTTTGACCACTTGTTAGATCTAGTGCAACCTAGTAATATATATATATTTATATATCTTTTTAATTTCAATATGTAAGTTTATAATTTTTACCCAAGTATTTTCTGAATTAATGATCGCATTTTGTACATTTGTCACTGCAGGCCATGTTTTTTTTGTTATTGCACCTAAAGAAAATGAAGAAGGGACAGATTATTACTTGTGTCATTGTGTTGAAGCCAAAAAAAAATTGGATCACTCAGTTATAGATGGTGAAGGTTTAGATTGTAAGGAAACTTGGCAACAAAGAATATAACCATTTTCATATAACCCATAATAGATCTAAAATAAACACGGAATTAAAATCCACATGCAAGAGAATAGACAACATACCCACAAAATTGTGAAACAAGATATACCCTGGGAAACCCTCACTGAGGGAAAAACCCAGCCTCCAAAAGCAGCCATCACCATGTATTATTCAGCAAAAATACCATTTCCATACAACCATGGAAGCCTTCATGGCCATAGCCACAACCGAGCAAACTATGTGAACAAACATGAATCCACACATCCCATGCCATGCTTTCAACCTTCACAAATGCTCCCTTGGCTAACCTATCAAGCTTTGTCCCACTCGACTCTTGCCTTTCTCACTCTTACTCTCTACAACAACTACCCTTGTGGCTGCTTATATAGTAGCAAGTCTCACAAAACTACTAAGTGGTATTACATAAATTATTTGCTAAAACCATGTTCTACCTAACCCACTGACCCCACATTTAATATTGGGCATTTAATTCTTTTCCCCAATATTAAATAATTACATGAAATATTATCACAATGTTACAATACAACTCATCAAGAATATTCCATGGAAATCTTTACATGTTACATGTCCATCTAGATGCAACATTACATAACAAAAAATAAAATAAAATATAACAATATTATGCAATGTGTGCAACACCCATTATCTCAACAATCTCCCACTTGTTGTATACATTACATAGGGTCAATCTGTAGCCACATAAATGAACAAGGGAACAATCCTTCCCAGCACATCCACTATCATGGATCAAAATACACCAAGTGCTCTATCCTAGTACTTCAAAAAAAAATCAAAGTATCTAGCATATCAAACATGAATGATCTCACCTCCTATTATGCCATTTCCACTAGACATACATAGAATCCATCCAAAGAGAAAATCACCCAACCTGTCACATTAGAAGATCATAAAATCCTATATCAACTAAAATGCTAAGTACAAAAAAAAATCTAATCCAAAAGTAATCACATGTATCTGTAGTTGTCAAAATATCCATAGCTGAAATAGCACCCATAGCAAAGTTCCAATCCATCCAACTATCCATACCTCAAAGGTATAACAAGTGAATCTCATATCACTGACATATCTAAACTATAACATGTATCATGTCCTTCTACACACACCTCTAGATGTAAACTATGTAAGTATGATCTCCTCTATAAAACCCCAACAAGAAGCTTCAACAACACCCAAACCATACCATATAACTAATTATGGATGTAATCCTCTCACAAGAAGATCAAACTCATAAACCATTCCTAAATTAAGGAATAACCATTCCTAATCCAAGGAATATGCCCAATATAAAACCATCTCCCAAATTCAACCAGCATAACAACATATGCACATGGAGATAGCCAATGCTTAACCATCTCTCAAATAAACTCTCCAAAACTAACTCATGTACCATAGCTCAAGATCCATATCCATGAAAGACAAGCATAAATATAATGCAATTGAGAGAAACAATGGGCTATACCTCTCAAGTAGCAAACTGTCGAGTAGACCAAGAGTGGGGAATGAGAATGCTCTTCAAGATACCCAAGTCTCCAACCAGGACTCATCTAAGAACAATCTTGTCTCAAGTCCATATTAGGTAATTGCCCCTCGAATTTCCTATTGAAACCATCAACCATCCCAACAAATACTTCTCTAATCCAAGAGAAATCGGCATCACCACCGTCTCTAAGTATCCATGAGCACCTGTAACCAATCAATCCATGCCAACTCCAAATGCAACATGGCAATATCATGAAGTATCCAGCTTATAATCAGTGTACTCAATACCAACAAACTAAACCAAAATCAATGTCAAAGTTCCAACCATGGCCTCAAGAACATAAACATGACAACATGATATAACCATCTCAACTAAAGAGATAACATGCTCCATATAAACATACCATAACATGTCACAACTCTAAATTCTATCAAGAGTATACCATGACATAATAATGAAACCATCCTCATACTAAGGATAACATGCCAAATAAAAACATAAACCACACCTTTGCCAAGAACCCTGTGAGTCCTCAAGATGCAACCATCTCCACACACACCATGAAGAAAACCATCTCCACATACCAGGAAGAACCATCTCCACACACCATGAAGATAACCAAGAACTCCATGAGTCCTCAATATCTAACCATCTTCACACACCATGAAGATAACAAGTGCACCATGCAAATGTTAAAGATGCTTCTACAGCAAGAGGATCTAAGAAAAACCTTCAACATCTGCAAACACTCAATAAATATATCAATGCCAACAACTCCCACTCAATTATGGTACCAAATCATCGATGGCATCATAAAATCCATCTTCTACATGAAGATCCAAACTAAATCGAGAACTAATCCTGAACTGTCACCTCATCATTGTCACAAGCTCCCACTAAACCATGTATCCAAGCTATCCATGACATCATGATAAAAAAAATCCTCTAACCATGAGAATCAACCAAGACATCAAACCATCAAAGAACTCAAAGTGCACATCATGAACTCCTCAAAAGAAACCAAATAGCCATGATCCTCAACCAAGAAGATATACCACTATGACTAAATTAGAAAATCCAAGCTAATGAACATGAAGGATGTATCTGTATAACCAATCATGTCATGCCAAAATCCATGGCACCATGATCACATCCATGAACTGAGCATCTATCTCTCAAAGTGTCCAACCTATCAGCATAAAATAGTCAACCACAATCCTCCACCACGATTGTACCTGGTAACAACATCTCATCCCTTCTACATGAAGAAAATAGTAAATCATGTGACTTAGGGCATAGATAACCCAAATCCAAGCCACCAATCTAAATATGCATCAATAATGAAAGATCAATGGGCAAAAACAACCCATAACCAAGCTATAAATGCAACCTGTAAGTATAGACTGCTTACAACACTACACAATTTGTAGATCCAATAAGTCATCATACATGTTTAAGCCAAACACCGATAACCATATCATCATAAGACCAATCTAAAATATGAACTGAGTATTCAATGACATCAAATCTTAAATCTCCAATGCCATAAACTCACAATGTTACCATAGTCAAAATGTATACCATAAACTGTTCAGATAAATATATCACCAAATAAATTATTTCAAACCTACACCAAATTTGAACCAATGTGTAGAGCTCTCCAAGAGCTTTTCGTTGACTACTCGAAGTCCAAAATCTGACTCCGTATGCCCAATTTATGCCCTAATCCGTGCTCAAAATAAATAACATCTGACTTTAGGGCTCTTAAAATCTAAAAAAATCTCAAAATCATAGAACCAAACCTACACTATGTTGTAGTGCTCTGAATTAGCTTTCCAACGCCTATAAGAACTCTGAAATCCAATAATCTGAGAGAAAGTTATGGCCGTTTTACTAAGACAATCTTTTTACCATTTTCACTGCAATTTTTCATTTCTTCTTTTTTTGACGAAAATTTCGACGGGATTAAATTTGATAGCCATCATCGGCTAAAATCAAAAAACTTTTTCATTTCCTCTGAACATGGCCAAACTAGGGCATATTATATATCAAAATTTATAGAAACGTCGACCCGGATCCAATGGTGAGGTCTATTTTTACCCAAGAGGTCATTTCTGCAAGCTACCCCTCAAAACTCTCATTTTAAATGAAACATCCAAAAAAAAAATTTGTCCAAAAAATTTCACATGCCCAAATATTTTAACATCCCATCATAACAGCAAACCCAAAACCCTTAGATATGCAATAAATCATTCATATATCTTGCCCTTTTCTTTTATCCTCTCATGCATTCCCATGGATTCAATCTAGGGTTACAAACAACAAAACCATAGCTCTGATACCACTTGTAAGAAAACTTGGCAACAAAGAATATAACCATTTCCACATAACTCATAATAGATCTAAAATAAATATGAAATTAAAATCCACATGCAAGAGAATAGACAACATACCCACAAAATTGTGACACAAGATATACCCTGGGAAACCCTCATTGAGGGAAAAATTCAGCCTCCAAAAGCATCCATCACCATGTATTATTCAGCAAAAATACCATTTCCATACAACCATGGAAGCCTTCATGGCCATAGCCACAACCGAGTAAACTATGTGAACAAACATGAATCCACACATCCCATGCCATGCTTTCAACCTTCACAAATGCTCCCTTGGCTAACCTGTCAAGCCTTGTCTTGCTCGACTCTTGCCTTTCTCCCTCTTACTCTCTACAACAACTACCCTTGTGGCTGCTTATATAGTAGCAAGTCCCACAAAACTACTAAGTGGTATTACATAAACTATGTGCTAAAACCATGTGCTACCTAACCCACTAACCCCACATTTAATATTGGGCATTTAAGTCTTTTCCCCAATATTAAATAATTACATGAAATATTATCACAATGTTACAATACAACTCATCAAGAATATTCCATGAGAATCTTTACATGTTACACGTCCATCTAGATGCAACATTACATAACAAAAATAAAATAAAATATAACAATATTATGCAATGTATGCAACACCCATTATCTCAACATAGAGTACCATGTCGATGTGGTGGTTGTAACTGGCACATGGCTTAGATGATATTCTATGAAGAACCCTAACTTGTGGTAATTTGAGGATTGGCAAACAAAGAGGAAGATTCTTCATTATTCAAACCTTGTTGTCACATCAAATGTCCACTTGATAAAATATGGTGGAAAACCACATAATAAGATTCTTTGAAAAGTTCGCGAGTCAAACCATGAGGTAATACTTGAGACATTAAAATGTTGAGCAGATCTAGTTGGCTCATTAGATTGAATAGGGAGAGAGGGAGAGAGAGAAAGAGTGATCAATTGGATCCAAATACAATGTTGCAACCTCTTCCCCAAGACTATCCATATGACTAAGGTGAACCGTATTGTTGTGATGTGTAAGTGATGAGATTTAGTTTAAATCATAGATTCTATGTTTTGATTTGTTTAGAATCTAGATACATTATTTGAATTTATATTAGATTCTTTAATAGGACCCATTTTTAGATTAGTCATTTGAATAAGTGAAAGTTTAGAATTTATTGTTTAGATCAAAATGTAATGAAAAAACATGAAAATTGTTAGAATGTGAATGCTTTGTGATGTAAAGTCATGATTCTGTGCACGTAACCAGAAACTTCAAGCTGGCAAAAGCAAGGATACAATGGGAGAAGTTTTCAATACTCATCAACCAAGGGTTACCATATAACTCAGAAAGCAAGGATTTCTTCGAATGGATAATTCTTAATGACAATCCAAATTCAATTTTTTTCATTCTCTAATTTTAGTGGATTAATCTTATCCTAGATTTTTTACTGTGCTAAGTCTTCATTTGTAGGTCACCAAAGAAGAGGGCTAATAAAGTCGAAGCACCAGTGATAAAGGGTGAGATACCAAAATCATCTGCGAAATGGTATTATCAATTCACATCCTCAATATTTATTAGTGTTCTTTGTTCAAGTACCATTGTGTGTTAATCATCTTATGCTTGGAATTGCAGAGGGTCACAATCATCAAAAAGTAAGAAGGAAAATAGGTCTCGATCTGGTGATAATGGGGCAGTTACAAATATGGTTCTCTCTAAGGATAATGTTGATTAGCCAATGTATAGGTTGAGAGAACCAAAAGATTATTTAGGTCTACTGAAAAGAAATTGAACTTTTGATATTTGAGGATACAAATTGTATATTGATGGATTTGACAAGAATTAAAAGTATACAGACAATCAATTTAGTCTTCCATAAAATGGTTCTTATATTAAAAACTTTTATTGTATTTATTGATTTTGTTCCAACATTTAATGTGATTTAAGTGATGCGGGTATATATTGGGTAGGTTCAATGTATGCTTTGAATGATTTATCATGTTTATTATGAGATGACCATCTCAAAAGTGTTTATTGAGCTCATTTTCCTAGCTACAAGACTAATACTCTTAATTTTCTTCCAAAACATGGTTTCTTGTAATAGATACCCAAGAATAGTTGCAATCATTACATTCCAATTTGTTGGACTTTGACTCATTATTATCATAAATTTGGAATGTTGGAAAGGGTTAATACTATGGGATTCTCTTGTATTCTTGGAATCTACCCAAGGAATTAGACTCTACTAGGGTTCAAGACGAGGTCTCAAGACTTGGTAACATCTTCCTACAACCATTTCTAAGAGGTTATAACCCAAATCTTCAATTTGTCTTCTAAACACTCACATTGTTCACCATGCACCTAGTGTACCTTGGTGCCTCCAACATACCAAAACTCATACTTGGCTTCATGCCATGACCCCAAAAACTTGGATCATCTCAAAACATCCCATCTAACATGTTCCAATTCCTTGCACACTCTCAGCAACTCATCTCTTACACTTTCTCAATTTTGCCTCTTCTAGGCTTGTTCCAACTAGCCCTTGCCAGTCACTAATTTGTTGTTTTCTCCAAACTTTCCCATAGAAATTCCTAAACTATTGGGTGATTAAAATACCCTTTTCCTCACTCTAAAATATACTCCAAAAACAACTACACTTTTTTTCTAAAATATTACTCAAAACTGGCTATTTCAATCTGCCAACTAGGCCTAGTTTGAGGCCATTTACAAAGAAACTCACAATCCCTTGACTCTTGGAACTCCCATGACCCAAAAAAGTCTTAATACATGACTCAAATGCAAGGATTCTTCTATTTTTTTGGTCTCATGATCAACTTTACAATGGTTTTTACAAAACCCTCCTTTCTAGCCCCTTTACCCTAGGGCTTTCTAGAAATCTTACTTTGCAACATCTCTAGAACCCCAAAATGGTTCAAAAACATTCAATTTTTTTATATTAGATGAATTCTAACATAAAATGCAACTATTTTTTGGATAAAACACTAAATCCACCTTTGAAGCAGTCACATACCCCTTTTTATGCACTCTTTCTCACTCAACCCCATACCCTTGGGCATCAAAAAATCAACTCCAGGTTCTTCCCTACACATGAATGATTAAAGAGAATATTTTACAATATTATTGACCCATTCCACAAGCACCAGTAACCACATAAAGTAGAATGGGTCAGATTCACAAAATGACTCTCAAACCCCTCTTAAATTGTCACCTACAGCAGATTTTAGGACAGTCAATATAAAAAATACAAAAAAATTGACTAAACCTTCATACCAATGCTAAATGAAAGTTAAAACATTTCCCTATCACCTCCAAAAATAATTAGATCAAAAGTTACTGTGAAAATGAAATTACAGAAATTATAAGTTTAGATTTTTTATCAAAATTTTAGGGAAAACTATGCATTCATTGCTCAAACTTCAAAACTCTTACATTACCAATCAATTTTGACCATCCAAACTTGTCTCCCACATGTGGGAATGAGGTTTTAAACTCATTTAGACTCTCAAAACCAAATGAAACCTCCCTAACTACCCCCCTAACCACCTTTATGCATTAATCACCTTATTTTGTTGTCAAATTGACACTTTTAGTTGTCAATTGACAAGTTTTTGATATTCCTTGATACATGACTATCCCATTACATTAATATGGTCATTTGAGACCTTATTAAACACAAAGAATAAAACAAAAATCATTGGACCCCTTACATGACTCGATTAAGCCCATTTTGACTTATATTGCCAATGTTGGCAATTTTACAAAATATTGCACTTAGATCACATGTCCATGATTAAACTGATAACAAGTTTTAATGATCTTAGAAGTCCATTTTTCTTCCAATCCACCTAAGGATTTCTCATCTTGCCTCCTACTTGTGACCTTGGTGCTCCTGCACTAGTGTTGGCCAACAATTGGAAAATTTGTGTTATCGATTGAGCTACTAAATCTTGTCATTTTAATTTTCATTGAAGACACCAAGGACTAAGGATCCAATGGACTTATTATACAGGGAGACTCTACCCTGCAAGTGGACTCCACTTCACAAGCCCAACCCTCAAACTTAGGGTACTCAAACAACTTGGATCAACACCTAGGAATTCCCTACCACTAATAGGCCTACAAAGGAAAATACTTCTTAAATGGTTTCAACACTAAAATTTTCACATGTAAATAGTTATTATAGACTAAAACCAACAAGGAAAATCCCAAACTTGAGGTTTCTCAACACTCAACAATCAAATTTCAAAACTGTTACCAGTACTTCCTACTAGGACAATTTCTAGTTTTAATGGTCAAACTCCCAAACCATGCAAAGGACCCCCCACTATTTTTTCATTTTTAAACACTCTTCAACATCCCCTAAGAGATTTCAAAAGATTAACCACCAACTCAGCTCCGGCATCAAGTTATGCCCACTTTGTGTCACAGTCCTAAATGGCTAGTTTAGGTTGGGTTACAAGGAAAACATAAACAAATGGGATTATAGACTTAGTTGAACCCCTTGGATCTCTACTATACATCAAACTTGTCCTTCTACACCCTTCACTTGGGTCAAATTAATTAGTTTGGGAGCATGATCCTTCTTTTTCCTTCAACTCTAGACTAGACATAAGATTATGTTCAGTCTAGGGCTTTCTAGTAAAAATAGATGCCATGCTCCTACAGCCCTAAATCTCTATCATCTCAAAGAACCCTCTTCTAACTTGTATTCCACAAAGCAGCATCAAAATCCCACAGTGGGTTTGCAAGTTAGGATTCCATCTTGCTGAAACTCTCAAATTTGGAGTAAATTTGACCTATCTGCACTAAAACTGATATAACTTTTTTTGTATACAAGATAAATACCTCAAACCAATTGCAATGGAATCATAACTCAACCCTCAAGACTTGTACCACCAAAAATCTGTACAGGCCCTACAAAATCGAAAAAAGTAAAAAAGGCATAAAATTTGAGTTTTTTATTCACCAATGTTGTCCACCATCTGTGCAATGACCTTTCTCATGTGTGGGGATCTTAATTACATGCCTTCAAATATTTATAACTTCCATTTGGATGGTTGGAACACCATACAACCTCATTTTCAGTATGACAACTATTATTTGCAAAAATTGCTCTTTAGCAACTTTTTGCATTTTGTAATTTTTTGCACTTTTTTGCAATTTTTTGCACTTTTTTAGGTTGGTTTAGTGGTTTTGAGTCCTATAATAATCATTTAGAATGATTATAATTAATTTTGGTTGTATCTTAGTTGAAATTCCAAAAGTGCAAAAATTGCAAAGTTGCATTAGCAACTTTTGCAACAATTTAGCAACTTTTAGGAAATAACCATAAAATTGTCTTTTGACAGTTGAAATTGTTTGTAAATGCCTTTATAGGCCCTTTTCACTCGAATGAGAGGCATAGAAGGAGTTTGATATGTTTTTCTTCCAAGAATCTAATAAAAAACCCATTGTTCCAGCATTTTATGACTGTTTTTGGCCGTATAGTACGGATTTTTCAAATTGAAAGGGTGATGTTTTGCATTGATCAGTTAGTGTATCTAATTTGAATAATTTTGGAGGTTTTTTGAAGGAGAGATCAGTTTTTGTTTGCAAGTTATACATTTTTCCTTCCTCACTGCCTGTGAAACTCTTGAACCTAGGGTTTGGCCAAAGAAATGGCCCTAGTTTGAGTTCCCATGGTTGGAATTTCCTTCAAACTTGCATGGGGTAGGCTAGGGCTATGTATTTTCATATTTTGATGGTTTTGGAATAGGGGGTTGAATTAGGAATAAATGGGAGCAAGCCCTAGGTCTAATAAGACCCATGTATTAGACCTAGATTTGATGTTTTGGTTAAGTAATGAAAAGAATAGGAGTTGATGACTTGTCAAATTAGGAAAACACCCTCATCTAACCTAGAAGAATGCTCTGGAGTTGAAGAATTAAGTCCACACACCCATTTCTTGGTCTTTTCTTTGTAAACCACACCTAAACTTGCTAATTAGGCCTGTGTGCAAGGTAAGGTTAGTGTATGTTAGAGTGGAGTGGAGTTTTGAAACTGTGGTGTCTATGGTGTCAATTTTTATTAGATATTGCATAATGAGGTTCCAAGTATTGATACACCTTGTTTTGGTCATTTCAAAGTTGCTTTAAACCATCTTTAAGTGTGTGGGGAATCTTGAAGTTCCAAAGTCTCATTCTTGTCACTTTGTGTGAAGAACAATGCCAATTGTTGCATTACTGGTTTGTGAATAATAACAATAAATCTAATCACTGTTTTATAGTTTGGATTGTGTTGGATGGTTTTAGGTCTCTATTGATATAGGGGAGGTTGCAATTGATGATGTCACATTGTGTTAAGGTTGAGTGAATGAGATTTTGGTTGGTACAAGGGGGAAGTAGTTGGTATTCAGTCTTGAATGAAAATATCTATACCAAACAAAGTACCCCATATGTATAGTCAGATATTACTTAGTACATGTGTATCACTTGGAATATGAAAATATATCAAACTTCCAAATATATTGAAGTGACTAAGATGCTTTTTCACTTCTTAGAGATTCCAAAAGATCAAACTCCAACTCTGTTCCAACGCAAAGTTCCCAACTGCCAAACCTCTCTCACCTTTCATTGTGGGATCAAACTATCTTCTCCATTAGCTCTAGGTGGTCAGGTAAACCCTATCCCCAACCTCGTCCTATCCCCTTTAGCGCTTGAACATTCTTCGGCATGCCGAATCAGAATGTCCCTAAGGGTCACTAAATGTTATAGGGCTGCGATCTTTGACGGGGCATATCTTGGAGCTCGTGTGAGATATGAATGTGATTCTAGTTCCTACAAGATCATGTTATGGAGGCCTACAATAACCTCTCTCACTTTTTGGAAATCACACTCCATTTTCATTTTACGATGCCATCTTGGGTGATGTAGAAACTTGCAGTGTTGGCCAGTACAAAGTTGCCAACTACAAAATCTCTTTCACCTTTCATCATGGGATTGAACTATCTACTCCATTAGCTCCAGGTGGCTGGGTAAACCCTATCCCCAACCTTGTCTTATCCCCTTCAGCACTCAAACATTCTTGGGCATGCCGAATCGGAACATCCCTAAGGGTCACTGAATGCCATAGGGCTTTGATCTTTGACGGGGCATATCTTGGAGCTCATGTGAGGTATGGATGCAATTCTAATTTCTATAGGACCATGTTGCAGAGGCCTACAATAACCTCTCTCACTTTTTGGATATCACACTCTATTTTCATTTTACAATGCCATCTCGGGTGATGCTAAATCTTGTAGTGTTGGCCAGTACAAAGTTTCCAATTGCCAAATCTCTCTCACCTTCCATCGTGGGATCGAACTATCTACTCTATTAGCTTTGGGTGGCAGGGTAAACCCTATCCCCAACCTCATCCTATCCCCTTCAATGCTCAAACATTCTCGAGCATGCCAAACCAGAACGTCCCTAAAGGTCACTAAATGCTATAGGGTTGCGATCTTTGATGGGGCATATCTCAGAGCTTGTGTGAGGTATGGATACAATTCTAGTTCCTACAGGACCATGTTGCAGAGGCCTACAATAACTCTCTCACTTTTTGAAGATCATACTCCATTTTCATTTTACGATGCCATCTTAGGTGATGCTGAAACTTGTAGTGTTGGCCAATACAAAGTTGCCAACTGCCAAATCTCTCTCACCTTTCGTTGTAGGATCGAACTGTCTACTCCATTAGCTCTGGGTGGCCAAGTAAACCCTATCCTCAACCTCGTCCTATCCTCTTCAGTGCTCAAACATTCTCGGGCACGCTGAACTGGAATGTTCCTAAGGGTCACTAAATGCCATAGGGTTGTGATCTTTGATGAGGCATATCTCAGAGCTCGTGTGAGGTATGGATGTGATTCTAGTTCCTAGAGGACCATGTTGCAAAGGCCTACAATAACCTCTCTCATTTTTTGGAGATCACACTCTGTTTTCATTTTATGATGCCATCTCAGGTGATGCTAAAACTTGTAATGTTGGCCAGTACAAAGTTGCCAACTTCCAAATCTCTCTCACCTTTTGTCGTGGGATCAAACTGTCTACTCTATTAGCTCCAAGTGGCTAGGTAAATTCCAAAAGGGTGTCTGAATCTACCCATAGAATAGTTAGATTTCAACCTAAGAGGAATTTAAATCCAGAAAATTAGAGTAGGAGACCTACAAGGAATTCTATGATAGTCAACATTTTGTACTGTATGACAATTGGAGGGTTAAACCAAGAGTTGATTCTCAATCAGTTCAACATAAGGAAGGTGTCCCAATAGAAACTTGGGGTTGGTGAAGCCATTGGTGAAGAGTTATAGTTGTTGGCTTGGAATAGGGCTAGTGTACCTAAAAAAAATGGGTGCAAGATCTTGATTGGGGAAGTACTCACCTTGGAGGTGTACACTCGAAAGTGTCCCACTCTAAACCCTTCTATCCAAACGATTCCATGAGATTGGAATGTTTGGATGCCGGCTTAGAGCTCCCTATCCACGGAGTGCAAGAGAGTATATTTTAAGAATAAGAAGGCTCTCAGATGAGCCTTAGAGATACTCTTCTTGCTAGTAAACCATGCAATGGGAGGTTCCAAAGACAAGATGCAAGAATGCAAATGTCCCAAGGAGTTCCTCAAGAATGCAATGCAACTAAAGATTAAACTAGAATGAATATGAAAAGTGAAGCTATTCTAAGCATGGATGAGAGTGGTAAAATCCAAATATTAAGCTATGTGAGATTAAGCTACATGTAAAAATGAAAGCTAAGCTAAGATGCTATGGTATGAGAGAATGTAGACAAGAAATAGAAGTTCTCCACAAAGCTCCAAAGAAACCTGTTAGAAAACCTGTAGCATAACAATGTTCAAAAGATGGATCATGGATGGGGAAAGCTCTCTCACTTTTAAAGATGTATGGACGGTGGAGATCAAGATGAAGATGGTGGATGATCAACGGTGGAATTCAAAAATAGGAGTGATCCATGTGCACACACAAATCAACCAATAGAATATAAGTTGACTTGTCATATAAGACAAAAGTCACAAAGCCTTTTCTTTTAATTGCAAAATAGAAAAAGGACTTTATGTGTGCACTTTAAGTGGGTTATAAGAATGGGGTCTTTTATTTAATTAAAAGGGGACATGTTCTTTTAATCAAATAATGAACTTAGGATAGCATAGTCAAACTATAGGTTATAATCAAATAAATTGATTATTAGCAATTTGGCTTAGGTAAGTGATTAAATTAATTTAGCCAAAATGTTGAAAAGGGGGCTAATAGTCTAGATGACCATTTTTAGGTGATTACATTTGCCCCTCTTTGACTAATGCGTGATCGATCTGGGAACACATTATGTCAAAGAAAATAGAAAGCCAAGTAGGCGGTGATAGATATAGATATCTGATTTTGAAGAACGAAATGTAGAAAAAGATAGCAAGTCCTAAATGTACAGCCTGATAGCGGTAGTACTGAACACTAGGAAGATGATGTTAGAATTCAAGAAGAATGCTAACACTTAGCAAAGTAGATAGATTGAGAACAAGTGAGAAGATCAAACAAATGCTCCTAAGCAGTGATAGAGTATTTCTGCCCCCTCGGGATCGAAATTGAAATGAGGTAAGGGGATGCAAAAATTGGCTAGAAATGAGAAAAATAGAATATAGCAATGTCCAAGATGAAAGATAGATGATTAGAACCCAAGAATGACTATAAGAAACTGATAAAATGCCCCAGTTTGACTAGAGTTGACCTTGAAGGATATAGCATAAAATTAGGTCAAATCTAGTAGAAAGATGATTTAGATGTGAAATAGTGAATTGAAGTAGATATGAAGTATGGAAATGATGAAGACATGAATAAATGAAGATGCCCCAGTGATGATTCGGAGATTAGACCTCAAAAGGTCAGCTAACTACTTAGAAGAAAGTAGAATTTTAAAAGACAATTTTGACCATCAAGATGAACTCGAATTTGGATTTCGATCCCGAAAATGAATCTAGGACGTCAAAATTATTTAAGAGGTCAAAACTTTATATAATGTGATGATAAGATAGAAAAGAGATGAAGTGAAAGATTAAGAAGGTGAAAAGACATGAACAAGAAGAAAGTAAAGAAATATATGAAAGGAGTTAGCTGATATGTCCACAGAAAGATGAAGAGAGAGCTCTCCCCATATGCAAGAATGCAAGACTAAGCTAGAAAATGAACCTAAAATGCAAGCTAACATGCAAAGTGGTTTACCAGCAAGAAGTGCATAACATTTAGACTCTTAATTTCATCATTGAGCATTTATTAGGGACATCATGAGATCATACAACCATCACTAGTATAACTATGAGGATATGAATATGATCGATATTAGATAGGTATGTGGAAATCCAATCTAAGCATCAGAGACATGTAAGTCAAGGTAACTACACGATTAGATTCCCTAAGTTTAATTTAGCAAGATTACACCTGTATCAAGGCATAAGCGCCAGGATAAACCCTGAGTGTGATCTTGCAAAACAATCAAGGATGATACATTTATAAGTCAAAGTGTTGAATAGGACAAGCATGAATGCTTACAACACTATAGACAAACAAAAGTATACCCACAAGCAGAAATCAAGAAAATATGTCCCATGCCCCCAGTCTTCTAGTCAATGACATCCTTGAAAGACTATTAGGGAGGGAATACATGGCAAAGAAATCATCATAGACAGCACACAAAATAGATAAATGTCAGCATAGCTCAGTTGTTTAAGTGTTAAAGTGTGTGTGTGTAAGTCACTTGGCCATTTCTTCCAGACTTGATTCTGATAGTGAGATATCGCGACATCGGAGACCGTAGGTAAACTATCTGTAAAGTGTTAAAAAACACTTGATATCAAAGTGGGGGAAGTGTTGAGAAACACTATTTTGTGAGTTGTCAAAGAAACCCTAATCCACAAGAATACCTCAATAGGCTAAGTAGCTATGCCCCCAAGATGAGGACAAGAAACAATTCCAAGCTAGGAAATGTGTAGCAAAGTGGATGATTGAGATTGATAGACATAGGTGCAAGGGTTTCAAGTAGCGCCTATTTCCAGGTTTTCACCACTTTGACAGATTTTTTTTTTTTTTTTTTTTTTTTGGTGATACATCAAAGTGAGGTTTTCACTAAGATGATCATTTTTTCAGGACATTTTTTGATTTTTAAGATTTTTTCAAGCTCATAGATATATACAAGATAGCTGAGCAGCAAGCCTCTAAGTATAGAACTTCTTCAAGTGTAGGATGTTGATAGGTTCTGCAAGTTCTTCACCCTCTGAAGTAGACAACTGGTAAGCACCAGACCCAAATGATGTTGTGATAATGTAAGGACCTAACCAGTTAGGTTCAAATTTCCCTTTCTGTTCTCGATTTTGCTGATTTTTGGGATTCTCTCTAAGCACGAGTTCACCAACTTGGAACTCACGGGGGTGAACCTTTTTTTTATATTGTGTAGACATGCGCTTCTGATAAGCTCTCATGTGATCAAAAGCAGCCTTGCGTCGTTCATCTAGAGTCTCTAATTCTTGTACTCTCATAGCTCTATGGTCTTCATCGGTTATTAACCCATGTAAGGAGATGCGCAAAGAAGGTATTTCGACTTCTAATGGGAGAACAGCCTCAGAGCCATAGACTAGAGAAAAGGGTGTAGCCCCTGTAGGAGTACGAATAGAGGTTCTATAGGCCCAAAGTGCCGGATTTATTTGCAAGTGCCAATCTTTCCCAGACTTGTGAACTGTGCGGTGTAGGATTTTCAGCAGTGTTTTATTAGAGGCCTCAGCTTGGCCATTCCCTTGGGGATAGTAAATGGAAGACCAGTGTTGCTTAATTCGAAACTTTTTGCACAGCTGTTTTAAGTCTTTATTTTTGAACTGTCCTCCATTATCTGTAACAATAGAGGATGGGATACCATATCGACAAATGATGTGATTCAGTATAAACAGGGCAACATGTTTGCCTGTAGCAGTAGATAATGGTACAGCTTCAACCCATTTAGTGAAATACTTCGTTGCTGTGATGATGAATTTATGACCGCTGGATGAGCTTGGATGGATCTTTCCTACCAAGTCAAAGGCCCATTGCTGAAATGGCCAATATGTCACAGAAGGGATTAACTCTCGCCCAGGAGCATGTATCAAGTTACCATGGAGCTGACATTTCTGACAGGACTTTGCATAGCGCACAGCATCAGCTTGCATGGTGGGCCAGTAATAACCCGTCCTAAGTAGTTTTCGGGCAAGTGCAAGGCCATTAGAATGCGCCCCACAAATGCCATCGTGGACTTCGGCAAGTGCTTTCTCAGACTCTTCTAGTTCTAAAGACCTAAGCAACGTTCCGTCTAGACCCCTCCTATACAAGTCACCAGAGACCAAAGTGTAGTGTGAGGCATTACGAAGGAGTTGGCATTTTTGGTTGTGCGTGAGGGTTTCGGGAATAACCTGATCACGTAGGTAAGAGAAAATAGCCGCATAGCGGGAGGAATCGTGACCTACAACAGTGTAGATCACCTGGTTATCTGAAGAATCATAGGCTGGATGACACAATTCTTCCACTAGGAACTCAAATCGCGATTCATGTTCTTGTAATTGGAGGATAGATGCTAAGGTGGCCATAGCATCAGCAGCCTTTTTTTCTACTCTAGGAATTTGTTGGAATGTTACAAAGGTAAAATAGTTCCTTAGAGCATCTATCAACTTTTTATAAGGGATCAATTTATCATCCTTTGTTTGATATTCATTATTCACTTGGTTCACAACCAGTTGAGAATCCCCATAAATGTGTAGCTTAGTTATTCGCCATTCAAGGGCCATTTTGATCCCATTTGTTAATGCTTCATACTCTGCAATATTGTTTGTACATGGGAACAATAATTTGTAGGATTTTGGGATCGTATAACCATGAGGGGAAACAAACAACACCCCTGCTCCTGCTCCATTCTGTGTATGGGATCCATCAAAAAACATTTTCCATGTTCTGTCAGTAATGTTCATGATTGAGGCATCTGGAAACTCAATTTGTAGAGGTGCTACATCTTCAAGTGGGAAGTCAGCCAACTGGTCAGCTATGGCCTGTCCTTTGATTGCCTTACGTTCAACATACTGAATGTCAAATTCGAAAAGAATCATCATCCATTTAGCAAGGCGACCAGTAAGTGCAGCTTTACTTAATAAATATTTCAAAGGGTCTATCTTGGCAATCAAGTGAACTGTGTGGGCCAACATATAATGCCGAAGTTTTTGGGAGGCAAAAACTACAGCAAGGCATGCCTTCTCTATACTTGTATAATTTAGTTCATAAGCCACCAAAGTTCGACTAATATAGTATATGGCTCTTTCTTTACCCGTCTCATCACTTTGGGCTAAGAGTGCTCCTAGAGAAGAATCTGTAGCTGAAATGTACAGAATCAAAGGTTTTCCCAGAATGGGTGGCATCAAAACTGGCAGTTTTGCCAAGTAGCCTTTGATTTGGTCTAAGCTTTGTTGACAGTCACTGTTCCAAATATGGGTAGATCCTTTATGCAGATTTTTATTGAAAGGTTGAGCCTTATCAGCTAATTGAGAGATAAATCTTCTTATGGATTGTAGCCGTCCTTGCAGACCTCTAAGCTGACTGATAGTCTTTGGTGGAGGCATATCCATGATAGCTTGGACCTTTTCAGGGTCAACCTCAATGCCTTTTGCTGAGATGATATAACCTAGCAATTTTCCAGAAGTGACACCAAAGGCACATTTTTTTGGATTCAACCTAAGTTGGAATTGTTCCATACGGTCCAATATCAAACTAAGGTCTTTGAGATGTGTGTCTCGTTTCTTTGATTTCACCAGTGTGTCATCAACATAGTCTTCCATGTTTTTATGCATCATATCATGAAAGATGGTTGTCATTGCTCTTTGATATGTAGCGCCAGCATTTTTGAGCCCGAAAGGCATGACATTCCAACAAAAGGTACCCCATGCACATGTAAAGGCTGTCTTTTCTTGGTCTACTGGAGCTATCTTTATTTGGTTGTACCCAGAAAATCCATCCATGAGCAAGTACATCTCATAACCTGCAGTCATGTCCACTATCATATCGATGTTTGGTAGTGGAAAGTCATCCTTGGGGCATGCTTTATTGAGGCGCCAAAAATGTACACTCGAAAGTGTCCCACTCTAAACCCTTCTATCCAAACGATTCCATGAGATTGGAATGTTCGGATGCCGGCTTAGAGCTCCCTATCCACGGAGTGCAAGAAAGTATATTTTAAGAATAAGAAGGCTCTCAGATGAGCCTTAGAGATACTCTTCTTGCTAGTAAACCATGCAATGGGAGGTTCCAAAGACAAGATGCAAGAATGCAAATGTCCCAAGGAGTTCCTCAAGAATGCAATGCAACTAAAGATTAAACTAGAATGAATATGAAAAGTGGAGCTATTCTAAGCATGGATGAGAGTGTTACAATCCAAATATTAAGCTATGTGAGATTAAGCTACATGTAAAAATGAAAGCTAAGCTAAGATGCTATGGTATGAGAGAATGTAGACAAGAAATAGAAGTTCTCCACAAAGCTCCAAAGAAACCTGTTAGAAAACCTGCAGCATAACAATGTTCAAAAGATGGATCATGGATGGGGAAAGCTCTCTCACTTTTAAAGATGTATGGACGGTGGAGATCAAGATGAAGATGGTGGATGATCAACGGTGGAATTCGAAAATAGGAGTGATCCATGTGCACACACAAATCAACCAATAGAATATAAGTTGACTTGTCATATAAGAAAAAAGTCACAAAGCCTTTTCTTTTAATTGCAAAATAGAAAAAGGACTTTATGTGTGCACTTTAAGTGGGTTATAAGAATGGGGTCTTTTATTTAATTAAAAGGGGACATGTTCTTTTAATCAAATAATGAACTTAGGATAGCATAGTCAAACTATAGGTTATAATCAAATAAATTGATTATTAGCAATTTGGCTTAGGTAAGTGATTAAATTAATTTAGCCAAAATGTTGAAAAGGGGGCTAATAGTCTAGATGACCATTTTTAGGTGATTACAGGAGGAGTTCACAAATAACCCTATCACTTTGGATAGGCCACAAAAATGATATCCTAAAGGAGTAAGATATTAGGAATGCCACAAGTAGTTTGATAGATTAGGAAGAAGAAAGTACTTAAACCTCACTTCTTGCTCAACATCTCTGCATTAGTGAGGGGGAGATAAAGAGGATAGATGGCTACATAGATATGGAAAAAAAAATAGAAATATAAAGAGGGGGGAATAAGAGAGAGTGAGATACAAGGATAGAGTGAGATATTTAGAGCAAAGTTGTATCCATTAAAATCTTTAATAATTAATTAAATAAAAATCAATACAATTTATTACTTAAAGATATTCATACTTCCATCTAAGCACCTCCCAAATCAAAACATCATGGAGCCAAGATTGCAATCAAGGGACAAAAATAGACTTATTCAAAATAGCATCTACATATGGATTGTTATATAGCATAAGACTACAATGAGCTTTACCTTGGACAACCTCCATGCAAATGTGTTGATCCTTAGGATCATCATAATAAAATGCCCACTTATCAACCATTAAATCATCCTCAGCTTCCAACTTACAATATGCCCTTATTTTCACCTTCTCACCTCTCTTTGCAACATAAGCATGTTTCTTAACACTATCCCTATAACTCCAACGCTTGTTGAACATGGAGAAGATGCATAGAGATAGAGGGAAACAAAAGAAGGTGTAGGTAGACATGAAGATTAAAGGAAATAAAAACATAGTGATAAATGAATAGAGATAGAAGAAAAGGATGAATGTGAGATAAAATAGAGAGAGTTAGGGAGATGTAGAGAGACATCTAGAGACATCTACATTAATGATTATTAGCAATTGTAAAACTTGATCTTCTTCTTATATAACAATACTTCTATGCTTAGATGAATACATTGTTTATTTGATTATATAACTATAAAATTGGTCTGTACAATGAAGGCCAGCCGTCTACAATCCAAGGTTTTAATTTAGCCAACAATTGGAGAGCTTCTCAAGCTACTAATTTCTTTCATGGAGTTCCTAATAAATCTCAAGGTTCTCATTTAGGTGACCAATTGCCAGGAGGTCCACAAATAGTGCCTGATAAAGTTTATTGCCAAGAGGTCCTAATCAATCTTGACTGATAAAGTTTATTGCCAATCAATATTGTATCAAAAATTCAAACTAATTAGGTATTGAATTAAACTTGATAAACAAATGATAGAGAAGAAAAACTTTAAACATGAACAAGATCATAAATCATATGAAGATGACATATGGAAAGTGATTAACTTATGCTTAAACAGTGATAAAGTTTATTGTTAATCAATATTCTATCAAAGTTTTGAACAAATTAGGTATTGAATTTAATGTCATACATAAACATATCTAATTTAATGTCATACATGCAGATATCTAATTTAATGTCATACACGAACATATCTAATTTAATGTCATACATGAACAAACATATAATATAAAATGATAACTAATAATGTCATGTACATTAACAAACACATAATATATTATGATAACCAATAATGTCGTATATGAACAAACATATCATATATTAACCAATAATGTCATAAGTCAAATAATGTCATACATCAAATAAATGGCATACATCAAATATAAAAATGTCATATACATCAAATGTGTATCGAATATGTCCACTGATGCCTATATATATACATGTCTAGATCAACTATATCTTTTCCTTCCCACAAGGGGAAGGAAACAAATCTCTCAACATCTTCTGTCGTCATGTGGAGGGAGATGGTGGAGATGACGGGGTCCTCCTGACATGCTTGCTCATCCTCTTGTTGAGGCTCTTCTCTAACTCGAGCTGATACAAACAAAGTAGATATGAATCAATATTTACTATACGTTGAAATCAAATATATGTACACACAAAATCAATTATTTTATTACCACCTTCAAATAGTCACTCTGTAAGTCCACCTAGAAGGCTTTTGGACGATCAAGCATGATGAGACCCTACAACAATTCAATAAATATAATCACTTATAAATAACATTAAAAAATTTGAGACTAACTATTATAAACAACAACTAAAATGAAGAAAATTCTTTCATACCTCAGTCGATGGCTGTGAGCTGGGCATAGTTGCAGCCACTCCACGATCAACAGATTGTCAGAGATGAGGAGTGTTCGACGTCATGAGCTACATGTCATACAATACACGTTACATGTAACATGAAACATGAAACAAATGTACCTATACATTGTTGTATGATGTCTATGCTCCGAGTCCATACTAAAGGTTAATGGTCTAGTAGAGAACTGAAGCACATGCATAATTTTTTTCATCAATCCTTAATATGATGACTTAATAAATATATGTATTAATTTAAATGATTAAATCGATACATACCTCTGGACTCATGGAGGGGACAAAAAATGGGGTCGGAGGATCGCTGCTAGGCCCGGCAACACTCTGACCCTAAATTTTGAACAATGTCAATAGATGCCAATTAATTAATCATTCACTATACATATGAAATGTGATCAAATTAGTAAATTATAATTGTAATTTACCTGTGTGTCAATGCCAAATGTTTCGTTCAGGAACTGATCAGTGATGAGCCCATCATCCACACCATCTCCAGCATGAGTGCCAAATGTGCATAGGGATCTGCATGAAGTGCACATGTGACCATGACGCACAGAAGGCTCCCCCTCAACTAATGGGCTCATGGAATGGATGAGGATCTACGTCAAAGCATTAATGGTCCCTAGAGCGCTGGCCTCTACATGTTCCTTCACAAGTGAAGGAATAGTCACATGATCGCGTTGTGGCTTGACCATTGGTGCCCTAACTACATTAAGGTCATGACGTGCTCCCAACCTCTCAAATGATGACCCCCCACCTCTACCCTGGGAGTCTAATATATCAAAATAATTGGGGATCTCCCCAAGGATAGACTCACAATATAATTTCTTCAAAAAATACATGGGGACCTAATGATTGTTACAAGGAGGGGCATCAAAAACCATTCACCATCTATCCCAAAAATTATTTTTAATAGCATCGTGTATGCACCAATGGATGGAGAACCATTTAGTACCCTCTCTAACAGTATTTTTCTCACCAAGTTTTCTAAATAATGCACATATTCTACCTTTTGGTATTTCTTTTATTTTAACATCTTCATATGAATTTATTTGCATAAAATCTTTTTTGTTCATCTCTCTTAACCTGCCAAATATCTAACTGACCACCAACTAAGGCTATCTGGATCTTAATGAATTCAAGGGATGATGCCAATTGAGCCCTCATTGGATTGGTTTGTCCAAATTCTTTCAACCGAGCAATGAGTCCTTCTAATTCAGTTTTGCCTCTCTCTATTTCATTTATTATATTTTCTTGTATGCCTAGCGGAGGTCTTGCAATTGGTTTAGGTTGTGGAATTTGTTGTTCTTCTTGAGGAGGGTTTTGAGGTTCTTGTGGATTTGTCGGTTGATTGTGGACATTTCTTGATAAAAAATCAATTGAAATCCAAATAAATAAACAAATTTAAATAAAAATTGTAAAAACCCTACAAAACAATATAAAAAACCTACAAAACAATATGAAAAACATATCAAACAATGCAAAATGAAGTTAAGATCACATACAGCGTGGGCGTGGGCATGGGTGTGCTTGTGATCTCAGATTTTGCCGACGAGGAGGCATATTGGCAACTGGGGTTGTGAAACCCTTTGTGTCTTGAACTAGCGTACACACTGCTGGTGTAGGAATGCGAAAAAATAGAGATGAAAATGATGGGCTACGGGTATGCAGCCCATCTATAAAAATTCACTTTTTTTAAAGTGTGTATGCACTATTGAAAATAGAAAAAAAAAAAAAAAAAAAAAAAAAAAAGAGTTGTCACCTTTTTGGCACCACAACTCGATGCATATACCCTATTGAAGAATTAGGCAATCACAGTCTCAATAAGGAACAGGGTAATCAATACACTTCAAATCAAAGCAAAGAAAACAATCCACTGTCTAAAGGTGGAGAATTTGGAACAAAACCTATCTTTCATGGCAGTAATATGGAACTTCACAGTTCTAGCTAGTATCACCAATTCTTTACACCACATTCAAATAAAGTTTTGTCCATTCACAACTCCCCTACTCACTCTTATGGCTCGCAGCACACCTTGGATGTAGACAGGAATAATATGGTTATTAAACCCTTAGCTCACAGTGAATGACTCAGTGATAGTTCCATATCACATGGTTTGTATCAATAGGCTTCTAATAATATTGGTGTTGAATAGCCCTAAGTGCACACAAACTATCATGTGATTGAACATGGAGTTGGAGATAATGATTGGCTTGACACTTGGCGTCAGGACATTACAAAAGACCATGTGCATGGTTCCACCTTTCACCAATCTCAAACAGGTCAGCATGTCCTCTTCAACCACTCCAGTCAACACTCAAGACTCTCCACCCATTTATTTCTCACATCTTCCTCACCACATGTCCCACAGTCCAATGCACAAGGAAGAAGTGTGATCTCATAAACATACCAATCACTGACAAGACTCTTCAACCGATTGTGTCGAGCCTACCTACGGTGGAAATCTTTGATAAGAATGAGTCTAATGAATGACAACAAGTTCATAGTCGACTCTATCAACATGGTTCCTACGCGAGTCCAATAACAAAATCTGATACCCTTGTTCATAACATTATGAGGACTTCTTTTGACAAAGACAATGTCATTCCTAATGAATATGGTCACTGACAGGAACATGATGTGGCTCCAGACAATCAGATGAATTCGGGTAACAGAAACAGGGGGTTGAATTCAAAATTTCTATATGACCAGAACTCTCATAAGGACAATAGGATTGAAAGTAATATTCATTCTAATCCCAATGTGGAGAATATTCAAAATATCCGTATAAATTACACTAATGCACAAAAGAATCATTTCACATCTTCTAAATGCAGTGATTATGAGTCAATAAGAAAAATTTCTCGTGACATTGACAAGGGACATGTTGATGATAGTATACAAACCAATGATAATATTCAAGGGCTGAGAAAATCAATAAGATAGAGAAGGCTTCCTGCTCGATTCTCTGATTATGAACTCTTGTACTCCGAAGAAGCAAAGCCAAAATTTTTGCTTTTAGACCAAGTGGAACCAATAAGCTTCAAAGAAGCTCACAAAGCATCGAATTCTCACAAATGGGAGGCAGCAATGTAGGAAGAGATGGATCCTCTGTTACAAAACAAAACTTAGGATTTGGTTCCTTTGCCACCAAATCAGAAAACACTCAAAAATTGATGGATTTATCGATTGAAAGATGAAGGAAAAAATTAGAAGCGATATAAAGCCAGGCTGATTGTTAAAGGTTTTGATCAACAAAAGGGCATAGATTTCAATGAAATCTTCTCTCCCGTGGTCAAGATGACTACTATCTAGGCTATTCTTGGTTTAGTTACTACTCATGATCTTGAGCTTAAGCAATTGGATGTCAAAACAACATTTCTCCATGGTGATCTAAATAAAGAAATCTACATGATGCAGCCTGAGGGATTTATTAAATGTGGTAAAGAAAACTTATATTGCAAATTGAGGAAGAGCTTGTATGGTCTCAAGCAAGCTTCGAGGAAATGGTACCTCAAGTTCAATTGATTCATGACTAAACATAATTTTATTTGGTGTGAATCTGATCCATGTGTCTACTACAAGAAGTAACCTGATGGTTCCTTTATTCTTTTGTTACTCTATGTTGATGGCATGCTTGTCATCGGCTCATCAATGAAGCTAATTTTAGAATTGAAAGAAAAGATGTCAAAAAAGTTTGCTATGAAAGACTTAGGGGCAACAAAACAAATACTTGGCATGGACATTATCCGTGATAGACACAAGAGGGAAATAAAGCTTTTTCAAGAACACTATGTTCTCAAGGTACTAAAATGATTTGGCATGGTGGATGCCAAATCAGTCAGCACACCTCTCGCTGATCATTTTAGATTATCTTTAGCCATGTGTCCCAAGACACAAGAAGAACAAGACTACATGAAAAACATCTCATATTCTTTAGCTATGGGTAGTCTTATGTATGCAATGGTTTGCACTCATCCAGATATCACTCAAGCAATGGGGGTTGTTAGCGGGTTCTTGAGCAATCTAGATAAACAACATTGGGATGCAATTAAGTGGATCTTAAGATATCTTAAAGGTACTCCTGATTTTGTAGTGTGTTTTGGTGGCAAAGACACTTCACTTAGATGTTATACTGATTCAAATATGGCTGAAAATTTAGACAATAGAAGATCTACTAGTGGTTATGTTTTTACCTTTTCTGGAGCAACGATCAGTTGGGCATCAAAGTTGCAACAAGTGGTCTCACTTTCTACTATTAAAGCTGAATACATTACTCTCACTAAAGGAGCAAAAGATTTGATTTGCTTACAATGTCTATTTGGTGATTTTGATTGTCCTTATCAAGGATCAACCTTGTATTGTGATAGCAAAAGTGCCATTGACTTAGCCAAAAATGTAGTCTTTCATAGCAAGACTAAGCATATTGAGGTTCGGTATCATTTCATTCGAAGTAAACTTGACAAGGGCAAACTTCAAGTGTTGAAGATTAATACCAAGGAGAATCCAGCTGATGCACTTACAAAAGTTGTTCCACAAGAGAAGTTCAAGTTCTGTCGAGCTTCTCTCTGTGTTGTAAAGAAATAATAGTACGGGAATTCAGGGGAGACTCATACATTACAGCAGTTGGACTTTAAGTGGGGGTTTGTTGGATGTATATGTGAAGCCTAGCAGTCATTCCTTTTATTATGCACATTTTATTATTGTTTCCCTCCAATTGTTTGTCTCTTCATTTCCTTTGAGACTCTATAAATATGTATTGGAGGTTCATTATTATTCATTGTATTTGAAGAGCTGAAGCTACAGCTCTGATGTAGAGTTTAGACATTTACATTAATAGAGATATTCCCTACAATGTGGACGTAGCCACAATTTGTGGTGAACCACAATAAAATCGTATGTTTGTGTTTTCTATTTCTCTTTTTTGTTCTAGTGTGCACTTTCAGCAAACTTCACATATGATTCATTTTGCTTTAGTTTCAGTATCTTAACTGAAATAGAATTTTAATCTCTAAAAATTACATTGTGTTCAACATGGTCTTCCCCTTTCTCAAAGGGTGCGTTTGCTAAAATGAGCAGACCATTCACTATAATTGCTAAATTGAGGTACTGCTCTATCAATGCAAATCTGAAATGGTAGCAGTCATTTAAAACTTTTTAAAACATGTGCAACAAAAAAGCATTTATACTGGCTTTTCGAACAATCGAGAGGATAATCAAGAATCTAAGAATTTCATCGTATGGGTCAAGATAGAACATTGTTTTATCTCTAGCAAGGGAGATTTGGAATCTGCAGTAAATAGGGAGGATAAAAAATGAGAAGCTTCTCTAGAAATCTAGTGTCGATAATTTAGTATCTTTAGTTAGCGGTGTCTGTCTGTTGCCAAATATATCACCGGCTCCACAACCTTTTTCCCTTCAGCTACAAAATTATTTCCTAAAAAATTGAGCAGCTACTAACTCAAATAAGATATGCAGTAGCATAGAAACATAATATTAGAAAGGAAAGTTAGGTTCCATTGATGGCATTAAAGAAGTAATGAGACTCCCTTTCCTTCTTTAACCAAGTTGTGAAGAAAAAACAGTATCTTTACAGCAGCAGTCTCCTCTCTTAACTCCTCGTTAAGACCCTAATCTCAAATTCAGCAGGTGGTAGCATCTAAGTGAGATTGAACTGTCATTTTATTGAAATGGATATTGCTGAAGCATTATTTATTCCACTTTGTAAGCTTCTAATTGACAAATAAATGGATATTTCTTAAGCATTATCTATTCCACTCTGTAAGCTTGTAATTGACAAACTGTAATCTATTAGCCAAGGAATATATTGTCATGCCGTAAGTGAGCCTCCCTGTCAAGCACCATTCAAGTATTAAGTTCTAAAGAGAAGGGTCATCAAGCCACATATCTTTTAACTCGAAAGAGAGATTATTTGAAGATCTCAAATAAACCACAAAAAAAATGATCGACTAGTCGTCAAATCCTCTTTACTCTAAAATCTTAGAACTTATAATCCATCTATTTGAATACTTAAGATACACGAGGGAGATTTGTATCCATACGAGTTTCCAGCAACCTAACCAAAGACAATTTTTTATTACCATTCTCTTTATCCTCTAGAAAGGGCACCCCCAAAGATGTAACACCGCAGGACAACTCTTATCATTCTTTTTATCCTCTATAACAAAAACTCCGCAGATGTAGCACCAAAGGACAACTCAATTGGATTTCCCTCCTTTTGAGCCAAGTCCTTTAAAGCATCAAATTGATTGAAGATCCTATCATTTTGTCAATCTCCAAGGGTTCTCTTCTTACCTCTTCCTTATTGCGCATGTCTTAATAGGAATAAAACCTTCCTTTCTTATAGTTCCTTCTAATGTAAGGACCTTCTCTTTATCAATCTTGATCAGAATTTGACTGACCACTAGTTGAAACTGTTGAATATTAAGGTAAACAGTCACATGAGGTGTTTTTCTTCCTTTTATTGTGTCTCTTCAGCTGATCATTTGTGATCTATAAATGCAGATGGCTTGTATTGTAAACTCATTCTATTTTCTCATCAATATAATTCCTCTGCTCTCAATGTGGACGTAGCCATGATTTGTGGTGAACCAAGATAAACAATCATATGGAAAATATAATTTCTCTAAAATACCAAAGGGAGCCATAAGAGACAATCCCTCTAAGAAAGCTCCTCCATGTAATTGAAATCCATGTGCTAAGGTTTGATGAAGGAACCAACTTAAGTAAAAGCCTTATTTCTACCAACTATGAACCATAAAACTACCAAAAATTAATTGTTGGTAACTATCATTATCTCCATATCACCTTAAGAGTAAACAAACTTGGAACTAAGAATACCAAAATCTCCAAACCACAAGGCAAACAAGTACACCAATCAAAGGAATAAATAGCTCCCTATGCTCCAAAAGAAGAACCCCAAATAGCATTGTCTACATGACAAAGAGGAGCCTCACAAACAAAAGAATGCAAGCCTCTCAAAAATTCAACCCACACAACGAGAAGAATTGGCATACCCGACTTGTCAAAATATTCTCCAACCTTTGTTGAGTTCAACCAATGTAAAGAATGGACAAAGACATGATCAAGGTTTATCCTAGCACACACAACTGAGGGCCTTTCTTTGTTGCCATCCTTTTTAGTTGGTGTCAAATTATATATCTCATTGTATATAATTGTGTATTACCATGAATATGTAATTACAATGCAATATAGGTTATGATTTTTTTTCATGAATGTAAAATGAATTCTTCTCTTCCTTCCCCTTTGCCATCACTATGTAAGCTCTTTAATTGATATGCATATTTATTAATCACAAGATAAACACAATCATGAATATTTATTTAATTTGCTTCATATTAAAACGTTTAATATCCAACAAAACAAAATGTTGCAAGTAAAAAGTACATTTAACCATATAAAACAAGATCTACGCACACTTATATAAAATTATACATAATCTAGAATATGTAACTTAATTAAAAGCAATCAACCTAAAATAAGCGAAAGATAGTTCACATCAAAACATAAACAGAATAACCATACAAAAGAATCTATAAACCCTCACCCATTTCATTATTATTATTGATCAAGCACCTTTCCATTTACTTTTAAAAAAATTGTTTCTATTTTTCCCTTATTTTCCACCTTCTCCAACCTTATCTTTCAGATTGCTTCATTTAGCATCCACAGTAATCTTTTCGAGCACACTATCCCTATTTAAAATATGGATATGGTTCTCATCTCCTGCAGCAATCTTGGATCTAAAATATGGAAGTGGTTCTCATCTCTTGCAGCAATGTTGGAGATAAAGTTGCAGCGTGAAAATTTATTATAGTTATTCCAAGAGCACGGAAACCAAAATACAGTTGCTAATTTTTCCCCATGGAAAACAAAAAATTTATTTTTTTCCGCTCCTTTCCCACATCATTCAGAGAATGTGTTGAATCTAGAAAATGCACTGCTTCTCTCATCTTCTAATCCGACGACATCCAGGGATCTTTGATTCCTCTATCTTTTGTCAATTTGACAATTTGCTTGTCGTTTGAACCTCATCTCACCTGCCCATTTCTGCACAAATGTTAGAGAAAACTCTTATAACTACTAAGAAAATTCATGCACACAACTACCACAGGTTCAACTTGCATCTAAATGATAAAGTTTAGGATGTGCTCAAGATTAGAGTCAAGGAGGTCAACCATAAACATAATGATCAATGGTGGGTGTGGTGCAACAAGGGTTATATGGTTGTATGTATAACCCTTATCTACAAAACCTGCATGGCTACATACAAAGAGATTTCAAGCAAAGCTTATAATGTCAGTAAATGCTCCATACCACTTCATTAATTCAAAGATTTGGAGACAAAAATTTGTTGTGCATTTCCTGCAATCCAGATACCACCTTCATCGGAGGCATTTCTAGAACAGTTCGTGCTAGTTTAACTACATTTTGCACATATATCTAACAGCACAGTTTAACTACATGTGAGAAGAATCCCCCGTCCATTATGCATTGCTGGATGCCCATGAAAAAGTTGTGGAGTCTGGCTGTATACCTGCCAATCGGATTTGCCTGAAAGCTTCTAAAGCCTTTTCAACAAGCACATTTTGTCTCCGCTTCCTGTATGCCCTACAAGAATTACAGTCCATGAGATGACATCTCTTTGAGGCATTCTGTTAAACGGTTCACATGCATAGTCTCTGCCTCCACATTTTGCTTACATATCTAGTAGAGCATTTTGAACTACAATATTTGTAAAACCAAAAATCCACTTTTAAATTTTTTTTTATGGATGGTTGTACCGTGTCTCAAGGCTCCCATTAAAGCAGAGGCAGGAAGGATGCAGGAGTCTTCCTATATACCCGTCAGTTGCATTTGCTTACAAATTTCGAAGGTCTTTCCAACAAATCCGTTTTGTGCATATCCTGCAAATCATGGCATTCTTTGAGACATTTTGTCAAACAGTTAATGTTCCCTCTATACTTGGACACTTTGCGTACGTCTGCTACGGCTATTGTGTCTGGCTTTGCACCCCCCGGGCTAACTAGCAAACCCAATTGTCATTATCGTCAATTTTTATTAAATCAAAAACTAAAAAGCTTAATAAAATTAATTTAAAATTAATTTTTTAATTTACATAACCTTTACACCTGCCAATTGCATTTGCCTGCAAATTTATAAAGTCTTCCCAAGAATCATGCTGACCTTGGGTTGATTGGACTTAGGGTCGACATTTTGGTATATTATTTTAGCTCTTTTAATTATAATTAGTGGAATTTGTTTGATATTTCTGATTTTATGAGGATATTATTATGTTATTATTTTAATCATGTAAATGTAAAAATTGATGTTTTATTTATCATGATATAGTTAATTTATGGTGTTGTGACGATATAAAGATGTAGATGATTTATTTATCATTTTTTTAATGCAATGGAATATCTTATCTTATTTTATTTATTATGATTTTGGGGCATTAACCTACTTATGCGGTTACAAGTGAGTCTAATTAGTTGTGGGTTGAAAGTAAGAGTGTGGTTGAAGTAGAGGAGGATAACTCCTCGACGTTGATGGTTTAGATGGGATGGCTATATGCAAACACTGCGTAGTTACAATGCATTTTACATTTCAATTGTTTGTCTCTTCTTTTATCTCATGTGATTAAGCGTGAAAAGTTAGATAGTTGATCATTATTCTCCTTTTTTATTAAATTAATTCGTATTACTTAGTTCTTATTAATGCAGTAAAAAATAAAAAATAAATTTTAAGTCTTGAATTAAATAAATTCATTTATCCCTTGTCTGGTATAAACTATTCTCTCTAGTTCACAGTGCAAGAGAAAAATAATTATTTAATTATTATTTCACAACACCTTTTTCTTTTTAATTAAACTAAAACCCTACCCTGTCTTATGTTGGATAAACAAAAATTTAAAAACGTAATTCATAACTGATACCCGAGAGAGTGGGGGTTTTAATGTTATGATACTATTCGAAAAAGGGCATCAGGGAGAAACCTTAAGTTGAGAAAAGATGGGGGGAAATGGGTGTACAACACAAGGGAAGAGACAATATAGATAGGAAAATATACACAAAAAGAAAATAGTTTCTCACAAGCCATTGGAAAAGACAAAGGGTTATATATATATATATATATATATATATATATATATATATATATATATATATATATATATATATATATATATATATATATATATATATATATATATATAGGAAAATGTACATAAAAAGAAAAAAGTTTCTCGCAAGCTTTTGAGGAAGAGAAAGGGTGTGAAATCAAGAGAGTCACCGTAAAGAAGCTCTAGTTAAATTTATTTTTCTTACATGCTTTCTAAAATAGAAAAATAAGGGGTTATATCTATATATACATACAAGGCTTTTATGTTATGATGGCATTATTAAAAGGGCATCAAAGAGAAACACTAGTTGAGAAAAATAGGAGAAAATGGGCATAAAACACATGGGAAGAAATGATATACACAAGAATATGCATGAGAAAAGAAAAAAAATTCTCACAAGCCATTGGGAAAGACAAAGGGTTTATAAATCATGAGAGAGCCACTACAAATAGTCCCTAGTCAAATTTATTTTATTTTATTTAAGTAAATGGATGAGTTTCACCTTAAATAACACTCTTAAGTGGAATTAGTGCTGAGTGAAATGGTATTTGGTATTTTTTTTTTGTTATCTCCTCTTGAGAGACAAGTCAACATAAGACATGAAATTGGATAGCAAAAAAAATGACCTACATTTTTTGTATTTCAATAGGAACTTAGTTATGTGAATAGTGTTCCATGTAGCCATTAGAACTATATTTTGTGATTATTCCTATAACATAGGCTATATAGAGAAACTTCCAATTTGTTTCCCATCTATTTTAATATACTTTAGTTGTTGATTCATGTAATATGATTATGGTTCCATTTCACATACATTATAATATTAGATATAAATAGAAACATGTTTGATTGCATTAAATTAACAATAATTTATCATTAAAGTATCTTTTTGGTAGAACTCGAGTTTGGAAGATGAAGATGATCCTCAAGCTACAAATGCATAATTGTAATCACCTAAAAATGGTCATCTAGACTATTAGCCCCCTTCTCAGCATTTTGGCTAAATTAATTTAATCATTTATCTAGACCAAATTGCTAATAATCAATTTATTTGATTATAACCTATAGTTTGACTATGCTATCCTAAGTTCATTATTTGATTAAAAGAACATGTCCCCTTTTAATTAAATAAAAGACCCCATTCTTCTAACCCACTTAAAGTGCACACATAAAGTCCTTTTTCTATTTTGCAATTAAAAGAAAAGGCTTTGTGACTTTTGTCTTATATGACAAGTCAACTTATATTCTATTGGTTAATTTGTGTGTGCACATGGATCACTCCTCTTTTCAAATTCCACCGTTGATCATCCACCATCTTCATCTTGATATCTACCATCCATACATCTTTAAAAGGGAGAGAGCTTTCCCCCTCAATCCATCCATCTTTTGAACATTGTTATGTTGCAGGTTTTCTAACAGGTTTTATTTGGAGCTTTGTGGAGAACTTCTCTTCCTTGTCTACATTCTCTCATCCATGGCATTTTAGCTTAGATTCATGTTGCATGTTAGTTTAGCTTCTATTTTGCAATAATCTCTCACATAGCTTAATATTTGGATTGTAACACTCTAATCCATGCTTAGAATAGCTGCACTTTTCATATTCATTATAGTTTAATCTTTAGTTGCATTGCATTCTTGAGGAACTCCTTGGGATATTTGCATTCTTGCATCTTGTCTTTGGAACCTCCCATTGCATGGTTTACTAGCAAGAAGAGTATCTCTAAGGCTCATCTGAGAGCCTTCTTATTCTTGAAATATACTCTCTTGCACTCCGTGGATAGGGAGCTCTAAGCCGGCATCCAGACATTTCGAACTCATGGAATCGTTTGGATAGAAGGGTTTAGAGTGTGACACTTTCGAGTGTACATTTTTGGCGCCCACCGTGGGGCTTGAATCAAGTTCTAGCTCCATTTGCTTTCATTTTTTATCTCTGGTTTTTTACAGCAGCATATTGGATCTAATCAAATGCTTTTGTAGAATTATCACTTTGGTTTTAAGGCCAACCCATAAGTAAATTGGTTTGAAGGCCAAAAACTTAGTTGGTTTAAAGATTTGATCATATTTTTTAAACCGCTTAGAGTTTGGTTCTAAAATTTTTTTTGCAAGTTGGGTATATGCTCAAAATGTCTCAGTCCAATTTTCAAAGCATTTTGATGTGATTTTCGGAAGTTATGATTTTTTCTTTATTTTTCATAAAAAGCCGTTTTTGATCACAAATCAGCGCATTTTTTGGAAAAACTTACATTTTCAGAAAGATTTTTGAATTCTAATGGGGGTTTTTTCTTTGTGTTTTGAATTTTGAGATCATATTAAGGATAAAAAATTTGATTTGATAAATTTGGCCTGTTTTGACAAAATCAATCTCTAGGGAGCAAATGAAGAGATTTTTTAAAATTTCTTTCATTTTTGGAAAGCTCTCTAATTTTTAATAGGGGTCTTTTTTTTTCATTTTCATTTTTGGATACGAAATCATAGCAAAAAAGTCCAACCTTGTTGACTAGGCCAAAACCAAAGAGTAAAAATGAAAGCATTTGTGATTAACTTGCACTTTCTTTACATGTACTTGGTTGGAGGATAAATTAGATTTTTGAAGCAACTCACCACTTTTTATTGCATATTTTTATGTTATTTCACACTAACTTTTGTTGCTAACAAGTTGTGATTTCAGGTTGCCATCCTTGTGAAAAAAATTGAAACATTGCATAAAAAGAACGCATGTCAAAGCTTCAAATGCACAAGGGCTACTAACGATTGTTTGCAGGGCTGCCCAAAGCATAAAAACCCAAATTTCTTGCTTTTTTGTTTTCATGTGTGGCATTGAATAATTGTTCATTTTTCATAGGCACATAAAACTTGTGATTGAAGTCTTTTGGTAATAGGAGAATATGCTCTTCACCCTTGTGGTGAATCAAAAATCTTGACTTGCTATTTGGTTTCAAAAGCAAGGGGTAATAGAATCTTCTTGGCGTTTTTGGGAGAAAATGATTGGAATAGGAGAGTATGCTCTTCACCCTTGTGATGAACCAGAAATCTTGACTTCCAAAAGTTAATTCACTTTGTGTAGTTAGAATCCTTTAGAGGGCCTGCTCTCGGACAACCTGAGAGGAACGACCCAAGTGGGGACAAGCCGATTACCTGGCTCTTCCAACCCACTATAAAATTAAGGCTACCAAAGACACAAAACTTTGGTAGATGTAGTGTTTATCTTCGCCTAGTGTGATCGCTTATGGGATTTCGACCATAGGGAGATCACTAGGCAAGAATGCTTAAGGAACTCTTGTGATCGCGAGATCGGTTACTCATCGCAAGGTGAGGTGTCCCGTAATTGGGAGCAAGAGGAACACTATGAATGGAAGCCCTATCTAAACACCCTAAGTTAGTAACTACCCTTTTTAGCCGCTCAACTTCTTGGTGCAAGGATTGATCCTAGTGGACTACCCGGATCACCCCAAGATTTACACTCACCATATGTGTTCCCTTGGTTATGCTTATGGCATTTCCATGACAAAGCCAATATCTCTTGTGGGCAACCACTTGGTGTGAGGCAAAGGAGCATCAAGCGTGGGCCAAGTTGTTGAGTAATGAACCATGACTTCTAGGTAGATATTGCTTGATGTGTTCTCGAATGTGCTATACCAGTGAAAATATTTTGAACATACACATGATGATAGTTATACAGCTTTCTTTTGAGACCTCAAATATGCTTGTATCATGCAAGGTTTCCTTGTCCCTTGCTTGATTGTTTGAAGACTACTCCATGTGTCACTATCTTGCTTGGAAATAAATTGCTTTTGAACATCAAACTTGTTATGCTATCAACTATTGTCAAACTTTGTCAACCAAGTCAAAACATCAAATGCAAACATTTTCTTGTGTTGCTTGCTAAGGGGAGTCTCATCATTTGACTTTGATTTGCTATGTCTCTAGTGCTTAAACATGCTTAAAGTGGCTCTTTGGTCTTAGTGCTCTTGGTCTTTCTATCTTCATGGTCTATGCATGCTTGCTAGTTATCCTTTTACTAAAATGGTTACCTTGATTTCTTGACTACACTCTTGGGTTGGGAAAGTTGTTCACTTGTCACCCTGCTTGCTCTATCTATTTGGCTATTTGGGCATCTTGCCTAGCTATTGACTTGAGTCATTCATGTCATAAGTTTCTTGGACATATTGTTTGACAAGTCGCTTTAATCTTTCTCTACTATCTTGGCAAGTGAACACTCTACCTCCTATAGTTTCAACATCAAGTTATTTTCTAGACTATTTTATGCTTGGCTTTGCATCTAAAACTATGGGATCTAAAACTTGTGCTACCAAACTTCAACCAAATCTAGATGATCATGATATCCTCCATGTCACTAAAGAGTTTCAAGATCTATATGCACAATACAAAGAACTAGAAGAGACAAGTGATCTTTCTTGCCTTCATCTCTCTAAGTGCATGATGAAAATGAAGTCTAAACTTGAGAAAAGGTTGGAGGAGAAGATTGCATCATTACATGAATCTTCCTTAAGGTCTTTACATGCATGTGAGTCACCTTCTTTGAGGTCATCCTGTTCTTCTAGGTCTACATGCTCTACTTCAAGACATCAAATGTCTTCATCTTCTAGATCTAAAGACCTCTTTAGAGAACAAGCAAGTGATACCTCCTTTGAGCCTATGCTAAAATTTCATGATGGACCTATCTTTGACCAAGACAATGATGAACACATGTATGCATACCATTCACATGAGAAACAACAAAAGGACTCTAGACATAATTTTGATAGAACTTTTGCTCCCTTGGAAGATTCTTATGATGACACTTTGCAAAAACTTCTTGGCAATAAGATCATCATGTTACCTAAGTCTAGCTCATATGGAAACCCATTCTTGGATATCTATTGTGCTTATCATCAACATAATGAGCATAGTACTTCAGATTGCATTGAGCTAAAACATAAAATCCAAGGTCTCATTGATAATGGAATTATTGGAACCTCTAGTGACTCATGTGTTGAGGATACTTCTCTTGAGCAAGATTATGTTGATGAACCTATGTCTAGTAGCAGCTCTATTACATCTTCCACTTCTTCCAACACTCATGCATCTCCCAACACTTCAAATCTTTCCAACATGCCTCTATCAAATAAAGAACCTAATGCTTTCCACATTGAATATATGTATCCTCAAGGGCTATCTCTAAAAGAAACTCAAGCTAACCTTCACTTGGCTGCAAACCTTTTCCATGCTACCAATCCTAAACATCCTCAACCTTCATGCACTACTATACCGACTCCAAGCACTACTCCATTTACTCTTCATTCTCCCTTGTCCTTAGTAGTGGCTCCATGTCAAGAGGACTCTCAAAAAGAAAAAGCTATAAATGTCAAGAAAGATCAAGATCAAGCACCCTTTCATCTCTTTCAAAATTTTTCCCCTCCATATCCTATATCTTTTCCACCTCCTAAGTATGATGAAGTTACCACTTCCATTATCCCCCTTGAGCTTACTGAAAATTATGAGAAAAGTTCTCTTCATATGCTATCCAAAGCTACTTGTCAAGATCAAAGCATCCCCTCATGTTCTACTTCTCCATATCCACTTCAAAATTGTGCTCAAGCTTTAAGTTCTTCTATTAAAAATGTTGTTCCTATCAAAGGTACTCATGAGTCTATTGATGGCTTTGACCACATTGTTCACTCTAAAGATGTTGATATCCCTTCCCACTATCCCTTTGCATCTTCTAAATCTATCCTTGGTCCTTATCCATCTAAGCTAAAGCATTCAAACCTTCCATCCATATTGGGACCTTATGTTCCTTCATCTCCTACATTCACTCCTAGCTCATCACCTAGCTCTCCTATATTACCTCAAGATCAACAAAGACACTCATCCTTGATGACTTTTCACCCATCTATACATCTAAACCAGTCATATCATCCTTATTCATCCACAAATCCCAAGTCCTTTGGAAGTGAGAATAAACATAATAATCCATTGAAAAAGAAAGATCACTATGTCCCATCTAATCGACATGTGAATGCTAAGAAGGAGAATGCACAAAAGAGACCGCAAAGGTCCACTACTCAAAGAGCTAAACCAAAGAAAATATGGGTTCCTAAATCCATCATTATACAAATGCACTCTCAAGCACCCAAAGAACGAGGAAAATCTAAAGCTATGTGGATTCCCAAGTCTCTTTTAAAAGACTTGAATATTGAAAATACTTCAAAGTTGACATTCAATCTTCCAAAGGCTTCCATTCCATCTTCTTCCAAAAATCTTCCTAAAAATATTCCAAAGCCTTCCACTCCACTTTTTTCCAAATCTTTTCTACCACCTCATACATCTAAATCTCAAGCTATTTCATCCATGATTCCTCCATTGTTCCAATACCCTTCAAGGTGTGTGTCAATGTTGATCTTGTCCAATATTTCAACTACCCTCATGAAATCTTTTAAAGATTACACTAACTTTCTATACATGAACTCTTATCCTCCATATATTCTTCCTACTACCATTTCCCTTTCATCACCCTATCAATATCTTTGAGCATACCTTTCTATGGTTTTGGCTTATCATGGCTTATCTTTCCTATAGGAGCACTATCTAAATTCAAAAAGCTTGAGCTCTTTTTAAAAATGAAAAAAAAAATGAAAAAAAAATGAAAATGTGCCTTAGTGAAAACCACTTCTTGTGGCACCTTGGTAGCAAAAGTAAAGAGAAATTAATTTATCCTATGGTGAAAACTACTTCTTGTGGCACCTTGGTAGCAAAAGTAAAGAGAAATTAATTTATCCTATGGTGAAAACTACTTCTTGTGGCACCTTAGATAAGTACCATGATGAAAACCTGGCAAACAGGCATCATGTGTAATTCTTCCATCATCCATCTATCCCTTCTTCTCTCTTTGATCTTGACAATGTTGAGCTATCTTTGCATATTGGCTATCTTATCCACCAGATTTTCTATTGTGCTCTCCCATTCACTCATAGCCTCTATCTTGAGCTTTATTCTTATTGCTCTATCCCATTGCTATACTATCTAGTTGACCCCTTGATCTTGATCATAATAAATGAAACATGGTTCTCATAGGTCTCTTGACATGGCTACTCTTTTGACTACACACTTCATGCTATCTCACTTGTTGGCTTCATTACTTATTCTACATGCTATCTTTCTCATTACTTCCATTGCTTATCCAAAATATGCTTCATATGACTATTTCACCTCTTTCCCTAGCTTGGGTACTCTTGAGGAGTCAGTCCTTGAGGATCACTTTTACTTGCTTCATGCTCCTTTTTCATCCATCTTTGCTTATCCACTGGCTTGTTTCTCCATCATGTCCTATACCTTGCTAGACATTACGAGAAAATGATGTGATCTTGCTCGAGAACTAGTAATCTCTAAAACCTTCTAAAAAATTCCAAAAAAAATCATATATGATGCTGAAAAAATCCTAAAAATCAAAAAATGTCCTGAAAAAATGATCATCTTAGTGAAAACCTCACTTTGATGTATCACCAAAAAAAAAAAAAAAAAAAAAATTTGTCAAGTGGTGAAAACCTGGAAACAGACGCTACTTGAAACCCTTGCACCTATGTCTACCAAACTCAATCATCTACTTCACTATACATTTCCTAGCTTGGAATTTTTTCTTGTCCTCATCTTGGGAGCATAACTACTTAGCCTTTTTTGAGGTATTCTTGTGCATTTGGGTTTCTTTGGCAACTCACAAAATAGTGTTTCTCAACACTTCCCCCACCTTGACATCAAGTGTTTTTCAACACTTTACAGATAGTTTACCTATGGTCTCCGATGTCACGATATTTCTCACTATCAGAATCAAGTCTGGAAGAAATGGCCAAGTGACTTGCACATACACACTTTAACACTTAAAAAACTGAGCTATGCTGATCTTTATCTACTTTTTGTGCTGTCTATGATGATTTCTTTGCCATGTGTTACCTCCCTAATATTCTTTCGAGGATGTCATTGACTAGAAGACTGGGGGCATGGGGCATGTCTTCTTGATTTCTGCTTGTGGGTATATTTTTGTTTGTTTATAGTGTTGTAAGCATTCATGCTTGTCCTATTCAACACTTTGACTTATAAATGTATCATCCTTGATTGTTTTGCAAGACCGCACTCAGGGTTTATCCTGGCGCTTATGCCTTGATACAGGTGTAATCTTGCTAAATTAAACTTAGGGAATCTAATCATGTAGTTATCTTGACTTACATGTCTCTGATGCTTAGATTGGATTTCCACATACCTATCTAATATCGATCATATTCATATCCTCATAGTTATACTAGTGATGGTTGTATAATCTCATGATGTCCCTAATAAATGCTCAATGATGAAATTAAGAGTCTAAATGTTATGCGCTTCTTGCTGGTAAACCACTTTGCATATTAGCTAGCATTTTAGGTTCATTTTCTAGCTTAGTCTTGCATTCTTGCATATGGGGAGAGCTCTCTCTTCATCTTTTTGTGGACATATCAGCTAACTCCTTTCATATATTTCTTTACTTTCTTCTTGTTCATGTCTTTTCACCTTCTTAATCTTTCGCTTCATCTCTTTTCTATCTTGTCATCACATTATCTAAAGTTTTGACCTCTTAAATAATTTTGACGTCCTAGATTTATTTTCGGGATCGAAATCCAAATTCGAGTTCATCTTGATGGTCAAAATTGTCTTTTAAAATTCTACTTTCTTCTGAGCAGTTAGCTGACCTTTTGAGGTCTAATCTCTGAATCATCACTGGGGCATCTTCATTTCTTCATGTCTTCATCATTTCTATGCTTCATATCTACTTCTATTCACCTTTTCTCATCTAAATCCTCTTTCTACTCGATTTGACCTAATTTTTATGATTTATCTTTCGCGGTCAACTTTAGTCAAACTGGGGCATTTCATCAATTTCTTATAGTCATTCTTGGGTTCTAATCATTTATCTGTCATCTTGGACATTGCTATATTCTAATTTTCTCATGTCTAGCCAGTTTTTGCATCCCCTTACCTCATTTCAATTTCGATCCCGAGGGGGCAAAAATACTCTATCACTGCTTAGGAGCATTTGTTTGATCTTCTCACTTGCTCTCACTCTATCCACTTTTCTAAGTGTTAGTATTCTTCTTGAATTCTGAAATCATCTCTTCCTAGTGTTCAGTACTACTGCTATCAGGCTGTGCATTCACGACTTGCTATCTTTTTCTGCATTTTACTCTTCGGAATTAGACATCTATATCTATCATTGCCTACTTGGCTTCGATTTTCTTTGACATAATGTGTTCCCAGATCGATCACGCATTAGTCAAAGAGGGGCAAATGTAATCACCTAAAAATGGTCATCTAGACTATTAGCCCCCTTCTCAGCATTTTGGCTAAATTAATTTAATCATTTATCTAGACCAAATTGCTAATAATCAATTTATTTGATTATAACCTATAGTTTGACTATGCTATCCTAAGTTCATTATTTGATTAAAAGAACATGTCACCTTTTAATTAAATAAAATACCCCATTCTTCTAACCCACTTAAAGTGCACACATAAAGTCCTTTTTCTATTTTGCAATTAAAAGAAAAGGCTTTGTGACTTTTGTCTTATATGACAAGTCAACTTATATTCTATTGGTTAATTTGTGTGTGCACATGGATCACTTCTCTTTTCAAATTCCACCGTTGATCATCCACCATCTTCATCTTGATCTCTACCATCCATACATCTTTAAAAGGGAGAGAGCTTTCCCCCTCAATCCATCCATCTTTTGAACATTGTTATGCTGCAGGTTTTCTAACAGGTTTTATTTGGAGCTTTGTGGAGAACTTCTCTTCCTTGTCTACATTCTCTCATCCATGGCATTTTAGCTTAGATTCATGTTGCATGTTAGTTTAGCTTCTATTTTGCAATAATCTCTCACATAGCTTAATATTTGGATTGTAACACTCTAATCCATGCTTAGAATAGCTGCACTTTTCATATTCATTATAGTTTAATCTTTAGTTGCATTGCATTCTTGAGGAACTCCTTGGGATATTTTCATTCTTGCATCTTGTCTTTGGAACCTCCCATTGCATGGTTTACTAGCAAGAAGAGTATCTCTAAGGCTCATCTGAGAGCCTTCTTATTCTTGAAATATACTCTCTTGCACTCCGTGGATAGGGAGCTCTAAGCCGGCATCCGGACATTTCGAACTCATGGAATCGTTTGGATAGAAGGGTTTAGAGTGTGACACTTTTGATTGCATTAAATTAACAATAATTTATCATTAAAGTATCTTTTTGGTAGAACTCGAGTTTGGAAGATGAAGATGATCCTCAAGCTACAAATGCATAATATGTTGATATTTCTCTAGATCACATGATAGATGATGATGATGACACATATATAGAAGATACTGAAGTTAGTGATGATAATGAAAATGATCATGCTAATGATGGCTATGGTGGTGATGATGATGAGGCATTTGTTGAGCTAGTAGCCAATGATATTCATGATCATATAGACTACATTACAAATGATTTTTGATATATAATCATGATAGCTCTTTCATGTAACTATCATATGTATCATTTTCATGGCCTACAATACAATCCCTAAATATATATGGCCAATAATATCCCGCACACAGAATCTTATGAGATGTATTATTGGCTTAAAAGTGACCTCCACAAAGTCCTTCATGGAATTCTTTCAAGGTAACATTTTCTTGATATGTGTCGAAACTGAAAAATAATATACCATTTTTATTTCTCAAATAAAGATTTCCTTGAACTAAAACATATTTTGATGCCTACCTACAGTTTTAATGTCCTTTTTTTAATTTTCATCTAGATTGTCATGACATTTCATGTGTCTCAAATAATGAACAACTTATTTATATCAAGGATAATGTTCAATAATAACAATTGTATTTTCAAGGTTCACTTGATTCACTTATATTGCTTCTCAATTAGCATTAGCCATATGTTTTTCCAAACCTTGACCTCTCACCAACTTTGTAATCTGGATGTTTATGTTAAATTCTTGGATTTGATTAATCCACTTGCATCTCCTTCTTATAGTTTATGTTTATCTAAAAATATCCTTAATGACAATGTTTGGTGCATATTCAATCACTTCAACACCAACTAGATATGGCTAAAGGATTTTACAACCTTCACTAATGCATAAGTTTTTTTTTTTCATTTATGTCATAATTCAATTCAAAACTTTGCAAACATTTTCTAAAGAATGCAAAATCAACCTCACAACTCCCAAAAATTACATGCATGCAAACACTTATCACAAAAAGAGAGGAGCAAAAGCTATGGATGCCACAATTCACAGATCCATAGATGAGACATTCTTGATGAGGAAAAAGAGAATTTTCCATAATCAAAAGTGAATCAATGTTTAATTACAAAGAGAGATAATCCTTATAAAGGAGATCAAAACCCTAACAGGTAACTAGCCTAGGTTGCATGATAATAATTAATAAAAGAATTAATTAACATTATATTCCCAAAGTTTAGCTTAAGTAAACTAGAGATAATAAGTGACTTAGTAATTAAATCAATATGATTTAATTAATAAGAAGAAACTTTATTACTCTAACACCCCCCATTAAGATAAACTTAGAGAGTAGCTAAAAACCTAGAAACTACTACTGGAAGTAAATTTGGATCCTGGCAAACAAAGGCCTAATGAGGTACCCACGCACAAACAAATATCTACAAAGAGGAGAAATAGAGAAAACCACATGGGAAAAGCCCTACTCCAAAAGGAGATAGAAATAATGTTGAAAAGAACTAGAGAAGGACTGAAGAAGCCTCAAAACTAGGGAATGCCCCAGAAGATAAGAACAAAAGATGATCATGAAGAACACAACTAAAGCATGTAGAAGCTACAAGCTCTGCCAAAAGTAATTGTTGATATGAAAAACCTCCACTAAAATAAAACCTAACTAGGTAGAGAAGACTATAATCTGCATCGAATTAGGAGGCACACAAAGGAAAATAATTGAACTTGAAGATAAAGATGGTATGAAACATCAAATCCTGAAGACCTCAACTGAACTTGAAGATACAACTAACATGAAGACCAAAGCCTAAAGAGCTGACCAATCAAACATGGAAGGATACAACCAATGCATGATCAAAAAGAAAAGTGTTTAAATGGTAAATAATCCATCTCACCAAAATACATAGATACCCAGCCACTACATCTACCTAGTACATAGGAGAAAATACTGAATAGATAGCTCACTCCATCGAACCAAGGAAGCATGAGAAATAAGAGAAGAACATCCCTAATGCAGACAAGGATGAGGTGACAGGCAATAAGAAAAGTGGGCCAAAAGAACTACATGTTAAGGAACCATGATTAAGATGCACAAAAGAGTATATATTTATGTACTGAGGTGATCAATCTTAGACACACCATGTGGCTAATGTCACAGAAGGGAACCTCACTGGACAAAGGTGTATGCCTAAATTGAGGGCACACTTCTATGAGTCATTATATCCAAGATTGCTATAGAATGAGGTCTTGAATGATGGCTCATAGCTCTCTATTCATGGAGTACAAAGGTTTGTAATGGAGGTGCTCTGTTTGACCTAGTTTGTGCCCATGCAAGTACACCATAAAATGAGAGATTCAAAGATCAAAATATGAATGCAAATGAAGATGCAAACTAATCTAAATGATGACAATGCAAAGCAATGCAAAAAAGAAAATCTAATCTATGAAAGCAAATAACAATGCAAGATTAATCTATGAAAGAAAATATGGATCTAAGCTAATATAAAAATGCAAGGATGGATCATGATGATGGAAGTCATGGATGCATGAGAGAAGAAGACAAAAAGATATAATTTCTCCACAAAAAGCTTTAATGCTCAAATTCCTCCAAAAATCACGCTCCAAACCTACAACATAACAATAGCATAATTGTGGATGTCAAAAATGAGGAGAGGGCTCTCCCTTATAAAGAAGAATGGATGATTAAGATTAAGAGGCAATAAGATTTAATCAAGGGTGAAGAAAGAATGATCCGTGTGAGACAAAATTCTACCACTGAAAAAAAAGGAGGAAAATTAAATGGAATCCCACTTAGGAATATGTGCATTTAAGTGTAGAGTAAAAAAGAATTTTATTTAATTTTTATTTATTTTATTTCCTTTATCAAGTGGGATTTTATTTAATTAAAAGGGAGCAAGTTTTTTTAATTAAATAAAAAATATTTAATTAAATCAAAAGAGGGGTTTTTCTCTTAATTAATTAAATGTGGATTAATTATTTAATTAAAAGAGAGGTTTTCTTTTAATTAAATAAGGATTACGTTAAAATGATCAAACCTTAGGAAATGTTGAAATAATTTAATTAATTACAATTTGATCAAAGAAAATGATTTGAATTAATTTATTAAAATATTGCAAACTATTGATTCAAGAAATTTGATAAATTGAATAATGGGGGCCCATAGTCTAGGTGACTATTTTAGGGTGCATAGATTTGCCTCTCTTTGACTAATGTGTGATTTATTTGGGAACACATGTAGTCAAAGAAAGAAATTGAAGTGTGAGATTGATTTGGGATCACAAAACACCCCAGATGTGTAATCAATTCTGGAACACATAAAGACAAAGATTAAAAATAAATTTTGATTTAAAAAATTCAAGGATAAAATGGATAAAACTGAATCAAGGATTGAAGTCAATAAATACTACCCCCTTGTGATTGAAATCAAAATGAGATAGAGCAGAAACAACAAATTGATAAATTTGATCAAATCAAACAAAAGATAGAGTTCTTGATGTAAGATAAAAGATATAAGAATCATAGAACCAAGGTAGATCATCAAGCATGAAATATTATGCCCCAGAGGTGAATTAGAAGAAAAGAAGTGAGGTGAAATTGAATGGAAGGTAGAAATTTGGAAGAGATGGAAAGAAATAGAAAAAAGAAAAGAAAATTTTTCTCAAGAAAGAGAATGCCTCAAAATCAATCAACTGTTTAAGATAGAAATTTTGATTGATATCACAAAAGAAGAGAAGGAAATCAAGATCAAAACATGACCACAATTGATTAAAAGTCCAGAATAAAGATGAAGGGAAAACCCTCTCAAACTCATAATGCAACCTAAAAATGCAAACAAACATGAAGTCTAATAATGCAAGCTACATGAAAATGTAAAGGTGTACTTACAATAGAACAACTGTAACATAGGATTTTGTGTTCATCATTCATTAGAGAATGTAAAAGAACTTATTTCATCATTGGGCCATTATTAATGGACATTGAAAAATCACACAATCATCACTAATTACAAGAGCAACTATGAAAATATGAATGTGATTTATATCAGATTGGAATGTGAAAAGATTCTAACATAAGAATCAAAGACATAAATGTCAAGATGACTTTGATGTTAGCTTACCCGATTTAATGTAGTAAAACCATGCTCACATCAAGGCATAGATTCCAGAATGACCATACGAACAATTGTGCAAAAGTAGTCAAAGATGATACCTCGAATATCCTAAGTGTTTCAAGGGGACAACAAGAGACACTCTAGAGAGTTTCAAAACCACACCCACAAGTAGAAAAAAAATAAAAGCATGCCCCATGCCCCAAGTCCTCTAGCTATGCATCCCAAAGAGACTTATTAGACAAGAACACTCAACAAAAATCAATAACAGTCAGCACACAAAGAAAAGATCATGACATAGCTCAAGCATTAAGTGTCATGTTTAAAAATTTAAGTGTGTTAACTGATACTAAGTTCCAAGGATAAGGATCAAATGCTTGCAAGTAGGTAAGATCACATAAATAAATTGGGTAAGACCAAACCAATAAGTGTTGAAAAACACTCGATGTCAGTGGTTGTATTGAAAACTACAGTTGGGGTGGTGTTGAAAAATACCATTTGTGATGTGTCTTAAAGACTAACGCAACCAAGAGACCAAAGCTAACACAGTTATGCCCCCTAGACAAAGACCAATTCTAAACAAAGGCAACAATGAAAAGGCATGATGGAGAAAGGCCAAGTGTCAAGGACACGCACTAAGAAACAAGGGTGCAAAGGCCTCAAGTGGCGCTCATTTCCAACTTTTCACCACTTGGAATTTTTTTTTTTAAATTAGAATATATAAATTTTTTGGAGATACATCAAAGTGTTTATTACTAAGATCATTTTTTTAGGAAATTTTCCAATTTTTAGAATTTTGACAATATATCATTTTTTGTATTTTTGAAATACATCCTTTTTTTGTATTTTTTTAGGATCAATAAGTATGTATAAAGATGCCCCTAGAAAAAATGGGCATCATGGATAGAACTTCTTCAAGTGCAAGACATTGATAGGATCATAGAGTTTCTCTCCCTCTTCTATAAATATTAAATAAGCACCAGACCCAAAATTTGTTGTAAAGATGTAAGATCCAAGCCAATTAGGTTCAAATTTCCCCTTTTGATCTCTCTATTGTTGATTCTTAGGATTTTCACATAGGAAAAGATCTCTCACCTAGAATTCTCTAGGGTGAACCTTTTTGTTGAATGCTTTTGATGTGCACTTTTGATAGACCCTCATATGGTCAAATGATGCTTGGCATTTCTCATCTAAAAGTTCTAACTCTTGAAGTCTCATGGCATGATAGTCTTCATCTATAACTAGACCTTTAAGGGAACTCTGAATGAAGGAATCTCAACCTCTAAAGGTAACATTGCTTCAATACCATATGTAAGGGCAAAAGGAGTAGCCCCAATAGGAGTATGAATACTAGTTCTATAGGCCCACAAAGAAAAATTTCTCTATAAGTGCCAATCTCTACCATTCTTATGAATTGTTCTATGTAAGATTTTGAGAATGGTTTTATTTGATGCTTTTGGTTGACCATTTCCTTATAGGAAGTCAATGGAGGACCAATATTTTTTTATCTTGAATTTCTTACAAAGTTGTTTAAGGTCCTCATTTTAAAATTGACCTCTATTGTTAGTGATAATCTTGGAAGGAACTCCATATCTATAGATAATATGATTCAGAATAAATAGAGAAACTATCTTGACTAAGACAAGAAAAAGTGGGATAGCTTCTACCCATCTAGTGAAGTAATTAGCAGTAGTGATACTAAAATTGTCTCCACATGATGAGTTGGGATGAATCTTCTCAACAAGATCAAAGGCCCAATGCTAAAATGATCAATGAGAGATAGAAGGAATGAGTTCTTTTCCCAAAGCATGTATTAGGTTACTATGTTTTTGACACTTTTCACGTGACTTTGCAAAAGCTACTGCATCATGGGCCAATAGTACCCTACCCTAAGCAACGTTAAGCCATAGAAAGACCATTGGAATGCCCCCCATAGATGCCCTCATGGATGTCAACTAACACTTGATTAGATTCTTCCTTTTCTAAACATCTAAGAAGTGTTCCATCTAGACCCCTCCTATACAAATCACCAAAACTAAGGGAATAAATGACACCATAATAGGAATCATAGATAGGGTGATGTAGATCTTCCACCAAGAATTCAAATCTTGATTCATGTTGCTATAATTGAATAAGTAAGGTAAGTGTAGCCATAGCATCAACTGCTTTGTTTTCTGCTCTAGAGATTTGTTGAAATGAGACAAATGCGAAGTAGTGTCTCAAGGAATCAACCATTTTCTTGTAAGGTACCAATTTCTCATTTTCTAGTTAAATAATTGTCACTGACCTAGTTGATTATCATCAGTGAATCCCCATCTATAATTCTCCATTCTATAGTCATCTTAAGTCCATTTGTTAAAGCTTCATATGTACCAAAATTGACTTCTTGTGTTGGTTCAATGACCACTAAAGATCTCTCTTAAAAATAACTAGGGAGATGATCAAGTACCTCATCCTTAGGTGCCTTAGAGATTTTTTCACCCTTGGATTTTTTTACTTCTTTTGATTATAACACCACCACATAGTGGTTTTTTGGGTCAGAACTCCTATCCTTTTTATTTTATTTTCTTTTTATTTTACAACTAAGGTACTTGATGTCTAGCTCTGTCATGTTGGTAGCTAGTTCACTGGTGGAAGAGACTACAAGTTCAATGGCATTCAAATAGCAGGCTATCTCATAATCATTTTGAAACATTAAAAGCTTAGGTTTGTGATTACATTGGGATCACTCAATCAAATTAGGATAAACAAGGGGTAAATTAATGACTGGTTCATGGTTATGAATATGAATGATATCTTTGGTGACCAAAGAGTCAGAGTTCATCAAGTAACTTCCTAAACTACCCAAATTAGGATTTTTCCTAACAAGAAAAGAATCATCCACTAAGGTAACATGTGAGTTCAAATCATCTAGTCCTACAAATGAATCGTCGACTAACTCAAGTGGAGAACTATATGTAAGAACAATATCAATGTCCATATCAACTATAGAAGGCTCCAAGAGGGAGTCCCATTCATACTCATTGCAATTTGTTTTTGAATCTCAACTAGGATGCTTATACCATGAGGGCTTGGGGCGCTTGGACATGGAAGCCTCAATATCATCAAGGGTCACACTCTCTTGTTCTAAATTTGCAACTGTCTTAGGAGATATTGGACTATCAAAATCTCCCTAAAGGAGATTAGTAGAAGGGACCCAATCTTCACACATATCTTGCTGATTTTCTAAATTAGGAATGTACTTTTTTTCTTCTTCACTATACGACTTATCAAGGATAGGAGAAACATTATTGTGATTTTCATATCCTAGGCCAACTGGCTTCTTGGACTTGCATCCAAAAATACCTTGATCAAGGGTTTGGGCTCTAGCATCCAATCTATTACTAAGAGGGGCATGTCTAGGATAGCCCATCTTCTTGACAAAAGTATACCCTCTTTTATAAGCTTTAGGAGAGGGAGTGAAGTTCTCATTGTGCATATACTTCTCTTCTCTATAAATCCAATCTCTAACAACCACATCTTCTTTCTCATCTTGAATAGGCATTGAAAACTATACAAATCTGCCAAATAATGTCATAGCTAAAGAGAAAGGTTGCATCTCTTGTGAAGGTTTACCATAAGACCTAGGTGAAACTAGTAATGCTATGAAGGAGTTGAGTTGATATCTCTCCATGCCAAGACATATGGATTTTTACTTGTCTTTACATTCAGCTAAAGTTACATCAAAATCATCTGCCTCTATATTGAGGGGAACATGGGTACTTGCTAAAATCAAGTTAATAGACAAAGTATTATACCCAAGTATACAAATCTCTATTCTATTGTAAGGGAACTTAACACATTGATGATAGGTAGACGAAACTACTTACACATCATGAATCCATGGTTTACCAAATAAAATATTGTATGCAAGGGGTCCGGCATCGATTATTTGGAATTAAATATCTTTTAAAGAGAACAAATTTCCACAATCCATTATATTGTATTGATATGTTTCTAGATTCGATTGTGTTAAGATTTTTACCATCAAAATTTCAAATCACAATACATGATCCATCATCAGGATGAAGATCAAGAGATACAAAAAATAATAGTGTGATTCAAAACATTGTTTTTTGCATCTCTTGCTCTTCATCCTGATGATGGATCACATAGTGTGATTCGAAACATTGATGGTAAAAATCTTAACACAATCGAATCCAGAAACATACCAGTACAATAAAATATATTTTTCAATAGGACTAGTCCTAATGGGAGGTCAACCCCTTTGAACTTCTCTCTACCTCATCATAGACTTTGATAATAATCTTCCTTCTGGTATCAATAACTTGTTCAGAATAACCTAATGTCTTTAAAAGACTCAAAGAACAAATATTAAGACTAGCACCCCCATCTATCAACATGTGCCTAACACAGGTTCTATGGATCATGACCTCAATATGAAGGGAAAGATTGTGTGGATGGCTCAAAGATTTATCAGCTTCCTCTAAAAGGAAAGGTAATGAGGGCAATATGATTAACCATGTTCTAGAATTGATCAACATCTAAATTATTGGGGACATTTTCCATGTGTAAAGCATTCTCAATGACTTGTTTGTATATCAGAGACAAATCTAAAAGTTCAAAGATCAAAATTTGAGTGGGGGTTCTTTCCAATTGATCAACAAGATTATAATTCAACCTAGGATTACCACTAGTTTTGAAGGAACATACTTGGATTGGACTTTTTTTGGCTTACGTGGTTGGTTTGAACTAGGTCCTTTGACAACAAGGGGACCTTGACTTCATGTAAAAACATTGAGACTTTGGGAAGACACTTGCTTAGGTTTAATTCACTGGTTTGAATTGGGTCCTCTAATAACAAGGGGACCTTGACATGATTCTCTAGAGTGAGCACCCCTTAGCACCAAAATAGGTTTTTCACCAAGGATAGGAGAGCTCAAATTTAAATCATAACCATTGAGATCTTTATCTTCCATCATGTTGATACTTTCTTCTACAACCTCAAGCATATTGACAACATTTTCTGCATTTACATAAGTGGAATTGATTATAGCCTTTCCATTCTTATGTTGGGAAGCTTCCCTTTTCTCATACTTGGGCAAAGGCTCTTTGAATGTTGTGTGATCAGCATTGGTATTTAATCAATCTATTTCAAGTTTTCCATTCTCAATAAGATCTTGAACAATATGCTTAAATCTCCCACAATTTTCAATATCATGTCCAATGTCATTGTGAAGTTTGCAATAGGCCTTCTCATCCCACCACCATGGCTTAACTTCAAGTATGTGGAACTTTGTGGCATCATAAGGGTGCACAAGATTATGAACAAGGAACTTTGTGAATATATCTTCATATAACTCACCCAATTGTGTAAAGTTATGTTTCTCTCCTTTAGGCCTTTCTTGATATCTTGGCTTGTTACCTGTTGATTGGCACTAGCCAAATGGAGAATAGCTTGGTCTTTAGGCTTAGAGGAATCAACAACTCCATCATTAACCACTTGTTTTTTCTTATTCCAATATGCATTCTTTCCTTTATCGTTGTTATTGTTGTTATTCTTACCATTGTTTTTGTTGTTTCCATCTTTTGCCAAAATACCTTCTCTCTCAAAACATCCTCAATTTTAAATGTAGCTTCAACCATGGTATCAAAGGACTCAAAAACCATCTTCTTAACTTAATACTTCATCTTAGAAACCATGTTACTAATGAGGATTCTTTCTTAGGAAAGGTCCTAGAATAGTGAGAGCACTATCATCTCCATCTTTGCAAGAAAGTAACAAAGGATTCTCCTTGATTGTGCTTTGTGTGGAATAAGTCCAATAGTGAGATAGATCATAAAAGATTGTATGCAAAGTGTTGAACAATTAACTCATGGAACATCTTAACAGGAGGAGTTATAATTGTAAACCATTCCATTGCTTGACCCTTAAGACTCCTTCAAAATAATCTCACAAGGTATGAGTCCTCATGATGAAACTCAAAACTCACAATATAGAACTAATGCACATGATCATTCGAATCCTCATTTCTATCATATTTTTCATATTGGGGGATCTCAATTTTTCTAGGAAAATCTTTCATGTCAATACTCTTATCAAAAGGATTAGGACAAATTCAATCAAGTGAAAAAGAACTCTTGGGTGTTGATATTTTCTTCAGTTGTTTCTTCAATTGGGCAATTTCTTCTTTCATAGAGGGATCGTGCTTTTGAATATTTTTGTCTACATCAAAGTTATAAGGGACCTTATCACCCTTGTTGATTAAATTTTGAAAGCATGCAGCTCTATTTTGGTCCATATATGCTTCCATATGTTGCTGAAAATGTGGGTCTAGTTGCATAGCCATGAAATCATAAGAATTAAAGTCAAAGTTTGAGCTAACACCTCCATATTGTGAACCATGATGAGCTTGTTCTGAAGGTTGTCTTGAAATTCTAGGAGGTTTTGATCTCCTATAATAATCATGTCTTGAATCTCTCCTTCCTCTAGGGCTAGGAGATCATGAAGGAGATTGTGAGTGTCTTCCACTCCATGGAGTCTTAGGAGGGGTGGATAGAGGAGAGTTGTTTCCACCACCAATGTGCAAATTGTTGAATTTATTGTCAAGTTGTGAAGCCACGAGAAGGTCTTGTGCTTCTTGATGGGCTTTCCTTTCTATCTCAATCATAACTTTCCTTTCTTCCTTTAGGTGTCTAAATTGTTCTTCCTTCTTAGCTTGTTCTTCTAGAAGGGGTTTTCTCTCATGCTCAAGTACTTTGAGTGTGTCACTTGCATAACCTAAAGGTGTCATAAGTAGTGTACACGGTCTTAACTATCTAAACTGGTTACCAGTAAATGTGGTATTCACACGAGCACTAGAAGGCTCACTAATTTGTTCATCATATTGGGATTTCTCTTCTTGATAGGCATAATGCTTATCTTTCTCATCCCTTTGGTGTGCATCCAAATATCTATCCTCAATATGGGGTGAGGTTGATCTATTTTCATGAGTAAGACCACCACTCAAAAGGTCAACATAGTATTCACCACTTTGATTCTTCTTTTGTGAAGCCATTGTAAAATCCATATCCATATCCAAGTGAGGTGATGCTAAGGATGTACTCAAATCAATAAGGTCACTACTATGATCAAAAAAATCTTTTGGAATATTCTCAGGCAATTGAACAAATATAGGTTCTTTTCCCTTACATTGTTGACAAGTTTGAACTAAAGATAATTTTTTAAAGAGAACTTGAGGTCACTTTCCTTGATCTACTTGATATCTTGTTGTTACAGACATGGAAGAAAAGTTACTAGGTGATAGGATAACCCTAAGAAACCTTGGTACCAAACTAAGATATTAAAAGCACTCACTTGTCCAAAAGAGATGTGATAAGAGAGAATTTTGTAATAGGCATAAACCAACATTTCCATAGAGGTGCCCACAAATTTGGATGAATACCCTAGCACATATGGACTAGGAGGATGATTTACCCAAACTATAAATAATTAAAATTTAATTTATATGAAAATGGACAAACAAGAAATTATTAAGACTCTCCAAGTATAATATTAAAGAATCTAAAGGTATATCTTCCTCAACAAGGATGGTCTCTAACCCACTGACTCCAAACAAGGTCACTTGTGAAATCAAAGATCACTAATTCAAGGGGTCAAAGCACAATAACCCAAGGTGCAAACAAGTTTCTAATAATGGGGTAAGTAGCCTAATTTGAACTAGATCAACCTAGGGAGACTGGAAATAACAGGATAGCAAAGTAGTTTGATCATAAAGTCTTGATTTAGGAACTCAAATTTTATTTTTTTTAAATATCCAACTAGGTGTGATAAATTTTGAACATAAACCAAGCACACAAGATAGCAATAAGGGATTTCAAGAAAAAATCTTCAAACAATGAGCAAGGGACAAGTCAACGTTGCACATGAACAAGTATAGTTTTGTAGTATCAATCTAATTTCTAAAACCACCACTATGCATGTTCCCAAAATATTTTCCAATCATGCACATAGTCTGAGAAAAGAAAATTTGGCAGTACTATGGTTCTTAGTAATGTTCAACTCTGCAGCTTTTACAATCTAGAGTGGGCAAAATCTAATCCTGATGCACCAGGGTTTTGGCATATTCTAAGAATTTAATCAATCAAAGATATTGAGGAGATCTGACAACCCAAAAATAGACTACACCCATGAAGATCTCCCCCACAAGGACATTTTTTATAGCTATTGCTACTACTACATCAAAAATGGCGATTACCACTTGAGGTTCCATCCATGTGGTGGACTCAATAAAGGGAATGTCCACTATAGTTAACCCTCTCTAATCAAGGAAGACTCACAAAGTTGTACCACATGGGGACTTGATTTGTATTCAAGGGTTCCAAGTTTCTGATGTGTCCAAAAGGGAACAGAGCATGCTCCTCTAGCCTCTTCACCTTACCCAAACATAGCAATCAAGATTCTTTGACACACTAATTTGAAATCACCTCACCAAATTTTTGAAAAATCCAACAACAAACACCACCAATCTCAAAAGAGAAAGTACTAATGGATGTTGAGGACAAACCTAAGCAGAATAGTGAGATAATAACAAATATCCTTCCCTACCCACAAGGGGATCTATCATTGAGAAGAGCTTCACATGTAAAGCAAGTGAATAAGCACATTTCCTTAAGAACACCACAAATAGTATTCATATGGCCTAATTACTATGTGAAACACATATGCGTGAAAGTTAGATCCAATTTTAGAGCACCAAATGAAGTTTCAATCTATGAAAGCATGTAAAAGGACTCAAGCCAAACACATGAGAGGGTTCATTTCATTTCCAAATCCAAATGTTATAGAGAGTTTTTTTTTAAAAACCTAGTAATCCTTACAACACATCTTTTCTCTGTTGTATCTTTCGTTTACACTTGAACACTCGCTCACAATGAACAAAGCAACAAGCAAAATAAGAAAACATGAGATATGTAATATATATCCAACTTATCCAAAAATAGGGTTAGATATAAAAATCTAATTTTAAAGAGTGATAATAACCAAAAAATAACAAAAATGAAAGTTCACATCATGCATTGATCCATGTGAAAATTAAATCCAAGCTATTCATTAAATGTGCTTTTTTTAATATTAATTTTTGACCTAGTCAACAAGATTGGACCTATATGATATGAATTCAAATCCAAAACCCTAAATGCAAAAAGAGAACCCTATCAAAAATCAGAGAGCTTTCCAAAATGTTATAAGTTTGAAAAGATCTTTTTATTTGTGCCCTAGAGAGCCATTTTGTCAAAATAGACCAGTTTTTGCAAACCAAATTATTGAGTCTTAATATGATCTCTAAAATCAAAACAAAAAGAACCAACCCTATTTAAATTTAGAGACCTTTCCAAAAATGTATACTTTTTCAAAAAAATTGCTAATTTGTGCCCTAAAATGATTTTTCATGGAAGATCAAGAAGGAAGTATAAAAAATTAAAAATACCTTAGAAAAATCTAAAAATTTCACTGAAGCTTCTCTGATATGGCTTCACCCTAAAAAAAAAAATTCAGACCAAAACACCAACCCGTTTGGAAGATATGATCAAATCTTTAAGATCTATGGTTTTTTTGTCTCCAAACAAATTCTCATAAGGGGGTTAGCTCCAAAAAATATCTAAAACCAACAAGTAAAAGTGGGTTTCCCCATGGTGGGTGCCAAAAAAAATGCTAAAATGTAAGCACACTTCTATGAGTCATTATATCCAAGATTTCTTTAAAATGAGGTCTTGAATGGCAGCTCATAGCTCTCTCTTCATAGAGTGCAAGGGTTTGTAATGGAGGCCCTCAGTTTGACCTAGTTTGTGCCCATGCAAGTACACCATAAAATGAAAGATTTAAAGACCAAAATATGAATGAAAATGAAAATGCAAACTAATCTAAATGATGACAATGCAAAGAAATGTAAGAAAGGAAATCTAATCTATGAAAGGAAACAACAATGCAAGATTAATATATGAAAGAAAATATGGATCTAAACTAATATGAAAATGCAAGGATGGATCATGATGATGGAAGCCATGGATGCATGAGAGAAGACAAGACAATAGAAGTTCTCCACAAAAAGCTTTAATTCTCAAACTCATCCAACAATCACTCTCCAAACCTACAACATAACAATAACATAATCATGGAGATCAAAAATGAGGAGAGGGTTCTCCCTTATAAAGAAGAATAGATGATTAAGATTAAGAGGCAATAAGATTTAATCAAGGGTGGAGAAAGAACAATCCGTGTGAGACAAAATTCCACCAATGAGAAAAGAAGAGGAAAATTAAATGGAATCTCACTTAGAAATATGTGCATTTAAGTGTAGAGGAAAAAAAAAATTCATTTAATTTTTATTTATTTTATTTCCTTTTTCAAGTGGGATTTTATTTAATTAAAAGGGAGCAAGTTCCTTTAATTAAATAGGAAATATTTAATTAAATTAAAAGAGGGGTTTCTCTCTTAATTAATTAAATATGGATTAATTATTTAATTAAAAGAGAGGTTTTCTTTTAATTAAATAAGACTTAGGATGAAATGATCAAACCTTAGGAAATTTTGAAATAATTGAATTAATTACAATTTGATCAAAGAAAATGATTTGAATTGATTTAATAAAATATTGCAAACTATTGATTCAGGAAATTTGATAAATTGAATAATGGGGTGCCATAGTCTAGGCAACCATTTTAGGGTGCATACAAAAGGAAGATGGCAAACAAAGGCAAACCATCAACTCCCCTTGGCACTTTAATTAGAGTAGTGCATGTACAATAAGGCACAAGGTATATTAAATCCAAAGATTACAATAATCTATATAAGTGTCCTTAGATGAAACTGCTCGAATCAGAAGGCAAAATAAGGTAAAACAACTTAAACAAAAATACAGATGGAATATGGCACTTTATCTAAGTGTATTTGCAAGAATGCATACAAATGATGTCTAAATAGACTATAAGAGACATAAGGCCAACATAAGAGTTAGTACAACCCATGAAGAATCATCTGAAGAAATGAAATCAATCCACAAATCTAAAACAACCAAGATATCCACCAGAATGCAAAAAAAGAAAAAAAATGAATAGAATGTTCGTGGAGCAAAATCTGGAAAAACAACCAACACCAATGGAAAGAGCTCTAAAGGGCTTTTCCAATGATATAAAGAACTCCCAAATTGGAGATTAGATGCTGAAGATATGTCTCCCAAAGTGCAAAAGAGAACCCCTAACTTTGATAGCAGAAAAAGCCATTAAAAAAATATCAAAACTAAAAATTACATATACCACTATGACATGCTTAGAACTAGCTTTTTGGTGATATCTTGTTTGTAAAAAACATATTCTATATGCCTAATATATGAGCAAAAAATTGATGGTAGGTCCAAACAAGGCCTGAAGGGGTGATAGGAATGTTGATGTCAACATGTGAAGAGCATTAATTTGATGTTCAAACAACCATCAAGGCAAAAAAATACCAAAAAAATGACTAAATCATTAAAAAAAAATTCTAGGTGTTGAAAAACTAATTGCATGCTTGGAAAATTAAGTCAGATATGAATTAAAAATCTGGTGACTATAATTAATGACATGTGATAAAAAAAAATGTATATGCCCAATATGGAGTGCCAAACACAAAAGTCAAACTCAAGGTAGGTCAAATGCACATGCACTTCAAACTCAAAGATAGCATGCACATCAAACAATTTGCTACCCAAAAAATAATGCAAAAACCAAATCTCCAAATAAGGGTAAGCCATCATGGGAAACATGAAACCTATTAAGAGCACAAAAAACCACCATTAGTACCAGGTCAAATTATGGTTGCATGACAAGTGTTGAATTACATGTGGTGGTTGAGTGGCTTGAAAAGGTGCTCAACTCTTGGAAAACCACATGAAGAAATACAAAAAACACTCGTTAATGCTTTGAAGAGACTGCCAATTATGAACAAAATACCTCTAAACTATTGAATGTAAATGGAAAATCTTCTTGTGGTTAGAAACCATCATTAGGATGAGAAGCTACTATAGCTAAAAAAGGAAGCCATAAAATACCTCATAACCATCAAAATAAACTCTTTCAAGAAAACTACCAATGTGGGATTTCATCAATGGGTACAAGTGTGACTAACTTGGAGGAGACTATGGATGCAGGGCAATTGAAGATATTGTCTCCCAAAAAAGGGTTATGGAACAACATTCTAAACCCTGCAAAAGGGCCAAACACATCAGTGGATCCACCAAAAAGCAACAGCCTCCATGCAAATGTGTGATTTGAATCCTTCAAACACCTATGATTTCCCCTAAATTTGGGTCACACAATCCTCCTAGTCAGATCCAATCCTTGAACAAGATATCCAATACCCACCATTAAACTATCCAATATGCTTTGAATAGTGGAAACTTTAATATCCACCACCAATTCATTTCAAATAACAAGGCCACATGGAAGGTGCAAAGGGAAGGTGTTGGCATGTATCGATCTTCAAGGCATAGACCACATGCTTCTAAAATATACTAGAGGGCCAAGCACAAAATACAATAGAAATACACCAACCCCTTGACATGTCCATAGATGACACAGTTAATGCACATATAATTTGCCAAAAAAAATCACTGAAGTGTCTATGATTATCTGGCATGATGAGTGAAAAACAAGGCACACGGGGACCAAGACAATATGGGTGCACATTCTAAAATTAGTTTCATGTGGGCTTGATCTTTCCATAAAGGGTCTTGTCACCATCTTGAAGACAAACCAAAAAAGATATCGTGAACTTCAAGAAAGAAATGGGCACTTCCTCCCACAAATTTGTGCATTTCCTCCCAAAACCCATCAGCATGGGGCCTACAAAGATGGAATCATTGAGAGTGATGTTAGCACAAATCCCCTCAAAAAAGTTTTCTTTTATAAAAACTCCCTCTAACAAAAAATAGAGGCTTGAAAAAAATATTGCATGTAAAACCATAACAAGCATAGGTAAAATGTACAAAGGCAAGCACGCAATTTTTTTATAACCAATTTCTTTTTTTTGAAAAAATAAAATATTTGTTGCTTTCGAGTGCACACCTAGTCCATACGACCTCAATGTAAAAAAATGTTTTCCTCATATTTCAACAACATTCAAACTTAATGTATTTTATATGAAAATTGGGGTTTTCAAATGCGCTAAGCTCAACAATGATATCTATTTGGGCTCAAAGTGTTATAAAAAATAGGTCCTCCACAAATCCAATATAAAATCCTCTTAAAGAGAAAAAAATAGATCTAAAAGCCAAGCCAAACCTCTCATAAATTGAACTAGGGTATGATGATCTAGAGCTTGATACCACATTGAAGTTGCTAAAAGATAAACTCCACAACTCTCAAGAATCACTTGCATGCAAACATTTGACATAGAAAGAATGGAGCAAAAGCTATGGAGGTTGGAATTCCCAAATCAATAGATGAGACATTCTTGATGAGAAAAAATAGAAATTGCTATAATAAAATGTGAATCAATGTTTAATTACAAAGACAAATCATCCTTATAAAGGAGATCAAAACCCTAATAGGTAACTAACCTAGGTTGCATGATAATAATTAATAAAAGATTTAATTATTATATGCCCAAAGTTTAGCTTAAGTAAACTAGAGATAATAAGTGACTTAATAATTAAATCAATATGATTTAATTAATAAGAAAAAAAAAATTATTACTCTAACACTTAACAACAACATTTGGTACATATGTAATCACTTCAACACCAACTAGATATGGCTAAAGGATTTTACAACCTTCACTAATGCGTAAGCTTTTTTTTCATTTATGTCATAATTCAATTCAGAACTTTGTAAACATTTTCTAAAGAATGCAGTTAGTTGTTCATGTCCTTCTTCATTCTTTTGCAACATCACTGCAACAATTATATGATATGAAGCAAAGGAAAATAGTTGAAAGGGTTTCTTAAAATAAAGAGTGTTTAGAATTGGTGCCTCCTTGATTGCCCCATTTATGTAAAGAAATCATGCAATGCTTCATCATCCCAGATCACCTTAGCTCCTTTCTTTAACATCTTGGAAATAGGTTTGACTATCTTTGTAAAATTTGAATCAAATCTTCTCACAAAGTTAATTTGCACAAAAAATGTCTAAATAGCCTTAACTATTTTAGGGTCCTTTATATTTTCAATTGCTACCACTCTTTTAGAATCTATTCTAACTCCATTCTTAGATACAATATTTCCAAGGATTTTTTGTTCTGTGACTCATAACTAAAGTATCTTTAGATTTAAAGACACTTTGTATTCAAGGGCTCTTCTAAGGATTCTCTCTATATGGTTGCAATGATCCTCTACCATTTTTGAATAAGAAGTGAGGTCATCCTACTAAAATAAAAGAATGAAATCAATTAAATCTTCAAAATAAATGTACATATCTCTTTGGAAAGTAGCCCCTGCATTGGTTAAACTAAAGGTAATCCTTGCATATACATATGTTCCCCATGAACTGGTAAAAAAAGTTTTCTATTGCTCTGATTCCTTCACTTTGACCTTGTTGTAACCTAAGATTCCATAAATCATAGAAAGAGTTCACTCCTTATTACCTTTGTAACAATACCTCCATGTTGGGAAAGGCATTATTATCTTTTAGTTACGAAATATTTAGATTTCTAAAATTAACACATAATTTGATATCCTCATTCTTCTTTCTTATAGGGACAAGATTGGAACCCCATGTAGAATGTCTAATAGGTTTTATGATCCATGCATATCTCATCTTAATCAATTTATCCTTCATCTTGGTGCCAAAATTAGGTTTATAGGCCTCTACTTCTATCCAAAAGGCTTAGCATCTGACTTCAAAGGTATCTCATGTTGGAACAAATAATCTCTATAAGATTTTAGTTCATCATAAGAAAATACAAATGCATGCCTATATCTTCTCAATAAAAAGATGAGGTCTGATCTAATCTTAGGAGTCAACCTTTTACCAATAAAGATTTCCTTGGGGATTTTTCATTCCCAGGATTAACGTTCTCAATTTCCTCTGGTATAATAGCGGCCTTATAAGTCTTGATATTTTCATGCTCATCAAAAATTCTTTCCAAAGCCACTAATCCTTTGAGTATTTTATTAGATCTAAGTTGAACAATTTCTTCTCCAAACAAGGTCTCTTTATCACCTTGATTCTCCATAAAACCATTTCAATCAATACTTTGATCCTAGTAATGTATTATGCATGTCAGAAAGTCATGCAAGTCCATGCCATCATCAAAAACTTTCCAATTTTTTACATTGTATGGTATAGAGGGTCTATTCTTCATTTCAACTTGTACATTTTCTTATTAATGGAATCTCAATTTTTTTGATAGCTATTTTAGCCATTATATCAGCTAAAACATTCTCATTCATATCAATCCATTTGATTGAAAATGCATCAAAGAACTCAATTGAATCCCAAACATAGTCTTTATATTGCCTCAATCTTGAATTATTTGTGGTAAATTGACTTCTAATTTGAGGTTCTATTAATTAAGAGTCCCCAAAGACTGATTTAATTTTAATCTTGTGCATTTTATCCATATTAAGCCCTAATATTAATCATTTCTATTCAACAATGTTATTAGTGCACTCAAAATTTAGAAAAAATGAATATATGAATATCCTTTTAGAAGGAGATATAAGAATAACTCCTAAACCATTACCTTCCTTACTACAAGCTCCATAAAAATATAATTTCCACATTTCATTAATTTATGCTAACAGACAAATTTCATCAAATCTATCAGTACATTGAACTAGTTTACTCAAGTTTACAGTGGAATTATCTATATCACTTTGACAAAAGTTGATTCCATAATTAGGATTGAAGCTTTCCACTAGAAATGTGAATCTTTGTTCCCTTTCAATTCAAATATATCTTCTATTCATAGTGATGTCACATAAGATAAGTCTAGGTGGATATTTCCTCTAATTGAGTTGGACCATTGTCTTCAAAGTAACATACCATAATAAGTTTTTATTTCTACCACGGTGACATCCATTATGTATGACACATAAGGACATGAGGGAAACTTGAACTCAACACCTTTCATAATCCCTACTATAGGTACTAAATGATTTTCCATTGCATAGCACTTCCCATAAGGTTTATCCATAATTAAATACAATTCTTTCATAACATCAATGGGCATAATATTTAGTGCAACATCTGAATCTATTGTGCAATTCTCACCAATTTATTGTTAATCAATAAATTCAAATAAAAGGGATCTACATGTAGTGATTTCTCATTTATATTTGTCACTAGATAAATGACAGTGCATAATTAATATTTTTCTCTCTTGAATTATCTTCCTTGTTTACATTAGATAGGAGATCTAAGACTTCCTTTCCATACTCAAGGATCTAGACAATTTCAAAGAAAGGAATTAAATTCTTATTTGAGTTAAAACATTTAAAATAAATGAGTTAGCATTTATTATCTTCTTACCCATTTTTATTTATTGAGAGGATGAGTTATTTTTGTCTATTGTTGATTTGGTAGTGCCTTCTCACTGTTCTTTCTATGTAATTCTACCTATGGATTGTTGACACTTACTCCTAGTAGTCATTTCTCATTTTCAAGATTTATAGTCCTCTTCCTTAATCTGTAACTACTTCTAGCTTGTTCCACTATTGTAATGGTGTATGCTCTTTTTTCTTCTTCAGTTGATTGTCTTATCCTTAGATTTTCATCTTCATCAAAAAGAACTTGTTTAGAGCATTGATGCCTTTCCCTCATCATGTCAACATTATGAATGTATTCATCTTATGAGGAATCATCATCTCCCCAGAATAGTTTTGATGGCATAGTATTAATAGTTGGTTTCTCTTTCTATTTCCCCTTTTCTTCCAGAACACTATGAGCAATCAGACACTGGTCAAGAGCATGTGGAAACTTAAAAAATTCACACCAAGGACTATTTTCCACACAATTATTATTTCTCTTTAGAACTTGTAAGGCCTATCATTTTTGCTAGATTTGAAGTCTTTATTCTTGTTCTACTTAATTTGTTGATCTTTGGTCACATTTAGTAACTTATTAATCTTATCCTCATCTTTATTCTATTTTGGGGCTTTAGTGTTAAACAACTAAGGATCTTCACTTTTTTAAATCTTACCAGTAGCTTTCTTATCATTTTCTATTGCTCTTGCAACTTTGAAAGCTTCTTGCAAAGTTTTGTGCCTATGAGACCTTATCTCATAGTGAAATTTTCTATCAAAAGAACTTGAGTAGAAATTTACAAGGAAAAAGTCCATTGGTTGGAAATATCTTGGTATCTTTTTCAAAACGTTATTAAACCTCTTATTGAACTCAACCACTAATTCATTGGAATTCTTTTTAGGATAGTTAACTCAAGAAAAAAAAGATGTTTTACTATGATCCCCTAATTATTCAATAAACAAATCCACAAATTCATGTCAACTAGAAATAGCATCATCAAGGAGTCCTCTATACCATTCAACAACATCATTAGTAAGGGACTACACAAATAGTTTCATAAACACATCTTCATGATTTTATTCTAATTATTCAATGGTATTTTTCAAATTGATAACATGTGCTTCAAGGGATTGAGTCTCCTCTCCAGAGAACTTTGGGATTGTAGTTCTCAACTCATTTTTTATAGGATTTGGATATCCCATAATTCATGTGAAGTCAAGCTACCTATACATTTTAATTACCATGGGAGCTCTAGCCCCTTGTCGTGTATTCAATTGATGTTGATTTTGCCACTCTAATTGTTTACTACATTTTGTTGATTTTTCTAAACATTATTCCTATTGTTATTCATATTTTTATTCATCCCATTATAATTTCTATTATTGTGACATTTCTAATATTTTGATTATGTCTTCAATGTCCACTAGTTTTTTCCCTTCTATTTCTTTCGTACAAAGGATTTTTATGTGAATTATTAAAGATAAAATCCCTATTCTTATGAGGTGGGTTAAATTTGGATGACCTCCCAACTTCCTAATTCCTATTTTCATCATCTTTCTTAGGAGTAACAATCTCATCTTGTTTTATACCAATTATTTCAAGCATCTCACTAGGAACTTACATCAAAGCCTTAGTTTCCTACCTTGGTGAAATAGTACATAGTATTTGAAAGGCTACATATAGTTTGCAAGCATCTTCTTCAATTTCTTCTTTGCCATATTCTCTCACTTCATCATCAACTTGGTACATTTCTAGTTGATTCTTAACATCAAGGTTTCGTATATTATAAAAAGGATATTTCTACCTTTTTGAAGTCACCTTCTTTAGTAAGAGGTCCATTTTCCCTATCAACAAATTTCTTGTACCATGTATACAGCATGTCAGGAAATTGGTTCTTCTTGCTTCTAGTTCTTTTGTTTGAAGTCCTCTCTAAAAATTATTCTCCTCTGTGGATAGATCTCATACACAACATACACTTTATTGACAAATGCCTATAACTATCCTTCCTTTTAAAATGAAAAGTTTGATCATTCATAAAACTCTACATAGAGTCACCACCTTGGTCTTGAGAAAATATTTTAGCAAAGTTTATGGGATTTCTCCTACAGAATACACTTCAAAAGAAAACTTCCTTTTGGTCTATGAAACTTAAAACTCTAGGTAACTTCACAATATCAATTGTGAGCAACTCTCCCTAGCAAAGTTGCTGACTATTGATCCCTCAAATTGTTGGTTTAAAAACCTATGAGCCTTTCTTACTCAATGTTGGGTAATTCAACACAATTTAGCCGATGGCTAGAATTAATTCTTAATGATAAAAAATCCTCTTCACTTTAGGATTTTCCAACCTAGGTGGGTATACCTTATTAAAACTAATTTATTTACTTATGCAGATTTCTTAATTTATGCTCTTGAGATTGCAAGTTATTCACAAGGAGAAATAAAACTTTTGAATGATTTGAATGCTTTAATGAGTGTCTTATGTTCTAAAATGTAGAGCACTTGAGTATAATAAAGAACTCCACTAACTTCAATCAATAACAAATATTATTGAAATTCAATTAGATGAGTTTCTTGTTCCAAATGGGAAAAAAAAAAGTTACATTATTATCAACTTCAAGATCATCAAAACCCTTTAGAGACACTGTACGCTTGACATCAATCTCTAGACAAACAACTTTAATACAAACCCTAGTCTAATTATTCTTTAACTTCAACCTTGGAAGACTAATTGGACAAAAAACACAATGTTTGTGATTTTTGATTATCAAGAGACTGTATCATTTTTTTAATCTATCAATGGAAATGTGAATATGAGAGGACAATCAACTAGGTATTTGTAAAGATTATTCTACATAATTTTTTAGGAAGGAAAACATAGTATTTTTATTAACTTCAAAAGTAGTACAATTGAGTTGTGACCAGTTACATTATATATACTAACAAATTTGCATATACTATATGTTTTGTGTTATACCATGATTTGTACATATATTTTTTGATATTCTTATATCTATCAATCAATATATATCTAGGGTCTTGGTACCTCTTCTTTTAGGAAATCAAGAGGTGCAAGAAAAATCTTCATAGTCTTCAAAAATACTTAACTAAAACTAATTGCAACCAGACACAATATTTCTTGTTCCAAATGGAAAAAAAATAGTTACATTACTATCAACTTCAAGATCATCAAAACCCTTTAGAGACACTGTACGCTTGACATCAATCACTAGATAAACAACTATAATATAAACCCTAGTCCAATTATTCTTTAACTTCAACCTTGGAAGACTAACTAGACAAAAAACACAATGTTTGTGATTTTTGATTATCAAGAGATTGTATCATTTTTTTAATCTATCAATGGAAATGTGAATATGAGAGGACAATCAACTAGGTATTCGTAAAGATTATTTTGCATAATTTTTTAGGAATGAAAACATAGTATTTTTATTAACTTCAAAAGTAGTACAATTGAGTTGTGACCGGTTACATAATATATACTAACAAATTTTCATATACTATATGTTTTGTGTTATACCATGATTTGTACATATTTTTTTGATATTCTTATATCTATCAATCAATATATATCCAAGGTCTTGGTACCTCTTCTTATAGGAAATCAAGAGGTACAAGAAAAAGCTTCAGACTCTTCAAAAATACTTAATTAAAACTAATTGCAACTAGACACAATATTTATGATTAACAAAAATAGGCTTTCATAATTATCTTGGAAGAAGGCCACAAAACATTTCCAACATGTCATTTAGGTAACCATGATCACTCAAATGTTCTCCCTACTTAGCTAATATCTACTCAATCTCATCTTTGTCTTCTTCCAATTCAAGTTCATGGTAGTCACTCACATAATTGGCATAATTTTTTTTGAGATCCCACATAGGTGTGAACACATTAATAATTCATAATTGGTCCTCTTCTTCAGGAGAAAGACCTAGTTGTGCGACTAGTTTTGGTTCCTATCCCATTGAATGCTCTTGTTGCCAATATCATTCAACTTGCACCTACAACTTAAAACTCTACAACTTGGAGGTCATGTTGAAGAATTGTGCTTGCAAAATTGACTTGTAATGAGGTCTTAATAAAACACTAGCATTTACTGACCCATTAATCTGAAAATCAAGTTGACAACATTTATGTCTTGTCCAATTAAAATTTGCAAAATTTTCTTTGTACTTTCCAAGATATCCTAACAATGGCCATTTCAACTTTTTGCATGCTTAGTCAGTTACCTCTTTTTGAAACTACGACAAATATTAATATATTTGAAACTATTTCACCATTTTGAGGGATGTTCTAGATATGTCATGCGATTTGGAAATTTTTTGGTCATTTCACCTAGCACCTTAATCATGCTCTCTAAGACCTAAAAAATCACTAAATCATGGGCTCCTCACAACCTACCTTGCAAAGTTTTGAAAATTCTCTACTTTGCAAGCTCTATCATGCTCCCCCTTCAAAGTCGTGACTTCCCATCACTCTTATGAAACTTCTTCTAAAAAAACAAAAACAACAAAAATTTGACCATGTCCTACTTTCTCTTTGTAATTTGGTGAATTTTTTGCATTTCACACCACCCTTTACACTGTGGTTTTGAAAATTTCATTTTCAATGTTTTGCTGACCCTTTACACTTGTCCTTTTGAAGTAGCAAAAATCAACATTGATGAAGCTTTGGTGTCAAATTTAGGATAAATTTGAGGGTTCCATTACATGGTAACCTTAAGGAAAAAAGTCAAGGATAATTGAACCTTAATCCATATGCATGGACAATAAATGGAGTTGGAAAAACATTATTTCTAGCATATTGTTGGAAATATAAGAGGAGTAATTGAGAGGGGAGGGATGAATCAATTAACACAAAAATAAATCCTAGATCCCTTAGATGTTAGTATGAAACAAACTCTGTGAAAACTAAACTCTGTTGGAACTCAACAAATGCACAAAAAATTGTTATAACTCAATAAACATTGAAATAGCTCAACAAATGCTTAACATGAAAATCTTTAAGATATTAATTATGATCAATATTACTTAAACTTATTTTCAAACACATAAAATAAATAACATGAACGCACATTTGACACCAAAATTTAACATGGAAACCCAATTTGGGAAAAACCACCAATTGCAACTACTTACTGATTTTCACTCTTCTAAAGTGAGCCCTATTAGGAACCAACCCTATTAAAGCTTACAAAACACACTATTAAGTGTGACTCTATTAAAAAAATTAATCACCCTATTAGGAGTGGTCTTTAGATAATTCAATAGAAATGCCACCTTGCTAGAGGATTTACAAATAGCTTTTAAGTTAACTCTATTAAGAGATTTAGATCACTGCTACAATGGTTAGAGAGTAACAATGAGATGACATGATTCTTGATGCAACTAAATTGTTGATTACAGATCTCAATTCTACCTTATATACCTTATCCTTCTAATTTGCTTCCTCTGAGCATTATTAGATCTTCAATTATGTTCAACTATGCTTCATTTCTAATCCTTGACCTTATAGTTATATCTTTCATAGTGTCAAGTCGCCTAGAATATAACTTAGAATAAGTAATATTCATCTCTTCAGTCGGTTAGAACCAACAAACAATTTAGTTGAACTCAATATGCCAAAACAAGAAAATCCTTCGTTAGCCAACCTTGCTCAGAAGACACTAACTCAGAAATGATTTTCCTATGTTAACCAAGTGAACTTGGCCAACACTGCATATTTACAAAGTTCCTTTGGTAATTGAGTGGGCTTGGTTAACACTAGTTCCATCCAACATTTCCTTCATTAACCGAGTGAGCTTGGTTAACACTCAACTTTCGTAAACTTTCCTTTGATGCCTGAGTGAACTCAATAGACATAAGAAACTATCTTTAATGACTGAGTGAGCTTGGCATACACTAACTGGAAATGATATGAAATTCTATGTAACATCAAAGGCAATACACAATTAATCAATTGTTCCAACAATCTCCCTCTTTGGCATTGATGGAAACACAAGATGTCATAATGCAATAAAATTTTAGAGCAAGAATAAAGTAAGGAATATATCCTTAGTTTCATTATGATTCTCATCCATGAGAACTCCTCTATCAGTGTGAACTCCTTCTATTTTTGGTTCTCCCTCTATCAAAAAACTTCTATCTTTAATATCTTCTTCTGATAACAAACTCTGATCAAGTTCATTCTCCCTTTTTGACATCTTTTTCTCTTTATCTTATAAAATTTCTATGAGATATGATAGAAAACTTCTCCCTCTTTGACATCTCATGCCAAAGACAATATTCAATGAGTATTAATGTACCTCATGTACTAATTTATTTGCAATATGCCTTTTTTCAATATTGTACCAACTGATTGATCTTCAACATGCTCTGGTTGATGCATCACTAACCTTCATTTAGTGAGCTTCAGATAGGGGAATGACCCCTAGCTTACCTCTTAGATACAGAAATGCATGCTTAGGTAATCACTTGAATATGTCTACAATTTTTTCTTTATTATTCACATATTTCAATCTAACTTCTTTATCTTGTACCAATTCTCTCAAAAAATGATATTTTATAGCAATGTGTTTTGTTTTGGCATGCATCACTGGATTTTTTGATATCTTAATTGAACTAGTGGTATTAAAGTATATAACCACTAGATCCTTGATCTCTATCTTCATACCTACCAATAGTTGTTTGAACCAAATAATATTAGAATAATTAACTCATGTTGCCACATATTATGCCTCTGTTGGGGACTAAGAAATACAGTTCTATTTCTTGCTTGTCTAAGACACTAGTATTTTATCAAGAAAGAATGTTCCACCACTGGTTATCAATACTTCCTATCCAATCAACATCTGTGAATACTTTTCAATCCAAATTGCCTCCTATTTTGTACCATAAACCATAGTCTTCAATACCCTTAAGATATCTCATGATTCTTTTGATTTCCATCACGTGATTTTCCTAGGGATTTGCTAAGAATCTTGCCACCATACTGACTACTAATGCAATATTAGGCCTTGTATACACTACATACTATAATTTTCCAATCATTTATCTATATGTAGTCTGATCTACCTTTTTGGAATCATCATTTTTGGAAAGCTTATGTCCAGAAGACATAGGGGTTCGAACTGGTCTTGAGTTTCCCATTCCAAATTTCTTTAGTATCTCCTTGATATATTTAGATTGAGTGATGTAGATACCATTTTTCTTTTGTTGGATCTACAATCCAACATAGAATTTTATCTCTCTAAACATAGACATCTCAAATTCTTTACTCATTTCTTTTGAAAATGCTTTGCACAAGTCATCATTTCCTATGAATAAAGTGTCACCCATGAATATTTCTGCCAACACAATCTTCTTATTTGGCCCTTCTTTGATATATAGACTATTTTTATCATTTTTTCTTTTAAAACCAATCTATATTAAGTAGTTATGAAGTCTTTCATACCAAGCTCTAGGAGCTTACTTGAGACCATATAATACTTTGTGTAATTTGTAGACCATATCTCTTTTGCTAGGATCTAAAAAACCTTCATGTTGTTTTATTTAGACTTCATCATCAAGAATTCCATTCAAGAATGTAGAATTTACATCTATTTTATAAACTTTAAAACCTCTATTAGCTGTATATGCTAGTAAAGTTCTAACACTTTCTAATCTTGCAACAGGAGCAAAAGTTTTACCATAATCAATACCTTCTTCTTGAGAATAACCGTTACATACTAACCTTGCTTTGTTTCTACAAACTTCTTCATCTTCATTTAAATTATTTATAAATACCCACTTTGTGCCAATTACATTTTTATCCTTGGGTCTAGGAAAAAGAGTCCAAGTTTTGTTCTTCTTTATTTGTTCTATTTCTTCATTCATTGCTTCAATCCAACTTTCATTATCCAAAGCATCTTTAATATTTCTAGGTTCAAATTAACAAGAAGTAAACATGTACCTTTCAATTTACTTATTATCATTGGTCCATCTGACTTGTCTCTAATGATTTGATTAGGTGCATGATGTCTTCTAGCATATCTTGCTAGCACAAGTACTTTGGATTTGGAGTTTGTTCCACTGATTTCTTCATGATCTTCTATGATAAGCTTGGGTCCCACTATCTATGACTCGAGTCCATCAAACTCAGTTTGTTCTAGTAACATCTCAATAGCTTCAAACTGTGATTTGGGTCCTTCAAATTGTGACTCAAGTTGCACTGATTGCAATTTAGTAGCTTTTGGAGATTTTGGAGACTTAGGAGGTGAGGCATCCTATCTTTCAAATAGATTTGGTAGAGTATTAGGTTCAAAGTAAACAAATATTCTATAATCCTCAAGCTCTTTGTTGCTTTCTTCTTCACTCTTTTCTGCAACCTCATCAATTCTCACATGTGCACTTTCTATTTTTTGTAAATAGACAAATTCAAACATTCATATACTTTACTTCTATAGGAGTATCCTAGGAATATTCCTTCATCACATTTGACATCAAATTTACCTTTCCTAGATTCTTTCAAGATAACATTTGCTTCCAAATACTTTCAAGTAACTTACATTAGGTTTGTAGCCATACCATAGTTCATAAGGAGTTTGATTTGATCCTTTCTTTAGCTATACTTTGTTCAACATATGCACTGTAGTACTAATTTCTTCTTTCCAGTATTTGATTGCAACATTCTTTTCAATCATCAATGTTCTTGCACAATCCATGATGGATTTTTTCCTTCTTTCAGCTATACCATTCTACTGAGGTGTACTAGGGGATGATACCTATCTCTTAATTCCTTTTTCAATGCAAAATTCATTGGAAACAAATTCATCACCTCTGTCTGATCTCAAACATTTCACCTTCTTTCCATTTTCTTCTTCTACTCTTGCTAGATACCACTTGAATTTTTGAAAAGCTTCAAATTTTATTTTAGATACATTACTATCATCATTCTAGAATAGGCATCAACAAAAAGAATAAAAAATTTATCTCCACTATAATTTTCTATACTAATAGGTCCACATAAGTTTGTATGTACAAGCTCTAAGACTTCTTCAAAATGATAATTCTTGCCTTTGAAACTAGTCTTTCCCATCCTACCAATTTGACAATCTTTGCATAGACCCATATCAGGTTTCCTCAAGCTAGGATTACCTCTTACTCTTCTATATTTTTTTATCTTGACGAGGTTATCAAAGTTCACATGACATAATCTTTTGTGCCATAACCAGCTTTCTTCTACTTGAGTAATAAAACATGAACTTTCACTGAGATGTAGATAGAATAGATTACCTTTTGTTTGTTTGCCAGATCCAACCATATTTCCTTTTAAATCTAGCAGTTTGGCCTTCCCATTCATAAAATCTACCTTGAATCCAATATTGTTCAACTATGCCACACTTAGTAGATTGTGCTTTAGTCCTTCAACCCAATAAGCATTGACACATCTCAGTTCATTGGTTAATGAGATACATCCTTTTCCCTTTATGTAACAAGGTTCATTGTTTCCAAATCTCACACTACCACCATCATAATGTTCTATATGTTAAAACTTTGTTTTGTCTCCAATCATATGATGTGAGTAGCCATTATCAATAATCCATGTATCATTTTTACTAACATGAGAGATAAGTGTCATTTAATCTCCTTCATCATCAAATTCATCTTTTACAACAATATATACTATTTCATCTTTACTATTACCAGAATCTTTAGCCATAAAATAAGATTTCTTACCTTTGTCCTTGTAGTCTTTGTAGTTTTTCAATTCTTGTTTGCCTTTGTACTTATTGCTTTTCTTTTCATCCTTGTCTTCTTTGTTTGGGAACCTTGCAGCAATGTGACCAACTTCTTCACAAGAAAAAAAATTAGAGGAATCTTACCCTCATACTTTCCTCTTCCTTTGGAATATTTACTTGCAGGTAGGGATTCAAAAACTTCAAGATCATTGTCTAAACTTTCTTCTTCTTCTTCACTTCCTAATTGATTGGCCTTTGATTTCTTACCCTTTTTCTTGAGTGAAAGCTTGGCTTCAAATGTAGACTCAATACCTTTGGAACTAGGAACATAGTTATCATAGTTATCCAACTCAAAAGCTATCAATCTTCCAACTAGAGCATCCAAAGTTATATTGCTATTTAGATCACATCTCATCTCTTCAATTGCAGACACTCTAATTGCATAGATAGGAAGAAGGGTTTTGAGTACCTTTCTTACAACTATTTTGTTATCAGTGTCTCCTCTAGATGCTTTGATTGTGCTCGCACTTGCTTTAATTATCTCAACATATTTTGCAATGCTTTCATCTTCTCTCATCTTTGTCTAATAAAATTATCCTCTGATACTTTCAGATTTGGCTCTTCTTACATCATCATCTCCTCCATAGATGGCTTTTAGTTTGATCTACATATCATAAGTTGTGGTACAAATTTTGACTTCATCAAATTCAACATAATTAAGAGTAGATACAATGCCAATCATCATAATGCTATAATTTTTCTTTTCAACAATATCTTCAATTGATAATGTTCCAATAGGAGTCTTGTATTCATTATCAAGATACTTACAACCTGAATCACTAATAGTTTCTAGATGTAACCTCATAAGTCCTTGCCATGTTGCAAAGTTGTCTCAGTTTAACTTGGGAATCTCTCTTTTGTAAGACATCCTAATCTTTAGCTTAGGTCCTTAAAACCTTCTCTACAAGCACTAAAATCTCTGATACCAATTGTTTGAAATATAAGAGGAGTAACTGAGAGGGGAGGGGTGAATTAGTTACCACAAAAATAAATCCCATATCCCTTAGATATAAGTACAAAAAAAAAACCCTGTGAAAATTGTACTCTGCTAAAACTTGGCAAACAAACAGAAAAATGTTGTAACTCGGTAAACATTGAAATAGCTTGGCAAATGCTTAACATAAATTTTTTAAAGATATTAATTGTTATTAATATTACTTCAACTTAGTTGCAAATACATAAAATAAATATCATGAACACATTTGACACTAAGATTTAACGTGGAAACCCAATTTGGGAAAAACCACCAATTGCATCTAGTTACTAATTTTTTATTCTTTTGAAGTGAGCTCTATTAGGAGCCAACCCTATTTAAGGTTAAAAAACACAATGTTGTAACCTTGTTAGAGGATATGATCACCCTATTAGGAGTGGCCTTGTTAGAGCTCTTTAGACAATTCAATAGAAATGCCACCTTGCTAGAGGATTTACAAATAGCTATTAAGCTAACTCTGTTAAGAGATTTAGATCACTGTTGTAATGGTTAGAGAGTAAAAATGAGATGACCTAATTCTTGATGCAACTAAATTTCTAATTACAAATCTCAATTATGGCTTATGTACCTAATCCTCCTTGATCGAATGTATTTTTGCATCACAACAAGGATATTTTTCTTATCCTTCTAATTCGCTTCCTCTTGGCATCATTAGATCTTCAATTATGTTCCACTATGCTTCATTTCTAATCCTCAACTTGACCTTATATTTATATCTTTCATATTTGAGTGTCATTTGATTTACACAATCCATTAGCACTATCAATATCAGTGCTTCTAGAATTTTATTGTGTCTGAAGTTTGTTGCATTAACATTTCAGATCACACGCAGTGATCCATCATCAGGATGAAGAGCAAGAGAAAAATAATAAGTAGCAGACTAGAGGAGACACGGAGATATAAAAAGAGTAGGGAGGGGGGGGGGACACGAGGATCAAGGGGGGAGATAAAAAGAAGAAGAAAATGAGTTAGAATTAAAAGAGAGAAGAAATTCAAGCTTTTAAATCAAATTAAGGAGGATTGATAACTAAACGACAACCACCAGGAACAAGCCAAAAGACGAAGAGTGAAAGCTAACCATAAAGAAAAAATATTGAAACCTACAAGCATACAAATAATAATAATGAGTATCAATAATAGTAAAAAGGAAGTATAGTATAAATGAGTGAGGGTGAATGAATATTCTAATGATAGCAGTAGAGGCACAAGTCACAGAACTGAATAAGCTAACATAAATGAAGAAAAATAAATATAGATAAGAATAAATTAAGGATCAATAAAATAATAAAATAAAGAAAAATGACTCAATAGGAAAAATGACTAAATACAAAAAAAATTAAAAATAAAAATAAATAATAAATAATAATAAAAACAATAATGAACTAAGAAGGTGAATCCAAAAATGAGCTACAAAAATGCTAACACAAATGAGAAAATAATAATGATAACGTTAATAATAATAATAATAACTATAACAATAATAATAATGTTAAAAAAAATAATAATAATAACAACAACAACAACAATAATAATAATAATGAACAAAAAAATGACCAAATAATAAATAACAATAAAAACGAACTAAGAATGAGAATCAAAAAAATAAAAATGAAAAGAAAATAAAGATAATAATAAGAAAGAATTTGAGAAAATAATAATGATAGCATTAATAATAATAATAATAACAATAACAATAATAATAATGTTAAAAACAATAATAATAATAACAATAAAAATAACAATAATAATAATAATACTAATAAATGACCAAATAATAAATAACAATAACAACAAACTAAGAATGAGAATTAGAAAAATAAGAATGAAAAGATAATAAAGATTATAATAATATTAATAATAAGAATACGCAAATCAAAAGGAAGCATTGTACACACACACACACACGTGTGTGTGTGTGCGCGCACGCTTATATACATTAATATTTATTTATATATAAATATAAGTGCAAAAATTATAAAGGAAAAAGTAATAATAACACAATATTAGCAATGACACAAAAATATATAAAAGAAAGAGCAAAAATAAAGGAAAAATAATAAAAACAACAAGGACACAAATAATATCACTGAACAAGAGTCAAAATAAAATGACTAAAAATAAGAAGAAAAGTTAATAAGAAAAAAAACAAACAAAACAGTGAGGAAAAAATAAATATAAAAGCAATAATACTAATGAAACGAACTAAGCAAGCGAATTTGAGAATGAATCACCAAAAAATAAAGATAATAATAAAAATAATATTAATAGAAATCCTGTAAATACCAAAATGGGAAAATAATGAAAATATATAAGAAAATGAAAATTACACCAATAAAACAACCAAATAGATAAATAGATAACCAAACAAAAATAAAAAGACAAAGAATGACCACAAGCAAAAAAGAAAGAGAATAGGCAAAAGAGTAAAAAAGGTAAGTTAACTAAGTAAAAATATAAACTAATAAGAAAATGAAGAAAGTAAAAATCAATTAAAAAAAAGGGGGGCAACTAAAATTAAATAACTAGAAATGAGCAAGATAAAATGATTTAGAAAAAGGAAAAAAGAAAACTGGGGTCCACCAAAAAAGAGGGAGTATAAAGAAGAGAAAGGAAATAGCCGAACAATGGAAGAAGAGGGTCACAATATTAGGATCGAAGATACAAAGAAAGTCTAGGGAAAATAGAGAAACCATAGATCAGGGTGCCCTAGAGATCACGGAAACAAAGAGAAAGGAAGGGAAAAAAGGAGAAGAGCAATCACCGACCTTAAAAAGGCCACCACTAGGGGAGAAACGAGGAGCAAGGACCTTAAACCCTTTGTGGCTTCCCATGTTGGCTAAGTACCAATGACCCTAATCCTATAATCTTCTGGGACCGTTGGTCATTCCTTGCCTCCTTGCTCCTCATTTCTCCCCTGGTGGTGGCCTTTTTAAGGTCAGTGATTGCTCTTCTCCTTTTTTCCCTTCCTTTCTCTTTGTTTCCATGATCTCTAGGGCGCCCTCATCTGTGGTTTCTCTATTTTCCCAAGACTTTATTTGTATCTTCGGTCCTAATCTTATGACCCTCTTCTTTCGTTGTTTGGCTATTTCCTTGCTCTTCTTTATACTCCTCCCTTTTTTGGTGGACCCCGGTTTTCTTTTTTCCTTTTTCTAAATCATTTTATCTTATTCATTTCTAGTTATTTAATTTTAGTTGTCCCCCTTTTTTTATTGATTTTTACTTTCTTCATTTTCTTATTAGTTTATATTTTTACTTAGTTAACTTATCTTTTTTACTCTTTTGCCTATTCTCTCTCTTTTTTGCTTGTGGTCATTCTTTGTCTTTTTATTTTTGTTTGGTTATCTATTTATCTATTTGGTTGTTTTATTGTTGTAATTTTCATTTTCTTATATATTTTCATTATTTTCCCATTTTGCTATTTTAGGATTTCTATTAATATTATTTTTATTATTATCTTTATTTTTTGGTGGTTCATTCTCAAATTCACTTGCTTAGTTCGTTTCATTAGTATTATTGCTTTTATATTTATCTTTTCCTCACTATTTTGTTTGTTTTTTTTCTTATTAATTTTTCTTCTTATTTTTAGTCATTTTATTTTGACTCTCGTTCAGTTATATCATTTGTGTCCTTACTTATTGTTTTTATTATTTTTCCTTTATTTTTTCTCTTTCTTTTATATATTTTGTGCCATTGCTAATATTGTGTTATTATTACTTTTTCCTTTATAATTTTTGCACTTTCTTATATTTATATATAAATAAATATTAATGTATATAAGCACACACACACACACACACACACACACACGTGTGTGTGTATACAATGCTTCCTTTTGATTTGTGTATTCTTATTATTAATATTATTATTATCTTTATTGTCTTTTCATTCTTATTTTTCTTATTCTCATTCTTAGTTTGTTTTTATTGTTATTTATTATTTGGTCATTTTATTGTTATTGTTATTGTTATTGTTATTGTTATTGTTATTGTTATTTTTATTGTTATTGTTATTGTTATTGTTATTGTTATTGTTATTGTTATTGTTATTGTTATTGTTATTGTTATTGTTATTGTTATTGTTATTGTTATTGTTATTGTTATTGTTATTGTTATTGTTATTGTTATTGTTATTGTTATTATTATTATCTTTATTATCTTTTCATTCTTATTTTTCTTATTCTCATTCTTAGTTTGTTTTTATTGTTATTTATTATTTGGTCATTTTATTGTTATTGTTATTGTTATTGTTATTGTTATTGTTATTAACATTATTATTCTTAAGTTGGACCTGTCAAAAGCTTACGACAGGGTTGACTGGAAGTTCCTCTTTGTTGTTCTTCATGCCTTTGGCCTCGATGATCAGGTTTGCAAGCTCATTTCCCAGCTTGTGTCTTCACCCTCTTTGACGGTTCTGGTCAATGGCCACCCCTCTCCTTTCTTCTCCCCCTCTAGGGGTCTAAGGCAAGGAGACCCCATCTCTGCGGTCCTGTTTTTTATCATGGCGGAATGCCTTGGCAGACTCATCCAGAAGAAGATCAGGGATAGGTGTTTAGTGGGTTTGAGGCCTTCTTCGAGTCCATCCACTTTCACTCATCAGTAATTTGTGGATGACACAATTTTGGGGGGTGAAGCTTCAGTTCAAGAGGCCAGGACCTTCAAAAGCATTCTTAATTCCTACACCAGGGGTACTGGACAAGCTATTAACTTAGACAAGAGCTCTGTCTTCTTCCTCAACACTCCTCTAGAGAAGCAGAGGAAAATTGCTCGAATTCTAGGTTGTGGCATTGGGTCCCTATCGGTGACTTATCTTCGGCTTCCTCTAGGCTCCAAACCCCCAAACTCCTTTTGGACAAGCATTATCGACAACTTCATCAAGAAACTTGCTAGTTGGAAAGGGGCCACCCTCAGTCAGGCAGGTAAATGCACCCTGGTTAACTCGATTCTCCAGAACCTCCCCACCTATGCCCTTAGTCTTTTTGGGATTCTAGTTAAGTTTGCGGACAGAATGGAGAAGATTCAGAGGGACTTTCTCTGGACTGGAACTGATGACCACAAGAGATACCACCTGGTAGCTTGGGACCAGGTTTGCTTTCCTAAAATCCAGGGAGGTCTTGGAATTAGGAAAATTTCTCACCTCAATCAATCCCTCTTAGCTAAACTCCCTTGGCGCATCTTTCAAGGCACAAGGGTTTGGAGGGACATCTTGGCTGAGAAGTACCTGGGAGGCCTGTCTCTCTCATCCATTTTCCAAGGGGCCAAGCTGTCATTGGGTTCTAACATTTGGAATGGTATCTTGAAGGCCCTTCCCCTTGCTAAATCCAGGGCCAAATGGAAAGCTGGAATGGGAGACAAAATTCTTTTTTGGCAGGACAACTGGCTTTTTCAGGAACCTATCAATAACCATCCTTCATTCGGTAGGTGGGCTGATCAGGCAATAGGCAGATATGGTATGTTGGTTAGGAACTACAGAAGTTGGAATGAATGGCACAATCTGGCAGAGCTTTCACAGGATCTTGAGCCTTTGATGGCCTCTTTGAATGCTATCAACATCAACCAGATAGGCGATGCCTTAGTCTAGGGAGACTCTTCTGGAGGCCATTATACTATAGCCTCTGGCTATCTTTCCCTTGTGGGCACAGGGGAGAAACCTATTTGGGCCAAGGCCTGGACCCCTGGATTAACGCCCAAAATCAACATTTTCTTTTGGTTCCTCTTGCAAGACAAAATCCTTACCATGGATAATTTAGCCAAGAGAGGCCAAATTATTCCCAGTAGATGCTGCCTCTGTAAGTATGACCTGGAAATGGTTAATCACATTTTCATTCATTGCCCCTTTTCCTCTAGAGTGTGGAGTCTTCTGACTTCCAATATGAACTTCTACTGGTGCCCGCCAGCCAGTGTCTAGGATTTCTTCATACAATGGAGTAGCAACCACAAAGGCCTAGATTCCCAAATTTTGAGTTCCTGGATTATCCCACACTTTTGCTGGGGAATCTGGAAGGAGCACAACAACAGGATATTCAGAGATAGAGAAGCTCTTGAGGGTATCATAGCAGAGAAAGTTGATGGCCTCATGAAAGAGAACTATTCCACAACTAGAGATGGAAACATAAAGGATGGAGGGAAAATTAAGACCAGGAAAGAAGACGGGATCAAAAGAAGACAGTAGGCTACTTGGTCCTTCCCCCCCAAAAATTGGCATAAAGCCAATTTCGATGGAGCGGCTAAGGGGAACCCTGGTCCCGTCGGATGCGGTGGAATCATAAGAAACAACTTGGGAGGGGGCACTGCTGCTATCTCCTCCCCTATTGGTCACCAAACCAACTATTTGGTTGAAGCTAGTGCGGCCAGACTCACTGTTAAGCTAGCCCTGGACTCAGGGATCGAACAATTGTGGCTTGAAGGAGACTCCCTAAATATAATAAATTGTATCTTAGGAGTAACCAAACCATCATGGACCATTGAAATCATAATTGAGGACGAGCAAATTTAAAAATTACCACGTCAGCCATGTCTACCGTGAAGCTAACGCGGTTGTTGATTGGTTCACAAATGCAGCGGTCACATTCAATTCGGTGATGACGTGGGGAAACGATAATCATTTTTCGGCGGCGGCTATGGAGCTCATCCGAAAGGAGAAAATTCAAGGTACCAACTCAAAATCTTTTTATCATGATGAGACATGCTAAATTATGTTTTAAAAAGGGAATCATTTGGAGTTATGTGGAACCCCCACCGTTTCATAATAACGTGTATGGATGACACAAGCAGAAGAAAGCCAGAGTTAAACCCAATAACACATGCATTAAAGCTCTCGTCCTTAGCAATTTTTTCATCTTTGAGCTCTGCAATTCTGTTAAGGGTTTAGGGTTAGAGAGGCATAATATCACAATGGTGGGAGAAAGGATTAGAAGAGAGCCATGGGGAGAAACAGAGAGCTGGAAAGAAAAAGGGAAGGTTTGGAAAAAACTCTAGAAGGGTGGCATAACCAGCTTCATGGAGAGGCTCCATGGTTTTGACGTGGGGGTTACCAAGATTATGGTTGAAACCTGGCACAAAGGCAAGGTCAAAATTGATGGTGTCTCCCACCAAATCACAGAGGGTCTCATTGCAGAGGTGATGAGCCTCTCCCAGGAAGGCATGAGCTTCTTCAAGGATAAGAAGATGTCCGCCAATGTTGTCAACACTTTCGTCAAGAACAACAAGGAGAAAAGAAAATTGGTAAAGATTGACACCTACTATGGCATTGAGTCCATCAAGAAGTTCTTGGGGCTTGTTCTAAGGATCATCATAGAGTATGTCACTTTGGAGCCCAAGTTTGATAGAGTCAGGACCCATCATTTTGTTCTGCTTAATCATTTTAGACATAAAGTGAAAATCTCCTTTCCTTTCTATATTTATACTTCTATGACTAAGAATATAGAGAGTTACAAGAAATGTCCTGTCATGAACCCCGCCCTTCACGAAGGTCTTCTGCTCCTCATTTTTGAGTTTCTGAAAACCTAGACAAGAGTCAAGTCCATTGGGGTTTCGGGTGGCTCCTCGAAGGACACTGCCAGCTCAGACTCAGGGGAAGTGTGTGTTGTGAAATCTATCAAGTCTAAAACCCCAAAAGCCAATCCCTCTCCCTGCTTCCCTAGTAGGAAGAGCCCCAGGTGCCCTCCCCCTAACCCCCCTACCCCTCATCCTAAGGAGTCTAGTGATGAGTCGGATATGGAGTCGGAGGAGGCAAATTCAATGGCAGAGAAGGAAAGTGAGCTAGAAGACGACAAGGAGAAAGATAATGACAAGAAGGAGGTGACCCCCTTGGTAACCCAAGATAACCCCAAGAAAAGAAAGTTGGACCAGACCCCAACCCATGATCATCTCAGTGACCACGCTGATTTTCCCCCCAGCCCTACTATGCCCACCTCCCACCTGGAGGTCCCCATTTCGCCCCGAGAAGAGATGATAGAAATCATGGTTGAAAAGGGGGGGGAGGCCATCAGGAAAAATAAGAGAAGAGCCTGGAGCAATTTCAATATGGATAGTGTCAGTATGGGCATTGTTAGAGAACCTACTAAAATCCAGGTGTTGGGGGATCTTGATAGTAGCACCCACTATGACGAGCTCCTTGACCCGACTCTTCTGGTTCTCTCTGATAATGTTCATGAAACGGGTTTCAACTTTCTCAACAATGCAAAGAACAGCCTGATTGACAATTTCTGCTCCATTAAGTGGCTTTTTCAGGAAATTGAGACTCTAAAGGACAAGTCCAACCAGACCATCAATAGGGGGGATGTCAAGGATCATGAGGCCAAAGGTAGTAAAGACCAGGTGGGCAGCTAGGAAAAAGACAGAAGCCAGGACCCCAGAGACAATCAGGAGGACAGGATCACCCGGCTCGAGCAGAAGGTCCAAAGGCTAGATTTCATCCACTAGGTTGTGAATAAATAGATTGTGGATACCCTCCATACCTTGAATGAAAAAATTGTTAATCTGGGGGACTATCTGACCAATGTCGACCTTGTGGGGAACGTGGAGTAGAGTACAGAGCACGGAACCAGCCAGGAAGATCCTCAGAAAGAGATTGGAATCCAGGAAAGTCAGGGGGACCAGATGCATTTCCTCCCCATGATCCAGGAGGAAGAGGCTAACCAAAAGGAAAGTGACGCTGCAGAAACCCTGCAAGCAATGGAAAAGAAAGGACACTAGTCTGCGCGCCAGGCTCTGTTCCTGGCCTTTGTTTCTCAAGCTTCGGGCCTTTTTGTTTCTGGCCTTTTGAGGCAGCTTTTTTTTTGTCTTTTTTGCTTTAAGTTGCTTTCTATTGTAAAACTTTGGGTTTCAGGATCCCTATAAAACTTGTTTTCCTAATCAAAAACATTATTATTATTGTTATTGTTATTATTATTATTATTATTATTATTATTATTATTATTATTATTAACGCTATCATTATTATTTTCTCAAATATTTTATTATTATTATCTTTATTTTCTTTTCATTCTTATTTTTCTGATTCTCATTCTTAGTTCATTTTTATTATTATTTATTATTTGGTCTTTTTTTTGTTTTTATTATTATTATTATTATTGTTATTGTTATTGTTATTTTTATTATTATTTTAAACATTATTATTATTGTTATAGTTATTATTATTATTATTATTAACGTTATCATTATTATTTTCTCATTTGTGTTAGCATTTTTGTAGCTCATTTTTGGATTCACCTTCTTAGTTCATTATTTTTTTAATTATTATTTATTTTTATTTTTAAAAATTTTTGTATTTAGTCATTTTTATTTATTTTATTATTTTATTGATCCTTAATTTATTCTTATCTATATTTATTTTTCTTCATTTATTTATCTTATTCAGTTTTGTGACTTGTGTCTCTACTACTATCATTAGAATATTCATTCACCCTCACTCATTTATACTATACTTCCTTTTTACTATTATTGATACTCATTATTATTATTTGTATGCTTGTAGGTTTCAATATTTTTTCTTTATGGTCAGCTTTCACTCTTCGCATTTTGGCTTGTTCCCAGTGGTTGCCCTTTAGTTATCAGTCCTTCTTAATTTTCTTTAAAAGTTTGAATTTCTTCTCTCTCTTTTAATTCTAACTCATTTTCTTCTTCTTTTTATCCCCCCTCTCAATCCTCGTGTTCCCCCCCACCCCCTCTCCCTACTCTTTTTATATCTCTGTGTCTCCTCTAGTCTATTGCTTATTATTTTTCTCTTGCTCTTCATCCTGATGATGGATTACTGTGTGTGATCTGAAGGTTGATGCAAAAAACTTTAGACACAATCAAATTCTAGAAGAACTAATATTATAATCTTTCATATTCTCAAGTTGGCTAGAATATAACTTAGAATAATTAATATTCATCTCCTCAGTTAGCTAGAACCAACAAACAATTCGATTGAACTCAATATGTCAAAACAAGAAAATCCTTCATTAGTCGATCCTACTCGATAGACACTAACTCAGAAATGATTTTCTTATATTAACCAAGTGAACTCAGTCAACACTACATATTTACAAAGTTCCTTTGGTAACTGAGTGAGCTTGGTTAACACTGGTTCCATCCAACATTTCCAAAAATTAACTAAGTGAGCTTGGTTAACACTCAACTTCCAAAAACTTTTCTTTGATGCCTAAGTGAACTCAATAGACATGGGAAACTATCTTCAATGCCTGAGTGAGCTCGGCATACATTGATTGGCAATGGTATGACATTTTGTGTAACATCAAAGACAATACACAATTAATCAATTGTTCTACAAATGTATGCATGCTTGTTAGAGATGTCCATAGGTTTTAAATCTTATGTCATTATTTGTATGAGAAAATGCCCAATAAGAACCAATTTTAATAGTGAGTCACTCAATATTTTTTACTACATTGGGTTAGATTTAATGCTCTTGGTAATCAATGTTACACTCAATAGTCCTTTACGTATGTCCAAGGTTCAAGTTTGTATCAAGCAAAATTGCAAGGTACTTCCAATGTTGAACCATGCTCAGGCTAATGCATTGATGTCACATAGTCATTCTAGATTGAACAAATCAAGTGCAAATAATTTTCCAAAATCTTTAGAGACTAGGGTATGGTCATCTCAAAGACCTAAGATTTCTTTAGATGGTTTACAAATATCATTTTTAAAGGTGAGCTTTAGAAGTGTCTCACAATTCTAAAATGCAAAAGTGACATTAATGTATCAATATGATAGTATTTTTAAAGGAAGACTCTAGAAGTGCCTCACATTTTTTCTTGATACAAACTCAAATCTTGGACATACATGAAGGACTATTGAGTGTACAATACATTTCCAAGAAATTAAACTTAATAAATAACATAGCAAAAGATAGTGAGTACCCCACTAATGAAATTGGTGCTTAATTTGGGCATTTTATCATGAAAATAATGACATAACATCAAAAAACTATAGACATATCTAACAAACATACAAAACTTTGTTGTAATTATGTTTTTTCAGATTTTCCTATTCTACATGCATATTGATTGAGGTTTAGTTATACCTAACTTGTCATATTGAGGATTCATCCAAATTACAAGTCATATTAAAATCAAATGCCATATTCATTTTCATAAGAGGAATGAAGATCAAATCTTGGTTCAACTTCATTTGAACAACAATATTTTAGATTAAAACTCACAAAAATTAAATTGCATTAATTTATTTTTTAACTTGTGATGTTTGACAAAATCTCAAAGTAAATTTTGATTATCTTTTGATGAATAGTCACAATGACAATGATGACATTTCCAAGTTTGCATTGAAAAATATCATTGTAGGTTTGGAAATTTTATTAGTGTATGAAGGAATTTCTCTAGTATTTTGATAAAAAAAATTGTGGCAAGACCAATAAGGTTTTCAAACTTGTGTTGATATTCTTTCATCACAAGCTTGGCAACCTCATCATTGGCATTGTGTTTGTTGTTAGACATTCATTTTTTTTAGAATTTTGACAAATATTCCAAGTTTTTCATCAACACTGGGTATGTGCAAGATCATGGTGTGCCAAAAAGTGGCAATCTAAAAAATATGTAGTTCTGAAATGCCTTAAAGCATTTCAAAATCTATTCTGACTTTTTTACCACCCATCCTGATACCAAACCAAAATATTAATAGCTTTATAAGGCCTAGTATTGCTTTGGATACCAAACCTACATGGTCAACTTTAAAAATGTCCTGAAAATATGTTTTTGGTCTGTTCTTGTGTATTTTTTACTTCAAACATGTGTCTGGTGACCTTTTTCACCCAAATTTGATGAAATGAAAAGTGTTTCTTAAGAATGTTCTTATCTTTCCATAGATGTAATATCTTCAATTTAAAAATTCAGTAAGTTATTATTATTCATTTTCTAGTGGAGTTATGTATAAAGTGTTGATTGACACATTGATTGAAAAATAATTATAACTTTTTAATAGTATAACATTTTTGAAATCCAAAAGATGCATCACCTTATATACTTCTTCTACTATAAGGAAAATAAAAAAAATTTAAAAAAATTGTATAGTTTTGATTTAGTTAAGGTAGTTAGACATGAGATTTGTTTTATTCCAAAAATACTACAGGGAGAATTCATAATATTTATTTATTTGTAATTAAAATAACCAAAAATATGTGTCACATCTAGACATGAGTCAACCTCTCTTATCTAGAATCTTATTAAAAAATATTATCATTTAAATTTAATTAAGGTGGTTAGAGATACACCTACTTATTTTTGTCCTATAATTTTTATACTATTGCATAAAAGTTCAAAATTTTGACCAATCAATTTTTTCTTTCTTCAGATAAGGTCTAGTAGTTCTGAAAGTAAACTCAACTTCCTACAAATTCTTTTCGCACAACTTTTTGATTGAAAGTTCATAACAAGTCTAAAATTACACGTAAAGTTGACACAACCCTGATTTGCGAATTTTTCATTGCCACTTAAGGGCACAGTTTGATTGACCGTGATCCTACACATACCCCACTATAACTTGTTTCGATCAATATTTTATGACATCTCTATAATTAGACTTTCAACATTAATGTCTTTGTTTAAACCTTCAACAAAAAAATAGTGACAAGCGGTATTTTCCCTTGTTTGTTAGAAGTGCAACAATTGTGCATCAAAATTTTGATGAACTTTTATTAGAAAAGGGTCTCAAATATACTAGTGACAAGTCAGACTCACCAAGATTTTTGGTGGTGAATAAGAAGTTCTTAGTAGGATATATGACTTCAACTTGTTACTAACATTCAATACAAGAGAAAAAGGGGCTTCCAAGCATAATTCTTAATATAAATAAAGTTAGATCAATAGAACCCAAGTGAAATGAATGGATAGCAATTCTAAACCTATATTATATCAAGGAAGTATGCAATAAAGTTATCTTTTATGTATTATTATTTAATCATAAGATGTACAAAGTAAATATAAATAGAACCAATTGATTTAATGACATAAGTAAAATAGATCTAAGTGATAAAGTATGCAATCAACCCAATTAAGATGTAGAAATAGGTGTATGATAAGAGACAATAAAGGATTAATAACTTACCTTGGAATGTGAAAAATAATATGCATTTTTCTCTAAAAATCATGGATCTAAAACTATGATTGTAATTTTGACCACTGATTTGCAATCAAGATAGAAATCCAAAACACTCTATTGTCCCCAAATATCTAGGAAAACATCAACCTTGAGGAAAAGTGTTTGGATTTATTATGAGATGATGGACATGTTCTTGGATAACTATAGAAATATTGTCCTAGGTTCTCCATAAAGATCTTGGTGAATAGTGTTCAAATATTTAATCACAATTTAGATACCCTACTCCTCATACACACAAGAATGTACTTATAAATGCTTAGATTAAGAAGATAACCTTGAAATGAAATTAAATGTAAAGAATGCATGGAATCAAGGAAAATATAAATATTCACCTTTCTTGATGAAACATTATCAATAAGGATTTTGTGATACTTTTATGTTGTTAGCATTGAATTTGCAATAGATGATGTAGAAAATCTTGACAAATGAAATGGATCTACAAAAACCATATTGTAAATCAATGGATATAAATGTGAACCAAGGAAGAAAAAGATGAATTCCATAATGCATATATCCTCCCTTTATGGCTAACCAAATTATATATCTTGAAGAGGAAATTGTTGGAATATTCAAATGTGGAAAGAGTACTTATGAGAGGGGGGGTGAATCAGAAGTACTAAAATTTGTCCTATAAAACTTTTATGTGGAAATAAATTACATGCATGTAAATACATTAAGTAAACATGAAACTAACACATGCATCAATAACACATAACACTTGAAATTGGTAACCCAGAAACCCTCCAGGAATAAGAAGGTAAAACTGGGGTGGGGATGATACCCACAAAAATTACTGCAGCAATATTGTTTAACCACTTCTGATGGTTTGCCCTCTTAAAGGCCTACCCTGTTAAAGGCTTTACACTGTGTCAATAGTGACCTGGTTAGAGGATTTACAAACACTTAACATGAAGTGTCACCCTGTTAAAGGATTTAATCACCTATCTCTAGGATCAATGAAATAGCTGTTAAGCTAACCTATCACCATAGGATTTCCATGCTAATACAATGGCTAGAAAGTATTAGGTAAAATGAACCTGATAGTTTACAATCCTTGATTGCTGAATGCTGGCTCTGTTCTGCTTCATCTGATCTTGATCCTTTGTGATCTGATATCTTTCGCTTCTGAAAATAGTATATCAACCACTCTATATCTTCTCCTCTATATCATCATCTTTATCATCTCCTTCTCTATCATATCTTCATCATCTCCTTCTCTATCATCATCTTCATCATCTCCTTCTCTATCATATCTTCTCTATGAGATATCGTCTTCCTTATAAAGACATTCGAGGATTTAGGGTTAGGTCTGGATCTACGATCCATATTCAATCTTCATTTCCTCTTAATACTTATCTTTTGCTGATTGGTTGCATGCCTTTATCATTTTTCTTATTGGCTGCATGCAAATTACATAGGAAATATAAAAGATTCGATCTAATCATTAAATCCTTCGAGATTTCCTTATGTCGGCTGTAAAGACTGTTTTCATCATAGTTTGTGCGATTCCAAACTCTTATGCTGATATCCTGGATTAGTCGACTCCTAAAATATTTCTGTTGCTCGGCACATGTTGTTCTACTGAGTTACTCAGCACTTACACAAAACTGTGTTACTTGGCATCTAAACTTTACTCGGCACCTGATCTTCACTCGGCATTTACACTTTACTCGGCACCTACACTTTACTTGGCATTTACACTTTACTCGGAACCTACACTTTACTCGGCATTTACACTTTACTTGGCACCTGAACTTGATCTTGGTTAAGTGTATTAACACTCAGTTGTCAAATTTATTCTTTAAGCTAACAATCTCCCCCTTTGACATGAGTGGCAAAAACACTTAACCCATGTGACTCAGTAATTAATCCTTCATTCAAGCTTTTCTTCCCAAAATTACCTTTCTCCCCCAAATTTCCAAAATTTTCTTGTCTCTGCTATCTCCCTGTCAAAATTTCAAAATTGGCTATCTCTACTATCTCCCCCTTTTATTATATTTACTTCCCCTTTTATTATACTTATCATTTCATTCCTGTACTCAACTTCTTTCTTTAATTACTTATTCTCCCCCTTTTTTGACACTTATGTCAAGGGTCTTTACAATCAAATTCCATATTTGGCCAAAAATGTGCTATTTACTTCAAGGAGTATCTTCAAAGTTGCATCCCAATTTGCTAATGCGACATCTAATGTCTTATGCTGGATGGAAATCTCTGCTGCTAGGTGTACAAGTCCATCAAATGAAGAAAGATTGGGGTCTTTCTTGAGGACTGTCTCTGCATTTATTTGCTCCTTATGAAGTAACCCCAAATGAGGAGTAATTGATGATTGCATTTGTATCAATTTGGCTTTTGTAGTCGCCTCCTCTGCTGCCAAAACAGCTAGCTCTCTTTGTGTGTGAAGCGATTGGACAAAATGCTTCTCACTCTGAGCTGGATCTGTAGGGAGTTGCATACTAGAAGTTTTCAGATTGCTTTCCAAACTCAGTATTTTCTGGCTAGTGTCTTGTGTGAATGTTGAAAAATTACACAACTTGTTGTACAGGGAAAAGATGTTTCCTAGTACAATTTTAACTGTTGTAACTTTCTTTGCCAGTTCTTCTTGTGCTAGTGCTATATCACTAGATATTTTACTATTTACTTTTCCTTGGAACTTCTTTTCTGACCATTCAAGTAATTTTACATTTGTTTCCTAGTCTTCATTAGTCATCTAGTCAACTATATCAGAAAGTTGTTCCATGATTGGTCTTGACTCATCTGGAGATTGTAAGCAAAAAGCTTCCGTGAATATGTCCTTAATTTCATTCAATGTACGCTTATGCTTGTATTCCTTTCTTAGTGCTTCTTGTCTCCTTCTTTTGTCTAGTGCACTCTGAATTTCATTAATCTTTTCTTCCGTAAGAGTGCTAGATTCATAATATGGGATTTTAATTTCTTCATCAAGCTCAGGAACTCCATAGTGAAGTCTCCTAACTGCTTTTGATGAACTCGAGCCTGGTGTTCTAATTTTCAGCTATAATCCATCTATGCTCGACTGCTGAAGAGTTTGTGTTGGAGTCCCAGATTTGGGTAATGCAACCAGTGTTTGTATTGCAGTCTCCTCCTTTTTCTGTGTCTCTTTTTCTTCAGCTTGAGTATCCCCTTTTTGAATGCTAGATGGGGTTGAACTTGGTGGCTGTTCATATTTTTCTTTTGTTTCCCCTGTTGCTGTACTTGGCACTTGGAGTGTATTAGTACTTATACTTGGTGGAGGTGGTGGTGGAAGGAATAGAATACCAGTAGTTTGTGTGATCAAAGGTGGCATTTTTTCTTTTACCCTTGCTTTTGCTTTGACTTCTAGATTTTTTAATTCATCAACACTGACCAATATAGGATTTGAACTTAATTTTGCTACTAAAGATGATTGGTCAAGGATTTCCAAATCCTCTGCAGTTAATGGATTGATGTTTTGAACTGAAATTTCTGTAACATCCTTTATTTTTATGAAATCTGCAGGTGTGATGGTGGTATGAGGAGGACTAGGAGGAGATACCTATATGTCTTGCATACTTTGATCTTGTGGCTCAGCTGTATCTTTCTCTTCCTCTTTCTCCTCATTGAGTGCCTCTCCTTCCTTTTCTCCTTTACTCTCCTTCTCCACTAGTTTCTTCTCTTTTATTTCTGATGCTCCCTTTTCTTTTATCTTGGCAATCGCTTATGCCTTATATTCCTCATTATATACATCTTCAATCTTCTTGTAAACTATTTTCCACAATCTTGTGGATTTGGTAACTACCTCTTCAATTTTATTCTGTAGAATACTAAATGCTCTATACTTGGGAGTGAATCTGTTATTATGCCTTTTTATGGCATTTATTATTTGATCTCTAGTCAAATCAGGCAACAATCTTGCCAATGTTGACTCCCTTATTTCTTTTTCCATTTGTAAACAAAAATGCCATTTATCCTCTATGATTGTATACAGTTCTCTCGACATAGAGTCATCTAATTCTAGAGGTGTGTGCTTATATTTAGCCATCATAGCATACACAGACTCCTCTAATTTATTTTTCTCTCCTTTGGTGAGCTTAGAAAAATTTAGATTCTTTAATCCTTTCAAATCATTATTTCTAATTTATGTACATAATTTATCAACATCAATCTAGGGTATTTGTCTTACCTCTTGAGATTGACTGTTGTCTTCTGACTTTGTTTCCTCCTCATCTGTTTCAGGCTGGGGAATGAACTTCCTCTTCTTTGACTCAGTAGCAGTCTTCTTTGAGTCTTTCTTCTTCCCTTTAGCCTCTTCTTTTGCTTTTTGAGTTGTGGCCCTTGTGGTTGGTCTTTTTGGTGCTGGGGCAGCTACTTTCCTCCCCTTGGATTTAGGAGCAGATGGAGTTGTGATCTTTTTCTTGACTGGTGCTTCCTTGGCTACTTCAACCTCAGCACTTTCCTCTTTGTCTCCTTCTGATCCTTGAGTCTGATCCTGAAGTTTGTCTTCTTCTTCTTCAATGACTTCTTCTTCCTTTTTAATGTCATCTCCTTCTTCTTCTGTTGTCCCTTCTTCTTCTACACCAAACTTTCTTTTGATTTGTCTTACCATTTTCTCTTTCTTCTTTACTGCTAAAGCAGTCTTCAACTCTGTTATTATCTTTGATTTGACAGCATCATAAGTTCCAAAGATTTTTGCATTTTTGTCTACTTCTTCTGCAAGTAAGGCTGTTATTGCTGCAGAGGCTTGATCAACATCAAGTTCATATCCTAGTGGCCTAAGCCATCTTATTCTAGGTATAACTGCTTGCACATAAGTATAATCTATATCTACAAGAAAGCAAATACCTTTTTCATATTTCTCAGTCATTGAAACTGGAATTCTCATTCTTTGTTTCATGGACTTTTTGAAGTCCTCAAAATAACCAGTCATTTGGGCATCAAAATTTTCACCCATCTGTTCAATGTATCCATTAATTTGTTCAACAATTGTTTTGTCTGGATTCCATTTAACTTTCCCTATAGAAGGAAATTCTTTCATCAGATAGAAAAACATACATATCAAAATTGATCCAAATTTACATTGAGCTCCTTTGCTCTTCCTTATAGCTCCCAGATTTTCATTAATCTGTTGAAACATGAGCTCTGCCAGATCATAAGTGTGATCCCTTTTTATTATCTTGTATGCAACATCAACTGCTATACAAGGTACACTATTTAATCTGCTTGATTGATAGAATTTGTGTGAAATAATTCTTACAGCAAAGTCTAGTAGAGGATCAGTGATTGTGTCGATAGTCATCCCTCTATTGTTCCATTTTGCACTTGTATTTCTCTCAATTACTTCCCTTTTGTCACTTCGCAGGGTCTTTGGCCGATCTAGGGTTGGAATACCAGTAACCCTATGAATGATTTTCTTAGTGAATTTTACTGGCCCTGACTCTAACCAAAAAGCTTCGTTATGTATTCGGCTCAAAATTATCCGTACCCATTCTGTTTTGAAGACAGTCGGAAATGCTAGGGTTTTGGTTAATCCTTTTCTTTCTACAATGGAAAACTCATTTTTTAGTACTTTGTTTTCACATAGTTTATCATATGCATTATGAATTTCCAAGTCTCTTATGGCACCAATTTTAAAATTGTAGCATCTGCGAACATCTTCTACCATAACAACTTTATCCGGAATAACTAATAATGCACCTGTAGGATCATTCTTGTATGCTACTTCAGGTATGGGCTTAAATTCAGGTTGTTTTACTTCGTTGCTAACCAACTAAACTTCATGGCTTTCCAAACCCTTGGTGGTACCTGACCCGGATGCCATTATTTTCCAAACTAGGGTTTTATAATTCAAACAAGTTTATGAGACCTACGTAGCTCGACACTTAAGAGAAATACCTTGAATCGACGAGATCTTTGTTGGAATCTTTCATGAATTGCTTCTAAACTTTTCTTGATCTTCTCCGCTCCTTTTTCGACTTTTCTTCTTGATCACAATGCAAAAAACTGATTGAAATCGCGATAATATACCCTGATTTCATCGCATTAAATGCTCAACTGCCAACTCGGCTTCTGAAGAAATTTCAACCTAACTCGGTGTTTACTAAATTTCCTTTCTACTCAGCTTCCATTGGAATTTTTCAACTCGACATCGGTTATCAGCTCGGTCGCTGTTGGGAGCTTGGCATCTGTTTTGAGTTTTGACTCGATATCCAAAGGTAGCTCGGCATCAACATTTAGTTTTCGTCTTGACATCTTGTTTCATGTAGATTTATACTTTGAATTGCTTCTTTGTCTTGGGACTGATGTCTGATATAACTTTGTATATCAGTCCCATACACTTCTCATGCTTAGTTTGATGAAGTGTGATCACTTGACCCATTGGGTGAAGTGATCCCTTCACTTGATGTATTGCACTCATCTCTCTTTTTCCAAGTCTTGTTCATTTGCCCCCTTATCTTTTCAATATCAATCTTTTCTTTGCCTTTATTCTCTTCAAACTTGGGTGCCTTTGATCTTGTAGGACAGTTTTTGCTGATATGACCAATTTTCAGACAACTGAAACATGTGGTTTGGTTCAACCATCTTTTGTAGTTCCCTCTGAAATGTGTTCTTATGCAGTTCTGTGGTGTATGTCCATATTCTGGACAATAATGACAACTGTACCTGGTATTGTAATCCCAATGATGATGAGTTTCTTTTCCTTCTGTTCTTGCTGGTTGATTTGATGTCCACATAGGTTTTGATCTGCATTCAAATGCCCTATGTCCATACTTGTTGCAATTATAACAATGTCCATCAAATCTCTGAGTCCTTGTGAAATTGGATCTACAATCTTGTTTCATATGTCCTTGCATGTTGCACTTGTGACAGAAACTCTTACTCTTGGGTGTGTTTGGTTGATTGAATCTTCTGCTCCTGCACACATTAGCAGTATGTCCCTTCTTATTACAATAATGACAAGTGGGTTTAGTATTCTTACCTTTGTCACTTCGTTGTTCAGCACTTTTTGATGATTCTCCAACTTCAGTGCTATTGTAACCAAGTCCTGATGTATCATGGGTAGATCTTGGAGTTTTCAGCAACTATTCAAAATACTTGATGGCTTCACTTGACTTGTTGAGATTTTTTGCTACCTCTTTTTCTCTGTTCAATTCATTCTGCATTTGTTCATTCTGCATCTTCAGAGTAGAGATCTCAATGTCCTTCACATTGAGTTCATGATGAAGGTTCATCATTTGAGCAAGTGTATCCATCTGCATGTTTGAGATCCTTGTCAGTTCAATACATTTTTCTTCAAGTCTATTTGCAAGATTCCTTTTTTCATTTTCCATCATGACCTTATCATCACTTGCTCTTTTCTTTTGTTCTATAATTTCACATATCATTATGGCCTGTGATTCATGTTCCATCTTGAGAGATCTAATCTCTTCTGCTTGAATTTTGTTTTCTCCATCAGTTCTGCTATTGCTGCATCAAACTCTTTGGTATATCTGTTGGAAAATATGTTGGTGGTATCAATTTCCTTGTAGTGTATATCATTCTCAGCTATGGCCAGATCTTTCCTTTTTTTTAATGAGTTTCTCAAATTGATTTTAAATTCCTCCAAGCTATGCAGAGCAAGTTGCACATCTATCACCTAATTTTCAATGATCTTTCCAAGTTTGAAAGCTTCCATCTCTAGATCTTTTCCTCCAAGCTATTAAACTTTTCCTTATGAGAACCTGGTAACGCTCTGCTACCAATTATTGGAATATTCAAATGTGGAAAGAGTACTTATGAGAGGGGGGGTGAATCAGAAGTACTAAAATTTGTCCTATAAAACTTTTATGTGGAAATAAATTGCATGCATGTAAATACATTAAGTAAACATGAAACTAACACATGCATCAATAACACATAACACCTGAAATTGGTAACCCAGAAACCCTCCAGGAATAAGAAGGTAAAACTGGGGTGGGGATGATACCCACAAAAATTACTGAAGCAATATTGTTTAACCACTTCTGATGGTTTTCCCTATTAAAGGCCTGCCCTGTTAAAGGCTTTACACTGTGTCAATAGTGACCTGGTTAGAGGATTTACAAACACTTAACATGAAGTGTCACCCTGTTAAAGGATTTAATCACCTATCTCTAGGATCAATGAAATAGCTATTAAGCTAACCTATCACCATAGGATTTCCATGCTAATACAATGGCTAGAAAGTATTAGGTAAAATGAACCTGATAGTTACAATCCTTGATTGCTGAATGTTGGCTCTGTTCTGCTTCGTCTGATCTTGATCCTTTGTGATCTGATATCTTTCGCTTCTGAAAATAGTATATCAACCACTCTATATCTTCTCCTCTATATCATCATCTTCATCATCTCCTTCTCTATCATATCTTCATCATCTCCTTCTCTATCATCATCTTCATCATCTCCTTCTCTATCATATCTTCTCTATGAGATATCATCTTCCTTATAAAGACATTCAAGGATTTAGGGTTTAGTCTGGATCTACGATCCATATTCAATCTTCATTTCCACTTAATACTTATCTTTTGCTGATTGGTTGCATGCCTTTATCATTTTTCTTATTGGTTGCATGCAAATTACATAGGAAATATAAAAGATTCGATCTAATCATTAAATCCTTCGAGATTTCCTTATGTCAGCTGTAAAGATTGTTTTCATCATAGTTTGTGTGATTCCAAACTCTTATGCTGATATCCTGGATTAGTCGGCTCCTAAAATATTTTTGTTGCTCGGCACATGCTATTCTACTGAGTTACTCGGCACTTACACAAAACTGTGTTACTCAGCATCTAAACTTTACTCGGCACCTGATCTTCACTCGGCATTTACACTTTACTCGGCACCTACACTTTACTTGGCATTTACACTTTACTCGGCACCTACACTTTACTCGGCATTTACACTTTACTCAGCACCTAAACTTGATCTTGGTTAAGTGTATTGACACTCAGTTGTCAAATTTATTCTTTAAGCTAACAGAAATATGCACAAAGGCTCCTTGAATATTGAATATCTTGAATGTTTGATGGATTCTTGATTAGCCTTAGAATATTTTCTTGAGGGATTGTATTAATGCATGTGTATGTATTGATATCATTGGATTTCTTGTGGATTTTTATGTGATGTGAAAATGAGGTGCCTAGGATTCCTTTTATACATTTTTTATGCACAAAAATAAAGCAATTTGATTGGGTCACCTAATTTCCAAATTTGGAACCTTCAGAACGAAATTGATCTTGGGACCTAAAGTCTTTGGGGAATAGGTCGACCTAGGTCATTCTATTCTAAAATAGGTTGACATTTCCAAATTTGGAACCCTAGGACAAAACTAGCCCCAAGACCTAAAGTCCACGGGGAATAGGTTGACCTAGGTTGTCCTATTCTATAATAGGTTGATCTATCCTAGGGTTATCCCAAGAAGGGGTAATCCCAAGGTCTCAAGAATAGTGCTGATGAAAATGGAAGAAGTGAGACTAAATGTGAGAAAGAGTTGATTGAGAAAAAATGCATCCGTGTTCCATTAAGTCACTAAAAAGTTGGAGCTAAAAGTTCTTAAATGATGGGTGCTTCTATTTGAAGCCATAAATGATAATTAATGTACAAAATTCACAAAAATGTTCTTGTGGGCATGATGCTCCCATGTACTTGTCATATTTGTGGAAAGCCACATTTACATGGAAATGAACTATAAATAAGGTCTTATATAATAGAAAAGGTAAAATGACTTCTATACAAAATGGTTTTGGTGTACTTCCTTTTTCATGTTATCAAGTTGAGTTTAAAATAAATTCAATTGTTTGGTCATCACGAAAATAGGGTTATCTTCTTCCATATTTTTTCTTAAGTTGATATAGACATCATAATATTGAGGAAGTTTCACTTTTTTTTAGCATAGGTCTAGGAAGTACCTTTCATTACCCTTTTCTAATAATTTTTCCATGAGATTTAAGAAAATAGGATCATTAGTTGCACAATTCACTTGTTCTTCGGTAACTTCCTCATTCTAGTTATGATTCTAATTTTGATGGTCACTTCTCCTATTGTTGTTTTAATTGTCTTATTGATCTTGATTATTGTTATTTCCAAACTTTCCTTGTTTATTTTTGTTAGCATTAAAATTATTTACACCATGATCAATGGTTCCAAAACCTCCCATTAAACAAATCCTTAGATATTTCCTCTTGATTTTGATCTTCACTAGTTTGATTTTCTTATTCTTGACAAAAAGGTTGATATTGCAATAAAAGAGGAGAGTTGTCTTCATACAATATATTTTCCTTAAACAAAATTCCTTCCTCTTGTAAGTCCAGTTTGATGTAATAAGAGCTTGTAAAAATGGGCATTAACAATGTTTCAAAATTTTAACATTAATCCCTTGTAGATAAGTGTACCACAAATGTCACAATTGTTTTTATTCTAACAGTTTTAAGGTTGAATCTATTGGCCTACTTTTCCACCTTGCATAACTTTGTTGCTTTCCATAGTGAAAACCCAATGGATTTATGTCTTAAATATAAGATGCGTTAAAAACCCTAGATGAAATTATTAAAAATGTCATGAAACCCTTACTATTTTTCCATAATTTTCAAGAGACCTAGGAAAGTTTTTTTTTTTAAATTTATGTGGGAAGTTTTCATTCTAAGGTTTTTTCTTTACCTTTTCTTGTATTTATTTTAATTACTTTCATAAAAGAATGTGTCTTTGGCTCTTTAACCTTTTTTTAAATTGTGGTTTTCACCCTCTATTAATTCCTTAGTGTTCTTTGAAGTGCTTTAACCACTATAGGGTTTACATGTGCTAACCATTGAGCTTGGGAAGATAAAAAATGAGTGCTTGATCACATTATGGACTTGCTCAACCTTTAGAAAATGTGGGAAAGTACCTGAATGACACGTAGCTCTTGGTGACATTAATTCCTTAATGTGTCCCAAAAGATGGATGTGTTAGAATGGGTTCAGAACTATCAGAAGGTTGTCAGCACACATTGGAAAATTCAAGCCATTTCATTGGTCAAACTGAGTAGTAGAGTTACTTTTAAAGTAATACAACATTACAATGTTGATATTAGGAAGATCTATGGTGAGTGCTTCCCTATAGTGTAAAGATTTGTGATGTTTATGAAATGCAGGAAAGTACCCTAGTGACATGTATACTTGGTGACGTCATGTGCCCCCAAGTTGAAAAGATATTGGAATAATTGGAAAATGTTAGGACATGTTGGAAAAGATTATGTATTCTATTGGTTGCTTCTATTGACTAGATTGTGAACAGGGTAAATTTTATGGGACCATCGATCATTTGAAGATCGATGGAGGGCACTTTATTTCTTTTTCAAAGTGTCCAGTGTTTAACAAAAGTAGGGAAGCACCTGGTTGCTATGTGGACAAGTGGGGTCAATCACCCAAATAATTTATTATTTAGGCTAAGTTGGAACACATGCTAAAATGGTTCATACTAATTGGTTGAGTGATCTATGTTTTCATTGAGGTAGAGGATAATTGTATCAGTGGGACCAAAATATTAAAACTAGACATATAAAGTTCTAAGGTTTTTCACAATCGTCAATCTTGTAAAGACCGATGACCAACGCTTTCCCACAATATGAAAGTGCCCAAATTTTAATGAAAGTGGGGAAGTACCTTGTTGATGCATGGATATTTCAAAAAAATAGGGGTTAACACAGTCTTTTGGTTTTCAAGCTAAGACATCTGATTCTAGAAGATCAAAAGTGGAGTTTCAAATTTCATGACACGATAAAAAAATATGACTATTGAAGCATTAATTCTAATCAATGCTATTTCATGCAAGGTTAATATTGTAGTAAAATTTCAATGTTCCATTAATTGAGCAATAAGGTTATAGAATTCTCACTAAGAAAATATTTTCAGAGCTAAGGGAAAAATTTTCTAAGGGTTTTGACATACTACTAAGTGATTTTTAGAGGAGAAAAAGTAAGAAAATTGGGTGAGTCTTCTAATCTTTTGGAAAATTGAGAAGTTATATTTATCGTAGGATAATTTTCAAACATCCCTCCACAAAGGGATTTTTTGGTGAAAGTAGATTATATGAAGAGAGCTATGCATGATGATTTCCTAGAGCAAATGCCACAATCCATGAATGAGCTAACTAGGGGAAAAAAGATTATTCCAAAATCCCTAGGTTATTGGTCAATGAGGGTTTTACAATAAAGAAAATTGGTTGAGGGATGTTGAATTCTCTATTGGAGGATTAGGGCTTAGCCAAAAATGGTTTGCAAAGAGAAGATTAGATACTCCCTGAACAATGTATGGCAATTTGATATAGATAAATTAATCATCCCAGGAGTTTTCTTTGATGATGATTTGGTGGTAGTAATGTCAAAAAAATATGATCCAACTACCAAAATTGTGAAAAATCATGCTAGTGATTCTCTCTTTAGGGTTTTACCAGAACTAATTAGAGAGGTTTTTAAGTTAAACCCTAACCATGCAGTCCATGAAAAGATAGAGATGGAAGACCTTTAGGCTAGGTATGATGCACAACGAGCATATCTGAGGGGAGGACCATATTAGGAGCATTTTTTCAAAATTGGAGCATTGTCATTGGTTACACAAAACACTCCTGAGCCTCTGTTGAGAAAATATTTCAAACCTAGAGCACAGGCATTGTATTTTTCTCTCTACAAGATCTTTGGCATGGATGTTCAAGACCACATCCCAAGCTCCATTATTTTCATTATTTCTCAAACTTTTTAGTATGGTATGAGTAAAATTTTTGGTTTTGCTACTCACTTGGTAGAAGAAATTCATACTGGATTAATAGGATTGCAAAGGCTAAGGTTGATAAGACCTTCTCTTGGTACTCCATGCTTATGTACATATGTTTGTACAAGGGAGTCACCTTTTTCTCCAGAGAAATGAAGTTGGAACTAGAAACTGATGGAGAAAATCTCCCTATCTAACTATGGAGTGTAGATATGACATGGGAGGTGACTGATGCCAGTTTTGTTAGATTTGATAGTTCTTTTGCTTCTAGGCTCATAATGTTGTTAATAGGGGATAGCCCTTGAATACCAAACCTCTTTTAGAGTTGATTAGACCAAAATATCATGCTAAAGGATTGATGGTGAGCAATATTTGGGGAGATAGTATCCTATATGCAATGTCTACTATTTTTAGAGTTTATGATTTTTTGGGGAAACCACATGTGCTACCCTATCAAGTGCCTCTGAAAGTAAGACTTGCTGAACTTTTGTGGCAAATTAGATCAGTTGAAGAGAGAGAATTGTTGGGTAAATCTATAGGTATATTCTTTCCCCAACTTACTATTGTTCATATTTATTTTTTGTCAAGAAGGGATGGAGGAAATTGGAGAATTTTTTAGACAAATATCAAATGGCTCAATCCCATGCCCACTTCATAGATTCAGAGGGATTTTATGACCTCTTCAAACAAAGAACTAAGGAAAAAGCTCATAAGAAAATAGTATACTTTCTAGAGGATATAGTTAGAAATAAATTTTCATTGCAAGAGAAAGAGCTTAGGAAAGAAAAATGGAAAGTATACAGCAAAGTCCTAGATTTCATAAATGCTTTTGAGCTAGATTATGATCCCTTAGCTAATAGAAAATATTGGGGTATGAAAGTGGATATGCTAATGGATAATTTTTCTGGGATTGTGCAATCATTGAATGAAAAGAAATAAATTTTGACACAAGCATACCCAAACAAGGCCATTGAGGTGGAAAGGAGGTTGGCAAGTAAAATGATTTTGAACCCAGGGTAGTATACATTGTAGAAAAGAGTCAGGTACATAGTGGCTAGGAGTGTACAACCTATTCCTTTATATAAAAGACTAAGGTCTAAGAACCCACCTAATACACATGCTCCTAAGAAGAAAAAAAATAGAGCAGAGATTATCTTCTAATGTTGAAAGGTACTCACCTACCCAAACCCCACTTAGGATAGATGATGAAGTATCCTTGAGAGAAAAACTAAGACAAATTGGAGGGGAGAAGGATATTGTGGTTACAACTACAGATATTGAAGAAAGAGTACATGAAGAACCTCTTATGCCTACACTAGCTCTCACTATGGGAGATAATAGAGGTAAGGAAATAGATCTTGTGATAGCACAAGCTTCCAAAAAAAATTATTGATGATGAGAGTTTTGTAAATTCTAGATCTTTTTCTCAATTCTTATGGAGTAGAAACATTGATAATTTTGAGGCTTACTGTAAACTCATCAAAGTAGAGAAACCTAACAAAAAGGACTCTGAAATTGAGGAGGAAGTCAAAGTCAATTTCATGGAAGAGTTTTCATAGGTAACTCCTAAAGTGAGAAGACAATTATTGCAAGATTTAGGAATTTTGATTTTACCTGAATGGGATATCACCAATGCAATGATTTTTGATGCTATAAGAAAAGCAAAAGACACTCAATTTAAAACTAAAGAAGAGGTCTTGCAAGCACATAAAGGGTTGAAATATAGTGATGATCATTAGGAATTGGTGATATGGTCTATTGAAAAAAGGGATAAGACTAGGATACAAGAAGTTTTAGATTCTGGGCATACAGGTAGCCTCATGGTTTACAAAGCAAAGGAGGTGGATAGCAAGAAAGTATCTAGAATGACCCAAAAAATGGTGGAATTTGGGGTTGTTGTTGGAGCAAAGGAAAAAACAAAGTCTTGGAGCTCAATGCTAAATTTGAAGGGATGCTAAAAGCTTATGAGGGTAGAAGGAATAGGATACACTAGTTGGAAGCTCAAGTTGTCCAAATGGATAAGAAACTTGGAAAGAGAAAGGTGGGAGAATTCAACCAGCCTAGGATTGCTTATCCTCATCCTCTAATTGAGCCCTTTAAATCAACTCCCCTTGTAGAGCTATTGGATACCCCACAAAGACTAGAATTTTATACAGCTAAGGAGTTTGAAGAAGAGAAGAGAAAACTTTAGGCATTACATGTGGAGTTAAAAGACCCATATGAGGACAAGATCAAAAAACAATCTTGTATCTGGTAGATAAGATTGACTGGCCAAAATTTTATGAATATTTGGTAAAAATAATGGACATGTGGAATGAAATAAAAGGTGATGAAGATTCTTTGAAGCCCATTATGAGTAAATGGGGTAGTAGGGATAAGAATATCACCCTTTTGTGTGTTGTAGTCATTAGTCTATCTTGTGAACAGATAGAAAGAACTTTTGACATGACTAATGATCTATCTGGTTTTGATGATAAGAGGGTTGTAGTACAAAAAAGGATTATAATATGTTTCTCAAAGTATCTTGCTGAGAAGTTTGAACTTTTCCCCATGCACTCAAAAAAATAGATAAATTAAAAGAAAACAAGGAATGGGCCAAAGAATTAGATGATTTATTATGCCTTAGAATTAATGGGGTTATAAATGAGAAGGGACATATATTGTGGGCAACAACAACTAAAGAAATTGTTAAATTTCAAATGTTCTATTATTCTATCAGATAAGACTTTTTTGAAATAATTAAGTTAGGAGATTTTGTTTTGAAGATGCAACGTAAGGTTTTGAGCTTTGATTGGCTGGATGACACAATTTTTAACAAATGAATGGAATATTTTGTGCATTCAAAACAGTTAGTGCTTGGTGAAACTGATTAAGATGAGGTGGAAATGAGTTACAAACAGATGATACACCAATAAAAGTAGAAGAAGACAAAGATTAACAATCAACTATAGTAACAATCACAAAGGTCCAAACTGATGACTTGGTAGTAGGAGAATCAGATGTAATTCTTATTTTGTTAGTGCATGATGATGTAGATGGAGAACCTTGAATTGAATTAAGTAAACAAACATCAGAGCCAAGTCCAGCACATGAAAGTCCATTGGTTACATCCTCTAAGGAATGAAAACAACATCAAAGCCAATCATGAACTCCTCAACAAAAAAGAAGTACAGTAGAAGTGGTCCGACAAAAGAATATTCATGATGAAAGACATTTTGTTGCACCAATTTTTGTATTTTGTGACAATAACTTTGTAAATATCTTTCTATCTTAAGGACAACTATCAATACTCTCTAAGCCTGAAGCTTGTTGTATCTCATACTATATAAATGAGATTCTAGGGCTAGAGAAACGGTCCAAAGTATTATGTAAATTTGAGTTTTCTTGCTAGGTTTGCATTCAATCTAGTTTTCTTGATACAAGTTTTGTTATGTATTTTTCTCTACAAATTTGAAAATACATTAGCTTTAAAGGATTAGATTGTCTGGTCTTGAGTTGTTTTGAGTACTATTCCAATGTTGCATAATTTTCAAAGAAAATTAATACAAAGATGAATCACCATCATATCTATTTTCTCTAAGTCTTTTTTGCACTATTATTGGTTGGTTCTCTTGAGGTTGTATGAGTAAAGCTTGTTTAATTTAATACAACTAGGATAGGTTATATATAAATTCGTTATTGCTTTTAATTCAATGAATTAAGTAAATGCCTCAGTGATATGATAGAATTTACAAGTAGTAAGAGGGATTTTCATAAGAATGAGTTTTAGGGAAAATTATTGATAATATTGATTGTAATGCAATCAATTAGGTCATAGTAGTTGGGTAGACTTTGAACCCCAATGGATGAGGCACTGATCAATTAGTTTAGTTTGCATATGAAGAAATCATGGATAAGCGTCAAGAAAAATCTTGAAATCAAAATCAATTTTACTTTAAATGTATGAAGAATAGCATAGCCAGTCAATTCTTGATTTCATTTAATATCTAGGTTTAAGTTAGCTGATGTTACCCAGAATCACTTGTAAATCTGAGAAGAATTATAACCAAACATCTGTTATAAGTGATGAGTATTGTAATAGAATGTCATTGAGTAGATGAATGTGAAGGTAGCATCAAGTTTTGAATCTTTTTATCCCTCAAGCACACCTTCCTTGGTTTTGTAGAGCCTAAAGAGTAGAAAATCCTTATGATTTCATAGAAGTTAGGTCCAGATCTGAAGGCCTCTTAATTGAGTATAGGAAATAGCTAATTCTTAGGCTAAATTTCTCTTCACTATCTTGGTATCTAGTATTTTGTTGCTTGGTAGCGTAAAAACACCAACAAAATCTCAATTGGAAGAAAAATTTCTCAGAAAAGGGTATCCAAATTTGAAGTTATATTTTGTTAAAATTATGTGTATATAACCTCTATTTTGGAAACCAAGTTTACAGGCATCAAGTTTTAATTATGGCATGCACTGTAGAAAATGTTGTAAGTTCTATATGATGTTGAATAGATGCAAAAACAATAATTGTAGGCATTGTAAATATGTCTCTTGGGTACTATGAAGGATGTTGATTAGTGCTATTTGATTTATGTTAGGCATTGAAAGACTTCTAAATGTGTTGAAGGTTTGATAAGTTTGAATGTGTTAAATGAATTATTTTAGTACTTTTTGATACAGAATGCTCAAATTTGAAGATTTTGATTAAAATTTAAGATTCACTAGATGATTTTGCAAGCATTTTATATCGTCCAAACTTAGCAAACACAAAAATACATGCCCTTTAACCATTTAGCCTCATCCTAAAAATTTAATATATGCTCTCCATGATTTCTACAGGTTTTGAACATAAAAAACACTTCAATCACCTACCTAATAATGACTCTAAAAAGAAGGTGACTACTTTTAACAAGAATATAGTCAAGTATCCATTTATATAGCTTTATTTTTGGTGTAATGTAAGGTAGGAGAATCCCCAAAGGAGATGTCTCAACCCCCAAAAAATAACTACATAGTGGAAGCAATACAACAATGCAAGATCTGATACCAATTACAACACTTTAGTCATAAAATAACTATTTACATGCAATATGCCTAGTTGTAAGGCCTTCCAGGTTACAACCAAATACAAAAGCAATTACAATATCAATTCTACAAGATCCATCAAGATCCAACCCAAACCCTAGCTAGTCTAGATCTTCACTTTGGTAGAAACCTCCAAGGAAGATCTAAACTTGTTCTCACAAGCCCACCAAGCAATCTCCTTGTTTCCTAAGCCTCAACTACTAGCCCTTCTCAAACTTTACCTAAGATCTAGGGATAAACTACCTCAAACTCGGCATTTTGTGCACTCACTTAGGAGAACTTCACCTACTCAGCTACTCCATCTTTTCCACGTTGGATCCCATATTGAATAATGAATCAATACTCCACAAGACCCCCTACTTATACCCAACTAAGCCACAAGTTGGCCTAGCAAGATTACAAATTAAATAAACCCTTACATTAAATACATATTTAAGACACAATTTAGCTTACAAAAAAATTTAAATAAATACAACCAAATTAAATGCCAAGGTCAACTCATGCTAGAAACTGAACATAGATAACTTGGGAAAAGCTAGAACCAAGACATGGCTAAGCATCAAAAAACCAATTTTGAGTATCAACAAATCCACCAAGAATAATTGAGCTTACACAAGCATAGTCAAGCACCAGTATGTGTCGAGTTCACTAACAACCAAGCCCCTTCATTAACTAGTCTAATTAATCTAATTAGTCAACACTATAACCAAGCATCACCAAGCTCCTAGTGTATGTTGAGTGCCTTCAACAACTGAGCACTTCTAGGATCATTGAGCACCTCTTCTTTGATTGAGTAATAATCCAAGTACTCTCTAAATAAACTACTGAATATTCCTCCAAGAACTCCAAAGTAATCACCAAGCAAGGCCACAATGCTCCTACATCAGACTCCCCAAGTAAATAGAAAAGTGTGTCCCACACTTTGATACCCAAAGAAAGTTTTTCAACCATATTCATCTTCACCAAAGGCTTCCACTCCATCAAGAACAATAATACCAATCTATAAATTACCCACATCTACATCATTCTATCAAACACTAGATTTTCCCAAATCTCAACAACCCAATCAACATGCTCACTCCTAGGAACAAACTGAACATAACACTTCACATGTAAATCCTCATCCATGTCAGCAAAATCAAGAACATACCGATCTACAGTAACATATATATTCTTAACCACATCAACAACTAGTAACATCAAACTCCACATCAATAATAATATGTAGATATCCATCAACACATGCCAAACTTACAACACTAGTCATCTCATTGCTCACAACAAGATGCTCTACAATTTTTATGTCGGACACAACCAACTGATCATGAAAACAACTCTCCATCCCAACATCAACAAGGTTAGGAATATCCTTAACAACAACCTCAAGTTTCTCTGCAAGTTCTACATTAAACTCCTGAAAATGATCAAAAAACCAACTTCCACCTCGACCTTGTCATGTCATTTTCTCTCTCAAACAAGTCTTATAACTAGTTAGACAACTCTCTTCTGGATCAATAGACTCTGACTCCACAAATCTCTACAAAACTCAACCATACCTTCCCTAACTTGATCAGTCAATCTAGCTTTAAACCGAGTAGACATCTCATTAATCCCTATCTCCACTATATTATGGATATTCACAATCAACCCAAGGTCCAATCTTCTTAGAATATTTTGCAAACCCTCTGTAACAAATCTTTCCCATGCTTCTTGTGATAAACTCAAATTTCCTACAAGTCAGATTGCAACTTGCCACCTACCATAAACAGCCAGGAACAAATCACAAGTCTAGGAACATAAATCTATAATACACATCACACACACCCTCTACGATCATGCCCCAATAAGATCAACCTTCCATATTTGCATCCATTTATCCATCTATAAGTCTTCTACAATTGAAATTCAAAACTATGATCTGCCACCTCACAACATATATATATATAAGACTCTAGAAAGAACAATCCACCACAATATTAACTAAATCAAGATCTTCTTAGAACAACCTCTCTCAACCCAAGTTCCTAGTACAAACTACCTCAACTTCAGTGATCTATTTAAACATTCAAGAACAACTATTCTCTAATACCATCTGGTACAATGCAAGGTAGGAGAATCCCTAAAGGAGATATCCCATCCCCCAACCAATAACCAAATAGTGGAAACAATACAACAATGCAAGATCTAATACCAATTACAATACTTTGTTCATAAAATAATTGTTTACATACAATGTGCCTAGCTATAAGGCCTTCCAGGTTATAATCAAATATAAGAGAAATTAAAATACCAGTTCTGCAAGATCCCTCAAGATCCAACCCAAACCCTAGCTTGTCCAGATCCACACCCTGGTAGAGAACTCTAAGGAAGATCTAAACTTGTGCTTGCAAGCCCACCAAGAAATCTTCTTATTTAGCAAGCCTCAACTATTAGACCTTCTCAAAATTTACCCAATATCTAGGTGTAAATTGCCTCACATTCAACACTCTATCCACATACTTAGAAGAACTTCACTCACTTAGCTACTCCATCTTCTCTATGATGGATCCCACATTGAAAAATGACTCAATACTCCACAAGACCCCCTACTTATACCCAACTAAGCCACAAGTTAGCCTATAAAGATTAGAAATTAAATAAACCCTTACATTAAATACACATTTAAGCCACACGTTAGCTTACAATAAAAAATAAATACATACAACCAAATTAAATGCCAAGATCAGCTCACACTAGAAATTGAACACAAAAAACTTGGGCAAAGCCAAAACCAAGACATGACCGAGCATCAAAAAACCACTTCTGACTATCAGCAAATCCACCAAGCATAACTGAGCTCACACAAGCATAGTTGAGCACTAGTATGTGATGAGTCTGCTAGAAACCAAGCCCCTTCATTGACTGAGTTACTCGATCAACACTACAGCCAAGCATCACCAAGCTCTCAATGTATGTCGAGTACCTTTGATGATTAAAAACATCCCAAGTTTGTTGAGCACCTATTCTTTGATCGGGTAACACTCCAATTACTCTTGAAAGCAACTACTAGGCATTCCTCCAAGAACTCCAAAGTAGTCATTGAGAAAACCCATGATGCTCTTGCATCACTTTTACCTCTCTTTTGAGAGCTTCCCACCAACACCAAAAAAGTTTTGGGCAACCCATGAGGACTATTAGAAAGGCACACATTGCTTGCCTCAAACCCCATAAAAGATGCAAGCATTTCATTTTAGAGTAAATCCAATAAACTAAGAAAAATATAATTTTGTATCTCACTTAGGACCATCTCTCACACGACTATATAAAATTACTTGGGAGGTAGTATCCTTCTACAACTTTAGATTACATAGCATGTTCATCAAAAAATTGAATAGAAAGATAGGTTTAAGAGTTTGTTTATTATTCAAAAATGAATGAGATAATATCCCTACTACCTTCAACTTTCAAATATAATAGACAATTTTTTTCATTTCCAAACCTCTAATCTAGTGGAAAGAAGATGTGTTTGATAATTCAATCATCTAAGAAAGGTGAGAACATATCCCTAGTGTCCTCTTTCATAAGAAATTAAGCTTTGAATTTAGTATTTGTTTATGTAAAAAAATTTCTTTCTCTCAAACTCAATATGTTTGAGAATTCAATCATCTTGAGAAAGGTGAGAGCATATCCCTAATGTATTGGAAAACATTCCAATGTATATCCCTAAATTATGTTATGCATACCAAATTGAAATTTCCACAATCTAAGGAAGTACAAAAGGTTAAAGGCTTACTTGATTCAAAGCTAGCTAGGCTAGGCACATTTATTATTAGAAACTTTTGTTATTTTCTTACCTTGGCACACTTTATCTCCTAAGCTTCCCTTTTACTAATGTTAGTTCTAATAGTCCAAGATAAGTTGAGGAAATACAAAATCCAAAGCAAATTGCTCTTATCAATACAAATTCCAAAACTTAAGGAGCAAAAACCCAATTCAGAGATGGACATTTAGCTTTATATGAAGCTACCACTTTGAGATAATGTGAATATTCATTAATCCCTTCTCCTAGACTTTCTAAAAATTTAACATCAATGTGATTTTGTTCATAGGTCTTGCCAATTTCTACCTCTCATTCTCATTGCAATGTCTAGGTAGCCTTAGAGTAGATTTTTGGATGTTTTATGCTCTGTCATCTATAGGTAAAACACATATTTTCAATTAGATCCTTAAAATTTGCAAAAAAAATATTTTCTAGTAATAGGCACTATAAGATTTTTTATAGATACTATAAAGTTTTTTGTACGCATGTACTACACAATCCTTACATGTGTTATTAGACAAGGTTTTAGATGCTTATAGACTTTCAAAATAGAAATTTAATAGACAAAATTAAGACAAAAGAGAATATACATTTTAGGGGCTAAAAGAATATTGTTAAACACTATAAAATTGTCTCTTAGGTGATGTAAAGCATGTGATTCGACCCTATTTGATTTATGTTATGTGTTGAAAGGTTCTACAAATTCTCCTCCAAACTTGCAACTTGTCAAAATCTACATAAAAATCACTCAAAATTTTCAAATAAATCAATTTTTTTTAGTTTGAGGCTTCAAGCCCCATGGTGGATGTCATTTTGTGTAAGTAAAATACATTCATAAGATTAGTTGATCAAAATGTCAACTCAATTATAATGATATATGACAAATTAGCTAAAATTGAATTGAAATAAAGACAATAAGCGCACTATGGATCTCTATCTAGAAAGCTAAAGTAATGCTCTCAAGTTTGCATTCAAAAGTGACACTTCTATAATGAGAATTTAAAGATTATGATGCAACTCACATATGCAAGGAACATGCTCCATTGTGACGAGACTGCTCAAATAAACTAAAAATGCTTGGTAAAATTGTAAATCAAATTTACTAGAGTAATGATGCACAAGATAATGGATGAAATTGTACTCAAATGATCTCCCTATTTATAGAAAATTCCTAGGGTAGGGGGTAGAGTTAGTTTAATCTTGATTGAGTACATTTCATTTAAATGGTTCAAATAGGAGGACAATGTGAAAAATGAGTGATTAAGATTTAAAACCTTAATGAGTGATTGAGATTAAAAGCTTCCATGATCCATGTGACTCTCTTTCCTCCCTTCTCATTGGACCATTTAGTTTTCTCCATGTGAAGTGTTGAGAGAATTTAGGAATTGAATTTAAATTTTTTAATTGAGTTAATTTAGTAAATGCGCCCATCGAATGGGTTGGGATTAAGATTAATATCTAAAATGTATTACATAGTAAATTTAAAATCACATGCATAATTACTTAATTCCTTTTTATTTGTTTTCCAATTTAGTCTCTTTATCAATTAATCTAATTTTTGCTCACATTATTTGATATTTAATTGATTTGATCTCTTTGATTTGTTTTAAATTGATTTAACATTACCAATTTTAAAATGTCAAAAACTGTATGTAAAAATAAAATATAACTATATTTATATATATATATATATATATATATATATATATATATAACACAATAATGTACTTGATATATATAACATGAAATTCTTAAACTATTTTAACCAAGTCTCCAATCCCTTGCTTGTGGCAAGTACGCATCTTATTTCACGCTTTATGCACCCATTTCATACTCTTGTACTCTGTTACACCATTTCGGCACGAGCAAATGATCTCCCCCACCGGCCTGCTCCCAGTGGATCCCCCAATAACCTTCTTGGGTCCAGATGGCAATGGATGCGCCTTATAGATAGTAGGGTTCTATCTCGGTTAACTCATCAATCACATAATTGCTCATGATTGATGCTGGGAGAATAGCTTGCGTGTAGGGGGGGGGGGCGCTTCATGGAAAATGCATTCTTAACATCATCATGCCTAGGGTAGAATATAATATTTTTAAAACATGATTTTTCTGATGTTGAATCTGTAGCCATGCATCTATGTTAGAAGAGGAAATTACTAAACGCTAATCCTCTTTTGGATGTTGAACCTCTACAGAATTTAATATTGATTTATTTAAAATTGATTTAATATTAACAATTTTAAAATGTCAAAAAGTATGTAAAAATAGAATATAATTATATTTATAAATATATAATATATAATATAAATATAACACAATAATGTACTTGATATATTTATAAGATATAAATATATATATGGCATGAATTTCTTACACCGTTTTAACCAAGTCACCAATCCCTTGCCTATGGTAGGTAATCCATTTAAGATATATATATATATATATATATATATATATATATATATATATATATATATATATATATATATATATGTATGTATGTATGTATGTATGTATGTATGTATGTATGTATGTACATACATACATACATACATACATATATCTTAAGTGGATTACTTACCATAGGCAAGGGATTACCTATCTTAAATGGATTACCTACCATGTATGCATAGGCAAGGGATTACCTGTCTTAAATGGATTACCTACCATGTATGTATACATACATACATGCATACATATATATATATATATATATATATCTTAAATGGATTACTTACCATAGGCAAGGGATTACCTATCTTAAATGGATTACCTACCATGTATGTATGTATGTATGTATGTATGTATATACATACATACATACATACATACATGTATGTATGTATGTATGTATGTATACATACATACATATAATATATGTATGTGTGTATACATACATATAATATATGTATGTATGTATATACATACATATATGTATATATTATGTATGTATGTATATATAATACATACATACATACATATAATACATGTATGTATGTATACATACATACATACATATATATATAATATATGTATGTACATGTATTATATGTATGTATGTATGTATGTATGTATACATACATACATACATGTACATACATGTATGTACATGTATGTATGTATTATATATACATACATACATATATATATGTATGTATGTATATATAATACATATATATGTATGTATGTATGTATATATAATTAATACATACATATATACATACATGTATGTATGTATGTATGTATACATACATGCATGCATACATACATACATATATATGTATGTGTGTGTGTGTGTGTGTGTGTGTGTGTGTGTGTGTGTGTGTATACACATACATAAATATATGTATGTATGTATGTATGTATGTATGTATGTATATATATATATATATATATATATATATATATATGTATATATATGTGTGTATATATATGTATATATAGATGTATACATATATATAAATATGTGTATACGTATACATACATACATACATACATATATATATATATATATATAGATATGTTTGTACTCTTGTAATCTGTTACACCACTTCGGCCTTTCATCTCTTCACACCAAACATGCCTAGTGTGGAATATAATATTTTAAACACATCTTTTTTTTTATGTTTAATCCCAAGCCACACATAATTACTTAAAATCACATGTATAATTACTTAATCTCTTTTGAATTATTTTAATCCAATTTATACTCTCTTAATCAATTAATCTAATTTTTGCTCACATTATTTGATATTTAATTGATTTGTAAAAATAAAGTATAACTATGTTTATAAATAGTAAATATATAATATAAATATAACACAATAATGTACTTAAAATCACATGCATAATTACTTAATTCCTTTTGATTTATTTTAATCCAATTTAGTCTCTTAATTAATTAATCTAATTTTTGCTCACATTATTTGATATTTAATTGATTTGATCCATTTGATATGTAAAAATAAAATATAACTATATTTACAATTAATAAATATATAATATAAATATTTCCTTGATTTTCATTGGTCCTATAAATATTTTGAATGAGTGTGAGTGAGTATAATGTTTTCTTGGAGTTATCATCAATGGGCTGCAGAGTTAAGGTCATCGATTTCAACTGCAAGAAAACATTATATGTAAAGCTCTTCAATCTACACATTTTCTTGTTGAGATAGAGTTTTTTGCTTATCTCTACAGTAATTGAGGTTGCTACAATTGTCTATTGAGATTGAAGAACTGCTTGATGTAAAGATAAAAGGATCATAACTATTTATTAGCTATTGATTAGACTACTCAAAGGAACATGCTCCATTATGATGAGACTACTCAAATAAACTAAAAATGCTTGGTAATATTGTAGATCAAATTTACTAGACTAATGATGCATAAGATAATGGATGAAATTGTAGTCAAATGATCTCCCTATTTATAGAAAATTCCTAGGGTAGGGGGTAGAGTTAGGTTAACCTTGATTGAGTACATTTCATTTATATGGTTCAAATATGAGGACAATGTGAAAATATGAGTGATTAAGATTTAAAACCTTAAGGAATGATTACGATTCAAAACCTTAATGAGTGATTGAGATTAAAAGCTTTCATGATCCATGTGAGACTCTTTCCTCCATTCTCATTGGTATATTTAGTTTTCTCCATGTGAAGTGTTGAGAGAATTTAGGAATTGAATTTCACTATATATGGACTTTTGTGTTAATTGAATTTCACACTGTTATTTGAAATTTTTCAAAGCAATTTTCGCTCAATTATTTGAATTTCAGAGTGAGGTTTGTAAATATTTAATATTTCAAATGAGTGTGAGTGAGTATAATGTTTTATTGAAGCTATCATCAATGGGCTGCAGAGTTAATGTCATCGATTTCAACTTCAAGAAAACATTATACGCAAAGTTCTTCAATCTAAATGTTTTCTTGTTGAGATAGAGTTTTTGTTTATCTCTACAATATTTTGTTTATAAGATATATATATATATATATATATATATATATATATATATATATATATTTATATATATGACATGAATTTCCTAAACTATTTTAACCAAGTCACCAATCCCTTGGCCATGGTAGGTATGTGTCTTATTTCACACTTTATGCACCCATTTCATACTTGTACTTTATTACACCATTTCAACCTTTCATCTCTTCACACCAGACATGCCTAGGGTGGAATGTAATATTTTAAAAACATCATCTTTCTAATGTTGAATCCCTAGCCACACATAATTACTTAAAATCACATGCATAATTACTTAATTCCTTTTGATTTTTTTTAATCCAATTTAGTCTCTTAATCAATTAATCTAATTTTTGCTCACATTATTTGATATTTAATTGATTTTATCTCTTTGATATGTAAAAATAAAATATAACTATATTTATAAATATAATTACATAATATAAATATAACACAATAATGTACTTAAAATCACATGCATAATTACTTAATTCCTTTAATTTGATTTATTTTAATACAATTTAGTCTCTTAATTGATTAATCTAATTTTTGCTCACATTATTTGGTATTTTTTATTTGTTTTAAATTGATTTAATATTGCCAATTTTAAAATGTCAAAAAATGCATGTAAAAACAAAATATAACTATATTTATAAATAATAAATATATAATATAAATATAACACAATAATGTACTTGATATATATATATATATATATATATATATATATATATATATAATCTTAAACGGGTTTTAAAAGTTTAAGAAATTCATGTCATATATATATATATATATATATATATATATATATATATATATATATATATATATATATATATATGACATGAATTTCTTAAACTTTTTAAACCCGTTTAAGATAATATATATATATATATATATATATATATATATACTTTGTTACACCATTTCGACATTTTATCTATTCACACCAAACATGCCTAACATGGAATATAATATTTTAAAAACATCATTTTTCTGATGTTTAATCCCTTGCGATGCATAATTACTTAATTCTTTTTTATTAATTTTAATTCAATGTAGTCTCTTAATCAATTAATATAATTTTTGCTCACATTATTTGATATTTAATTGATTTAATATTACCGATTTTAAAATGTCAAAAAATGTATGTAACAATAAAATATAACTATATTTATAAATATATAATATATAATATAAATATAACATAATAATGTACTTGATATATATATATATATATATATATATATATATATATATGGAAAGAATAGTATAATTGAATCATTTGCACTATTGAGTGTGTAAAGTCATTTAAATTATTATTGATCTAAGAGTTGTAGTGATGATATGATTCTCTATCTTTCTTGAATGTATTTTGTCTTTATTAACAATAATATTTTCCTAGATCTAGAGATTTTGCATGCATTTATAGATGCTTGACTCTTTCAACCTTAAAAGCTAATAGATTGTAATCTTTGTATGGATGTAACAAAGTTAATTTTCTCTATTGGATAATCTAAAGTTATTATAGTTGTCTCAACATATGGGATCAGTAATACTATTTGTATTGAATGAGCATTACAATATAGACTAAGTACCCACAATGACCAAATTGATGTACAAGCCAAGTTAGATGGCATTGACTGAGCTATACTATGGAGACTGAGTTAAAAAATGTAATGATAACCAAGATAGCTAGATTCCACCTAAACAAGTACATGTCATTTATCAAATCCCTAATTTGAATGAATAAAGGTATTTATCAAAAATTTGAAAGCATTTTACACAACTTGCATTTAGATTTTGAGAGCCCAAGGCAATTTGAGAAATTTTTTGAAGTGATCTCTAAGGTAATTGAAAGTGAATTTGTTGTTACAAAGTGATCAAGTCTTGATTACCAATTATGTCAAGTTTTTCAAAGAGAAAATTTTTGAAACCCTAACATGAAACTGGCATCCAAGTCATCATCCTATATGAAGAATCAAGAAGAAGAGGTAAGAAATTTTCAATTGGTCAAGAATGGCACTTGTCCTCCACCTAAATATCATGTTATTCCTAAAATTTCTATTAAAGGAGATTCAATGGGTGTGTTATCATCAATACTGTTCCTAAAATTTCTATTAAAAAAGATTTAACGGGTGTGTTATCATCAATACCGCCTAGGGTTATTATGATTCATGATGTAAAAAGATGTTATATGTGTAAAATTGATGAAGTGGAAGATTATAAAATTATATTGGTGTACCATGAGTTGTATGATGAATATTGAATGATGAATTCAAGATTATTGAGAGGAAATGGTTAATGTGTGCCCTATATTTTCCAAGAAATATCAAAATTGAATGGATCAAGGTTGTGCTAAGCTGAATTCATGAAATGGAGTTATAGTTGGAGAATGGGCCAATCAAGATTATGAAGAAGACAATTCATGCTATCATAGGGTACCCAACATTTGATAAAAGGAATACTATGTGATGCTAGAGTAAGGAAGCAATTGGAGAAACACCAAGGACAAGTGGAACAAACATGGAGTGCCTATTTAAAACATCACTGATCCATCGATTGAGTTTGTAGTAAGAGTAATTGTACATCAATTCTATTAGACAAGTTGACTGAATAGTGTGCCATGTATGGCAATAGATTGGGCTTGGAATATTGTAATGAAAGATCATGGATTTGATCTTGTCAAGCTCCAGTGCTTACAATTGGTAGATAACCTTTTATCAATCAGAAAAGTGAAGAATTTAATGTGTAATTTCAAATCAATGATAATATGTATTTTCTTTTATGTTCAAATTTATTTTCCTACTATTAGAAATATTGTGTGGAAACAAGGAAAACATGTCACCAAGCAAATAAGTGAGTATATTTCCAACTTGAGAGACAATTTTAAGAATGTGTTAGATGGATATTTTAATGAATTCAAATAGAAAATGAGGAAAAGAACAAGGATTCCTACCTCTTTATTCGAAAAGTATTATAATGATCTATATTTTCTTGTTGACACTGACTACACATTTATAGAGGCAATTAAGCCTATGGTAGCCTAACTTTAACCATGTGGACATGAAATTTACATTAATGATGTGAGTGAAACAAGTACTACACTACTTACTAAAGAAATTGATGAAAAGTTTGAGCCCTTCAGCAAGTATGAGGAAGAAAAAGCGAGAATAACAATAGATATAAAAATTGATTCTACTAACAAGAAGAGGAAGAAAATGGTTAAAGACCTAGAAGAGAGACTAGACACACAAACTAGGAGTGAAGGACTTTTAATGATCACTTAAGGCCTTGGAAAGGATCAAGTAGTGATAGTGATATACAAGAAGAGGAAGAAAGTGTAGAAAAAAAGGATCTAGCCCTAGAACTTGTCATCCCACAAAAAAAAGCCAAAATAGTCAAAATCATAGAGCCTAAGGTGAATAATACTTCAAAGAAAGCAATATACACACCCCTCTCTCCTCTTGCACCACTTAGACCGAGAACCAAAGAAATAATAGAAGCTAGTGCCAAGCCACCATTGAAAAAGGATGTTGCAAGGATCACTAAACTGAGTGAAGGTTCTAGTGGCACAAGGGCAACAAAAATAAAAATTTTGGCCATTAAAGGTTAGAAAAAGAGAAGAAGATACATAACATAAAAGGAGATGAAGAAGATGATGCAGAGATGACAAAATCTAACAAATCAAGCTGCTACCAAGTTGTTTTTCACATAAATCTAAATCTGTTGATGAGTTATGTGATAACATTAATCAATATATAGGCTTCTCAAGTTTTAAGTTCATAAATTATATGATGCATTGATTTCCACTGATAAGACTAAGGTAGAAGAAGTCATACTAGATATGATGGATAATTTCAAATTAACACCTATAGAGATAGGAAGCATGATTCCTAATCAATTATATAATATAATCAATGCCAAGTGGCAATAGGAAACAAGAACTAAAAAGAAAATAATAGAAGGAACATTAGATAAGATCATTATTGAACTAACAACTAAGAAAATGACAATATTTTTGGAGAAGTATAGGAATAGATTTATTCCTAAATTTAGAGCATTTATTATATTGACAAATGAAGTTGGGGCTATTGTACAAAAGAATGAATTACTATGGAAGATTATTTAAGGGCTATATACAAGATATACTAACAAAAATGGAAAAGGTAAAGGAGGTGAACATGAGAGTGAAAAGGATACTATAACTATTGAAGATATACAAAGTGATGAAGAAGACAAAACTATGTCAAGCTTACATGAATAGAGAAATATATCTCCTATTTGTTCCACCACATCTAACACTCTTGTAATTTACAAAAATAAGGGATTATCTTAAACTAGGAGAGACACAAGCTCTAATTGTCAATCCTCCTATTCAGAGTTCAACAAGTGTCAAGGAGACATAAAAGAGCAAGGAAGAAAATAAGGCTTCAGATGTGCATAATAAGAAAGACAAAGAATTACATTTAGATATGTCTACTATAGGTTAGAAATGACCATAAGTCTCAAGACCTTTAGTAGAGGGAAATGAAAAGACAAAAAAAAAAAAAAAAGGAAAAGGAAAAAGAAGAAAATAAGAAAAAAATTCCATAGACTAAGTCGAGTGTGCAAGCTTACACTCCACCCATAGCTACAATAGATTCCCCATCTACACAACAAGTGCAAGCCCCTATAGATCAAATTATGCCATGTGTTACTATTGTTATCTCTAGAAATAATACACAAGTCAAATTAGTGGTGAAACCCCTTTGTTGAAAATAACAATGGGAAAGTGAATTCTATGATACAAGATGCAAGTTACTTTCATATGAAAGTTATAAAGTAATTAACAACATTCAATTATAGGAAAAAGTTTGTAGAATATTGATTCACCCCATCCACCCCCCCTTCCCCCCTCTTAGTATTATCTATTTCTAACATGTTGAGGTAAAAGATTAGTGTAGATTTGAAGGCATTGATTAGGAGGTGCCACACATTAGTTTCTATTTACATGACTATCAATAAGAAAATCATTAGAATCTATTCGGACTCAAAATAGAAGCCCCGATTTTGAGTACCATTAAGAAATCAAGCCCTATAAATGCTTTTTAATGCAAGTGTACCCGACTATCCATTCGAGGCCTAATAGGTGTAATGTTTCTAACACCATGCATTTAGTATGTTCACATGTTCCATGATGATAAATTTCTATTCTGAGCCATTCTATGAAGTCCCATTCTGAGTAGTGTCTGATTCTGCATTTTTGCCTAAGTGTCAAACATCGATAGGAGGTTGTGTTTGTAATTGAATATTTGCACCCAATAAATTTCCATGACTTGCTACTTTGGGAGTGTTTAGTGTCCAGAGTAGAGAGCCTATGTTTCATATTTTGAGTCATTTTGAATTCATTTGACTATCTTTTGAATCCCTCAAAGTTGGTCATTTATTTTTGTCATGCTGATGTGAATTATTCTAAATTTTGGGAAGCCCTATTTGACTTGTCATAACTTTGACCCAGTTGACCAAAATGCTGAAATTCCTTTTGTGTTGTATTCTAGAGATTAGAGACTTGTTTTTTTTCAATTTTGAGCTTATGACAAATCTGTTTGGTCAATTTTTGAACGCAATTCCAAATGCAACTTATAACTTTTCACTAGTGTCAAGAAGTGTAGATTTGTTGGAACCCTTTGTGATGTTATATCTTGAAATCTGTTATAGGTGAGATTGAATGGATTGTACCACTGTGTTTTACCCTAAAAATACTTTAAGTGTACCAATTTTCAAATCATGCCCAATCTATTGGAATTGCCCAATAGATAAGGCATTGATCAACTACAAGATCATTTGTTCTTATTGTTGCATATTTGGGGTTTTGTTGAATTCAACATCATTAATCAAATGTTTTTCCCTTTAATGTTGAAGATTTGAATAGAAGGCCCTCACTCAGCTCATGAATTTCATTATCTTGCACTTGGCTATTGCAGATCTATGTTATTGCATGAGTTATTAGGAGAAATAAGGGTTAAATCTTCTATTAATAGATTCAAGAATATGTTTAGCACTAGTACCATATAGATTGAATCTAAGGTCCACCCACCTAGGTTTTGCAGAGCCTAAAGTAGAAGAAGGATCTAGCCTTATAGTTGGCCCAATTTTTGAAATGGTACATTGAAGATGGGAGTTAGCTGCCCCTAGATATGTCTTGTTCTCATCGAAGTAATTTGAAACCCGTAACATTTCAAAATACCAACAAAATGGTGACTCTATTGAGGATTCTATGAAGAAATTTATTGTTTAAAGTACTAGAATCTATGGTATTTAATAACATTTTTAGAATATGTGTGGTAGAAAAACCTTGAGAATTTGAAAAGATTTCAATACAGCATGAAGAATTTGCTATAGTGGCAGGGTTATGAGGTGTTTTCCATTTCTCTATTGAAGATTCATGTCTCCCAGTTGTACCTAATTCCTGACAGCAATAGTTTGAAAGGATTACAATGATTTTTATATTGAGTTCATTTAAAAATTTTAATAAGTTGTTGTTAAAATTCAGAGTTAATGTCAAGTTCTTTCACTGTGTCAAGAGTGTGAAATTCTTAAGTGTTGTATAAAGTTTTCAAATACCTATTCTAAGTTCTGGACCAGCTTGTATGTTTTACATGTTTGGTAAATATTTTCTCACTAAGTGAGTGGTGACTCAAAGTTATATCTCTGTACTAGTGCTTTATGAATGTGAAGGTATTTTGAAGGATACAACAGTTGGAAGGCAGATTTGAAGAATTCATCTCAAGTTCTTGAGAATGGGTGAAAGAATTAGGTGAGATGCAGTGCAAGAAGTTACTAAACCTAGATGAGATCTAAATTTGTTGTTGATTTCAGAATTGAAGTAGTTTCCAAGCATCAACACTAAAGATATTTTCCACTTTCATGTGATTTCATTCCCATGAAAGTAAGTATTACAAAAGATTCTCCATCAGATGGTTTTCAGCATTAAATAGGAGAATGGTTTAATACATCTCAATGTACTTTGTGGAAAGTAGATTTCAGCAAGTGTTTTTATAGTTTGAAGTATGTTCAAAGGTTAAATTGGTACAAGATTTTTAGATCTACTACAATTAATGAATTCTAAAAGTATTTATGGTGAATGAGTTCTAAGTTTGAATAATATCTAGTTTCTTTTCATCAAGTATACAGCCAGTTAGTGAGAATTATAGATTGCCATTAAATTTTAATGGCATTCATGGTTTTCCAAATCTTATGCCATATAGTCTTAGAAAATATTTGCCTAAGTTTGGTGGGAACCATGAAACTTCAACTAGTCATCATGTTTAGATGTTCAGTGATTTGATTGGTGATTTTGAAATTGCACATGAAGATGTTCATATGAATTTGTTTGTTCAAACTTTAGAAGGTGATGCTAGGGATTGGTTTTCCTTTCTATCAGCATGTTCAATTTCATCTTGGGATGAATTACTTTTAGCCTTCATGATGTAGTTCAAGGAAAGAGTAAGCATCTCTGATTATTCTAATAAGTTCTTGAAAATCTAAATGAGGAATGGTGAGTTAGTTCCTAAATTTAATATCAAATTTTCAAAGGTAAACGAGATTCCTAAAAGTTATAAACCGGATGATCAAGTGTATTTAGTGGTTTATCTTGATGCATTTGACAAGAAGATGAGTTATTTATTGAGAGATAAAGAGCCCAAGACTTTGCATCAGGCATTCATAATAGCAATAGAGATTGAAAATAACATAATTTATGGATTGACTAGGAGTCACTTCTTTAGGAAGGTCTTTTGGAAAGGTGAGGTTCAAAGAAAGAGTCAATGTCGAAAGGAGTGTTTAATTCCAGATTAGCAAATAGGTACCCCTACTATTGTAGATAATCTAGTTGAAAATTTAGAAATAAAAAGATGTGAACATGAAGTCTCTTTATTGCAAAAAGGAGCTGAGTCCATTCTTGTTGAATATGGTGCATATGTTTGTGATATCACAACAGTAGATGATACAGTTGATTCATTTGACAAAATATACATGCAAGATATAAATTAAGTCATTCATTCTTCTATTGGTGACTTTCTTTATGTTGAAAACATAACAAATCAAGAAGAGGAAAGATGTTCATCGGAGTATGAGGATGAAGAAGTTTGAAGTGATGAGTCAAGTGATGAAGGTGAAGTTGTGATGCAGGAGCATCTTGCATGGAAAAATTAAATTATCAGGAAAAAAAAAAACAAAAAAAAAAATAATAATTGTGGAGGAGAGAGAAAGTGACGAAAATGGAAGGAAAATAATTAAAAATAGAAAATAGGAAAAGTGGAGAAAAGAGGAATCTCTATTTTCAAGGTGCATGGGTGGCATAAATAGAAAATAATAAAAATAGTTGTCATTCCATTAATCGATGTGTGTAGGTGGCAAGTTCCTTAAATCATGCATTTAATATTTGTTGGGTGCTTAGTTGTATTTGGGTGGGAATTTAATATTTATTTAAAGGTAGTTGTATTTACCTTTTATCCCACATTGCTTGTGTTTGTAATGTCTTGGGTTAGAAGTGCCTATTTAAGCAAGGCTTATAATCGTTTGTAATCAAGTTCAAGAAGTTCAAGAAGTTCAAGAAGTTCAAGAAGTTCTTGAATTGTAAGCTCTTCAAATGTAATCTCTTCTAGTGGATTTCAAGTATTAATGGATGCTTTATGAAGCATTTTTTTGTCATCTCTCTATCTCCATCTTGTTGCATTTTTGGTTGTGAGTTGGTATGGGTGGTGTGGCCCGTCATCAGTGGTATCAGAGAAGGAGTTCCTAAGCGTGCGGACAGATCACCGAATGTGAGGCAGTTTGCACCAGGACCTTGAGTTGGGTGAAGTTTGTGAAGAAGTTCTTGATTGTGTAGACAGAGCGCTGACTGTGAGGCAGTTTGCAAGAGGTTCTTATTTTGGACGAGATTTGTCTTCTGAAGACTTGATTATGGAGAAGAGAAAGAAGAAGATGACTTTTGTGATTGGATGGATTCTGAGGATTCCTCGACTAGAGAAAATTAGAGCAAGAAATCAAGGGGCATTGCTAATTGATTTGCAGAAGCAAGTGAATGAATTAGAAGCTGAGTTGCGGAAACAAAGAGCATGTCACCAGAAAAGAGATGTTGATAATTATTTGGATGTGGAAAAGGAAGATGATCTAGTGGAAGAGCAAGAGGATGTAGAGGAAATTATTTGCGAACCTAAAGTGGAAGAAGATGAAAGAGAAGAGGAAGAGCATAAAGATGACAAGACTTATGAACCTAAAATAGATGATTTGAAGATTGCAGCAATGGAGGAAGAGTGTAGTGCCTTCGTTGGAGATCAAGCGAGTGAAGTAGTTACATGCATTATTGACGACATGAAAGAGGCAAGTGCAGATGAATATGTCAAAGAGGTAAATTTTTATGAATCATGGGATGTTGTCTTTGATATGAGTTTAAAAGATATTGATGATGGTTTGCATGAGGATCTTATTAGTCATGTGTGGTATGCAAAGGAAGATTGGTATGGTGTTGTTGGGTTTATTATAGGTTATACTTGGATAGAGTTCATTGCAGATGAGAGATTTCAGCAGCAAACACTTGTTCCAGCCAGGTGTTGGAAAAGAAGGAAGAAGGAAATATATTGGCATCAGATACTTGTTCCAGCTATGTGTTGGAGGAAGAGAGAAAAAAAAAAATGTCAACAGTGCCTACTTCATTTTGTGAATCCATATTCACAATATTTTTCCTACCATGGGAGTCAGATGCAGGAGCATCATGCATCAGCAAAAAAAAAAAAATGTGGAAGATTTGAATGTTGATTTTCTTGTCCCTATTGAGGTAGAAGCTTGTGGTGAAGATGAAGATGGTTCTATATCTTTCTTTTGACATCAAAGTGTGGGACACACTTTTCTATCTACCAGGGGAGTCTGATGCAGGAGCATCTTGCATGGAAAAATTAAATTATCAGGAAAACAAAAAAACAAAAAAAAAAAAAAAAAAAATTGTGGAGGAGAGAGAAAGTGACGAAAATGGAAGGAAAATAATTAAAAATAGAAAATAGGAAAAGTGGAGAAAAGAGGAATCTCTATTTTCAAGGTGCATGGGTGGCATAAATAGAAAATAATAAAAATAGTTGTCATTCCATTAATCGATGTGTGTAGGTGGCAAGTTCCTTAAATCATGCATTTAATATTTGTTGGGTGCTTAGTTGTATTTGGGTGGGAATTTAATATTTATTTAAAGGTAGTTGTATTTACCTTTTATCCCACATTGCTTGTGTTTGTAATTTCTTGGGTTAGAAGTGCCTATTTAAGCAAGGCTTATAATCGTTTGTAATCAAGTTCAAGAAGTTCAAGAAGTTCAAGAAGTTCTTGAATTGTAAGCTCTTCAAATGTAATCTCTTCTAGTGGATTTCAAGTATTAATGGATGCTTTATGAAGCATTTTTTTTGTCATCTCTCTATCTCCATCTTTTTGCATTTTTGGTTGTGAGTTGGTATGGGTGGTGTGGCCCGTCATCAAGTTGTCGATCTAATATATTATGAAGAATCATCATGTGAAGACAATGATGAGAGTTTTCACTCGAGTTAAGAAGAGGATAGTGGTGGTACATGTTCATCTTCATATGAATTTGATGCAAATTGGAAAGAAAAAAGTAATGATAGAAGTGAATACTCTTATGAAAGTAAAGGTATGAGTTATTTTCCTAATTCTAAAAGTGAAGTTCCACTTTAGAGTTATACAAGTCAACTTGAGGTTGAAAGTTGTAAAGAAGAATTATCTACACAATATGAAGACAAAGAGATTATCTGTAAGGATGGATTACTTAATTGTTTAGATAAATGTCTTGAAGATATATGTAGTAGTAACCAGAAATATATAAATGATTCTAAGGTTAATGCATCAGCACCTAAAGATAATTGGTTTGCAAGACATTTGAATCACCTACATGAAGACAATGCAACTAACATTGATATATTTTCTACATGCTTCATTGATGGAGTAGAAAGTGAGTCTTCATATAGTTCTAATTTTTCTTCACATGTTGAAAGTCTCTATGAAGATGAAATGGGTAGTGAATTTAAAGTGTATACTAATGCTTTATATTATGTGTAGTGCCTGCCCCCTAGTTCGCATTTTTGTTATCATTGTTGAACTCTTTTAGGGCTAGTTTTATGTTGATGATTATTAGTAACATTATTTTGAGATTATTAGATATTGTTTTAGATTCAGTTTATTATATGATGAGATTACTTGGTACTTTATAGTTCATGTATGCATGATGATTATTCAAGTGATTTCAATTATTGATGATGATTAGATAGATAGCGTATTCTATGTATTTTCTCATGGATACTTACCCCATACTTGCATGTGTATGGTGTGCGTGTTTGTTTTCTTTTTGTATGGCATTTCTGATATGGTTAAGGAAGGGAGTCGTAGTCACCTGCTAGTCGAGATCTACATGACGCACCACTTCCTGCCATTGTCTATTTAGCTTAGTATATATTGTGTATGTACATGCGTGGATTTTATGCAGGCTGTAGGTACCGGGTATTGACTTCCCTGAATTGCCAGGATGAGCATACCCTATCGCATTATCTCAATGGTAAGAGAGGGGAGATAAATTATCAAGTCCAAATCCCAACCCTTTAAGCCATTTGTCCTAATTGAAAATTAGGACAAGTATCTGAGTCGGGTACCCTTCGAATATGTCAGATGATTTTGTATGTATTTTGGCTATGATGGGTTTTCATATTTTACTTTATGAGTCTTTAGTGTATTTTCTATTAATTAAGCCTAATTAAAAGATTTAATTAATGGTTTAATTTAAGAGAAAATTAATATGATATTTTTAATATTTATTTTATTTAATTAATTAAAAAATTAATTTAATTAATTAATTGAATTTGAAGATAAAAGTTATAATTTTAAAGTTGGAATGTGATAATATTTATTTAAGTTAATAAATATTTTATCAATTAAGTTTTAAAAATGAATTTAAAAGTGGAAAAGATATTATAATTATTAAAGATTCTAGATTGCATGATGTGTGCATGTGATTAAAATATAGATATATTAAGATTAAACAAGTGGAGTTATTACAGTTGGTGCATGAGATTTTAAAAAATTAATAAATTAAATCGAAAAGAGGAAAGTGAATATTAAATTATTTTTTGTGCATTATTTTAATATTTAGGAGTTTGCGAACTCTCGGGAGTTGTCATGTAGACAACACAAGAGTTTGCACTCTAATTATGCATAGGTTGTCTACACTTAGGAGTTAGCATACTATTTAAGCACATGTTGTCTACAACATTCTAGAGACCTCATCATGTTTATCTTTATATCATGGAAGTTATGTGCTTAGTTGTCATGCTTATCTCCTAGTTCTTTCTAGACACATTCTAGATGCATCTTAGAGGCCTTTATATAGAGGCTCTCCTAGTGTGTATGAACAAGCTAAAAGGTATTTGAGAAGCTCATATGCTTCTACATGCTCATATGCTTCCACAAGCACTTCTAGTCACTTGGGGGTTTCGGTTGGTTTAATTCTTAGAGAAATGGTGAATGTTGGAGAAGGGAGGGATTTTTTGATGGACTTCTGAGGCATAAAAAATTAGCATCAGTATCTAGGTGCACTCATGATTTTCACATATTTCATTTGCATTCTTTCTCTTCCTATCGCAATGCAATTCTGGATTTATAGTTTTATATGCTATTTTCCTGTCGCCACTAGACTTCCTATCGCAATGCAATTCTGGATTTATAGTTCTGTATGTTATTTTCCTATTTGCACTAGACTTCCTGTCGCAATGTAATTCTAGATTTATAGTTCTGTATGCTATTATCCTGTCGCAATGCAATTTTGGATTTATAATTCTATATGCTATTTTACTGTCGCCACTAGACTTCTTGTCACGATTCAATTCTGGATTTATAGTTTTGTATGCTATCTTCCTATCACCACTAGACTTTCTATCACGATGCAATTCTAGATTTATAGTTCTATATGTTATCTTCCTGTCGCCACTAGACTTCCTGTCGCAATGCAATTCTGGATTTATAGTTCTGTATGCGATCTTCCCGTTGCAACTAGACTTCCTGTCGCATAAGCTTTATGTTTTGCCACTACAGCAGGTTTGAATAGGATCTTATTACTATGCATTATTTTTATATGATTTATTAACTAATCTAATTTAATTTAATTTAATTAAGATTAGTTAATAGTAGAAGAAGTGTAACTAATTATTAATTTAAGTAAATGGATTTTTAAATGAGGTCGATTTAAAAGAAAAGAGATATTAATAAGCGTTTAGTAGAATTAAATAATTAAATAATTGAATTATTAATGAGATTGATTTTACTTAAAATCAATGAGGATTATTTTTAATAAATGATTGTCCTTGAAGTGTTTAAAGGAAATTGTAAACTAATTATTTGAAAAGTTCATTTTAATGTTTTGAATAGCATGAGTGATTTTTATCTAAAAGTCAATGGGTGCTAGTGCAATGTATTATACAAGTATATATTTATCTTATGATTATTTTAGAAAAAAAATTTAAAACAATGGAAGGATAATGCTATCAAGGGAACAAACAGGTTGACTTGTAGGTCAAATGATAAATCTTATATACTTGAAGTATTCTTGCAAACATAAACTGAAACCTCCACACTTAATTCAACTATGTGATTTTAGCAAACCAAAACATGTGCTTGCATTGTGTTTTCTCTATGCTTCTTGTTTTGGGTTTTTGGGTTAACTAGCTATTGACCAGTTATAGGATGTCTACCAGAGGCTCGGGGGTTATGAGATGTAAAGGCATGTTGATGTTATTTAGTCTCGATCTTTCTAAACCCAACCATGGTTATGTGATGGTATGCTCTATGAGATGTTTGTAATTACTAATTGTTATTGTTCATCAGTCTTCTTGAATGAAGCTGAGTTATTTGTATCTGAGACACTTGACTTAACCATTTTTGAGTCATCGATCAGTTATCCTTGGATTACTTTCTAGTCGCCATGATGGGACTGAAATGTTGATTTATTTTTTGATGATGTCATGTTGTGACATGTTTTGACTCAACCATTTTGGAGTCTTCGATTAGTATGATTTTGAGATATATTTTGATTATTGAGAACCAATGGATACTTTTGATTATCAGTGATACCTTCAGTTGCCAATAGAGAACTGTTGCAGTCATGATTATCTATGGATGCTTTTCATGTGCTCATGGAGATTTTGATGCTCTTTTTATGGATTATCTTTTGGTATTTTTCCAATCGCTTGTATAGGATTGGGGTGATTATGAGATTTATGATTCCATGAGCTTAGGGTAGGTTATCTACTTGTAGTGTTAGGAAGTGGCTTACTATGGGGGCCAGGGCCCTAAGTGGCTGCCAGGGTAACTCATTGTAAGTTTTTTTAATAAGTAAAAATATTTACACTAAATGGAGATTAAATGAACCTAAAAAGATAATTGTTTTGTTCTTGCCCATGCCTCGAGTGCTAGTATAGACTAGGATGGGAGTAGAGAGAATGCTTGGTTACGACCTTGCATTCCATAGTATGCCTCGTTTGTATGAGAGGATACTAGTGGCCGCATAGGGATCAGTAGGGACCCATGGAGTCCTAAGCTAACTACCAGGGTAACTTCTACATGATATATGTGATGACACTTGCCTACTTACAAAGTAGGTTTCCTACATGTCATTGTGTGCCTCTGGGATTGGATGTCATTTTGTGATTGGAACCTTTGAGTTAGTATACTTTTAGGATTCATAGACTTAGAGAGTACTTGTGATTTGTTATCTTGTTTTATGTGATTTGATATCCAATTTGGGACTTGAGATTATCTCCTCAGCATGGTGCGAGTGGACCATTTAGGTTCCACGTAGTCTGGTGGTAGTGTTTTATCACTCTTATCATTTAAGATCCGTTCGTAGACACCATGGTTGGAGCATCCTTGGTTGGTATTTATCTTAATTATGTTCTTGGATCATTATGATAGATGATATACCTTATGATGGATGTATTTACTGGTATGTTTCTTATATTGATGATTTGCATATGTTAGATGATGTTATCTTATGCTTTACTTTGCATGTCATATTACTTTCTGCATATGATGTAGTATGTTTTAGGAGTGACATTCCTATTATGATAATACCGATGATCTCTTCGGTGACTTGGGATGTTATGCACAGAGGGATGGCTAGGATTCATGATTGTCTAATGATGCTATTTATAGTTGGGAGGAATCGTGCACTTAGTTAAATATGTTTGATGATTTATGGTCATGACGATGTATCATGTATGGTTTGTGGTTTCATTTATGTTATTGCATCATGGATTAGAGTTAGTATGATGATGTAGTTTATTTCACATATGTATATTCTTTTAAGCCTTTCATACCATGTGGCATGTATAGTGGATGATTGAGCAATCGAAAATGATATTTAAGAATGTTGGACTTTTCATTATTATTTCATGTGGATGTAGTATTAGATGGATTCATTAATAGTTAATTTAGATGTGATTCAACGTTAAGGGATCCTTTAAGAATGTAACCTGTTATGTTATGTATGTTTACTTTCAGTTGAATAATGTTAATGCTTCCATTACTTTATGTACGTGGTAGTTTAACTTTCATGTTTAAAAAAAAAATGTTACCAAACTTAGTGAAACTTTAGGTTAATTCTTTGGATCTCTTGGCGGGGCGTTACATGATGAAGATCCTAATAATGATCAGCCTATATTTTGTCAAGATGTTGAAAGAGGATCATTACATGGAATTATCAACATGTTGTTTCAAGAGGACATGGAATGTTCAAATTTAGTTGAGGATGATCTTAATGATGATACATTAACCTACTATTGTGAGATATTAGATTTTTCTTCTTCTAAGTTTGACAGTGATTATGATGACGATGTTGTATCTCATAATATCGATAACAAGGTGTTTGACGAAGTTGTTGAAAATCAGCATGCACCTTGTAATAAGTTTTATGATGGATATTTTAATATGTTCACTGATCTGTTTGTTGATTTTAAAGAACTATTTGAAGATCCAAGATTAGTTTTAGATGCTGACATTGATGACATGTTTGAGTAAAAATCTGATTGTTCATTTGAATACAATCTGGCTATACATAAGGATGCATATTTTCAAGGTATGTGTGACATTTTTCCCCATGTTGAATATGATGCCTTCATATTTGAGACTCATAGCATGCATGATTCATTAAATGAAGAAGAGTTTCATTTTGAGTCTAATATTTTTGAGGATGTTGATCAGTACTTTCATAATGAGCAAGTGGTTGAGAATGAAGCTAGTTTTTATATCCATTATGAAAGTGAGGATGTAGATTCAGTTTGGCCAAGTGAGTTGATTCAGAATGTTAATATGATTGGTGAGACTTATTTGAAAAATATTTCTAGGTTACCTCATGCACATGCGGATGAAAACTAGACTAATGAAAAAGGTAAGAAGTTTTTTTGACATTCAGTGGCCCGGGGGCATCATTTATACATAGTAGCTGTAGTTTCCCTGTTTTCAATAAAGTTGTTCAAGAGAGAAGTTTTTGTTGTCAAGTGTGTGGTCTACTTCTTCCAAAGATATAAATCTTTGCCATGCCCACAAGGGAAATGCATCCCAGACAGAGCCACTATTGGGACTCAAAATTGAAGCCCCATTTTTTAGTACCATTGAGAAATCAATCCCTATAAATGCATTTTAATGCAAGTGTACCCGACTATCCATTTGAGGCCTAATAGGTGTTTAATTTTTCTAACACCATGAATTTAGTATGTCAACATGTTCCATGATGATAAATTTCCATTCTAATCCATTTCGTGAAGTCCCATTCTAAGTAGTGTTTGATTTTGTATTTTTACCCAAGTGTCAAACAGCAACATGAGGTTGTGTTTGTAATTGAATATTTTGCACCCAATAACTTTTCATGACTTGCCACTTTGGGAGTGTTTAGTGTCCATTATAGAGAGCCTATGTTTTAGATTTTGAGTCATTTTGAATCCATTTGACTAGGTTTTGAATCCCTCAGAGTTGGTCATTTATTTTTTTCATGCTGATGTGAATTATTCTAAATTTTGGGAAGCCTTATTTGACTTGTCATAACTTTGACCCAGTTGACTAAAATGCTAAAATTCCTTTTGTTTGTATTGTAGAGGTCTGAGACTTATTCTTTTTCAATTTTGACCTAATGATGAATTTGTTTGGTTAGTTTTTGAACATGATTCCAAATGCAACTAGTAACTTTTCACTAGTGTCAAGAAGTGCAGATTTGTCAGAACCCCTATTTGTGATGTTATACCTTGAAATCTAGGATAGGTGAGATCCAATGGATTGTACCACTGTGTTGTATGCTAAAAATTATTTTAAGTGTGCCAATTTTCAAATCATGAAATCTACCTGCAAACTTTCTCAAGTCCATTCCATTTGCAAAAACCACTTTTCTGCTAGTGCTTTCAATCTGCAAGTTTTGAGTAGCCCACTTTGACCACTCGCCAAATTTGTCCTATTGTTCATCATGAGCCTAAATTGTAGATTTATACTCTCCTCATGACAGTGAACCAACAGGCCAATTCTTGTTTCCCCAAGTGTCAGTTTACCTAGTTTTCGAAGCCAATTCCAAACACATTTTATTGTTTTTTGACTTGTTTTCTTGTAGGCAATTCTGAGAGGGCAACTTTGACAGTTAATATCTTTTGACTGAGAATTCATCATGAGACAAGATTTGACAGGGTGCAAGTATGTAGAATAGAGAATCATTATGTTTGATTTCACGGCCTGGTCAGAGGTTTGGATCAGTTTTTAAAGCTAGTCAAAGGACCTCCCAACACAAAATTGAGAAGTTGTAGAAAGAGGTGAAATGAGTTTTAAAGGTTAAAAAAATGATACAAATTTGTTTCCAATTAGAGTCAGGAAATGCATGTGGTGGAAGTTTGAGTATTTCTTCAATTTTTGGAACTAGTGAGTCTTGTATTTCCACTAGAGAGAACTCAGTGCAAAATAAATATAATGATCATGTTCATAGTATAGATCCCATGTTTCCCAAAATACAATTGAAAGAACCACCTGCTATATTGAGATCTACCAAAGAACAAACAAATGATGAGCTTTTTGAAATAACTGTAACAAAATTACTTGTGAGGTCATATTACAATATTCTTAGAAAAAATATCTAGGATGTTGTACCTAAAGCTATCATGCATTTTTTGGTACAAAAAACAAAACAATAAATGTACAGTATCTTTATCCTGAGGCTATACAGTGAAAAGAATTTTGAAGAACTTTTGCAAGAGCAAGAGGATATAGCAATTTAGAGGAAATGTTGCAAGGACATTCTTAGGGTCCTAAAGCAAGTAGCACGGACATTGAATGAGTTACACCTTGATTCTAGCATATCATTGAAGAATTCAAGTGGAACAGTTGATGCAACAAGCTTGCCTAGGGCTCAAGGATTTCAATCATCAATGTTTGCAAGTGCAAGTGATGAATATGGTGCATTTGGACCTCATTCTTCCAATATTCCTTATTTGGGTCCAACAAAGAATGCAAAATCTTAATCTTCTCATTTAGGTGAGCAACCATCTTTTGTACTATTTAAGCATTTTGGTTAAGGGTGGATGATTTCTTTTTGTTTTCTAGAGCAAGTTATACAATTGTTAGTATGTGAGCTTTTGAAAAGTTTATTATTAACAAGTTCTAGTTATTATTGAATTCATGTCCAATTGGCAATTTTAAAGCATAGATTGCTCTCGCAATCTAGTTCAGAAATGAAGATGATAGATTAGTATCAAGGTGTTAATGTGTAGCCTTGTACTCACTATCATTTTCACATGTCAATTTCCTCTCCTTTGTATTGTTAAAGATGATAGGAAAGATGAGTATATAGAAGACCACACCAAGCAAGAAGGAAATGATTTAAAATCAAATCTGCAGGGACCTATGAATTGCAAATTTGCCACTCATGATTGAAGGCACAGGTCAAAAGAGAATGCCGACGGCAAGAGAAATGTTTGAATTGAAGCAGCTAGAGAAAGGAGCAACCCACAACCACATAAGGAAGAAGTCATTTCAGGCGTGTGAAGAATGGAGGAACGTGTTGATGGAATTGTAGAGGAAATCCATGTGAGAAGCTGCAAGCTAGACCTGTGTTTTAAGAGAAGCTGCCAGTTTTAAAGTAAGACTTTCCATAAAACAAGTTCTGAGGTTTTTATATGACAAATTAGACATAGCCAGTTGTAATTTGATAAAAAAATTTAATACTATGTTAGTCTTTGAATACAATAACACTCACATCTTAAATGTGTTGAAAGATGTGAGCTTTTGGAAGCCATGAGTTGCTAAGGTGGGACTCGTGCACATCCAGTTGGCCCAAGACCGAAAAAGTTTTAACTGGACCAAAGACCCTAACTAAAAAAATTGAGAATTCTGGTGGTCACCATGTCACCACCATAAAATGGGATGGTTTCGTTGGTAGCAACATGATGACCTCCTAGAAAAGCATAATTCTAGAAAAAGGTTGTGATAAAATGTGGGACCCAGTGGCGATCAATGGACAAATCCAAAAGTGACATGTGGTGGAGGCTTCAGACATGGCATGCTTCCTGAGGTGATAATGTGGCAGAAAAGGACACAAGTCGCAAGGTCATTGTGTTACTGATGATGTGGCAGAATGCTTACTTAGATAACAACATAGCGACTGATGATGTGGCACGATGACATGGCAAAGCAGGTAACCAATGAGATAATGCCATGTGGCATCTAGGTGGCAAGGGTTAGATGACAAAGTAGCAGTCAGCCAATCACATGTTGACACATGGTGAGGGCGGTCATCTAGGTTTGACCTAGAGGAAAAATGAAGGGAAATTTCAAAAGGTCCAAAAAATTATTATTTTTTAATTATCTCCTCAAAAAAGTACGTGGGTCAAATTTTAAATAAAATTTCATTTAAAGCAATGGTTTTAACTTTTGAAAAGTTAAATTTTTGTCCAAACGCACTTTTAAAGCCATAACAGGAGTTGATTCTTCAAATCAAGATTTTGGGAGTTCCTAATAAGTGAACATAGGCATATTAGATTTTGTCGAAACTAGGAGAAGACAAACTTTCCAATTATGGAGTTTTTTTTTCCACAGGTGCTCATTGGTTCGAGTTATAGGCAAAAATGTAAATTTTGGGCCTTCTCAGTGAAATTGGCAAAAATTGAAAATGCAATTACAGGCTTGGTAAAAGCACATGGTAAAAGGTCTATTGGATTAATTTTGAGGAAATTATGCCATTTTGGTATAATTTGGTTCCAATTTTCAATTAGGAAGCCAAATTGATTGAAAATTTGATTTACTAGTTATAGAGAGAGATTTGAGAGATTATTTTCACTATTAGGAGATGTTTTCCAAGTGAACACATGTCAGATGCATAACAGATCTAGGAATTCAGTTTCCTCTATATCATTCTCTTTCTCATTCTTCGTATAGGTTCTAGTTTTGGAGAAAAAATGATTCATTGTTGTGATACCATTTGGGGATTTTAGTTTTTCACTATGAGACCATTGGTTCTAGTTTTTGACATGTTTTCTTGACTGTGACACCAATTTCCTTTAGCATAGTTCTCTTGTATGAACAGTAATTGTTAAGATTATAGAGAAAGTTCAGATCTATTAGGTATTTTTATGTTTTGATTTCATGCTTTTGAATGTATTATTTCAAAGAAATTAATACAAATGAGAAGGAATTTCTTTAGTTTCATTCTGATTCTCGTCTCCTTCCTCTGATTGTTTGCAATATTTTGTGTTTAAGAACAAATAGCTTAAACTCATCTGCAATCCCTTAAGGTTGTATGTTAGGATAAGTTTGATATTGGAAAAAAGAGCCAAGTAAATGCTTATTTACCTTGACAAGATTGTAGGTTTCATCAGGAGGATATTCAGTAAGTAGTGAGAATTCTTATGAAGATAGATGTCTATTTTCAAGGTGAATAGATAGATCAAATATCTAAATATATGAATATGTCTCAGGTATCTATATGTATGTGTTTGATTCATGTAATTGCCCAATAGATAAGGCACTAATAAGCTACAGGATCATTTGTTCTTACTATTGCATATTTGGGGTTTTGTTGAATTCAACATCATTAATCAAATGTTTTTCTCTTTAATGTTGAAGATCTAAATAGAATGCCCTCACTTAGCTTATGAATTTTATTATCTTGCACTTAGCTATTGTAGATCTATGTTATTGCATGAGTTATTGATGAGTCTAAAAAATGCCTTTATTTTGTTATGTTTAAGATACTTTATGATACTCCGTTTATCCTTGTTTTAACACTTATAAGCCTATGTTTGATAAACCTTTGATGATTTATGGGGTAGAAAAACTATGTCATCCTTTGCCTAAATTATATCTAATATGCATTATTTCATATAAATATCCAAATGTGCGTTCTTATGCTTGAATTTAGTTTGATGGATGTTTATTTGCAAATATGTCTTATATCATAACTAACCTGATGATAAGGATTAAAGGATGAGCGGAAGAATCCAGAAGTTGGTTGCCGATAGCATTCAAGGAGAAACGAGCATCAAGGAACAACCACGAAAAGGAAGTTATAACTACTCTAAGAAATATGGAAGTGAATAAGGAGGAGTTTTTACGAACCATTACCTTCTCTGCATTTACGTTGTAACAAGAAGATGCCACGACTTCATTGCTCCCTCCTCAATTTCATTATCCTTCCTTTCCGCTTTCAATTGTCCTCCTATATTCTCTCCTGCGGACTTAACTTAGGATAGTTACTTTTCTGTTATGTAATAAAGAGTAGATTCCCTATATATGTCGGGATCGACTCCTGTGTGTGAAGTTTTTTAGTTTTTGGTTTTGATAAGTTTTATCAAGTAAGAGAGAACACTGATTCACAGTTTGTTGCAGTTGTGTTTTATAATTCTGAATTATGTAATGATTGATTAATGAAATGAATTAGTTCTCTTTAGTTTCTATCCTGCGTTGGTAGATTAGAGAAGCCAACCAAGGGGGCCCACTTGGAAGGTGGATTAGATTAGGATAGAATAGATTCATTTTACTAAGCATTAGCAATATTTTAAGTAAGACGTAGCTAGTTAATTCCTTCCTGTAGCATCACACTTCATGAACGTTCCTGTAGCATCTGCGAGAATAGTCTAATGGATGAGTCAAGATGGAATCTATGTTATCTTGTCATTGTGTTTTCAACATTCATAGATTTAGTAGTTTTCTTTCCACGGTAGTAGTGTAGTTTCCTTCCTTTGCATTTTTACTTTCCTACAGCACAAGCATAATGACTCATCAAGGTACCTAGTGCACATACTGTGCCGACCATTTCAAGTATACGTCCTTGGGTTGACAATCTAAATGCACCTCATGGTAGGGGAAAAGCAGTCCTTAGCTTGAATAGATTATTCCTAAGCCAGGCTTAGCGCATGACTATGGAACACCTATTGTGAGGCGGTTCATTTTTGGCGCTGTTGTCGGGGATGGTGTCAAGCTAGGAGCATTTTTGAGTCATAGTTTTTAGATTAAGTTCTTTTTAACAATGTGAAAATTTTAGTTGCATGCATCGAAGAGGAAGACGACGAGATGAATATGGCAGATTTCTTCCACAGGGATCTGTTAATTTGAATGAAGAAGTTGAAGAAGAAGTTGAGTTGCCCTTTGAAGATGCAAGTCTTGTTTTCCCCACAGTATCATCATCAAGAGCTAAATCCCTAAATATATCTAGTCTCCAACCTTTCACTGAAATATTGACCAGTTTTCTTGATAACACTACCTCGAATCCACCAGTTGTTAATCACCCAGTGCCTAACCTTCCTTTTTCAGCAGCAACCTCATAATCCAGTCCCACTAGTCATGGCACAACCCACTTTTCCATTTCCACTTCCAAGTCTCATAACCAATGCCAATCTCAAGAATATACCTCCCACTGCTCTTCCGAAGTTCTATGGACTTGCAACTGAAGACCTCGATACCTTCTTGTTTGAGTTCGACATCCTTTGTCATAGTTTTGACTACAACACTGATGCCCATAAGCTTAAATTACTTCCAACCACATTGAAAGAATCAGCTTTATGATGGTTCATGGGCTTCGGAGCCAATGCAGCTGTAAATTGGGTTGAAATGCAAGCCTTGTTTTTGGAAAAATATAAAGAATATTGCAAAGCATCTAGCACAAGAGGAGATGATATCTTTAGGATATCATAGAAGGAGGAAGAGACATTAGAAGACTATGTTTCTCAATTTTTATATACACTACAAAAGAATCCTCAACACACATTGTCTGAAGATTCCCAAAAACTAGTCTTTCTAAGAGGAGTGAATGAAGACTGTTTGGAAGCATTGGACCTGATGGCCAGTGGAGATGTATATCAAGATCAATGGGATGACCTAAAAAAGATATGTCAGAACTACTCAAGGTCAATCATGAAGAAAGGTCGAGGACCTCGTTCTACGGTTACAAAAGGAATTAGTCAAGGCATTTCAAAACTTGAAACATCCAATTTGTTGTCAAATTCAAACAAGACATCAGTAATGATGTCGCTACACAATTGCATACAATGACTACAAAGAAGAAGCAAGCAGAGGCTGAGTTATAACTAGCTGAGTACTGTCCTCATTGCCGAAAGCAAAAGAAGGATTGCCACTGTAAATTGGTTGCAAGCATGGAGAACCAGCATCTTCCAACTGAATATGTAAAGATAGATGGGGATGATGAGCAAGTATTCTTTGTTGCTCAATGCCAACCATGGGATCAATGTCAAGGTATGCCTCAAGACCCCTTGCAAAATTCAAATTCATATGGTAATCAATGGCAAAACCGCAATACCCAAGGTCCTCCACAAAACCAACCCAATTGGAATAATGCTGGGCAAAATAACCCACAACAGTCTCAATGGTCTCAAAATTTCCAACAACCTTGGCCTAACCAGCAGAATAACCAATGGCCCCAGAACCAACAGAACTAATGGCAACCACCCCAAGGGAATTGGCAATCTCTAAACCAATGGAAGGGATCTCAACAATGGCCTAACCAAAATACTAGTGTTCCACAATTACCCCCTCCAGCTCAACAACCTGCTTTAATGCCACCACCTACAAATAGTGGACCTCAAAAGCAAACACAACTACCTACACAGCCCCAGCCAAATTCAAATAGCAAACCACAGCAGCCCATGTATAGTACTGATACCCAGTAGTACCCTGCTTATGCCCTAGATGTCGCAGATATACATTTGAGATCTGGAACGACCTTACCAGCACCAAGGCCACCTCTTATAATTGAAGTATTAGACTCTCCTGTAGCATCAAAACCTTTGGTTGATGAACCTATTGACCCAACTAATGTTACCATACCAATACCAGATCAACCAGTAGTAGAGCCTCCTTTTCCAGACCAACTAATATAAAAGGAACAAAGCAAGGAACAACCCTTTGACATTGTTAACCAGTTGAAGAATATGCATGTCTGAATACCTTTGTTTCAAGCTATTAAGGACATTCCTGCTTATGGAAAAGCTATAAGGGAAGCTTGTCTAAAGAAACTTGGAGGGAAGAAGATGAATCCTACCACAGTTCATGTTGTTGGACATTTAGCTGATATCATGTTAGGAAGAGTGATTTCACCAAAATATTCTGACGCGGGGAGTCCAGTAGTAAGTGTCAGCATCAATGATCAATTTGTTAAAAATGCCTTAATAGATTTGGGAGCTGCTATAAATGTGATGACTAAACAAACCATGAAGAAGTTACAAATAGAAGGATTAATGCCCACACCAACTATTCTACAGCTTGCAGATAGTTCCACTGTCACTCCTGATGGAATGATAGAAAATATTGTTGTGACCTTAGATTCCCTAGAATATCCTGTGGACTTCATGATTTTGTCCCCTAAAGTAAACCTATCTGGCTATCTTGTCATTCTAGTCTGACACGTGAGGACACTTGTCATAAAATTAGCAGGGGGCAGGGGAGTGTCATACTATCGAATGACATGCCTGATTAACTGTGATGATTTTCAAAAATCTTGGCATTACCCTTTATTAATGAGAACTTTTTGCCATAAGTATTCCATGTCAAGTGTTGTACTCCCACTTTCTGAATGAATTTTCTTTTGTTCGTGCCAAATTTTTTCGTGCTAAGCCATGATGTGACCTATTTTTTTTAAAATTTTGGCATTTGAACCATGTTTTCGGACAATTCCCACACAAATTCATGATTTACTTTTACCTAAAGTTTAATTATGGCACATAAAAATTGGTTATGGCAATTAATGTTCCCAAAAAGAAGCGGTGAAGCGTCTGAGAAATAACGTAGAGTTTTGAAGTTTGCATTCAGAAAGGGAGAGGGAAACGGAGTAGCAGAAGTATCAAGAAATGGGAGGAGGTTTACAGAGAAAAGAGCCGGTCGAGCACATTTTGTTGCTCTCTGATGTAGAAGCAGTAAGAAGATTCAATGCATGCAGGTGGTTAGGTTATTGTTTGAATTTAACAACATATGATGAAGAAGTAGCTGTAGAATTCACCAGGACATTTGATGAAGGTGAAGCTTCTGTGTGGGGTTTGACAGTAATTACAATAGAAGAATGAATTGCAGAAGTAACAGGGTTACCTCCTATTGGAGAGCATTATCTGAGCTCGCATGATGCTAGGTCAGCAAGGGCCCAGTTCACTACCCCACATGACCCTCCATTGGATGTTACAAAGCAGGGGTGCAAGAGATTTTCTTTGCCGCCTCCATACCCTGACCTAGCAATGCATGTCATCAGGTATTTTACTTGTGAAGGCAGATTTTCTTACTTACATGCACACCATTTTAAGTTGCTTAGTTGTATAAGGCACAATATTGCCGTAAATCTCCCAAATTTTTTGTATAATATGCTCTATATTATTGTGGAAGAGACTCAAAAAGGGAAAGATAATTCTGTCGCTCACCATGCTTTGATTAAGTTGTTAATAGAAAGGTCTCTTAGGGATGTATCCCCTTTGACATGGGATGACTTTGTGAAATTTAAAACCCTACAACCCCAAGTTGACCCTAGTGAACGGCAGGGTGAGGAAAATGTAGTTCCTAGTAGTGAGCCTGCAGAACAAAATATTGAGGGAGTTGAAACAGAAAACGCACAAGGGATTGAACTGGAATTTGCTTCCACTCAAACGAATGTGCCTCCACCTGAACAGGACATTCCTAAACCCACTACTAGTCAAGCTAAAAGGAAATGGAAGTCACTAGAAGAAATCGTTGCTCAACAAAAACCTAGTCCTATAATTAAGCAACAGAAGAAAACAAAGAAGGTTCTTGCAGCAACTAATCTTGCAGCAGTGATACCAAAACAGAAAAGTAGGCAAAAGATAATAGTACAAGAAGAGACTCCTTTACGGAGAAGCCCTAGAATGAGAGGGCAGATTTTTAAAAATCCTATATTGTCTAAAGCACCTGCTCCAGAGTCTCCTATGCAGATAATTTCTGACCATTCTCCCCTTAACACTGAGATGACAGAAGCTTTTGGTAGTCCTTCTGCAGTATGTGAGCAAGAAATTAATGAAACCTTAATGGATTTACCAGGTGTTTCAAGCCATGAGAATGAAGTAGTTCCTGAAAGTCATGATTTGAATACTGCCTTAGTCCCCTATAAGTCAACATGGATCAATAGTTTGGCGGAACATCTATGGCGGGAATGGAAAAAGAAAAAGGATTATGAAGAGGATAACAGTGTCATCACCTTGCAAAAACTCCTTTTCCAATTATATGGACAGCATTTATTTGCTGAAGCACTATGGAAAGAGGAGAAGAAAAGAATGAGCAAGATCATAACATCACAAAATGAGGAGATTGAAGAATTGAAAGAACAGCTAGAAAGATAGAAACAGTGCATGGAACATGCACTTAAATTAGCTGATCAAGCTCTTGCTTGTAGACCACCTCCTCGAGTATATGCTTTTTGTTTGGAAGAACAATATCTTTTGTTTAAGTTGATGTTAACCCTCAAAAATGTAAATGCAGAATTCAAAACCGCACAAGAGTTTTATGGGTTGTATCAAACCTTACCACCATTGCAGCAAAATCTATTGTGTGAGTTGTATATTCATAATTTTTTCATTCCTGCAGAAATTGAGTGGAATCCTTTGCTCTATATAGGAGATGTGCATTTGAAAGCTTTAATGTCATGGATGTCTAATGAGGCAAATTATGACAGACAACTGGTTAATTACAGAGATGAGAAGAGAACAAAACCTTTACCCTTGAGGGTAGAAAGTAAACAACTAGAAGAAATGCTTCAAGACTGGTTTACATTAACCTATGGAAAGAGTAATCTAGACATTAGAAAGAAGGTATTTGCTACTAGAGCCAAAGTATATGCCGAATATGAAAACTTTCCCTACTTTGCGTTCCAGAGAGCTATGACCGGAGTAAGAGGTAGATGGGCACGGTTACCTGATTCTCTCAAGAAATCAAAGCCACACAGTCCTATTAATTTGGAAGCAACACTATATAGAGTTCCAAAATATTTAGAACTGGGAAAGCAGCTAAGGCCAGAGCTATGGTGTCCTTTAACCATGCAACCTCCAATGCTTTTATGGCCCCTGTATGATATTGATGTTGACAAACTTGATAAGTTGCAGGAAGACCATAGGTGAGAAGTATAGGAAAAGACCAGAGGATTCTATTACACCTTCAAGAGCAATATAAAGGGAAAGATAGAAGTTGGGGAGCTCAGATCTTTGACAAGGAAGTGTAATGCTTGAGGACAAGAATTAGTTTAGCAGGGGGCAAATGATGAGTCTAAAAAATGCCTTTATTTTGTTATGTTTAAGATACTTTATGATACTTTGTTTATCCTTGTTTTAACACTTATAAGCCTATGTTTGATAAACCTTTGATGATTTATGGGGTAGAAAAACTATGTCATCCTTTGCCTAAATTATATCTAATATGCAGTATTTCATATAAATATCCAAATGTGCATTCTTATGCTTGAATTTAGTTTGATGGATGTTTATTTGAAAATATGTCTTATATCATAACTAACTTGATCATAAGGATTAAAGGATGAGCAAAAGAATCCAGAAGTTGGTTGCCGACAGCATTCAAGTAGAAATGAGCATCAAGGAACAACCACGAAAAGGAAGTTATAACCACTCCAGGAAACATGGCAGCGAATAAGGAGGAGTTTTTATGAGCCATTACCTTCTCTGCATTTATGTTGTAACAAGCGGATGCTGCGACTTCATTGCTCCCTCCTTAATTCTGTTATCCTTCCTTTTCACTTTTAGTTGTTCTCCTATATTCTCTCCTGCGGACTTAACTTAGGATAGTTACTTTTCTGTTATGTAATAAAGAGTAGATTCCCTATATATGTCGAGATCGACTCCTATATGTGAAGTTTTTTAGTTTTTGGTTTTGATAAGTTTTATCGAGTAAGAGAGAACACTGATTCATAGTTTGTTGCAGTTGTGTTTTACAATTCTGAATTATGTAATGACTGATTAATGAAATGAATTAGTTCTCTTTAGTTTCTATCCTGCATTGGTAGATTAGAGAAGCCAACCAAGGGGGCCCACTTGGAAGGTGGATTAGATTAGGATAGAATAGATTCATTTTACTAAGCATTAGCAGTATTTTAAGTAAGACGTAGCTAGTTAATTCCTTCCTGTAGCATCACACTTCATGAACATTCCTGCAGCATCTGTGAGAACAGTCTAATGGATGAGTCAAGATGGAATCTCTGTTATCTTGTCATTGTGTTTTCAACATTCATAGATTTAGTAGTTTCCTTTCTACAGCAGTAGTGTAGTTTCCTTCCTTTGCATTTTTACTTTCCTACAGCACAAGCATAATGACTCATCAAGGTACCTAGTGCACATACTATGCCGACCATTTCAAGTATACATCCCTAGGTTGACAATCTAAATGCACCTCATGGTAGGGGAAAAGTAGTCCTTAGCTTGAATAGATTATTCCTAAGCCAGGCCTAGCGCATGACTATGGAACACCTATTGTGAGGTGGTTCAGTTATTAAGAGAAATAAGGGTTAAATATGCTATTAATAGATTCAAGAATATGTTTAGCACTGGTACCATATAGATTGAATCTAAAATCCACCCACCTAGGTTTTGCAGAGCCTAAAGTAGAAGAAAGGTCTAGCCTTATAGTTGGTCTAGTGTCTAAAATGATACATTGAAGATGGGAGTTAGCTGCCCCTAGATGTGTCTTGTTCTCATCAGGGTAATTTGAAAACCGTAACGTTTCAAAGCACCAACAGAATCTATCATGTCATGAATCTTATATTTCAGAGTATAAGACACCTTAGTGTTATGGCCAAGATAATGATGATATAGACAAAATTGTTTAGGGTCTAAGTGTGGAGATGATGTCATGGAAGGGAGAAGTGGTCAAGAAGAAGGAAGTTTTATAATATAAGCATTGACTAACATTCCTATAATTGAATATAAATACTCAAAAAGAGGAGTAGAATTATGGTTCATCAAAAAAAAAGGAAGAAGTAATGACACTTTTGGATGTAGAAGGTACTTATTATTCTGCTATATTTATGTCTTTATTGATCATGAAATAGTTGTTAGGTTTGTGGAATTATTATTGTAAGGTGTGGAATCACTCTTATTAATAGGTACAAGAGCCATTAGAGTGGTGCTCTCAAATTGACTCACTTGTAATAGATAATGATGAAGTGCTACATAAAGTTGTGAAAAATAGGTAAATTCAATATACAGAATCTTATCTCTAATGGATCTTTATTATTTTATAATAAATATATGTTGAATATCAATGTTAGGCATAGGATAAGAAATCTAAGAATGAAAATTCTTAAATCTACTAATAAAATCAGTCACTTTTTCCTTAGAACCCTGTTAATTATGGATCAAGTCAGTCAAAGATGTTAGGATTAACCATAGCCTGAAATAATAGTAACATCCAAATATAACCAGTATTAGAAAATAATAAATCACACAGAAGAGAACACAAGACACAAGGATTTAATGTGGTTCACCCTATCCCTGGGCTATGTCCACCAACATCCAGTCTAATATTATTATTATATAGTGATTACAATTCATAATCCCTTACAGCTCAATACCACCACAAGAAGCTACAATATGATCATACATTATGAAATCCCTAACCCTAATCCATTTTATACAATATTTTGTCACTTAGAAAATTAGGGATAGAATAATTTTTCCAATAGAAAAATAGTAGTTGGTGCCTTTTACAATAGCGAGTCATTTTTGGCTTTGGGAGTGCTACCCCCAAGAACCCCTATGGGGAAATTTCCACTTGACCCCAACTTGTACTACAATGGGAAGCACACCTAGAGTGCTGCCCTAGGACCCTACAAGGGGAAGTGCCTCTTGTGAGTGCCACTCTAAACCCTCATAGAAATAATCTTGGGGGAAATTGCATCAAATAAATATTTGAGTCTAATTAGGCTCCACATCACAATAAGCTCCCACTTAGAGACTAATCAGACTCTACAAAAATAACCACCAATAAACATGTATCTCCCACTAGAATATCAAACCACCCTAGACTTTGTTGTTCTTTTATTGTATTCAATCTAGAAGACCAACTGAAGATGAAGAGGAATTTAGTTTCTCCCTTTTTACTACCTTGGTAAACATATATGTGGGGTTATCATCTATATTTATTTTCTCTAGATTTAACTATCCATCATCCAAAACTAACTGAATGAAATGGTATCACAACTATATGTATTTTGTCTTTGAATATAGAGAAAAATTATTAGCAAGATGAATGGCACTCTAGCTATCTATAAAAAAATAATTATCCCTCTCAAGTTTTCCTAATTCTTCCATGAAGAGTTGAAGCCATATCATCTCCTTGCCTACCTCTATAGTAGCAACATTGTATGCCTCTATAATGGATAAAGCATTAACCTTCTACAACCAAGAAATTCAACTCATTTTTGTCCCACCAATTGTAAATACATAACCTGTAGTACTCCACCTAGTATCAATCTCTTCTACCAAATGTAAGTTAGCATAACTCTATAAGTTAGTAGTAGAGCCCCCAAAATGTAAACACTTATTGGATGTTCCTCTCAAATATCTAAGAATCCATTTGACTACATTTCAATGCTCAATTCCAAGATGACTCATGTAGGTTCTAACAACTCCCACAACATGCACAATATCCAGCCTAGTAAATACTATAGCATACATTAAACTTCCTATAGCTAAAGCATAAGGTACCTCGGAAATCTTAGCCTCTTCTTCTGGTGTCTTTGGACACATCTCCTTAGTCAATTTTAAATGACCAAGTAAAAGTATTCTGACAGATGTAGCATTCTCCATAGAGAAACATTGCAACAACTTCTCAATATAATCAAATTTTCTTTCTATCTCTACAAATTTTCATAACAAGGATTTGCTTTTTTGCCCCTAGATCCTTCATAGAAAATGAATGTTCTAACTATTCTTTTAGCCCCTTAATGTGATCCATGTTAGACCTAGCTACAAGCATATCATCAATATATAAACATAAAATATGTAGTTGTCATCATCTAACCTCTTAAAATAAACACAATGGTCAAAATGACACTGAGTATAACAATGTTCATTCATACAACTATCAAATTTAAGATACCATTGTTGAGGTGCTTTCTTCAAGCCATATAAACTTTTCTTTAATCTACACACTAAGTTCTCCTTACCTTTGACCTCTTATCCTTTTAGTTGTCATATATATCTCTTCATCCAAATCACCATGAAGAAAGGTTATTTTAATATCAAGTTGCTCCTAATACAAATCTTCAGTAGCCACAATATTTAAAATGGTATGAATAGAAGAGATTTTAAGCAATAGGAGAAAATATCTCATCAAAATCAATGCCATTTTTTGTGCAAATCATTTTACCACTAACTTAGCTTTAAATGTTTTGTTACCTCCATCCTCTTTCAACCTATAAACCCATTTATTTTATAAATCTCTTTTACCTATAGGAAACTTGCACAAATATTGTGTCTAATTTTTTATCATGGAGTCCATTTCTTCTTTCATTGTAAACTCCCTCTAAATATTTGTATCCACCTACACAACTTCATCATAACATTTAGGTTCACCAACATCTATTAATAAAATAGAATAAAAAGAGGGAGAAAATCTTTTTGGATGTCTACTTAGCCTTGTTGACTGTCTAACATTCACTACGGTGTGTAGTATTTGTTATTATAGTTGTATCAAAGCATGAGGAACTACTAGAACATCATCCTTTGAAGTATTCTCTAGCACTACGTAATCATTTTCTTTCTTCTCATGCTCCTACAATGGATATTTGAACAATACTTTATCATTGAATATGATATCCCTACTTATTACAATTTTATAATTTTCAAAATCTCAAAGCCTATAGCCAAATTCATCAATTTCATATCCAATAAATACTCATCTTTAACCTAGCTTCTAGCTTGGTTCTATGTTCAAAGTCAATATGTGCAAATGCTTCACAACCAAAGGTTCTGAGAAAATAATAACTTTTCTTCTTACCAGTCCATGCTTCCTTTGGAATACCATAGCCCAAAGGATTAGATGGATGTATATTGAAAAAAAATATAGTGGTATTGATAGCCTCTTCCCACATGTTTAAGGGCAGCCTAGCATGCAACCTTGTGCTCTTTGGACACTCCATTATTTTCCTATTTATGCATTCAACCACTCCATTTTCATGTAGAGTCCTTGTAATAGTTTTCTATCTATGAATACCATTAATGGAGCAATAATCTTCAAAAAAATTCCTACAATACTCACCACCATTATCAGATCTAAGACATTTTATCTTTCTACTAGTCTCATTCTCAACCAAGCATTTCCAATTCTTAATAGTTACAAATATCATCATATTTATGTCTAAGAAAATAAAATCATACTTTTCTAGTTGCATCATCAATAAATGTAACATAATAATAAGAGCCACAAAAAGAATATACCTAAGCTAGTCCACACACATATGTATGCACAAACTCTAATTTCTCATTTTTCTTTTCCTTCCCACTCTTCACAAAATTCACTCTCTTTTGTTTTCCCTACACTCAACTTTCACATAAATCAATATTGACACATTTCAGACATAGTAAAGCTTTCATTGAATGAATTAATTTCATATATTTCTCATTCATGTGCCCAAGCCTATTCTTCCATGGTGTTGTACCAGAATCTACAGCAACTATTTGTTCTCCTTGCTCAACTGCAGCAGTTGTTCCTAAACATTCATTTTTCTTTGAAATAATTAAAATCGAAGGAACAACATGATCTATACAAAGATATAAAGTGCCTACTTTCACACCTTTTGTAGTACTAGGGAACCTTTTGAAACCTTCCAATTTTTATCATTAAAAGTAACTACACAACCCTCATCACCCAGTTTCCTTGCTAAAATTAAATTCCTACTCATCCTTGGAACATGTATTACCTCTTGTAGTAGCCAATGATTCTCATTCTACAACTTAATCTTAATTTTTCCTTTCCAACAATCTAAAAAAGTTCATTATCCTCCAAATAAATAAGCCCAAAATCACCTTGGGCATAATCTAGGAAATAACCTCTATGGAGAGTAGCATGAAATGAAGCCCTAAAATCTAAAACCCATGAATCATCAACACTTTCTAAAGAAATAAGCAAAGCATCTAGTGCAAGAGAACCCAAGGATTGTTTAGAAAATATAAGATTTCTATTTTTTTGTATGTAAGTGTGAGCCTTATGGAATTTTGGATGTGGAAGATAAGGTCATTTTGACCATAGTTGGAGTACATTGGAGAGTTTTGTTCATAGTTCCTAAGGCCTTTTTACTAGGTGCAATAAGGGGCTAGGAATTTTTAAAGCCCTCTAATTGGCACAAGGAATTATGATGATTTCATCATGAGGTTAATAGGGTCTAGGAAGAGTTAGGGTTATTTTTTTACCATAGGTAAGGTTTATGGTTAAGTTTGAGAAGATAGGAAGGTCATTTGACCACATTGGTGAAGATTTGCAAAAAGTTGTAAAAGTTGCATTATGTAACTTTGCAACTTTTTAAAGTTGCTTGAGAAAAATTTTGAAAAATAGTTACAAATTGTTGGATATGATTAATAAGGAGTCTATAACCACCCAACCACCCTATATAATTTTGGAGAAGACCTATAAGCAGGGTTAGAATTTCATTGTATGGATGGTGTGTTTTCACAATCAACATATTTGAAGCATTTTGTGAGACATTTCCTAGTTTCTTATGATAGTATGTAATTAGGTGTGGAAGATATATACTATCACTTCTACCTTTTTTTGTTCTTATGTTTTCTGTAATCTTGTTTTGGTAGATAGGATTTTTGGTTACTTTTTTTGCCTTTTGTGAAATTACTTTGATTCCACACGGTCACTGATTTTGTCCTTGCAATTCTTGAAGATAGAGCTCTAACTCACTTCCCCATTGTTCAATATATATGGCCTATTGGGGATAGTAATTAGACTCCATTTACATCATTTTTACATAAGCAAGGGCCCTTAGAGAAGTCATTTTTAAGGTCTTTCACTAGGTGAGCCTATGGTGAGTTTGGCTAGGGAAGACCACATAGAAGTGTGGAATGCTTGCAGAGGAGAAAAGATAGAGTCCTAATTCCTCTTTTAAATTCAATAATAAATTCTTACCATAATCCCATGAATTAAATAGGTTCATACCAATCCCATAACAATCCCAAGACAATATTGCATGCTGGATCAGCCAGTTAAGCCTAAAAAGCCCTATTTTCACCTAATTTGGGTTAGGAAAATGGATAGGAGAGAATGGCCCCAAGAATATTTAAGGTGATATTAAATGGACCAAGAAACCTAAAAAATATTTTAGGTCTCGTTTGGAAGACATAGGAGAAACCCCCTATTTTCTCACTATAGGAGACCTAATTGGGGCTACTACCCTATTAGTCCTATTTGAGAAGCAAGTAAGAGATAGGATGGGATGATGAATTTTGTGGGACTTAAAAAATACCTAATTGGTTGAGTAGAAGTGTTTTTTCAATACTTCCATACCTCTATAAGGCCTAGTTCAAGATTTGGATATTGTGAGGATGTTTTCTTTAAGGCCTAGGGTGAAGGAAGTGTGAATGCATCAAGTTTTGGCTTAATAGAGTGATCTTTATTGATAGTTGATTTGGATAGAGAGACCAAGGAATTCTTGTGAAAACTAAGGTCCTATAGGTGGCAAGTGGTGAGGACTATACACCCTAAAAATCTTGTAAGAAGACTATGAGCATGAGTCAGTGAGTGACTCATCCAACCTCCCTATGAGCGTTCTCTTCAGATTTGTTACTTATCAAATCTTCCTCCTTGTTCCCTTCTTGTTTATCTACTTCATTGTTATTTTGAGTGCAAAAATCTTTCTTCTAATGTCTTCATTTCCCATAGTTCCATCAATCTCCTAGTCCTTTAGATTGAGACCTCTTCCCCTTTGGTTTTTTGTAATTTCTAAAATTACTTCCTCTCTCAGTTGTTCTACCTCTACTTTATACATTCAAAGCACTTCCTAATTTAGATCCACTTAAGGTTTTCCTATGAGTTTCCTCACTTAGAATAACACCAATCACATCATCAAATTTAGAGTATTAGATCCAAAAATAGAGTCACTCATAGCCATGACCAAGTCATTCCATCTTTCTGGAAAAGAACACAAAATCAAGAGAGCCCTAATTTCTTCATCAAAATTGACATTCATAGAAGATAATTAATTTAGAATATATAGTTCACTGATATAGTTGAGAAGAGGGGGTGAATCAGTTATCTAGCTATTATGATAATTATCAACCTTAAAAAAAAACTTTAGCCATATGAGCAACATAAATTAAAACCATAAGAAGATACTCATACACAATAACATTAGATATGTTAACTAGGGAAATCCTTAATTAGAGAGACAACCCTAGTGGGCATGATACCCACAAGATTATGTGCTAATATAAATATTCATTTTTAGAGGATGTACCCTATTAGGAGTCTATGAATACATTCAGTACATATGAGTCTTGTTAGAAATAATAGTCCACCAAGATAACTGAGAGGGAGGGTTGGGTGAATTAATTATCCAATTAAAACATCTATCAACTTTAATTAATCTTAACAATTCAACCAAAGTAAAAAGAAACCATATCAAGATTCACATACACAATTACACCATATTTGTTAACTAGGGAAACCCTTGATCATAGGGAAAACCCTAATGGGAATGATGTCCACAAAGATATATATATATATATATATATATATATATATATATATATATATATATATATATATATATATATATATATATATATATATATATTCCTTGTTAGAGGATGGATCATGTTAGGAGTCTATAAACACACTCAGTACATAAGAGTCCCTATTAGGATACTTTGAATCCCTATTGGGAGATTCCAACCCTATTAGGAGTTGTAGAAGGTAGAAGGACCCACTATCCAAATAGCTTCTACGATAAGACCACTGAACTCACTATCCAACTGATTTCTCAACTATTCCTTACAGAATAATTGTTCATAATATTCTTTATCCTCTTTCTTCTATCATGTCAACTGGACCAATCACTGCTAGACCTTGTAGACTAGGATATGAACCTTGGATCCAAGTATCAAACTTTGGATCTCTATATAAAACCTTGGCAATGAAGTTCTCTCCAACTTCACTCAGCTCTTATTATCTTCGCATATCAATTGTTTCTCTTCTATTCCACTCTTTGAGCTTCTTTCAATTATCCATCTAATCATATACAACCAAAGGAAAATGTCCTTCCTTTATACCAAATCCATAAAAAAATTCTCTAAGTTAGATATTACACCTTCTCAATTAATTATTATAGGACCTCATTAAGAACATGTTACACTTAGCAATAACATTAATCAATCACCTTGTATCTTGAATAACTTTATTTACATGTAATATTATGATGAGCAAGCTTAGTCACATCATTGCCAAAATTTCTTCTACACACCTTTAACCTTGCTTCTCAAAATAACAATTCTACTAAGAGATATAACAAGTTTACAAGAACATGCTTCTGTAAACTCTATCTCAAAATAGTCTTCACTAGAACTTGCATAACTTCTTCTAGACTTAATATATTTTTCTTTTGAGGTTATCTACATATGCTATACACTTAGTATTATCTCCTTTTATCCTCACTAGTGAAAGTACTCAACAATCTATTCATACCAATTTGATATTTTTGTTGTTCTTCTGTCAAATAACATAGAAAATTGCTATGTCAACATCAATGAATAACATAGTCTTAAATGTAACATATCATCATGATAATGATCTAATAATGTTTCTAAAATACTCCCCCATAGGAATATCATCAGCATTCATACTTCCAACAATCTCCCCCTTTGGCATTGATGGCAATTTAGATGAAAAACATCTAGTTTTAAAAATACTAACTGTAAAATAATATTATCCTTTCTTTTCAAATCCTCTTCATCAATAATTATCCCCTATTGATATACCTCAATGTACTTTATATCAAAAAAAAATTCATGTTGTAATCTCTCCCTTTAATGTACTCTATCAATTTGTTTTCATGATGTAATCTCTCCCCCATTAACAATAATGTCAAAAGGTTTCACCAACCATCTATCACTGCAACAATTGTCTCTAACTTGCTTAAGTATCCAAAGACACTATTCAAAACAAGATCTACCAAGAGTCTTAGATGACTCTATCCATTACAGATACTCCCCCATACAAGAAGCATCAACATTTAGTCTAGATAAAGAATAGTGCTTTGTAACACTGGACTAACGCACTCTTGCATCATTTACTCTGATGTAGGTAGGGGAATAACCCCTAGCATACCTCACAAATACTCAAAAGTCTCTTTGGGGAGAGGCTTGGTGAAAATATCTCAATCTTCTCTTTGACACTTACATACTCCAATACTAGATTCTTTGACATATTTATTGTACTTATGTTATCACAATGTATGGCAACAGGTTCACTGAATTCTATCCTTATATCCTTCAACAACTTCTTGATCCAAACAAATTGATTATAATTGTTTATTGTTGCAACATACTCTAACTCTATTGTACTCTACGAGATACAATCTTACTTCTTTCTTAACCAAGAAACTAATCTTCCTCCAAGAAAAAATGCTCTACCAATGGTGCTCTTTCTATCATCCATATTGCCAGCCCAATTAACATTAGTATAAGCATATAAAGTGAAATCATTAGATCTATCATACCACAATCCAAACTCTAGAGTTCCCTTTAGATATCTAAATATTATTTTAACTACTACATAATGTGCTTCTCTAGGATCCACTTGAAATCTTGCAACGATTCCAACAACATTTTCTATATATGGCTTTATGTGAGTCAAATATTGCAACTATCCAATCATAGATCAATACTTCTTCTACTCAATAGTAGGTTTCTCATCCTTTGTAGGTAACTTGTGTCTAGTTACCATAGGTGTTCCAACTATTTTACATGTTTCCAAACCAAACCTTTTCAATCGATCTTTCAAATACTTAGTCTGAGAAATAAAGGTTCCTTCTTTATCCTGTACAATCTGTAATCCTAGAAAGTATTTCATCTCTCCTATCATACACATTTGAAATTCCTTCTTAATTTCTTTTGCAAACTTGTCACTTTCATCATCATCTCCTCCAAATATGATATCACCAACAAATATTACCAAAATCATCAATACATCATCTATTTCTTTCCAATATAGATTATTGTCTATCATACCTTTGCTAAATCCAAGTTTTGTCAATGCTTGTCCAACCTTGCATACCAAGTTCTAGGTGCTTTCTTTAATCCATACAATGCTTTCTTCAATATGCATACCATCTCCTTGTCATTTTCTAAAGGTAAACCTTCAAGATGTTCAATGTATACCTCTTCTTCAAGTTCTCCATTCAGAAATGCTAACTTGACATCCATCTGATATACCTTGAATTTATTATGTGCTACCTAGGATAAGAATAACCTTACTACAATTCTTGCCATAGGAGCATACATTTTTTCATAATATATTCCTTCTTGTTGTGAGTAACTTTTACATACCAATCTTGCTTTGTTCCTTAAAACTTCACCTTGTCCATTCATCTAGAATCAAATTTACCAACAACATCATCTCTTTTGATATAACATTTATTGCCAAAAATTTGGAAATACTTAACTGTAGGTGAGTGACCAAACCATAGTTCATAAGTGGTCTTGTTTGTGTCTTTCTTGACTTGCAGTCTTTTCATAGTGTAAACTATTGTATTCATAGCTTCTCTCCAAAATATCTTGGATACATCATTCTCAACTAACATAGCTCTTGCTACTTCTATTAATGACATGTTTCTTCTTTCTACAATGCCATTTTTTTCAAGGGTCCTCAGAGCAAAAATCTATCTTTTGATTCCATTATCTTCACAAAATATGTTAAACTCATTTGAAGTAAATTGTCTTCCTCTATCTGATCTTAAACATTTAATCTTCATACTTGATTCATTCTCAAGTCTATTCTTGAATATCTTCAACTTGTCAAATGCCTCAGATTTTTTTTTAAGAAATGCAACCCACATCATTCTAGAAAGGTCATCAACAATAATCATGAAATAATTTCACCATAGAATCCTTTAGCCTTTGTAGGACCACTAAGATCTATGTGTACAATCTCAAACTTTTCTATAGTAGTAAACTTCTTGCTAGGAAAAGTAGCTCTTTTATGCTTTGCCAACACACACTCCTTACAAATTGTGTTAGTAGGCTTTACAATCTTAGGAAAATCTCTTACTAAAAACATATTACTAGTTTTCACAATGTTGTCAAAGTTTATATGGAAAAATCACTTATGCCATTACCAACTGTCATCTATCTTTACAACCAAACATGTCATTTCAATGGGATTCAGCCAAAATACATTACCTCTAGATCTAGTTCTTGTTACAATTACCTTTCCATATTTGTCTATGATCATGCATGTCTTCTTTGTGAACTATAACTGATAACTTTTATCCACTAGTTGTCCTACACTCAAAAGATTGTGTTTCAAACCATCAACAAAATATATATCCTCAATATTAGTCTTGCCATCAAGAGTTATTGATCCAATACCTTTAACATGGCAAGTTTTATTGTTTTCAACTCAAACAATGCCTCCATCATAACTTTTGAAGTTAACTAACTTGTTCATATCACTAGTCATATGATATGAACAACCACTGTCAGTTATCCAATCATAATTCTTTTCAACCTTATGATACCAAAGCCATTTTCTCTATCCTTTCTTCTTTAATAGCTAAAAATCCTATTTCATCATCACTAGTACTTACCGTTTATTCATCAGAATCATCTTCTTCATTGGCATATAAAAAATCTCTATCTCTTATAGGTATGAACTTTTCTTTATACGTTTTCTCTCTTTTAGGACACTTAGATGCATAATGGCCAAATTCACTACAAGTCCAACATTTAAAGATTTTCTTACTATATCTTTTTCTCTTCTTACAAGAAGGGATACTCTTTTTATCATTATGTCCTCATCAAATCTACTAATGCTAGCAAAATATCCTCTAACACTTGTGCCCCTTAATAGATTAGGTTGAATGTTTAGGGCACTGAAAGTTGTCTCTGTTCTAGACTATTCTCCAAACTGTCTAAGCTCATTCTCAATTGCTTCAATTCTCCTGAGCAATGTTTCCTTGGTAAAATATTTAGTACAAGAGATCAATAACTATGTCATTTGGAATCCCTACTTAAATGGTGGCTTTAAACTCTTCAATATCTTCCAGATCACCTTGTCATCTTCCTTGGTTCCTCGTTGAGATCTGATACCTATAGTAATTTCTAATATTTTTCCTACATATGTTCTTAAAGATTCATATTCATCATTTTAGCATCTTGAAATGTGCAAATACAACTTTTTAACCTCAATTTCTTAGAATGTTCATCACCTTCAAGACTATTTTCCAAAGCTTTCCAAATCTTATGAGAAGTATCAAGTGTTTTTACATGGTTGTACTTAATTTCAAGAATACAGACAATAGTGGTTCTCTAGCTCTCATGTTGCACATGAAAAGTTCTCTCTCGTCCTTGGTACAAGATTCTAGTGCACTTTTAGCAGTAATTGTCTTATTTGATTTTGTCAAGATCCAATATCATGGGCCCATACACAGTAGATGTGTCATCATTTTTTCTTTCTAGTTGTCATAATTTGTTCCATCAAACTTTGGACTATCCTTTTTGAATATGTTCACCATGGATCTCCCAAAGTTGTTAAACTTTATCTTCAAGGACCTAAGGCTCTCATGCCAATTGTTAGAAATAACAGTCCACCAAGATAACTAAGAGGGGGGGTGAATTAGTTATCCAATTGAAACATTTATCAACCTTAATTAATCTTAAAAATTCAACCAAAGTAAATAGCAACCACAACAAGATGCACATAGATAATTACACCATATTTGTTAACAAGGGAAACCCTTGATCAGAGGGAAAACCTCGGTGGTAATGATGCCAAAAAAGATATATATATATATATTCCTTGTTAGAGGATGGACCCTGTAAGGAGTCTATAAACACATTCAGTACACAAGAGTCCCTATTAGGAGACTTTGAATCCCTATTAGGAGATTCCAATCTTGTTGGGAGTTGTGCCAACCCTACTAGGAGTTGTAGAACATAGAAGGACCCACTGTCTAAATAGCTTCTGGAGTAAGACCATTGAACTCATTGTTCAACTAATCTCTCAACTATTCCTTGTAGAATAATTGTTCGTATTGTGCTTTATGCTCTTTCCTCTATCTTGTCAATTGGACCAATCACTATCAAACCTTATAAACTAGGTCACAAACCTCAGACCCAAGTATCAAACTTTGGATCTCTAAATAAAACCTCAGCAACATAGTTCTCTCCAACTTTGTTTAGCTTTGCTTATCTTCACATATTAAATGTTTCTCTTTTATTCAACTCTTCATGCTTCTTGCAATTGTTTGTCTAATCATATACAATCAAAGGAAGATGTTCTTCCTTTATATTGAATTCATAAAACAATTTCCTAAGTTGGCTATTACACCTTCTCAATTAATTATTATAGGACCTCATTAAGAACATGTTACACTTAGTGATAATATTAATCAGTCACCTTATAACTTGAATAAATTTCCCTACATGTTATATAATGACAATCAAGCTTAGCCATGTCATCACCAACTTGTCAACTACATGCCTTTAACCTTGCTTCTCATAATAACAATTATGCTAAGAGATATAAATCACTTTGTGGAAGCAAGTTCTACATGTCATGTGGTGAAAATGGCTTTTGAAGTTGGAGTTAATAATCTCTAGCTTGAAGGGGATTCGAATAACATTATTAAATGTATTAATGGCAATTATCATTATTCATGGTCGATTACAAATATAATTGAAGAGACACATAAGACTCTTGCTAAATTTAATAGAGTCCATATCACTCACGTTTTCTAGGAAGTAAACCCGATGGTAGATTGGTTCACAAATAAAGGCGTCAAATTTAACCAAAAGATGACTTGGCAACTAGGAAAGATTTTTTCAATGGATGTTAAGAGCCTGATCGAGCTAGATAAGATCTAAGGGAGTACAAAGGAGATCAATTTGCAATTATGACTAGGAATGGTTTCTAGGGAAAGGGTACAATCCATAAAGGTTGTATTGGAAAGTGCAAGAGGTGGAATTTATTACATTTTATTCGACACGCTTTATGGGTCATTTTTTGCATATGCAACCTATGCTACTATAAGGTTAATTTCTTTAGCTTTTTTTCTTAAACACAGAGGACCCCATCAGGGGTTGAAGTTATAGTGGGTTGTGCTTATGAGAATTGTGGGAGTGCAAAGTGTTGAAATGGTGGGTGAAAGGTGCAGAAAAGAACCAGTGGAAAAGATTGAAAAATGGAGAAGTAGGGATAAAGTGTGGGAGAAGCTAGAATAGGGTAGGATTACAAGATATATCATGAAGCTACATGGTTTTGATCAAGATGTGACCAAGAGCATGGTCATCTTGTGGAAGGATGGTAGAGTCGAGGTGAATGGGATTTCATTTCTAATAATGAAGGAGGTGATTTCAACTGTAACTAAGATTCTGATGGAGGGTTTTAAGTTCTTTAGGGACAAAAAGCTCTTGGCCAATGCAGTGAAGGATTTTGTTGAGAACACTAAGGAGTTGAATGCCCTAAAAAAGAGTGATATGTTCTATGATTTGGATTCCATAATGAAACTATGGAGGTATGTTATGTGCACCGTCATCAAGTACATTACTCTTGACCCTAGGTTTGATCATGTTCACACCCACCATTTCATTATTTTGAATCATTTTCAGCATGATAGTATAGTTTCATTTCCTTTCTATTTGTTGACTTCCATGAGCAAGGCAGTGTCTAGCTTCAAAAAGAAGCCCACTGTTAACCCCGCTTTGCATGAGCAGCTGTTATTGCTTATCTACAAGCACTTTAAGGCTCAGATGATAAGTAACATCCCCTCACAGGAAGTGAAAGAGGAAAATGGTAGTTCAAGCTACTCCTTTAACTCAGATGATATTCAGAGCATTAGCTCTAAGGAAGGACAGTTAACTTTCTCTGGTTAAAAAGTTACACCACATGATAAGAAGTCGCCCTCTCCCATTACCCCTAATAGAAAAAGCCCTAGGGGTCATGGTCAAAATATTCTTGGGAATGAGGAGAAGGTGATGAAGAGGAGGACATGGAGACTAAAGATGAGGATAAGGAGAAGTAGGAGGATAAAAAGGAAGACCAAGGTGGGAAGAAATGCAAGCAGGTGGGTTTGGAGGATGAGAGGACGGAGCGGGAACCAGATATGTCTTCATTGCCTCTCTCCCCTATCCATCCTCATGCCCATCTAAATGAGAAAAAAAAGGACAGTATTGGAGATGAGGGTGGGGAAGTGCTAGCCAAAGATAGGAGGAAAGCCTAGAGGAATTTTAATGTGAGCACAACGAAAATGGGTATTTTTAGAGAAGTGATGAATCCCCAAATATTGGTGGAGAACCAAGAGGAGTCGCGGCTTGAAGAGCTAATTAACCCTATGATTCTGGCAATCTCTGATAATGCCAAGGAAACTAGGATGAACCTTTTGAACAATGCCCGCAATAGCATTCTTGATAATTTTAGGTCAATCAAGTGGCTTTTTCATGAGTTGGAGGAGGTTAAGGAGAAGGTAGGTCAAATGGAAGGAGCCAGGAATCTGAAGGGTCTTGAGAAAGGGACAAACCAAGAAGATAGAATTAGCCTGGCAGAAAGGATGATTCTCAACCTAGAAAATTACAACCACAATCATCAAGCTAGATGATCTCATTGCTCAACTTGATAAATGACAATATCATGTCTTTAACTGGTTTGATTAAAGATAGAGGTATGTTGGGGAATGAGGAAGGAAAAGATAGGATAAAAGCCAAATTTGATCATGAAACTGCCATAGGTATCACTTACACTTCTCTGAACCAGGATGTTCATAGGACCCATCAGCAGGAGGCTGAGGAGAACCAGATGGCTTACGAGGCTGCCCAAGTCATGCAGGAGCTGGAAAGAAAGAATGAGGATTAGTTCTTTTATGTCCTTTTGTTTCTAGTTGTTCCTTTTTTGTCTAGCTTTTTGTCCTGGCTTTTGTCTATTGCGTTTTTCAAAAAATAGTGTGGCCTTTCCTATGGCCTTTGTTGTTTGGCTAGGCCTAATGCTTATTATCAGCCTTTAGACTTACTCTTTTTTGGCTAGGCTTTTAATGCTTATTATCAACCTTGTTTATGTTTTAACTCTTTGGTTTCAAGGTCCCTATAAAATATGTTTATCTAATCAAAAACAAGTTTACCATAACATGCTTCAGTAAACTCTATCTCAGAACATTCTTCACCAGAACTTGCATAACTTCTTCTAGACTTAATATATTTTTCTTCAAAGGTTTTTTTGCATACTTTAGACACTTAGTAGTATATCCTTTTAATCTCTCTAGTAAAAGTACTCAATGATCTTTTTGTACCAATCTTTCCATTGTTCTTCTATCAATTACCATAGAAAATTACTATGTTGACATCAATGACAAACACAGTCATGAATGTAACATATCATCATGATAATGATCTAATCATGTTTCTATAATACTCCCCCATAGGAATATCCATTCATGTTTCCAACAAGTCCATAGTAGGAGACCTTGAATCCTTGTTAGAAGATTCCAACCCTATTAGGAGTTGTGCCAACTGTGTTAGGAGTTGTAGAAGACAACTAGACCCACTACCCAAATAGCTTCAAAGGCAAGACCAATGAACCCATTATCCAAATGTCCTTGTAGAATAATAGAAGTATACTATATTTTTCCTTCCTCTTTATTTTTCCTATCAACTAGACTTTTTCTCCTTTTGATCTTGTAGCTAGATCACAAATCTTGCATCCATTAATCCCTTGGATTGCTTACATGCATTCCACAAGCACTCTACTTCTTTTTGCACTTTTCACCTCTTGTAATAAAGGATACACTTTACAATCAAGGAAAACATCTTTCCTTTATACTATATCTTTATAATAATTCCTTGAATCATTCTTGAGGCTTTCCCAATTAATTATAATAAGATAATTAATTAATTACAATTATAATAGCACTGTCGGCTCATAGTCTCTAAAAAAATTTATATGTGTGATACTAGGTCTTGTGCACTCACTGACATCATCAACTAATTGTCCTCTATCACTACCTAACTACACATCTTCTCATTATATCTTAGATGTAACTTAACTAACAAACATCAAGAATTGCTTTCCCAATACTCTGTCTCTAAACTACTCTTTGTAAATCAAGTACAACTTTCGTACATCTTTGACCTAGACTCTGTGCACTTAACCATGTCATCAGGACACTAAGTAGAACATGTGCATAACTATTCATTACCAGAAAATCAAACCATTACCTGTACCATCAAGATCTTTTTCTACTACGTAGTTAGTCTTTACAAAAACTATGCTATGTTGACATCAATGGCAAACATAGTCGTGAATGCAACATTTTAGTACTCTCTAATGCTCAAGATATTCCCCCAACATAGTATCATCAACATTCATGCTAAAAATCTCCCCCTTTGTCATTGAGGATAACATAGGCATTACAAAATTCTAAGTTCCAAGAATACCAAATAATACTCTGCTATTATTGTTGTTCTCATCTTCTCAAATCCTACTCTAAAATCCTTTAGATTTTAGGACTAGCATCAGCATTCACAAGCTAAATAAATCTCAATATAAGAAGTGTGTAATAGGTGCATACTTCATCTTCTTAGACATCAATTATTTACTTCACACTAAACAATTCACAATACATCAGGTGCATATTCTTACTTCCTTTCATGAATCTTTCTAAATCTCTCTAAAGAGATATATCTCCCCCATTGCATAGGATTTCAATCTTGTACATACTCTCCCCCATGCCTTAGAAGATGTTTTTCATGCATACTCTCCCCAATTGATATCAATGTCAAAGTTCTTAATCCACAATGTTACTACATACCAATTGTTAAATACCAATTGCTAATATGTTGCACTAACTCTTCAACTAGATTGAGTGTCCAAAGACACTATTCAATACCAAATACCAAGAGTCCTTAGTGACTCAGATCATCACAGATACTCCCTCATACAAGAAACATTAGCATTTAGTCCAAGCTAACAATAGTGATTTGGACCACTGGACTGATGCACTCTCTGCATCACCCACTCAAATGTAGGCAGGGGCATAACCCCAAGCATACCTCTCAAATACTCAAAAGTATCTTTAGTAAAAGGCTTCATGAAGATATTTACAATCTAATCTTTAGAACTCACATACTCCAATCTAATCTCCTTTTCTACTACTTTTTCTCTCAGCACATGATACTTAATAGATATATGCTTAGTCTTAGAATGCAATATAGGATTCTTAGACATACTCATTGTACTTGTGTTATCATAGAAAATGATAACAAAGTCTTTAATCTCAATTCTGATATCCTTTAGCATCTGCTTCATCCACATAACTTGATTATAGTTATTTGATGCTGCAACATGCTCTACTTCAGATGTACTCTGCAAAATATAATATTTCTTCTTGCTTAACCAAGAAACCAATCTTCCTCCAAGAAAGAATTCTCAATCACTGGTGCTCTTTCTATCATCCATATTGTCTACCCAATTCACATCAGTACATGCACATAGACTGAAATCATTTGATTTATCACACCAAATTCCATAGTTAGATGTCCTTTTCAAATATTTAAATATTCTCTTTACTACTGCAAAATGATACTCCTTAGGATCATCCTGAAATCTAGCTACAATCCCACTTGTATTTTCTATATCTAGTCTAGTGTGAGTCATGTTAGAAATAGATAATATTGGGGGGGTGAATCAATATTCTAGAAACTTTTACCCACAACTAAATATTGTTAATTACTTTATAACTTGCATATGAAAGTAAACCAACAATGTTGAATAGTAAATATAACCATACACATAGAGAACTCATAACACCATTATTTTTTAACTAGGGAAACTTTGGCCAAGGGAAAACCCTAGTGAGGATGATACCCACTAGATGATTCACTAAACAATACAATCTTGTTAAGGATATTGACCTTGTTAGAAGTCTATGATGTACATATAGTGTCATGAGTCCCTATTAGAGGACTAGGCCTTGTTACAAGTCTCAACCCTATTATGAGTTTCTACAACCTTGTTAGGAGATGGTAGATCAATTATAATGTATGCAAGAAGAGCCCACTACCCTAACATGCAATTATACAATTCATTTCTTTCATAGAATAGATTTACATAAAATACTTGCTTGCTATTGTAATTCGCACTTCCTTTGATCTTACATTAGATTTTGCACAACATAAGGCTCAAAAATGTTTCTTACAATATTTTTCATGTCACATCTAATCATGCAACTTCCACAATATCTGTGCATAACATGCATTCACTGTGCAACACTTTTTTCACACTCACGCTATCTGTGCAACATAAGATCTTTACTTATATCTTGCACATTTAGAAATTGTTGCTCAGTCAGCTTACATGTATTCACACACTTGAATTAATATATACATAGTCATCTTAACATGGCTTAGTAATTATATTGAAATCAAAATAATTCCTAAAGTTGTACAGCACTATTTTCTACTATGCTTTTTTTTGCATTGTTAAATACTAGCACAGTTAAACTTCCTATAACTTTTGACCATATACATATGCACACTGGTATACATCATCATGAAAATGTTATGGACCTTTCCTCAACTATGCACAAGCTAACCCTCTATGCCTTGTCTATACTATTAAGATCTGTTCATTATACTCTTGCAAACTGTCTCATACTTAGACAATTTTTTGTCTCTCAATGCATAAATGAAATGTTGAATATATGTTGCCATAAATGACAAGCATTAAGACATCTAACTGACCATATTTCCAAGAATCTCCCCCTTTGGAAATGATGGCAACATTTGGGAAAATTGGCTAAGTCCCAAAATGATGTCATACAACACAAAAACAAATAAAATAACTACACACAAATTGCCTTCAAATGATAACGATTATATTCATGTTTTGATGGACCATTACATCCCTTATCACTCCTTTACATTGATACATACATAAGCTCCCCCTTACATATACATTTACATCTATACAATTTTCCTCTACATACTACTCCCCCTTTGACATCAATGGCAAGGGTGTCAACAAAAACTGTAAAAAAAAATTGTTGCCTATCGTTGATGAGCTTGCCATTTTGGATATGCCATTTACAAAATCAATCTTTAGTATATCAAAATCCTACTTCTAGTTTCCTTTTATTGTATCTGATATATTGATGAGTGTGCAAAGTGCATAGGATTCCACTTCAACTGTGCTCAAGTCAGTATAAGCGAAATTGTCATAGGAATTCTTTACTGAAAGACATTCCTCCAATTCCTCTACAAAATTATGACCTTGGGTGCTAGATATTCTTTGAGAATAGAGAATCTTCTTATTACCTTCTCCTTGTCAAGTTCAATGCTTCTGACATCATTTTTGATCTTCTCAATCTCATTCTTAGAATCTTCAATTCTAATCTCTAGTTGTTGCAATCTTATAGTGAGTGACTGAAGCTCACTTATATAGCCTTTGATTTTTGCATTAAAATTAGATAAGTAAGTATAGGACATTGCACATTTTCCATACAACTTCTTACCTTCAGCAATACACTATCTTAATTCCTTGATGTTTCCATCAAGTGCCTTCAAATTATTGTGCACATTAGTCCACACTATGTTGAATAGGGTTGCATCATGATTACATTATACTTGAGTTGCTCCTACTTCAACTACGGTTTGTGAATTCCCCATCAAAGTTCTTCACCAAGTCTTTTGCTTTGGCTTCCAAGTCTAGATTAGCTACAGTTGTGGAAATTGTCTTCTACATGGGCTCCAAGACTTCAGCAAGTGTCTTCTCCAAAGACTTATAGATTTTTTTTGCTCAAATAATTTTCTTATGGTACCCCATCATTTCTTTCTGATCTTCTTCATCATATGCAATAGGTATTTTTGTTAATGTACTAGTTGCTAATACTACTAAAGTTATAGTATTCTTTATCTATTCCTCTACATTCTTCTTTTCCTCAGCCTCTTTCTTCTTCTCCTCTTCTTCTTCTATCCTTTTATTTTCTTCCTTTTCTTTATGCTTCTTCTCTTTTTTCTCTCCTTTTCCTATTCTTCTCTCATCTTTTTTTCTTCCTCATCCTTCTTTTCCTCTTCCTTTTCATCATTAGAGCTAGTATAGGTAGTGATATTGCCAAAAATATTTTCCCCATACACTAAAAATGGATTCTCCTTTGTGTCCATAGTTATGTGCATACTATCCACTTGCATGGATTCAGTACCCATAACAATATGAGGTGGAGATAGTGCTTGTTGTGTCCCTTCTGCCTCTTCCTCTTCTCTAGAAGGTGAATCTACTGGTACATATATCAGACTATTAGCCTCTATTTGTGCACTCTCCTTAGGCACTAAGGACATGTATTTTACTATATCCTCCTCTGTTTCTTGCCTGACCTCTTCATAATTGCCTCCCATCAAAAGAATTACTCTTTTTTTGTTCCTCAACAAGGGCTCAATACCCTTCAAAAAAATTTCTGATTCCTCTTTAGATTCAACATCACATAACTTATTTATGGATGTGATCTTCATATTCAAATCTTCTTCTACTACCCTTCTCTTTGTATTGATTAACCTATTGTATAGGTCTTCAGGAATCTTATTATGAATGTTATCAAATCTCTTATTCCTCATAATCATATTTCTTATTATAGCATTCTTTATTGCCTCCTATCCATATTGTTATGCATGCTATAAAATTTATTCAATAGTACAAAATTATTATCATTTATAATCTAGATATTCATATTCTATACCTTTGGTTTCCATGCTATCTTGCCTATGACTATCTTGGCTTCTTGCGCTTCTTTCTTAACAAGTTTATCTTCATCATCATCATCTGAGCTTTTACAACTTCTCACTTGCATGGTTTTCCTTATTTTTCTAAGACCATTACTAATCTACTTTACTCTTTTTTTTTCTTGAGGTGTAGGTTCTTGCTTAACCTTTACTAGTCTCCTTGACTTTCTCTGCACCTCTGATTGCCTTTTTTCTTGCTCATAGCTTTCTATTATAGGTTGTACTTGTGCAACTACTACATATGGTACAATAGGAGCTTGTGCACATGGTTGTGCCATTGTTACTCCTTTTGAGGGTCCTACAACTACAATGGGTGTTGTTGCCAACACTTTTGTCTTCCCACTAGCCTTCATCTCTAGCACAACTCCCTTTATCTCATTGAATTCATGCCTAGTCATGCCAAATTCCTTGAGGATGGAATTTATCTCCTTCTCTACTTTCTTCTTACTCTCCTTGTTGTGGGGCTCATACTCTACAATCCTCAACCTTTCATCATATGTTCCCCATCTAGGACATTTTGTGTCCTACTTAGACTCGAGTATGATCTATGCATACCCTTTAATTAGTTATGCACTCATCTCATAGCCCATAGGCTCAATGAACTTCACTCTAGGTATCACTGCTTCCATGCATGTATTATTAATTTCCACCATGAAGAAAAAATCTCATCCTTATACTTCTCTACCATAGAGGGAGGTATCTTATACCTTTGTTTCATCTCAGACTGAAAATGTTTCATCATCGTACCAATATCAGTGTCTTTGATATTCTTGAGTTTAGATCTATAGCTTTGAGTTACAATCTTCATTGCACACTCACTGCCATCCCAATTTATTTCTTCAAGAAAATTCTTAGTGACATAAAAGAATAAATGATTCAATAGAGACTCAAATCTAAATACTGTACTTTTAGTTTTCTTTGTCTTTGTAATATTTTCCAATAGTTACATTTGGACAATGTCACACAAATTTACTTTTCTCCTTTCAATGGCCATCACATATGTTGTGTGAAGGAATCTAGCTGGTACAAAGGTTACCCTTGATTCATGGTTTAACTTGTACCCTAAGATTTTGGTCAACAGTTTGACTCCTTTATCCTAAATAGGATCAACCTTCATATTCCTTCTATCAAACTTGGTTTTCAAGTTTGTATCCACTAATTTCCTAATACTTTTCTCACTATCAAGATTACAACCTTCATTGCTAAATCTTGTAACTTTTTGGATTAGGGCATTGTCAATAACAATCTATACATCACCTAGCTAGAACATATCATGATGTATTATGTTCAATATAATCTGGGTCCACTTGTGATTGTCAAATTGTGTGTAGAAAATATACTTCACCAAATTCAAATCTTCAAGGTGTGCATACTCAAACTTTAGGGTTAAGTCATTATTACACATGGCTACTAAGTCTTTGTGAATTTCCTCATCACCTATGCTCTCAATTTTACAATGTATATAACTCCTTATATCTTCTACATGTAATACATTTTTTAGAAATTGCAAGAATGTAATTATAGGATCATCTAATAAAGAAACAAATGGGAGTTTCTTGAACTCATATCGTGGTCTATCACTAATGTCATGCAGTCTTTGACTAGTCATTCCTTTATAATTGTAAATTCTTCAAGAAATTGGATTAAACACTTTTTAAAATACCTCAAACTCATGATTTTAGGGCTTCTACAACTTTCATCTACAAAAATTTGCTTTGTACTCTAATTGCTATCAAATTTCTCTTCAATTTTCTTAAGACACTTTGCATGAACAAATGGTACATCAAATATTGTTCATGATCCTTAAGTCATTTCAAATCATACTATGCAATAAATGTGTATCTACTATAAACTTAGAATACTGTCTCTATTTATCAATGACCTTGATCTTACAAGTCTCTCTTACTATGACCACATCAAGACTTGTGCACTAACCCATAGCTTTCTTTCTATGTCTTATACCTTTTGTTAATTGGACAATCTCTAACTCGCTATCTAACATTAGTTCTGACCACCTATGCTCTATTTCTTCTACAATAGCTTAATTCAAAAAGGTTGAGTCACAAACAATCTATGACTTCAACTTTCCATCATGTACATCAAAGAATTGTTCTTCCAATACTATGTGTGAGCTCTCTAGATTACTAGCCTTCACAAATACTTCTTTGAATTCCTCAACATGTTCCTTGACTACTTCTTTCTAACTATTGTTGCCTCTATTTTCATTCATCTTATCATTCATGTTGTTTCTTCTATGATTAGGAGTCCTATTGAAGTTCCCTCCATCCATTCTATTGAATCTTATTGTGTGTCCAAAGTTATTGCATAAATAACATATAGGTCCATTTCTCCTCTGATTGTTCCCATCTTGATTTTTAGGTTCTCTACAATATCTTGCAATATGTCTAGGATTGTTACACTTGTAACAAACAAACTACTTTCTTTTACCATCAGTTTTCTCTCCATGATTAGATCTGCTCTATGATGTACTTCTTCCATTACTTGTAGGATTAGTATTCCTAAACATTCTACTATTCTTATTATCGTCAACAAACTTAGGTTGATTGCATTCTATTTCCTTATGTCCATAACCATGACAATTGTAACAATAGAAGTTAGTAATAGGTAGCATCTACCTCTGAATTCATGTCTTACCTCTTAGATAATTCATCTTTCTTGGGTTCTTCAACTTGCTCTAGATTTCTAGTTCCATCAAATTTCTCTATCAAAATAATTTTCTCAACTTCATCAGACCATTCGAACTTTTCTTTAGGGATTTCTATTATAGAATCTTGTTCTATCCTAATCTCATCTTTCATTGCTAAATTCTCTCCAAGAAGATATCTAAGGCATGTCTTGTCATAAGAAGGTCTTTGATGAAATTATTGTTCATCAATTTTCTCAAAACTTGTGTAAAGTTTCTCTAATTGTTGTTTAGCTTGTGTCAACACTCCTTTCATTATGATGTTTTATTTTTTCAATTGTGTGTGTTCTATCTTAATAGAATCTAACTTAGATTTCACTTGACTTAACTAGGTTCTAAGGTCTACATTCTCAGATTTTAGATCAATTTCATTCCTACTGTCACTAGTCTTAAGACTCAACTTTAGTTTAACAATCTTGAACTCATGTTTCAAGATCTCATTCTCTTTCTTGGGATTTTATGTATCATTATTACTACTAATCTATACAAAAGGTTCCTTGCCAGATTTAAGATCATCAATTTCATCTTTTAGTTTACCAATGTAAACTTTTGCATCTTTGTATCTATCTTTTAGGTTATCTCTTTCTTCAGTAAGAAGGCCAATTTGTTCAAGGGCTTCTTCAAGATTCTTATTTAACTATTCCATATTTATTGGGATCTTACTTGAGTTGGTAAGCCTCTTCAAAGTAACTATTCTCTAATACCAATTGTTAGAAATAGATAATATTGAGAGGGGGGGTGAATCAATATTCTACAAACTTTTGCCTACAACTAAATATTATTAATTACTTTATAACCTGCATATGAAAGTAAACCAATAATTTTGAACAATAAATATAGCCATATGCATAGAGAACTCACAACACCATTATTTGTTAACTAGGGAAACCTTGGCCAAGGGAAAACCCCGGTGGGGATGATACCCACTAAACAAATCACTAAAAAATAGGATCATGTTAAGGATATTGACCCTATTAGGAGTCTATGAAGTACATATCATGTCTCGAGTCCTTGTTAGAGGACTAGGCCTTGTTAGAAGCCTCAACCCTATTAGGAGTTGCTACAACCCTTTTAGGAGTTGGTAGATCAATTATAATGTATGCAAGAAGAACCCACTACCCTAACATGAAATTATACAATTTAGTTCTTTCACAAATTAGATATACATACAATATTTGCTTGCTATTGTAATTCACACTTCCTCTGATCTTACATCAAATTTCCAATTACATAAGGCTCACCGATGGTTCTCACAATAGTTTACATGTCACATCTAATCATGCAACTATTGGAAATATTCAAAACTAGCTAGATTACTGAGAGGGGAGGGGTGAATCGGTAACCTCAAAAACTTTACCAAATTCAAATCTTAATTGCAATAATCCAATTACCATTTATTTCATTAAATTAGATCTAATTGCATTCATGAGAAACTGAAAACATAAAACATTCATAACACTTGAACATGATAATTTGGTGACCTAGAAACCTTCCAAATAGAAAGTAAAATTAGGGTGGGGATGATACCCACAAAACTCCAATATTGTAGCATAAAGTTGGCCTGTTAAGGCTTACAATGATCACTTCTGATGATCTACCCTATTAGGAGCAATTAGGATTGCTAGGTCAACATTGCTAGAGGTTTTACAAACACACAATGAAGTATGCACTTGGTGAAGAGCTTTGAGAAAAGATTGTTAAGTCTACCTTGTTAAAGGACTTGGACTAGTTCACCTGTTAGGATGAAACGGTAGATCTCTAACTCACAACTGATTTGCTGATAGAGATTCCTTGAAGTACTAATCACCTTTATGTGATAGATATGACTCTACTGCTCCTTTTTTGATATGGCCTTACAATATACTTTCTCTGCTATTGATTCACATTTGTATGCTTCTATTTCACATTATTGTCATAGTTTTATACTACTTTGGATATGATACAATACATTATGTATATATCAATCCAATTTACATAATTACAAAGTCAGCCAATATACAATTTAACATCAATATTACAAAGTCAGCCCATATATAGATACTTGGGTTTTGAAAATTGACTTTATGAACTTATGATACTCGGCGTCCGCTGTCACTACTCATCATTGTCATGCATTTGCTAGAAGTAGAAGCTCGGTCCATACTAATCATCTCAAAGTAGTCTCAAACTCGATCTGCAATGGTGACTTGGTAGATATTGTGTAACTCGATATAAATTGAATTACTCATTTACCATGAGTGCACTCGGTAAACACTAATCTCCATACAACTCAATTAATACTAACTTCACTTTACATGAATTGCTAGGTTGGTATAGACTACAAAGCTTGGTAACCATTGAACTGCTTGGGTTGAACTGTTGGACTTCACACTACCTAATTTTTCTCAATTTGAATTGCTGCACTTCACACGAACTAAATTCACTTGGTAACCACTGGAATGCTCGGTAGGAATTGTAGTGCTTGATGGCTACTAAAATGCATGGCAAACATTGTAGATTTTTCAATGAGCTCACTAGCCATACAGATTTTGAATAAGTGTTGTCACTAATAACAAACTTGACTGAATGTCAACAATCTCCCCCTTTGGCATTAGTGACAAAAACACTTATCAGCCAAAACTTATATAGATCACAATGTGGTACTAGCTCAGTATGGTATACTATTTTTTTGAGATTTTTCAAAATTTATCTCTGTAAGTATATATATAGTATACTATATCTATAAATTCTCTGTTATATACACTTTCTTCCTTTGTATGATTATCCCCCATACAATATACATAGCATAACAAGTGCCTCTCCCCATATATCACATGCTAAGTGTCTCTTTGAGAAAGAAAAATAGAATTTACCTTAAGTATAAATGCTAATATCTTATCCCAATTTTCTTGCAAAACTTTGCATGTATATAGAGCAATTTGCACTTCTATAGAGAGTTCTATCAAGTGATCTGCAATGGAGAAGTTCTTGTCATTGATCAATGTTTTTGAATAAACAATATGCTTCTGCATTGTATCCATGATGGGAATGATCACATTCTGAATATCTATTAGTGTAGATTGGATCCTTGCTTCTTCTCTCAACAACTCTACCTACATATTTGACAAGAATCTAATCTTTATATGATGTATAGAGCTTGAACTAGGGTTAGGTTGCAACTATTGTGCACTGGCCTTCAAATCTTCATCAATCTTTGTCAATTTGCTCTTTATCTCCTTTGTGAACTTGGTAACATCACACAACTTTCCAAAAAGTGATGTTACATTAGTGCAATAGGTTTCAAGATTGGTCAAAATTGAGGAAAGCTCCACTTTTTGGATAGTTATTTGTTGAGCAATGTGCTCAAGCACTTTATTATCAAATTTCTTTTTTTCTTTCTTAATCAATTTTTCTTGACCACTAGAGTCCTCATTAAACTTTTGGATTGCCTCTTCTAATTGCAACAAAATATGTTTAGAAGTATCAACTTCAACACCTATTGCCTCAGTCAAAATATTCTTGGCATCATCATTGATTTTATATTCTATGTCTCACTCCTCTCTCAATTTCTTTTGTTTTGCCTTCTTTTGGAGGAGTTGACCAGCTATATGCATTTGATCCACAATGATATTATCAAAATCCCATTTGGGAATTTCAATCTCCTCATCTAGGTCTATATCCTCCTCTATCTCCTTTCCTCTACTCAAAAATCTTGTACTTGGTTGAGCCTTAGGTTCAACTGTCCTTGTACTTAATGCCTTTGAATTTGAAATAGAAACAATAGTAGAGATAGTAGGACTAGTAGTGAAAATTGATATAGTGCCAATAGATGGAGTACTAACTAGAATGCTTGATGAATTCAAAATTGAAGTACTTACAGAGGTATCCAAAAATGTAGTAGTCAAAATTGTAGAATCCAAAATTGTAGTACTTACTATAGAAGAACACAAAATTGTAGAAGCCATTATACTCATGCTTGATGATGTTAACTTGGTAGTTGAAGAAGAGGGAGGTTGTAGCTTGGTAGATGAAGTGGCAGACACTTCTATCAATGATGTGTTGAGTTGTAAGGGAGCGAAGAGTGATTGGACATTTGATGTACCTATAGTTGTCACAATTAAACTTGGTGAAGCTATCTTCGAGTTTGATGTAGCTATTGGTTTTCTTGGAGAGTGAGGAAGTGAGGCAATGACTACGGCTGCTATCTTCATAGGATCAATCTAGCTTCTTTCTCTTTATTTTCTTCAACTTCTTCATTGTCAAAATGTGTTGGCACAATATAAGTTTCTTCTTCCTCATCATCACTATAATTGTCCTTGACTTCTACTAGGAAGTCACTTTGTTTATGCAAATGACAAACATTCTTCCACATACTTGTGGCATTCTTAACCATGTGCTTTATATCCTTGATCAAAATTAAACAAGTATTAAATCTAAAAGTCATCTTATCTTCATTTTTATTTAAGGAGTCTTTTATCTCAGCATCTGTCATGCTAGGTAGCAATTGCCTCAAGGTTTGTGCATAGATATCTTTTGTTGTTTTCATTGCAAAGTCCCATCTTGGCTTAGTTTTTTTCTAATAATTCATCAGATATTTGGGAGCCTATCTGATCTGGTGAGTATTTCCATTTTCCCATTTTGGTTAACACCAATTCTTCAACCTATTTCTTCTTAGCCTCTATCCTAGTTTCATATTTCAAGGATTTGAAGTTTGTTATACGAGCACCTTCTTCCAATTTTTTTATTTTTTCTTGGAAGGTGGGAGGAGGTTTGATAAAGACAACTTTATTGCCTTTCTTCCTAGACCTCCTTATGAAAATTGTAGTGGATGGCTTAGGTGGCTTGATGATGATCACCTTTCCTTTCTTCTTCATTGGTTCTTCTTCCTTTTCTAACTCCTCTTCATCCTCTACTTCTTCAACATCTTCTCCTTTTCCCTTGGTCAACATAAGAGGTGTGTTTGTTTTCAATTTGGCTATCCTCCTCTTGCCTTTGTTAACCACTTGTGGAAGCTTGATTTCAAGATCTATCCTTTCCTTAGCCTCATCATATGTTCCAAAGTGTGGTGCCTTTGGATCAACAAGCTCATTAATTAAGGCTTCAATTATGTATTTTGCTTCATCAATGTTCACCTCACAGGGAAGAGGTTTTACCGATACAACTCTGGGTTTCACTACCTGAATGTAGATTCTATCATAGTCTACCATGAAACAAATGTCATCTTTATAATCTTCAACTAATTTCCTACTTATCCTAAATCTATTATTCATTTTCTCCTTGAAGACATCAAAATAATTATCCATTAAGCTAACAAATGTTTCTCCCATTTCTGCAATATACTCATTAATCTGATATAACACTAGCACATCCTTTCTCCATACTATTGTGCCTTTAGAAGGGAGAAACTTTTGAACATAGAAAAATAAACATGTAAACAAAGAACTAAATTTGCAAGGGTTATTTTTGGACGTTCTAATACTTTCCATGTTTTTGTTGAACTACTTCAACAACAAATCTGCAAGGTCATGTGATTGATTGTTCTTCACAACCTTATATGCCAAGTCTACTACTTCACATGACACATTGTTGAGATGGCTAGAATTGTATATCTTGTGAGCTATCACATGTATACCAAATTTTAGTTTAGCATTAGTTACACTACTAATTTTCATGCGTCTGCCATCCCACTCAACTAGGGTTATCTTTTCTAACTCCACTCAACCTAGGGATTTAGTGGTTTTGGCCTTGGAGAGCATGGGAAGGTCGATGATGCAATGAATCATCTTATTAGTAATCAAAACCAATTGCTTAAGCCATAACTAACCATTGTGAACTTGGCTTATGATGTATATAATCCATGTTATTTGAAAACTTCAAGGCAAGTGGGGAATGTGGGTTAAACCCTTGTCTTCCAAATGCTTATGTTTAGGTCTGAGAACTCCATTAACACATAATTATTCTAGGGCATCATCTATTTCTAGGGTTCCAATTTCCTAAATAGCACACTTAAAATGAGTCTGGATGTCATTAATGAGAAGTATCTTTGGAGGGATTTGTGATTGCACTCTATTTGGGTCGAGGGTTAAACAACCACCAGCACAAGTTTGAAATCTAGTGCTTTCCATTCTACTCCTTGGACCAACATCTCTAACCCTTTCCTTGCTTTTCTACTACTGCTTGATGCTGTCATGGCTACTTGGTAAGTTGTGAAGAACTTTGAAGAATTTTAGTTACAAATTCCGCTCAAAGTCACTTGATCACTCTACAATTCGCTTGATCGCAATAACACTTAGAATTCTCGATGAAAATGAATTTGATTTCCTACCTTTTGTTAAAACTTTTTGATTAATGCTTGGTATGAAGGTAGTTGGGATGACATTATGCTTGCCAGGCTATTATCCACTATCTATTTAAATTGTGCAGTAAAGGCTTCATAACTCAGTAATCAACCATGTTCATGTTACTCCTGACTTTGCTCGGTAGAGTCCCTGACCCGACCTTACTCGATAAAGAAGTAAACTTGGTGATAACTGATACCAATCTCACTTGATGATCTTTTTGTATCTTGAATACTGATTTGGATCTTTGTTTCCTTTCAATTGGGACTGTTTGGATGTAATCTTGACAATGCAGTTCTAGTTCTTCATCAAGAAATTAGTTGGAAATGGTGGAGTCACCCACTTCTTGAGTGACATGACCATCATTATTTGAACTAGCTTCCTTAGTAGAATTAGGAATCTATTGCTACATCATTTTCTTTCAAATGTTATATGCTTTTGCTTTCTTTTCATCTTCAACTCTACCTGTATTCATGCAATTTTTAGCTATATGACCAAGTTCAGTACAAGTGAAACATCTTATGTTGGTATCTCTCTTCCTTGTATGATGTTTAACACAATTCATGCCAATGTGTCCATATTCTCCATAGTAATGACATCTACACCAAGTGTTGTAATCCCAACCAAATATTGCTTTCACAATTTTCTCTACTGGATTGAATGACTTAGTTATGCAATCTGATGCCTTGTGACCTTGTTTCTTTCATTTCTGACACTTTCCTTCAAATTTTGGTTTCTCTTTGCATTTGTTAGCCTTCTGACTATGCTGACTACAATTGTAGCATTTACCATTGAATTTTGCTTTACCATTACTCCAATATATGTTTGATGTATGACCTATCTTACCACAGTGATTGAAAGTAGGTATTTGATTCCTTTGAGCACCTTGTTTGGAGGATTCACCTTCTTCTTTGTATCCAATTCCTACTTTACCTTTTTATCTATAGAGATTCTACTCATTTAGTTGATTCAATTGATTCATGTCTGCTTGGGATTTCATCATTCTTTCATTGATTGGTTTTTTAGTGTTTAGGTTATTTTTCAATCTTTCACTAATTTTTTTAGATCTCAGCTCATTTCTTATTCTTTCATTGATTTGTCTTTCTAAATTTAGATCATTTCTTAATATTTCATTGATTTGTCTTTGGCTCATGATTTCCTCATTTGCATTGGAGATTTGATCCATAAGATCTGCATGCTGAAGGGGTTGGTTTTGGATCTCATTGTTTCTTCCATCCATTTCTTCTCTCATCTTGTTCCTTTGTTCCAAGATTTCAAATAGCTTTACTGACCGAATTTCTTGTTCTCTTTTGGGTTTTTTTACTTCTTCTTGTAGGGAACCATTCTTCTCTAAGAGTTCTTTGATTGCATCATTTGCTTCATCTAAATTACTTGAAGGGAAAAAGTCTTCAATTCTTTCTTCAATGTACTAATGATCATTCATTTGATTTGAAAGTTCCTTCCTTCTTTTCAGGGATTAGGAAAGTTGCTTTGTAGCTTTCTTGAGATGTGCAATGGCCATTTCTAGATCCAACTTTTCATTTTCAATTGCCTTATCAAATCTAAATATCTCCATTTTCCTTGATCTTTCCTCAAGCTATCAAACTTTATCCTATGAACCACAAAGATTTGATACCAATTGTTGGAAATATTCAAGACTAGCTAGGTTACTGAGAGGGGAGGGGTAAATCAGTAACCTCAAAAACTTTACCAAATTCAAATCTTAATTGCAATAATCCAATTACCATTTAGTTCATTAAATCAAATCTAACTATATGCATGAGCAACTGAAAACATAAAACATTCATAACACTTGAACATAATAATTTAGTGACCTAGAAACCTTCCAAATAAAAAGCAAAACTAGGGTGGGGACGATACCCACAAAACTCCAATACTGTAGCATAAAGTTGGCATGTTAAGGCTTAGAATGATCACTTCTAATGATCTACCCTATTAGGAGAAATTAGGACTACTAGGTCCACCTTGTTAGAGGTTTTACAAACACACAATGAAGTATGCACTCAATGAAGAGATTTGAGAAAAGACTATTAAGTCTACCTTGTTAAAGGATTTGGACTAGTTCACCTAATAGGATGAAACAGTGGATCTCTGACTCACAACTAATTTGCTAATAGAGATTCCTCGAAGTATTCATCACCTTTGTGTGATAGATATGACTCTGCTACTCCTTTTTTGACATGGCCTTACAATCCACTTTGTCTACTGCTAGTTCACATTTGCATGCTTCTATTTCACATTATTGTCACACTTTTATACTACTTTGGATATGATACAATATATTACATATATATCAATCCAATTTACATAATTAAAAAGTCGGCCAATATACAAGTTAACATCAATATTACAAAGTCGGCCCATATGTAGGTACTTGGGTTTTGAAGATTAACTTGGTGAAGTTTAGATACTCGACATCCACTATCACTACTCTGCATCATCATGCATTTAGTAGAAGTAGAAGCTCAGTCCATACTAATCATCTTAAAGTAGTCTCGAACTCGATCTTCCTGGTGACTCGATAGATACTATGTAAGTTGATATAAAGTGAATTACTCATTTACCATGAATGCACTCGATAAAAACTAATCTCCATACAGCTCGGTTAACACTAAATTTGCTTTACATGAACTGCTAGCTTAGTAGAAATGTGCAAAGCTTGGTAACCACTAAACTACTCAGGTTGAACTGTTAGACTTCACACTGCCTGATTTTGCTTGGTTTGAACTGTTGCACTTCACACTAACTGAATTCACTTGGTAACCATTGGAATGCTCGGTAGGAACTATAGTGCTTGGTGGCTACTAAAATGCATGGCAAACACTATAGACTATTCAATGAGCTCAATAGCCATATAGAGTCTAAATAAGTGTTGTCACTAATAACAAACTTGACTGAATTTCAATAGCAACTTCCATAATATCTGTGCCTAACATACATTCACTGTGCAACACACTTTTCACACTCACACTATCTATGCAACATAAGATCTTTACTTATATCTTGCACATTCAAAACTTGTTGCTCAATTAGCTTATATGTCTTCACACACTGTACAACATTATTTTTCTACTATGCTCTATTCTACACTATTAAATACCAATGTACTTAAACTTCCTATAACTTGCATCGTAGTGATCATACACATATGTGCACTGGTATATGTCATCATTAAAATTTTACAAACCTTTCCTCAACTTTGCATAAGGTAACTCCCTCTGCATCATTCATACTATTAAGATCTATTCATTGTACTCTTGCAAACTATCTCATACTTAGACATTTTTTTGTCACTCAATGCATAAATGAAATGTTGAATATATGTTGCCATAAATGACAACCATCAAGACATCTAACTGACCATATTTCTAACAAGTCAAATACAATAGAACCTCCAATCATGGATCTATACTTCTTCTGCTCTACTACAGGTGTCTCATATTTGTTGGATAACTTGTGACTAGTTATCATAGGTGTACCAGTAGGTTTACAACTTTCTAAACCAAATATTTTCAAAAATTCATTTAATATTTATCTTGTGAAATGAAAATACCTTCACTATTTTGTACAATCTGTAATACTAGGAAAAACTTCATTTCTACTATCATGCTCATTTCAAACTCATGTTCATCTCTTTATCAATCTTATCAGTTTCTTCATTGTTACCTCCAAAAATTATGTCATCAACAAATATTATAATAATCAACAAAGCATTTTCAACTTCTTTCAAGTATAAGTTATTATCTGCCATACCTTTATCAAATCCAAGATTTTCCAAATAACTATCCAACCTTGCATACCAAGTTCTAGGTGCTTTCTTCAGACCATATAGAGATTTCTTTAGTCTGCATACCATGTCTCTATCTTCTAATAAAGGAAAACCTTCACGTTTCTCAATATAAACCTCTTCTTCAAGTTCTCCATTCAGAAAGGTTGATTTAACATCCATCTGATGAACCTTGAACTTCTTATTCATTGCATAAGCCAAGAACATCCTTACTACTTCCATTATGGCTACAAGTGCATATGTCTCCTCATAATCTATGGCTTCTTGCTATGAATATCCCTTGCATACAAATCTAGCCTTGTTCCTTACAACTTCACCTTGTTCATTCATCTTGTTTCTGAATACCCATTTGGTTCCTATCACATTCTTGTCTTTACATCTAGGAACTAACTCTCATGTATCATTCTTCACAATTTGATCTAATTCTTCCTTCATTTATTGAATCCAATAATCATCTTTACATGCTTCATCTATGCTCTTAGGCTCAACTTGAGATATCAAACATATCTCCTCATTTACTATGTTCCTTGTCATCACACCTTTGTCTTTGCTTCTAATTATCTACTCAAGAGGATGATTATTTGTCAAATTCCTATTAGAGGTAGGAGTTGACATCTAAACTCTTATCTCTTCTCTAGGTTTAGATCTCTAGTCCCCTATCTACTCAATGGTTAGCACATCATACTACAAATCATTGTTAATCTCAAAGAAAATTTCAGCATTTTGTCTAACAATTCTAGAATTATCTTCTTCTTCACCTGACTTATAATCTACCATATTTTCCTTAGTTCAAAATTTTTCATTAGTTCTTTAGTTAAAGTGTCTGTAAGCCTTTCTTTTCAATGAATAGCCAAGAAACATACTTCATCAGTTCTTGGATCAAACTTACCAATGTCATCATCTCTCTTAATATAACATTTTCTCCCAAATATTTTGAAATACTTAACTGATGGTGAGTAATCAAACCATAGTTCATAAGGTGTCTTATTCATACCTTTTCTAATATGTACTCTGTTTAGAGTGTATACTATTGTATTGATTGTTTCTTTCCAAAATGTCTTAGAAACATCATTCTCAAACGTTGCTTCTACTACAAACTTATTTCTTATTTTAGTAATCTCATTCTACTTAGGTGTTCTAAGTGAAGAAAGTTGTCTTTTGATTCCATTTTCTTCACAAAATATGTTAAACACTCTAGAGGTGAATTCTCCTCCTCTATCAGATCTCAAATACTTTATCTTAACACCATATTCATTCTCAAATCTATTCTTAAATATCTTAAACTTCTCAAAAGCTTCATATTTATCTTTAAAAAATGCTACCCACATCATTCTAATGAAATCATAAAGTACCTTTCACCATAGAGTCCTCTTGTTCTAGAGGGATCACTTATATTAGTGTGAATGATCTCCAACTTCTTTGTGGTACTAAACTTATTGCTAGGAATGAAACTTTCTTTTTTTGCCAAAATTCATTCTTTACACACAACATTAGTAGGCTTTGTAATCTTAGGCAAGTCTCTAACCGCAAAAGTGCTACTAACCTTTACAATATTATCAAAGTTTATGTGATAGAATCTTCTATGGCACAACCAACTATTATCCACTTTAGCTACCAAACATGTCATTTCAGTAGGATTCAACTAAAATACATTACCTCTAGATCTTGTGCCAGTTTTTATCATCTTACCATCTTTCTCTTTGATAATGCAAGTATTCTCAGTAAATTGCAACTGATAACCCTTGTCCACCAACTTTCCAATACTCAACAAGTTATGCTTCAATCCATCAACAAAATAAACATCGTCAGTATTAGTTTTACCATCAAGAGTAATGGGTCCAATTCTTGTTATCTGACAAGTAGCATTGTTACCAACTCTAACGATACCTCCATCATGATTCTTTAACTTTATAAACTTATTCATATCACCAATCATGTGATGTAAACAACCACTATCAATTATCCAATTAGATTTCTTTTCCACTTGGGAAACTAGAGCTCTTTCTTCTCTAATTTCTCTATCAAGATCATCTTCCTTGATAGCCACAAATCCTATTTCATCATCAGTTTCACTTTGATCTTTCTCATTAGTTTCTTCATCTTCATTTGCATAAAAGTAATCTCTATCTCTATCTTCTAGGTTTGAACTTTCCCTTATACATTTTTTTCTCTTTTAGGTCATTTAGATGTATAATGACCAAATTCATCACAAGTCCAACATTTAAATATTTTCTTACCATCTTTTTCTCTTCTCACACGAAGGGATATTCCTTCCTCAATCTTCTTGTCTTCATCAAATTTGTTGCTACTAGAGAAATCTCCAAGTGTTCTTAGACTCCTTGTCAGATTAGTTTGAATGATCAGGGTACTAAAATTTGTCTTGACTCTAGCTAGATCTCCAGACTGTCTCAGATCCACTTCTATAGATTCTAATTTTCCAAGAAATGCTTCCTTTGTGAAATCCTTATTGTAGGTTATTACTAGCTAAATCATTTGAGCTACTTGCTTAAATGGTGGTGTCCAACTTTTCAAGATCTTCCATATAACTTCATCTTCTTCCTTGTTTCCACCATGAGACCAAATTCTTGAAACAATTTTTGATATTCTACCAATATAACTTATTATAGATTCATCTTCCATCATTTAAGAATCTTGAAATGCATATATCCAATTTTTTGATCTCATTCTCTTTTCATGTGTATCCCCTTCAAAAGTAGATTCTAATGCTTTCCAAATTTCATAAGATATTTCAAGTAAATTTACCTAACTTTATTCATTCTCTGGAAGAGCTGATAGTAGAGCTTCTCTTTCTCTCATGCTACACATGAATAGATCTCTCTCATCTTCAATGCAACCTTCTAGATTTTCTTCTTCAATAATTTTCTTCTTACTCTTTGTCAAGATCCAATATCTTGGACCCCTGAACAATAGATGAGTCATCATCTTCTCCTTCCAATTATCATAATTGGCACCATCAAATCTAGGACTATCCTTTCTAAAAATATTTTCCATCGATCTCCCAAAGTTGTTAAGCGTATCCTTTAAGGACCTAATACTTTGATACCAATTATTAGAATATATAGTCCATTGATATAACTAAGAGGGGTGTGAATTAGTTATCCAACTATTATCATAATTATCAACCTTAAACAAACTTAAACATATGAGAAATATAAACCAAAACCACAACAAGATACTCATGCACAATAACACTAGATATGTTAATTAGGAAACCCTCAATCAAAGGGAAAACCCTGGTGGTGATGATACCCACAAGATGAGGTACCAATATAAATATTCCTTGTTAGAGGATGGACCCTATTAGGAGTCTATAAATACATACATTACATATGAGTCCCTGTTAGGAGACCTTGAATATTTGTTAGGAGATTTCAACCTTGTTAGGAGTTGTTCCAACCTTGTTAGGAGTTGTAGAAGACAGCTGGACCCACTACCCAAACAGCTTCAAAGGCAAGACCAATGAACCCATTGTCCAAATGATCTCTATATTATTCCTTGAAAAACAATAGAATTGTACTATATTGTTCCTTCATGATTCTTTGTCTTGTCAACCAGACTTTTACTCCTTCTAATCTTGTAACCAAATCACAAATCTTACATTTAATAATCCCTTGGATCGCTTACATGAATTCCTCAAGCACTCTGCTTCTTTTTGCACTTTTTACTTCTTACAACAAAGGATACACTTTACAATCAAGGAAAACATCTTTCCTTTATACCATATCTTCATAATAATTCCTTAAGTTGGCCTTGAGGCTTTCCCAATTAATTATAATAAGATAATTAATTAATTACAATTACAATAGCACTATCATCTCATGATCTATACAAAAATTTACACTTGTAATACTAGGGCTTGCACACTCATTGATATTATCAACTAGTTGTCTTTTGTCACTACCTGACTACTCATCTTCTCATTGCATCTCAAATGTAAGATAGCTAACTTATATCAGGAACTAATTTTCCAATACTCTTTCTCTAAACTAATGTTTGTAAATTAGGTATAACTTTTGTACATCTTTGACTTAGACTCTACACAATTAACCATGTCATTAAGACACTATTTTGAATATGTCTATAACTACACGTTACCAGACAATCCAACCATTGTCCATACCATCAAGATCTATGTCTTATACTTAGCCAATCTTTATAAAAATTGTGCTATATTGACATCAATGACAAACACAGTCATGAATGCAACATGTCAATACTCTCCAATGCTCAAGATCCTCCCCCAATGTAGTATCATCAGCATTCATGCTAACAAATTTACTAGTAACTATATAAACTCATTTAAATAATCTATAACAAATCCACCTTCTTTCATCTTCATATTAAATAAATGCTTCACATAAAATACCTTGTTTGAAGTGGAGGGATTTTCATATAGTTTTCTTATGGTTTACATCAACTCTTTCATCATCTTTTCATTTGTGATGTTAAATGTCACTAATGGTGCTAAGCATAATTGAATACTTATCGGTGCCTTTCTATCCAAAATTTCCCACTCCTCATCTATCAAAGTTCCCTCTTTCTTGGCTTTTCCTTCTAATGGCTGCCATAAATCCTTCTAATTAAGATAGTCCTCCATTTTCATTTTCCATAACTAAAAGTTCTACCCATTAAACTTCTCAACATTTGGCTTACCTTCATCTTTCATCACTCCCACTCAATCATGAGACCTTCGTATAGAGGATAGCTAAAAAAATGACAACAACCTAGGATAATAAATACAAAAAAAATAATGAAAGTCTAGGCTACAAAAAAAATAGGAAGACAGTCTAGCTCGGATACCAATTTTTACGATTAAGACCAATAAAAAATAATAATAAATCACACAGAAGAGAATACAAGACACAAGTATTTAACATGCTTCACTCAATCCTTGGGCTACATCCACCACTAGCAAGTCCAATATTATTATTATCCTATAATTATAATTTATAATCCCTTACAACACAATATCACTGTAAGAAGATATAACCTCATCATACATTATGAAATCCCTAACCCTAATCCATTTTATACAAGCTTTTGCTACTTACAAAATTAGCTCTAGAACAAGTCATCCAAAAGAAAAATAGCAACTGACACTTTTTACAATAGTGAGTCACTTTTGGCTTTGGGGGCACTACCCCCATAAACCCTTGTGGGGACATTTCCCCTCGACCCCACCCTATACTACAACAAGAAGCACACTTGGGGAGCTACCCTAGGACCCCACAGGGGGCACTTCTCCCAAAGCCCTATAGAAATAATCTAGGGGGAAACCACGTTGAATAAACCTCTGAGTCTGATTAGGATTTACATCACAATAAAATACACTTGAGAACCAATGTTATTATGAAATTATTGGATGAATGCATTAGGAATTTTGTGAAAAGAATTAATAGAATAGGGTGGCAAAGAACAATACTATTGCAAAGTTTTTCCATGAAAAGTAAAAGAAAATAATTTAACTAAAATCCAATGATCATGAGCTTAATCACTACATAGAACTTGAAAGGTTTTAAAATAAGCCATAGGGTCACCCTTACCATGATAAGTATTAAGGTGAGGCATATCAGCTTATTGAAGGGAAGTGGTATGGCTAATGTCAAAGAAAAAAGACTACCCATATCACATGTAGGAATATTGAACTTGGATGAGTAAGGGAAGTAAGTTTTTGTTGCAGAGAAGAGACAATTAGGGAAAGCCAAATGATAGTAGAATCATTAAAGGAAATAATTGGAAATGACACATTTGATACACTATGAAGAGTGTATGAATTGGATGAAATGTAAGGTGTTATAGGTGGGACACTAGGAACCACATAAGGAGGTGTAAGAATTTGCCTAAGGCAATAATTCAACACCAAGATAAAGAAGCTCAATAGATAGCACAAGAGAGACTAATGATTATCAAATGAGAATCTCAATAATGATCAAAACAATAATGGATATCAAATAAGTACACTCTAGAAGTACATGTATATAAAGGCATCTAGAATGACTAGGAGTTACCAAAGAGATAAACATTACAACTAAGCATATGTCCACCAAGAGTGGATTATCCTCCATTGTGCATGAATGTACATGCAACAATGAGAGGATAAGAATACCAAGGTGTATATCATAAAGAGATGTTTTAGACACCATGTGCTCAAATATGTTGCTAAATCCTGTGTTGTCAACAAGACAACTCATATGATTATGCATATTCCTAAGTGTCTACATGACAACTAATGTGCTAAAGAATTAACCTAAGTAAACTTAAGTAAAGTGTAATAATAATTAATTATTTACACTAACACCCCCCCTTAAGTGCAACTTATGGGAATGCACTTAAGCTCACAAAGCTAAATGCAAAATGTAATGTGGGTCCCGACTACTAGGCCATGTTAGGTACCCATGTACAAATGCAATGCTCTATATACAATGCTATGAAATGCAATGCAATCTAAACCTCCTCCAAAAAGAGAGATAAGTACAATAAAGAAGAGAAGAGTCATGTGACCCCCTTAGTGAAAAATATCACACCCTCAAGAGATCTTGCAAATGAAGATACTTGACCTCAATGAAGGGCTTGGTGAAGATATCTACAATTTTCTATTCTATAGGACAATACTACAATGCAATGACCTGCTCCTAAATCAAATCTCTAATGTAGTGCATATGAACCTCAATGTGTTTTGTGTGTTGATGTTGCACTAGATGTTTTGATTTTTCAATGACACTCTGATTATCACAATGTATCACTATGGGTCTAGGTATGTCAAAACCAAACTCCTTTAGAATATGTTGTAAAAAAATATCTTTTGTAGCTATAGTTATAGCTCCTCGATACTCAACTTCAGTGGATGAAAGAGAAATAGTGTTATGTTTTTTACTTTGCCAGCAAATGGGGTAGGAACCAAGATGAAACATGTATCCTAAAGTGATTTTGTGAGAATCAAGATCCCCTGCACAGTCTAAGTCTGTATAACCCACTAACTGTAGTCTAGTACCAGTTGCATAGCATATCCCATATGTATGTGTACCTTGGGTAAGATGCATTTAGTTGCCTTCTAGTGAAGTTTATGTGGCTCTTGCATGAAGCAAGAAACTAAGCCAACTACAAATGATATGTCAAGCCATGTATGTGTCAAGTAGATGAGACTTTCAATGAACTATCTATACAAAGTAGCATCAACAAGTGGAGTGGAACACTTTGCTTCTAACTTAAAACCTAAAAGAAATGGAGTAGATGCAGCCTTGCAGTCACTTATGCAAAATCAAGCAAGTAGATCAAGAGCATACTTGGGTTGTGATAATATGATCCCTGATGGAGACTTTTGTATCTCAATACCAAGGAAATAATGAAGTAGACCCAAGTCAATAATGGAAACTATGTCCTGCAAAGTAGACTTGACACTATCAATGATGCATGTTGTATTCCCTGTAATGATTAATTCATCAACATAAAGCACAAGGAGCAAGTGAGAATCATCCTGGTGAAGAATGTAGACATTCAGATCTGAATGACATCTGGTGAATCCTGCTGAGAGAAGGAAAGAATCCATCTTGGCATACCAAACTCTTGGAGCTTGTTTGAGTCCATAGATAGACTTTTTCAACTTGCATACCAAAGTAGAATCCTAAATGAAACCTTGTGGTTGCTCCATATAAATCTCCTCATAAAGATCAGCATCAAAGAATGCACTCTTCACATCTATCTGATGAACAACCCACCTCTGAGCTACAGCTATAGCACTTTTCACATCCATCTGATGAACAACCCACCCCTGAGCTACAGCTATAGCTAGTGTCAAATGAATGGAGTTCATTTTTGCAACTGGGGAAAAGGTCTCAGTGTAGTCAATACTAGGCACCTAAGAGAATCCTTTTGCAACAAGTTTAGCCTTATACTTATCCACATTTCCATCCACTGCAAACTTGGTCTGATAGATCCACTTACACTGAACCAATTTTCTCCATTAAGAAAAGATACTAAGTTCCATGTGTTGTTTCTCATAAGAGAATTGTATTCTTCCTCCATTGCTTTATCCCATTCTAGAATTATTGAAGCTTCTTTGAATGATTGAGGATTAGAAGCAACTACAATATAAGCATAAGGGAGTGAGTTATGTTGTGATGTTGTCCTCTTAGTAGCTAAATGATTCCCTACCAATGGTTTGGCTGCATCCAATGTTTGTTGAGCCCATTTTGGTCTAGTGGAAGAAGATGTAGAAGTAGAAGGGATTCTGTCAACCTCATCTATCTATTGCCTATGTTTGGGTCATGGAGGATCATCTTCCAAGTCATTGTCATCACTGTCACTCTCTTCAATGAAAGAGAAAGAAGGAGGAGTTGAAGAAGTAAAGCTTGGACAACTTTCTTATAAGTGTACACTCCTCTCATATAAAATTTCATGTGTCTCTAGATCCATCAATTTGTAGGCTTTATGAGAGTCTTCATAACCAAAAAAGATGCAAGATTTACTTTAATGTTCCAAAGCCATGAGTTTTTGTGGAGGTATTCATGCCCATGCTAGACAACCAAAGACTCTAAAGTGCTTTATAATAGGCTTCCTTCCATTCCAAGCTTCAAGGGGAGTTAAACCATCCAAAGCTTTATGAAGATTCCTATTCTAGATGTAATTTGCACAATTTATTGCTTTAGCCAAAAAACTTGATCAAGAGACTTATGTAGTAGCATGCAAGTGGTCATCTCCTTGAGGGTTTTGTTCTTCCTTTTTGCAATACCATTTTTCTATGGAGTGTATGGTACTGAATGTTGAAGGTCAATTCCCTCTTGAGTACAAAAATCTATAAGTCTTGAGTTCACATACTCCCTTCCATTATCTCTTCAAAGAACCTTGATGGCTTTTTCTAACTACTTTTCTACTTGAGCCTTGAAGGTGAGAAATCATTCAAACACTTCACTCTAATGATCCATGAAGAACACCCAAGTATAGCAAGAATAATCATCGATGAAGGTGAGTGCATAACAAGACTTTCCAAATGATGGCACTGGAAATGGGCCCTCCACATCACTATGAACTAGTTCAAGAACACATTGTGCTCTCCTAGACTTCCCCTTGTCAAACATTTTTTCTAGATGCTTCCCAAGTGTGCAACCTAAACAAACACCATCTGAGAACTAGACTTGAGGTAGACCATGAACCATGTTCTTGTTGCTACGCTATTGAAGATACCTATTGTTGAGATGTCCAAACCTCTCATGCCATAGTTTACTTTCTGTATTTGAATGAATTAATAAGGCTTGTGCATTAGATTTAGGCACAAAAGAAGAGAAGTGTAAATCTTCACCTATTGCAACCATAGAATGATCTTTGATGCTTTTCAAAATTCACAGGTGTTAAATAATCATTACATAAAGTAAACTTAAGTAAAGTGTAATAATAATTAATTATTTACACTAACAAGAGGATTAGGATAAGTGTAAGTTACACTATTGTACAAAGGTTATGAGGTAGTTAATGAAGTGGGTGGAACAATCATAAGAAGAGAAGGAATGAAAGACTCATGATAGGAGGATTAGATGGCTAAATAGAAGTATTCACAATAGGAGAAATAAAGGTAGGAATTCTAGATATAGGTGTGGAAATATTCAAGGAGGGTTCAACACTACTGACTGGTGGAACCATTCCTATTTAAGATGCATCTTACACTAAAGGCTTAACATGAGAGTGAAAAAGGTGAGTAAGACAATGAAAAATTTTAACACCATGTTCATCATTACATATGAATTTATTAAGGGTTTCAAAAGTAGCAATAGTATTAGTATTGTGATTATGTTGAAAAAGTCAACCATACATTTTATGAATTTTAGTAGAAATGTTATGGACTTATTTAGGAGGAACCCTTAAAGCCTCATCTTTATTTTGAGATAAATGAGAAGATTTATTCTACATTGAAGGATTAGGATCATGGGAAATCATAGGATCATTAAAGTTCATAAGTAGAGGAGAAGAGGATTTCAATAAAAAAAAGCCATCCATGAGTCTACAACTTCTCCTAATGGGAACACTATAGGTAGTACTTAAGGTAATGAAGCTCATACACCAAGAAAATAAAGATGAAACAAAAGGTATATAACATTAAGGCATGAAATATATCACAAAGAATACAATTGAAAAGTAAAAGATATTAAATGTAATAATCTAACTCCAAAATGTAAAGAATATAAATAGAATGTAAATGAAAATCTAATTCCAAATCAAAAGTTGAAATGTCTCTAGTAGGGTTCACAAAATATGGTGAACACCCAAAGAAATCAAAATCCAAAAAGAAAGAGGGCACTAGTTTGGTACACCAAATATGTCTAGTGGGGCATAACAATCAAGGAAAGTAAACCTAAGCTCATGACATAAGCTAACACCTCAAAGGAAAATAAGTAAATTTATCCTTTCAATCCCAATTCCAAGGTAAGTAGATCTAGGAATACTAGTGTTAACCCAATGATAAAGGAGCACTAATGCAAAACAAGATCTAATGGTGTTGAAATTAGAGAAAGGATACAAAAGTTCTTGAAACACTAGTATAGAAAGAGTTATGAAATGAAATTTAAAAACTATATGTAGGAAGTAGATATGCTAAGAAAATGAAGGTAATTGGAGGACTCACCTTAAGAATGAATAATTTTGAAGCTATTTTTTTTATGTTTGTACAAATCCAATCAATGAATATTTTGGGACCTAAAACTAAAACTGTGAGATCTTTGAGACCCAAAAATTACTCATTTTTTTGGAAGAGTCATATTTTCTTAGCAAGGGTAACCTTTCCCTGAGTAAGGAAGAAATAAGGCCCTAATTAGCAATTTCCAAACCTGAATTTATTTTTACACTTTTGAAGTTCTACGAAGAGGGAATTCAAATCCATAACCTATTTTCCTTTTCGAGATCTACAACTTGTAAGGAAAATGGTATTGTTTGTTGATAGGAGAATTCCCTTGGTCAAACCTGAGTTTAGGAATTAACCTTGGGTTGAAATAATTGAAATGTTAAAACGTAAAGTAAATGCATGAATTCACCTTACAATACTAGGATCTCTCAAATTGAATGTAGTGAGCTTACTTTACCAATTAAATTACATCAAGTAGAATGTGGACGAATGGATGTATGATATGAAACAAAGGACCTTAAATGTATTGAGGGAGATCTTGAATGGCAAATAAAATCCTAAAATTTCTTGAATGCTTGAATCCATGATCTTCACTAGAGGAATTTTTTGAATGCTTGAAAAATTTAATGCTTGGGTACTTGAGTGCTTATGAATGATAGATGTTTATGGATGAAAAATGAGGCAAATGGTTGGGTTTATAAAGGGGTTAGAATTAACTTTATCTTATAGGCCAGCAGCCTAGAAATTAACATCCTAGAATCTTAGGGTGTTTTTTAATGGTGAACATTCATAATTTTGTGAATTTTAGATATTTTTTTTGCTAGTAATTTGGCTAAAAATTAAGATTTAATGCAACCTAAATCACCACATTTTTATTAAATTTAGTTCTAAAATATTTGAAATCACTCGATAGTTTATTTTATTAAAAAATTTAAACTCAAAGATTCGCCACAATATTTGATACATGATTAGATTTGATTCACCTAAATATTATATATTATCGAAGACATTAAAATTAATTTACCAATAATTATCATAATTATTAGTTACTTTAGGGATATATTAACAATATTTAGTTTTCACTATTGATTTAAAATATGATGTAATTATCCTCATAACTTCCACAAGATAAAACATGTTCAATTTTGATTTGTAATATTCCATGATGATTAGTGAACTTCCTATTATTATTGAGATTCACCAATATTTTCTACTAAAAAATTATTATTTCAAAATAATCACCAATGTAAATAATATTTAAAATAAAAAATCAAGAGATTCACTTATAAAAATAAAGTATTTTTTCAAAACAATGAAAGGTTTGCCAATAATTTATGTATTTATCTCGAGGGGGGTTTCTTAAATTTTACCCTACCCTAGATCAATCTAAACATGAGACCCGAGCAGTGAACCCAAATTAGGTATCAAGAAGGGATGTAATGTATCCATGATTGGCTTAGAAGAGACACATTACATCCTTGTTTGAGTAGGAATACACAATATCCCTTCTAACCAGGGTGGAAAACCCTTTGTATTCCCTTGGGGTCCCAAAATAGCTCTTGGATGCTAAAAATTAGGTGAAAATTTTAAATATGGCCATTATAGTGCAGAAAATAGATTTTGAGTGACTGGATGAAGAAAGGGGGAGACCTAAGTGGTTAGATTCTACCTCAAGATCTATGCCATGAAATAGGAGAATTAAAGAGAATCTATTAGGTCCTACCATAATTTCACCTATGATAAATGAGAAGAAAGGAGGAGAGATCCAAATAAATGATCATCAGAATTAAATAGGTGTTAAACCATCATTAAATAAAACTTCCAATGTAATGAAGTGCAATTTTGATCATGAAAGAACTATAAATTAAGGATTACTTACTTTATTTTATCATCTATTACTTCTATCAATTGCATGCATGTGTTCCATAAAAATTTCATTACATTCATTTTATAAGAAAGTTTTTAAGGTACAACCAAGGAGTTTAAGTATAGAAAGAAAGGATTCATTGAAGGTGCTTACTTTATGTCATCAGTCATGGATCTCCCTCTCAATATATTTCTTATTTATTCACAAGAGATTGTTGAGTTGGCCATCAAGGAAGAAGATTCAAATTCATCAATATTGCACAAGTATTCATCCTTCAAGAATTCAAGAGCATACTTACATATATGGATCTAATATTTGGTACTTGAATATCTATTGAATTTTTAGAGACATCGTCATTATCATTATACATTATTTATATATATATATATATATACAAGTAAGTCTACATCTTTATGGATAGTAGATCCAAATCCACCCATAGAGATTTTTTTTTTATAAGCAAGAGGTCAAGGACATATATTAAAGAGTAAAACCCAACTTGTGAGGCACTAAAAGGACAAAATTGGGTGATGATCCCTTTGTTTTAGCCCATTGTAAAAATATATCCTTTATTCCATATCCAATGGTTATAATTTTCCATCTTCTCCAAAGATATCCACTCTTGTTCCTTAAATTACCTAAAATGTTATGGAAATACTAACCAAAATCAATAACTCCATATTTATTTGTTAGTGGTTAGAAAACCTAAATAAAGGTACTATTAAAAAGATAAAACTAAGAAATTCCAGAAGGCCATTAACCAAAGATTAAGGAGTATAAACCCATAAAGTCTTAAAGGCTTATTTAAATAGAAAAGCAAGACATCAAATAAAATAAAAATCAACACACCCAAAGTTGATTAATAACATCACAAAGTACCTTTTCAAAATACTTCTACATACCAATCAAACTGATACATCTCAAAATATGATCAAATAGAGAGCAAGGAAAAAAGATTGAAAGAGGGGAGGCTTCTACCAATTACTTAAAGGGGGTAATAAAAGTCTCCCTTATGACCTCAAATTTCTAACTTTTCAAAAATTTAGAGTTTACGAATGTAATCATGATTCAGTAAGGGGGAGAACACAAAAACTAATGATATCTCTCTCTATCTACTTAAAAGGAAATTTGTACTTACCATATTTTTCAAGCCTTGTAACAAAAAAATAATGAGGAAGATGAGGCACTAATTAAGCAGTTGATGCTAGAAAGGCATTAATCCCCATATTAATTAATTCATCTTCTTGTGATTACCTTCCTAATAGATATGGTAGAAAATAATTTTGTAAAATATTTGCTAAGTTTTAAAGATATAGCTAATTTCTAATCTATTTTCCAGTTAGGAAGGGAACCTTTTCTAAGGGCATTAATTATGATGGTAGAATTCCCTCAATTTCTAAAAAATTAATATTTAAGGATTTGCACAACCAAACACCCTCCACTAGAGTAGAAATCTCTTCCCAATTATTAGTACATTCACCTATGTATTTTGACAAGTTAGATACTTTAATGCCTTGATAATTTTGAATGCAACACACTATACCTTCTTGACCCAGATTTCATCTAGAGGCTCCATCAAAATTGAGCTTCAACGAGTCATCCTGTGGAGCCTACCAAACACATTCTAATCTCTTTAATTTACCTATATTCCATCTAGCACCCAGAAACGGAGAAATTTTCAAATAAATCCATCTACCTCTCATCCTTCTATCCCAATGAGTTATCTAAGTGTGTTTGGAGAGGGAATTAAGAAGTCTTTTGTTAGTTAATTCAATGATAAAGACTTCAATCTTTTTCTTTAATTGATGAACAAGCACTTTCTTATCCTAGAAGATTCAATGGTTCCTCTCCTTCCATAGTTCCCATAGAATTATGGAAGGATATTAAATCCAAAGGCTATGAAATATACTATGTGTTCTTAGCAGAGGCCAAGAAGTCAACATAATCCCAATTGAATTTGGAAAAGCCATCATAACTCTCAATTGTAAACATAGGCAATGCCAACATGAGCTTGAGTAAGGGCAGTTGAGAAAGAGGTGGTTAGTAGATTACACATTAGATTCATGTAGAAGGATTATGAAAGGCACCTAAATCCAAAACTTTTTTAAAATTCCTATTGTAAGGGCCCTCAAATGAAGGATAATCCATGAGAAAAATCATGCCTTCGGAAGGAAAAACTTATACCAACACAAATAGATAAGGAAAGGAGATAGAGACAATTATTGAAGAGATTCAAGATACAAATAGCCCATTTTTAAGTTGTACTCTCTCTTTTTTCTCTGCGTCCTAGATGAGTTTATCCTCCCCTCTCTTAAAGGATATCACTCTAGATCTTAGAATTGACTAAAGAATAAACTTATGTTCTAAGGGAATGTCTTCAACATCAAGATTTATCCACTTCCAATACAATGCATCTTCTCCAAAAATCACATAGTCCTTCACCTTTTCTCCCTATCTCTCTAACAAATAAGATTTGGCTTTCAGAAGGAAAGGATAACAAACAAGGGGCTTATAGACACCCTAAGAGTCTTCCCAAAACAAAGCCTCCTTTCCATCCCCTAGATTCCACGAGAACTTATTTTGAATAATATTTATGCATTTCAAGAGGAAATTCCAAAATCTTGAGCCTTTGGGATGGTTGACCTCCCTAAAGATATTTATTAGATTAGGGGATGAAAGGTATTTGTGGGAAATAATCCTACTCATTTGAGATTAGAGAACCTAATCATCCTTCATAATAACCTTGGTCCTAAGGCCATTCCTTGACATCTAATATTTTTTATACCAACTCCACCTAGACTTTTGGACCTACAGATTTGGTCCCATGAAAGAAGGGAAGACTTATGACAATTTGCATTTCCCTACCAGAGAAAGATTCTAAGTAGACCTTCAATTTCAACCACTTTTCTATTTGGGGGATCCAAAAATGAAAGCTAGTAAATAGGCTACACTAACAAAACAACAAAAATAATAGTCTTCCTAACTATTGAGGAAAGAAATTTACCTTTCCATCCAGCCATTTTTACTTTTAATTTTTCTACTAAGGGATCCCATAGTTTAGAAATATTGTGACCCAAATTGAGAGGGAGACCCAAGTATCTACAAGGCAAGATATATTTTTTAAAGTTGAAAATTGCACAAACTTGAGCTCCAAATTGGTGGAAGTGTTGAAGAAGAAGATCTCTAATTTATCTCTATTAATCTCCTAACCTAATTCCTTAGTATAGTTACCTAGAATATCCCTCTAGGAATAGGCCTCTCTACTCGATCCTTCTCCAAATAGCATTGTATCATCTACAAAATATTGATGTGTAGATGGTTCCTCCCCATTGGTTATTGAGATACCTTAGATTGATCCTTCCATTCTTGCTCGTGTAATTGACCTCCCTAATGCATCATTTGTTAGAATAAATAGAAAGGGAGAAATAGGGTCTCCTTGCCTCAATCCATGAGAAATAGTAAAAAATCCTACCAAGGTGCTATTTATTAAAATAGACATTTCTAGAGTAGATATACATTCAAAGATTAAATCTATCCATTATTTAGAGAAACCATAAGCTTCAACAGATTTGCATAAAAAGAGCCAATCTACCTTATCATATGCTTTCATAATATCCAATTTGATGATCATATCGGGTAGATTATTATTTTGAACTGAATTAGCAACCTCCTAGGCTAGAATGATGTCATCATATATTGATCTTTCTAGTAAAAAACTTGTTTCTTCCTCACTAATAAGACTAGACAACATCTTTTGAAGTTTGGTGGCCAACATTTTAGTAAAGATCTTGTAGAGAGTATTACATAAGGCTATGGATCTGAAATTGTTGAAAGATTCTACCTTATCCTTTTTTTGAATAAGGGCTATAAAAGTATTATTGAATTCTCTCATCAGTTTTTCAAAGTTCCAGACTCCTTCCAAGGCTTCTATTACATCTTTTCCTATGAATTTCTAGCATTTCTAAGAGAAAAAGGTTAGAAAACCATCATGACCTAGAGACTTATCTGGATTCATTTTTTTTAGGACATCTTCAACCTTTGATTTGGTTATCTTCTATAACAAGATGTTATTTTGTTTTGTGGAGACTAATCTTATAAGAGAGAACAATCCTCTAAGCTATCAGACTGGAACTTACACCATTAAATTATAAATACCTTTAAAGTAAGAAATGGTTTCTAAGTTGATATCCTCATCCAAGTTCTTTGTATTTCCATCCATTCCTTTAATGGAAGTAATTTGGTTAATATCTCTTCCCTTCTTAGAGCTACTATGAAAATATTTGGTGTTATTATCCCCAACTCCTAACCATGTTTCTCTTGAATTTTTCCTCCAAAATAGTTCTTTAACAAGAACTTCTTCATATTGTTGCACAAGATTTCCTTCTTCAAGGAATTGAGCCTCTCCCATTCTATTTTCCATAACTTCCTTGTTTAACAATTCCAATTTGTCTTCCAGAATTATCTTATCCTCAAAGAGATTTCCAAAGAATTCTAAATTTCACTATTTTAACTTGCATTTGATTACTTTCAATTTACTAACTACCTGGAACATCTTGGATCCTGAGACTTCTATTTCCTCCCACCATCTCCTAACAAGATTAATATGATTGCCATTTTTTTGTGACACTTGCTCAAATTTGAAAGGAAAATTACTAGGTTGTTTGTTTTCTACAATTTTAACCTTCATAGGATAGCGATTTGGTCCTGATATTGGTTTTACTTTAGATTGAAATGAAATTGATAATGTCGATAGATCTCCCTAACTAAAAACCTATCTAGTCATTGTGCAATATTACTAAATCCCTTCCTTCTATTGTTCCAAGTGAAGGTGTTGTATGATCTGGCCAACTCCAAAAGAGTACCTAACTTATCTACCCAATTAAATTTTTGTTTTTTATGCTAATGAGAGGGTGTTGTTGCCTCCTCTCTTTTTTAACGATCAAAGAATATCATTAAAATCTCCTCCTACAATAGATAGACCTTCAAGTTCTAATGTTAATATGTCTTCTAGCTCTTTCCATAACCTCGCTTTATCCCCATTGTGAATTGGACTATAGATATTAAACAACCTATAGTAAAATTTAGATATAATTCCTTTCACCATACCACTCATCCATTTTTTATGAGTTTCTATAGATGAAATCGATACATTTCTAGAATCCCATCTAATGGAAAGACCTCTAGAAGTCCCTTCAGTGGGGAATCTTTTATCTCCTTCCAACCTAATGATCTTTTGAAATTAATCATTACTTCATTATTAAGTTTTGTTACTTGGAGAAAAATTAGGTCAACTCTAGTATTAGTAATGCATTATTTTAGGAGTTGTTACTTGTTAGGGGAATTAAGGCCCCCAACATCCCAAGTTAAGATATTCATGGTGCCTAGGGAAGGAACTTCCCCTTCCTAGCATTAAGAATATCGGTTAATTTAATCTAACCCTTAGCTCCCCCATATTTTAGATGTAGTTCTTGCAAGGATGTTTTCCCTCTCTTTCTTAATACTTTCACACAATCAGTTACTACCTTACTTGGGAGAATGACCCCTATTTGCATTTGTTGCTCTGTTGATTTGTATTCACCAATTCACATCTACTACTCTAGTGTTTGACAAGTAAGATAAATATTGTATTTGTCTTGTTTTTACATTCCTTTTCATTTTAAGTTTTGTTACCTAAATGAGGAGTTGAAAACAGAAACCCCCCATCCCCCACCCCCACCAAAAAAAAACATTTTTATTTTGTGTAAGAGAATATTTATAGGTTTTCATATCAATGAATTTAGAATTTAGAAGTATGACATTGTCCAATCTTAGGTTATTTTATTAAGAGCAGTTTTAGGTCAACCTCAAACTCAACCTAGGTCTTCCTTAACCCTAAATTAGTCTAGACCCTTTAAGTCATCATTTACTAGAATCTCCCTGTAATGCCCTGCTTGGAGATCTTAGAATGATGATAAATAAAAGCCAAGATATTATTATTTTAAAGTATGGATGCACACAAAAATTGACATACAAGGATCACAAAGATCACAATAGAAGACTAAATAAACATCCAAATACCAACGAATCTCCAAATGCCACTATAAACCAAAAATGACAACTTACAAAAGTCACAAAACACATTCAAATCTAAAACATTCTGAATTCAAAAAGTCAAACTAAAAACTTCAAGAACTCTACATAGGGTATCCCAAACACATCTAAAAAACTTTTGGTCAAGACAAAAAGTACCAGCTAGTCACATGAACAAGTTTCCTAACAAAAACATGTGACATTTCCAAATAGCATGGGCTATACTTTCTAGTGGCATACGATTTTTCTCAAGAAATTGTGTGATACTTTCAGGGACTAGACAATAAAGTTTCTAAGGTCATGCGATACTCTTCCAATATCATACAACATTTCTCCAATGGGCATGTGATACTTTCTAGTATCACACAACATTTTTTCTTAAGGCATGCAATACTTTCCAATATCACACAATATTCTTTCTTTGGGCATGTGATACTTTATAAGTATCGCTCAGTGCTAGAACATTATTGCCCAAAAAATGAAAGAAATGATACAAGAATCCCCAGAGGGATAAAATAGAGAGTTAGAACCTCCACACTAGAGAGTACTAGATCCACGAGTTGAGGCTAGAACACTCGAACACAAGAGCAGAAAGATGGAAGCAACTAACCCTCTAAAGCATAGCAATAAAGGAAATGTACTGAAAGAAACATCACAATGTACATGAAAACAAAAAAACTCATGCATGGTTCCTCCCAACCATAATAGCATCATGAGACATCAAAGTTCCTAACCATCCCCTATGTGTAACATCCCAAACTGCCAACTAGATAGTTGGAGTTGTCTTATGAGGACATCACTACTGAAATGTAAAAACATCATAAGAATAGGAAATCTAACATGCTAAATCAATAAGCAATAGATACTCCAACAAAGCAAATCATGTCATTTAATCATATGTTAAACATCATAATATAGGAATGCATCAAATAAACTAACATCATCTAAACATGATATCCAAGCATTCCAATGAAAGCATAAATTACAAGGAAGCATACTCTAGAATCCCAAAGATACCAAGTGAACATCAAGCACCAATTGCACTAGAATAATAGACCATCTCTATACACCATTCCCTAGTAGTAGTATAGGTAACTATACCTCCCAACAACGTGAAACCTGTAGGTCCACTCCCATCATGTTGATGGCGATAATGATCCAACCACAAACACACATAAAGAAAACATCCATGGCTAACATCATGCCACACAACAAGATGACTGCAACCAAGATCATGAGATAATGCAAGTACAATAGGTCCTAGTCAAACACTCAATGGGTTACTATGTAGGGACTCACCTGGAGGGGAAATAGCTTGGCATCAAGTAGCCCAAGCTAGTGTTATGTGGAATCAAATTCCCAATGGAAGGTCATGCACTGTATCCTCAAACTTAATTGGGTGCTCACACATTTTATTATCTTAAGTTTAATAGCCAATAATTTATTTAGTTATCACTTAATCAATCCTTCTCCCCATCAACCTAGGAAATAGTCACCAGGGTTGTGGTAGAAGCCCCTCCATGAAGCTACCCTACCCTAACCATACCCATCCCATGATGAGCATGTGTAGGCATGCATATTCCCAACCCAACTCCAAAAGTCATAACTCAACTGAATTACCATTGGGAGTTCAGGTCTCGCAAGTCACCCAATAAACATACATGCATGTGCTCATGAGTGCTCACAAGACCATCACAAAAGTCAAAACACAAGGGCTAGATGAAAATACAAGCAAAAATCACACTCAACCGATAACAAACTCAAGAGAACAGATACAACATGCATCCAAATGCAAAATAAAAGTGCAAAAATGGTTTAGCTAACATCCTATGGATGATCTAGATCCATAACCCACATCATGCCAAGAAAACCTGAGAAAACTAGGTGGTATGCAAATTGAGGTAAAAACTCCAAAACTCAAAAACTTTGTAATGGAAACCCATTTAGTCTATGTGCACAAAAGCCATGAAAATCCAATAAAATTCATGTTTAGACACTGTATACAAAAATGGCCAACATAATAGTGTGAAACCCCAAACCCTCATCCCTAAAATAGGGAAACATTCATACCCATCAAACGGGCAGAACTAGCAATCAGAAATGGAGGGGAACACTAGTTCTTAGCCTCCTAACATACAACTACCAGAAATAGAAGTAGAAATGGAGCTGAAATAAAAAAATGGGAGAGCCCTACCTAATAGCCAAAAGGACATAAACAAGAATCAACACAATAAAATAAATAAGCTACAGAAGCTATCGAAAGTCATGAAAAAACAAGGTCTCCCTGAGCTGGATCCAATGAGACCAACCTCGCGAAGATCCCACACCATATTTCTCACAATGAATAGAAACACCATCCTCTAGAAGAGGATTTTGGAAAAGTAATTTCCAAAAGTGAGAAGTGAGGAATTAATTTCCTCTTTGGATACTTATTCATTTTTCGAGTGAATAATTGATAAGGGTAAATAACTAGCCAACCTAGTTAAATATTGAATCAACCAAACTAAAACATGCTATTCCAATTAATTGGAATTCATCTATGGAAAATTTGTCATAAATATAAATCAATTAAAATAAAGCCCAAAATCACATAATTTTCCTTAATAACTTCACAATAATGTGAAACTCTAAATGCATAGACACATTCACAAGTCTAGTTACATAATACAAATGAGTCCAGATTTACAAAATCACTGGAAGGTTTAATTTAAACATTTAAATAAGATACATCAACCATATAGGGATGACATTGGTAAATGTGAACAATTGAATCACTAACTCCATATGCCACTACCAAGGATATAAATCCTACACACTAAAACACGATCAAGTGCAATTGCATATAATAAGATAGCTAAAGCAATAAATGCATTAAATACCTAATTTAACCATTTATTCAAATATATTAAAATAATCCATTTACATCACTCATAATCACATAAAGCATAACAAAGCAAGAATGAAGTAAATCACGATAGCATTAAATCCACATCTAACATAGTTAGAGATAAGTCCTAATATCGGATAACTAGATATCATCATAAAACATACTGTCATCTTAAACTAGCATCATCATTCAACTATGATCAACTAAATAGCATAGAAGTCTAACATCTATGATACTAAAATCAAAGTATAACATCTGACCCTCAGGTCATCTCAAATGTAAACAATAATATAAATAACAATTATCTCTCAGATCAAAATATAATGAGGTACAGACTGCAAACATGAGAGGCATTACACTCGCAAATTTTTAGTATCAACAAATCTAAGTTTAGGGTCCCAGATCTAGCTCTGTTGTAGCTTCTAACATAGTATGATATATAGTTTTAAAGATTTGAATTAACCTTTCTTATTAGCATTCAAGGTGAGTTTGGTTCCTCATTTATCATTCTATAACACTTACTTCAATGTATCAAATCATATCCTTTCATGTTGTTAGATATAATATGTGGTTTTATATTACTTTCATGTCAATTGGTTAATCTACTTTTATTACATTGAGATTCCTTCTCTTCAGGAAAGGGGGAACAAAACCCAAGAGACTTCTACATTGAGAAGATCACACATTCTTTCTTTCTTTATGTTAATCGGATCTCCCTCTTAGATGAATCTTTGTATTCCTTCTATTCTTTGTGTGTAATTGGGGTGCGTTACATTACAATGTGGTGTTTCTCACTTTATACATTACAATAAATATGTCAAAATATGATTAATGTAAGGGTAAAGTTTCTCATGATTGTGTGCATTTAATGCATCATCACAATATATCATTTTTTTAATTTCAAATCATATTTATGTCTCTTTTTGAGGAAAAAATAGATTTTAGTATAGGTGATAACACATGCAAATAACCCTCTTTAAAGTTACTCTCAACTATCATAGCCCATCTATTAGACCATCCAATGTTTTAGGATTCTATTGAGTTGATAACCCAGAAAGGGTGTAAACTTCTATGATAATACTAACCTTACGTATTACTTATTATTTATATCTTATTTATATAAAAAAATAGATGGATGGAAGTACAATGAGGATTAAATATACAACCTATAGTAGTGTGAGTGTAATTGATTATGTCATTCTTTGGTAAATATTGATAGGCTAGATAATAAACAACCATAAGTTAATGGAAATAAGTCTCGAGGATCTTGAAATATGGATAAGGGTCATAAATAGGGGGAAAAAGATTTTTTTTTGAAAAAAAATGTTTTATGAGGAGTGCAATATAACAAAAAAATATATGAAAAATTTAGGCAAAAAGGGATTAATTTTTTTTTGCCAATATATTATAAAGAAAATGAGTAAGAATATGATAATAAGTATGTAGGTATAGGAATGATAACTAAGAGGGAGTGGGGGGTGATGGGTGAAGGGGGGGTGAATTAGTAATCATGAACCCAAAAAATCTTATAGTCTTAATTAACTTTACCAAACAATTTTAGCAAATAAAACTTCTTTAACCTATTAGTAGCATTGTCAATAAAGCAAACTTTAATGATTCATTCAACAGATGAAAATTCCACACAATAATAACACCAAATATATCTCCTAAAAACCCAATTAGGGTGAAAGATACAATATGAGAATGATGCCCACAAATATTTGTACTCTTTTGGAATACACCATGTAAGGCATGTACTTGATTGAGGGTTACAAAAGCATTGTTCAATGCTACCCAATTAAAGGATTTCCCCAGAGCTTTGTTAAAGTCTTATACCCTATCAGTGGTGACCTTGTTATAGGGTTTTAAATACTATTTTGAGAATGTCACCTTATTAGAGGATTTTAAATATTCTTTTGAGAATGTCACCTTGTTAGATGATTTATAAGGGGCTTTTAGGGCCACTCGATTAAGGGATCAATCCATCACAATTGGTAGAGAGAGAAAACTAATAAATTATCTATATTTTACACTATCCCTAATTAATAAGATCCAATAAATTCCTTAATACATCAATATATGATTATTGATTCTTTATTATTATCTTTCGTTAATTATGTGACTTCATCTATGATTGAAACTTCCTTCTTTTCTTCGTTCTTCTTTATAAAAATACTTAGCCACAATATTCAACTTCCATGAAATACCAAACATCTTATATGTCATATGCTTAAGTAGAAAATCCTATATCACAAACCCTAAACCTAAATCTAATTCTCTAGATTAAACTTTACAAATCTTGATCATGTCATCCTTCTATTTCATAGGTTTTTTTTCCTTGTAGAAACTTCTACACAAATCCATCATCAAATGCATTACCTTGATTTTTTTTCATTACCTCTTATGTTAATTTATGCCTCAACCATAAAACTATCCAATAAAATTTACACTTTCCAATAATAAATCAGAATTTAGAATCATGACTTGAATCTTCATCAATTATTTGTCATTTGTCAACTAGACTTCTCTATTTCTAATAAGCTTTTACTGTTTACATTTTCATCCTTTATTTTTATAATCTCTTTTCCCTCGAAACCATATGATTGTTTCATATGTTTAGTCTTCCACTTCACTAATAAGACTAAGGCCTTACGATTCTTAGTTAACTGATAAGATACTTCCTTCATCTATTTTTCTATTCAATTTACATATTAGACTTTTGATTTCTACATCACTTCTAACTTATCAAATCACTTTCACCTATGCTCATTGTAGATTGTTGTCTTCACCATATCTTCTCAACATCTTCATGAATCATATCCAATAATTAAATCAACTAATTCATTTACAAATTTTGATAAACAATAAAATCTTTCAACAATGCATCATTGTCTATCTCAACTATTATCCAATTTGATTCCTATCTTCATAACTTAACATCTCTATACTATAGAAAATTGATAACTCGCTATTTTTTCTTATGAATATGTGGCATGTTCAAGTAAAAAAAAAAATGATAAATAGGTTGGCATCAATGACAACAATATAATATATTATCATATTCTAATTATGTTTCAATTTGTATTTTATCATCATCATCAATTATCATCAACATCTTTCCTTATCAATCAACATCACAATCAATCAACTAATTAATTATGCCAACATTCTCCCCCTTTGGCATTGATCAAAAATACTTTCTTGTAAATACTTTTCTTTTATTTTGATACTATATAAAGAAGTAGAAACATCTTCCTCTCCATTCTACCTAAGCATTATTTGCAAGTAATTTTGAGATGATCCAAAGATTAATCCAATACTCCCTCTTAGATTATTCATTTGTTCCAAACTATTTTTCTTTTCTCTTATACTTTCCAAATCTAGTTATTGATTTTTCCTTCTTCATCTATACACTTTCTCACATACTCTCTCCATGAACTTTCCAATTATATATATAACTTTAATCATAATATTCTCTCCTTCTTGCACATTCTCCCTCTTTGACAAAAAATTGAAAGGCAATAAATCTTTCTTCATTTACTTTCTGTTGATGTGTTACCCTTTTTTCCTCTTCTTAAATTCCTTATAATTCTCCCTTTATGGGGTATTCTACATGATCAATTCATACTTCAAATTTTCTATGGTATGCTATGAACTAATGCAACATGCATCTTTTTCCTTAATACATCATATAGGGTTGGGACCCCTAGTCTACCTCTAAGATATTCAAAGCTCTCCTTAGGTGGTGGCTTAGTGAATATATCTAAAACTTATTCCATAGTAGGAATGTATTCCAATCTTACTTCTTTATCATGTACTTTCTCTCTTAGAAAATGATACCTTATAGCTATATACTTAGTCTTTGGCTACATTAATGGATTCTTTTATATGTTATCTAAATTAATAACATTAGGTTCATGTACCTTCTCATGGATCCCTTCCAATATTTTCTCAAACCATAGTATTGTACCCTCTTAAAATGGAATCACCCATCTTTCAAGACCTTTTAGCACTTTTTCCATAGTGATGTCTTGGGTTGTGGATAGATTTGTGCTTGGTGTGCTCTTTCTCCTATTTTCTTCCACCTTTTTAAAAATATATCTACACTTCCTCTAATATTTTTGTAGGCCCTTTCTCTTTAGAATAGCTTGACTAGGTTGACATCTTCCCCTTTGATTTCAAGGTATGAGGTCTGAAATTCCTTGGGGTTCTAAATATTAATTTCCCATTCTTTGGTTAGCTTGTATTATTTTCCCACCTAACTTTTAGTATAATGAGACTTAGAGGCTTCAGTTTTTAACCTATGCCTTCATAATACACCTACACTTTGAAATTAAGACATTCAAGTGTTCAAGAAAAGGATTTTTCATCAAGCATTGAAGGATTATTTGTCAGCATTTCCTCTTCAATATCTAGCATATTGTTGGCCATCAAGGGAGGAGATCTAGACTGAGGCATTCATCATCTTCTTTATTGATGAATATTTACATCCATGGTTCCATGATGTGTTTACGTATATCCATTGCAACTTGTGGAGATATCCTACATTTTACATACTAAATTCAACATCTACAACATATAACAAGGAACATTCCTTATTGACAAGCATTTTTACAAGCAAGGTGAATACTTACATTTATCTTGTTTCGTTTACATACATCTATATTTTAATTCAAGGTTTATTCCTCAAATCTAGGGTTTAACCAAGGTAAGTACTCATCCACCCAACACAAAAATATGAATTTACTATGTGCAGGAGAAGGATAGTGAATTGTGGTTTTAGATATAGAAATAACTCAGCAGAAGTTTTATGACGAATCTAGGTAAAGATTTTTACAATCCCTTGGGAAGATGGTGACTCCATGGAAAAAATTCCTAAAGGATTTTCACCAAATCAACCTATTCTTTGAGCCTTGACCGAAAAATTAGTTTCTAGGATTTTAATTCTAATCAGAGATCTATAGTTAAATTTTTAGTCATAGATCTTAATCTACACATTTAAAAGAAAAAGAATACTTTCTATTACAGTTCAAGGTGATTATTGTATCTTTTGTTTCCATTCATAATTTTAGCATAATTTTGTATCTTAATTTGGCTGATGTGTACACTTGACATCTAGACTTATATTACTTTGTCAATTAATTTAATTTTGCATACACATTATCACACATGGGGCAAAAAGTGTTTCCTTGTATTGAATTCATTTGCACAATTCAAATTTAGTATTTGTGTCCCCTCCTTCATTGGGTCTTGATAATATAATTTGGATTCAATAAGGAATCATATTTGTAGATTCTCTCTCTCTACACACATACTTGAATGTTTTAGTCTAGAAAAGTGGAGGTTTTCATCCTATTAAAGCACATTCATTTTTCACCACTAAAAATTTTGGTGGGCTCAACTTGTCCCCCTTTCTTTTTTTTTGGAGTTAGATTGTTTATTTTGGGTTTTACCTTGTTTTGGTGAACCTGTGCATTCCCTCTTTTGGAGTCAGATATAGCTATACTTTGTGTGATCATATCTTTCTTTTTATGGTCTTTCTTACATTTGTATGGTTAGATCTCATTAGAGTTTCCTCTTTCCTTTTTATGAACTTAATTACACAAAGTCTAACCTATAGTATTGCAATTAGGAGAAGACAAAGACTTATGGGCTCCTTTTATCATGATTCCTCTTTTCCTCCTAGGAATCATGATGACACTAATATATTTCCTCAAGATCTTAGTGGAGCATAACTCTTCTCATTCATCCCAAGATGAAGATGAAGTCCTAAGAGTTCCTCCTTCCCAATTTGATAATCTCTCTCGTGAGCTTAACGAATTGAAAATTTTCTTGTGTAAGAACCTCAAAGTCCTGATAGTGTTGTTGCCATTGAGGCTATTAAGAAGATTGTTAATAAAAATGACAATAATATATCTATTCTAGGTGGTATATATCACTTTATTTATACTCATGCTAAGCCTTCAATGGAATGTACTCAAGACTTAGGATATAATCCTCCTTCCATAGCCATTGAACCTTATATCAAAAATTCCACTACACTTCCTAGTATTCTTATATATGTGCCACCTCTTATGACATTTTCTACAAAAGTCTCCACTCCTCTAAGTGTTGGTCTTCCAAACCTTTCAACTTCCCATTAGTGTTCCTCATATTTCCATTCCTTCGTCTTTACCTTCATATAATGTGCTTCCTTTCATGTATTCCAATCCTTTACCCATTCCTTCTAATCCTCCACCAACATATTTACATCTTCCTTCCTTTCCTACAATTTTCCTAACATGACTATGCTTACTATCGCATCTTCAGATCCCTCCACTAGTAGTTTGCTTCAAACAATCACTACATTGCAACAAAAAGTGGCTCAATTCACTCAATATATGTACAATACTCATACATGCGGCATTATGTATCCCCTTGTGTTAGATATAATTTTTTTTGGTATACCACAAGATGTTGAGGTACCTCATCTTGAGACTTACAATGGTAAGGTTGATGCAGGAGCATCTTGCATGGGAAAATTGAAAAAAAAAAAAAAAAATTTGTGGAGGAGAAGTGACAAAAATTAAAGGAGAAATAAAAAAAATAAAAATAAAAAAAGGAAAAAGGAGAAAAGAAAGAAAAAGAGGATTTCTATTTTCGAGGTGCATAGGTGGCATAACAGAAAAATAAAAAATAAATGGTTGTCATTCCATTTATCAAGGTGTGTGGGTAGAATTCTAGAAAGTTATGAATATTGTAAAAAGTTGTGGATATTGTAGAAGGTTATGGAAGTTGTAGAAGATTGTGGAGGAATTCTAGAAGGTTGTGGATAAGTCATGCATGGGGTGGTAAGTGCCTATTTAAGCAAGGCATATGAGCATTTCTAAATCAAGCTCAAGGAGTAGCTTGAGAAGTAGAAGCTCAAAGAGTAGCTTGAGAAGTAGAAGCTCAAGGAGTAGCTTGAGAAGTAGAAGCTCTAGAAGTGGAAGCTCGAGAAGTGGAAACTTGGAAAGTGTGAAAGAGAAGGAGGAAGTGAAGAGTGAGTTTTCTTGAGTCTGTGGACAGAGCGCCGAATGTGAGGCAGTTTACAGCAGGATTGTGATGGACTTGTGAATGTAGATAGAGCGCCGAATGTGAGGCAGTTTACACTTGGATCTTGGATTAAGTTTGTGAGAAGAGCTAGTGACTGCGGTTTAGAAACAAGGAGGTTGCTTGGTGGCTTGCGAGCACAAGTTGAGATCTCAGAGGTTTCTACCAGAGTGTGGATCTAGACTAGCTTGGGTTTGGATTGGATCTTGCGAGATCTTGCAAAAATGTTGTTGTAATTAGATTTTCAAGTATAATAAAAGAGTTCTTTGGGAAGCATTTTATTTTCTTTGTCTTCATATTGTTGCATTCTTGATTGTGAGTTGGTAAGGGTGGTGGGGCCCTTCGTCAGTGGTATCAGAGCGTACCTACATTAGTGGTATCAGAGCTGGCCCTCTATCAGTGGTATCAGAGCAGGAGATCCTGAGTGTACAAGCAGATCGCCGAAGTGTGAGGCAGTTTGTACCAGGACCTTGGTTGGGCAAAGTTTATCAGAGCTGGTGGACTGCAAATCTGTTGTCCTAGACTTGTGATGTGGTTCCTGATTGTTTGTGCGAGGTGGCAGGTTGCGATCTAACTTGCAAACAATTTGAGGTTGTCACAAGGAGCGTGGGAAGGATTTGTTGCAGAGGGTTTACGAAGATCTTGGAGATGGCTCCAAGAGGATTGGACCCTAAGATGATTACGAAAATCCATGATATAGTGGAGAGGAATTTTTCTAAGATGATTTCTCGGTTGGATGCTAGATTGGCTAATCAAGCTAAGAAGGTCAAGGTGGAAGAGGTTGGTTTTGTTGATCAGATTATGGAGTCTGATACAGAACCTGCAGAGCAACTAGGGGTTGTTGTTGAAGATATTCATAACCTTGTTGATGTTGGGACAGAGGTTGGTTTTCATGATCAGTTGGTTGAGTCTGACATGGAGACTACAAAGCATTTGGTCATGGATGATCTAGTTGATGTTGGTGGTGACTTGTATGTTGCAGAGCACTTGGTCATGGATGATCCGATTGTTGTTGGAGGTGAGTTATGTATTGCAGAGCATCTTGTTGTGAGCAATGAGGTTGCTGGTGTTGAGAGTTTGGCATGTGTTGATGGAGATCTACATGTGGCTATTGATGTGGGGTTTGTTGTTACGGGTGTGGATTCACTAGTTGTTGATGTGGATGAGAGTTTTCTATTGAAGCATTATGTTTAGTTTGTTCCTGGAAGTGAGCATGTTGATTGGATGTTTGAGATTTGGGTGTTTGATAGAGTAGTGCAGATGTGGAAGATTTGCATGGTTGTTTTCTTGTCCCTGTTGAAGTGGAAACCTTTGGTGAAGATGAAGATGGTCGTAGATCTTTCTTTTTGGCGTCAAAGTGTGGGACACACTTTTCTATCTACCGGGGGAGTCTGATGCAGGAGCATCTTGCATGGGAAAATTGAAAAAAAAAAAAAAAAAAAAAAATTGTGGAGGAGAAGTGACGAAAATTAAAGGAGAAATAAAAAAAAATAAAAATAAAAAAAGGAAAAAGGAGAAAAGAAAGAAAAAGAGGATTTCTATTTTCGAGGTGCATAGGTGGCATAACAGAAAAATAAAAAATAAATGGTTGTCATTCCATTTATCAAGGTGTGTGGGTAGAATTCTAGAAAGTTATGAATATTGTAAAAAGTTGTGGATATTGTAGAAGGTTATGGAAGTTGTAGAAGATTGTGGAGGAATTCTAGAAGGTTGTGGATAAGTCATGCATGGGGTGGTAAGTGCCTATTTAAGCAAGGCATATGAGCATTTCTAAATCAAGCTCAAGGAGTAGCTTGAGAAGTAGAAGCTCAAAGAGTAGCTTGAGAAGTAGAAGCTCAAGGAGTAGCTTGAGAAGTAGAAGCTCTAGAAGTGGAAGCTCGAGAAGTGGAAACTTGGAAAGTGTGAAAGAGAAGGAGGAAGTGAAGAGTGAGTTTTCTTGAGTCTGTGGACAGAGCGCCGAATGTGAGGCAGTTTACAGCAGGATTGTGATGGACTTGTGAATGTAGACAGAGCGCCAAATGTGAGGCAGTTTACACTTGGATCTTGGATTAAGTTTGTGAGAAGAGCTAGTGACTGCGGTTTAGAAACAAGGAGGTTGCTTGGTGGCTTGCGAGCACAAGTTGAGATCTCAAAGGTTTCTCCTAGAGTGTGGATCTGGACTAGCTTGGGTTTGGATTGGATCTTGCAAGATCTTGCAAAAATGTTGTCGTAATTAGATTTTCAAGTATAATAAAAGAGTTCTTTGGGAAGCATTTTATTTTCTTTTTCTTCGTATTGTTGCATTCTTGGTTGTGAGTTGGTAAGGGTGGTGGGGCCCTTCGTCAGTGGTATCAGAGCGTACCTACATTAGTGGTATCAGAGCTGGCCCTTTATCAAAGGTTGATCCTATGATTCATTTTAAGACTTTCCAAACTATATATAGTGTTTTTTTTCATGACTATAGACTTATGGATAAAAAAATTCCTAATTGTGGTGCAGGGGCATCTATTAAAAAGGAACAACAAGAGGCTCCATTAGGATGAAATAATTTATTGTGATTTTTTAAATATATTTTGAATCTATTTGAGTCAATATGTAAGGCTAAACAAAGTCATTTGTAATAGATTGATTAAGTTGTCTAGTATGGTCAAATCATGCAAATAAACCAATGGAATGGTAAAATTTCATATATAGGCTATTTTGATATCTTAGTGGGGGTTTTATAAAGTTTAAAGGTCATTTGCAGAAAAATGCAAAAGATTTCAAATACATAATAAAATATTATCATAAAAAGTTGAGAATATGGAAAGTTGATGTAAAGAGGATGGTCAAGAGTCATATGAGGTAGACAATAGGTTAAAGAAATTGAGAAGGATTTAAAATATCATGTATTGGTTATTATTTTCAAAATGTAATGGCTGGAGAAGTCAAAAGAAGAAGCGAAATAAAGAGAAGTTTATTTTTGTGAGTTTTATGATAAATTTATGATTTAATTTTTCCAGAAATCCATTTGTCATAAAAAGTTGAGAATATGTAAAGTTGATGTAAAGAGGATGCTCAAGAGTCATATGAGGTAGACAATAGGTTAAAGAAATTGAGAAGGAATTAAAATATCATGTATTGGTTATTATTTTTAGAATATAATGGCTAGAGAAGTCGAAAGAAGAAGCAAAATAAAGAGAAGTTTATTTTTGTGAGTTTTATGATAAATTTATGAGTTAATTTTTCCAGAAATCCAATTGTTTTTTGTGTTAGTACAAGTACATACGAATAGCTATAGATCTGAAACTCATATTTGAGGAAATTTAATTAAGTTATCGTTCTTTTTTATTTTTGTTTGATCAAGTTTCACCATGATTTGAGAAAGTTATGGTGGTTTTACTATAGACTGGTTACAATTTGATTTTTGTGTAAACAATTTTGGGAAAAGTTTAATAACTTATATTCTAGTTATTGGATTGAGATATAAATTGGGAGAAATATGTTTAACTCGCTTGTGCTCAATATCCCAAACTGAATTCTCAATATATAATCATTTTCAAAATTTATGAGTGTATATGTAAGGTACTTTGATGTTGTTCTAGCTTATTAATTTGGTTATATAAATATATATGATGGGTAAGAGCCCATTGTTGAAGTCTCTTGAGTTTTAATTCCAAAAGAAGTTTTAAAAATTTGTACCTCTGCATAAAATTATTACCTATGTTTTAGCCTTGTCAATTTTTTCTCAAATATTCAACTTACTAAGTCCCCTCCTATTGATTGAACCTTGAACTTGAACCCCAATAGTTCAAAATTCAAAGTTTAAAGTTAAATAGAGGTTGTCCATGCTTTCCTTGTTATCATTTTTTTTACATTACTCTAAGAATGTTACCCACTTTCCTTGTGAACTTGAATTGGTAAATCATGAGGTTCAAAGTTCAAGGTTCATCCCACATCATGTATAAAACTATAGATAGGTAATGTCTTTCCTTTTCTTTGTGGCACAATAGACGATAATATTTTGAACATGAACCTTGAGCCTCACTATTCATGGTTTAAAGTTCATAGTTCTCTATGTATGTGTCTAGAAGATAAGTTTTCAAAATATTCAATCCTATATTTCTATAGTGAAGGATGTTGAACTCTTGAACCTAAGTTTAGTGGTTCAAGGTTCACAATTCCCAAGTATTGACAAGACTACCAAAAGATATGTGTCTACCAACCATCATGAAATGACATAAATCAAAAAGGGTAAAGTACATGCATTGACAAGGAAGGAGTGATAACAAAGAGAATTTTAGTGCATGCAAAAGTTAATTATCCTTTTATAAACCCCTGCATGTTGTAAAATCATTCATAATTTCCTTCCCTAGTAAAGTACGCAGCATGAGCATCATCTTATGCAAAATCTTTTCCCATAAATTGTCATAGTTTTTTATTAAGGAAAATAGGTTTTAAGAGGTCCCTGAAACCCATACAATACATAGATTTGACAAAAAAAAAATGCTTAAAGTATCAAAAGAAACTAAAAGCAACCAACTGGAATAGCTCCCCACACTAAAGTAAAAAACTTGTAAAAGGCTAGGGAGTCAAGAGAAAAAAATAGGACTAGCCAAGAAAAGCCAAAGTCCTCAAGAGATATCTCTCAACATTTTTGCTACATTGATTTCCAATTCTAACAATCTACCCACTGCCTCCTTCATGTTTGAGAGTTCCTGGTCAGGGTCCAAGGTGTCCTTCTTCCTCGAGATGGATCTAGTATGCTTCCTCGAGCTATCATCAAGGGTCCTATCCTTTGTACTATGGGGGGTAGGGTCCTCCTCCTTACTGATTCTTTGCTCCTTCATTTTGTTAATGAGTAGCTTAATATTCTCATTGGCCTCTTTGAGAATATTATAGCTTTATTCCACTATAATATGTATTGAGCTCTCCATCATTTGAACCCTATTCTTGACCTCCTCCACTATGTTGTCCATGATCTTTTCTTCCTCTGATATCCTATTCTTCAAGTTGTAGTTCTCTGTCTCCAAGCTACTCACCTTGTATTTAAGCTCTTGGATTTCATGAAAAATCCACTTAGTGGTGTGGAAATTTTCCACCTCATTGTTTTTGGCATTGTTGAGGACATCCATTTTCGAGTTTTCCTTAATGGTGTCACTAAAAATAACCAGGGCAAGGTCGAACAACTCTTCCATTTGGATTTTACCCTCTTCACTCCATTTGACTAGAGTTCTAATCAACTCTCTATTGATCCCCATTTTAGCAAAAGATGTATCAAAATTCCACCACACCATATTCCTATTCTTTCATGTGATCAAGCATCTATATTTACTAGTTCTAAATTCCTCATAGCCCTGCTCTTGTTCCTCCCTTTCACTCTAATTAAGATCCCCTTCCACCCCCTCCTTCTCCATCCCTTGTTTATCCTCCTTGGCCTCGAAGATTTTTTTGTTCCAGCCCCAAGAAGTCTTGACATCATCCTCTTTGTTTGTCAGCATTTTGATGGTTATGATTCTCTTGCCCCTCTTCCTCTCCAAACCCTCCCCTTCTCTAAGATCCTCCTCTCCTTCTGCACTTTCTTCCCTCGTATCCATGTCATCTTCCCTTTCATTATAGTCCTTGTCTAAGGAGGTGTCAAGGCCTTGCTTGGGTTCAAGGAAATCATTTTTCTCCTACCTTTCCATTTTGATGATTTTTTTTACCAATGTCGCTCTATGGAGAATCATCCCTCACTGAGTTAGTATGCATCTCAAGGATTTCCTCTATAACATAAGGCAAATAGTCCTCTTTTGACTCTTTGGAGTCCCCTCTTCCCTTCTTGCCCTCCTTCCTACTCTTAATTTTTTTTCCCATTGTCCTAGCCTTAAAGAATTCATAGATTAACAGTAACAACCCCTAATGGAGTGTCAAATTCGTAGTATGGTTCTCTTGATAATCATTAATGTTCTCATTCATAGAAGAGTAGAGGTAGAAGGGATAGAAATCTTCACCTCATACCTGAAATGGTTGAGTAAAACGAAGTGGTAGGTGTAAAGGTGGTCAAATTTGGTGTTGAGGGTGATATATTTGATGATAACCCATAGCACGAATCTCCATAGTAGCTTGATGGCGATCAGAAGATAATGAGTTCCTCTCTTCACTAGTTCTTTTTTTTCCTCTTGATCCTTTGTGAATTCCACCACCACTTTCCCCCAATTTTTTTTGTTTTTATAGAATTTCTTTCCCAAGATGGGAATGCCAGTAATAGCAGATATGACATCCTCCATCACCATAAAATCCACCCCATCAATTTTAACTATTCCCTCATTTTAGCTCTTAACCATAGTCTTGGTAACAAAGGGTTTCCAACCATGGAGTCATTCAATGAAATTCATGATTTCCCTTTTTTTCAAAATGTTCCCTACCTTGAAACGTCTAAGCCATTTTTGGGCTTCGTCCTCTGGTTCCCTCCTGTGTATTCCCCTACCATAATATCTTGCTTTGTGAAAGCTCCATATCTAGTATTGAATCCCTTCATATCCAAAAAAACTTTGGCACTCCTCATTTTCTTGGACACTTTTTCCACCTTATGAATTTTCTGCTCGAAATCAATCCTTGAAGTAAGTTGATAGATATGGTTGATGTGAGAAGTACAAGTTCTATTATACTTCCACATCACATTTCTGCACATTCCCCATAAATCACTAACAATAATAATAAATCTACACATTTTATATCTAACCACTCCCCATAACTCATTATTAATCATTATGGATTTTTTATGATACCCAATCTACCCAGGATCCTTTCCCTCTCGATCAACTCATTAATTTATGACAAGAAATTATAACCATCCGTCCAGTTAGCCACTTCATTGTACTTGACTGCCTAGTTAGCTAGTTTGTCCACCACTTGGTTGGCTTCCTAATATTCACATGCCACATAGGTTTTTTTGAAGGTCTTGAGATGTTGAATGTATTCATCAATGATATTCTCAGTCATCCATGTTGGCTTGTTCTTCTCATTTAGGTAATCAATAATATTTTTTGATTCTCCTTCGAGCCAGAGATATTTCACTCCCATTTCTCTTGCTAGTTTAATAGCATGGTGAGCCACAATAGCCTCTGCATAATGATTAGTTTGTATTCCAAGGGGGCAACAATCACAACAATCCCTTTGCCAAAAGCATTTCTGATGATGCCTCCCACCCCAGCCTTTACTTGGTTGCCTTTGGTTACCCCATCAAAATTAGCCTTATGCCATTCCTCAGGTGGAAGAGTCCATCTGCATCCATCCCTTTTGTTATTATCCTTGCCCTTTGTACTAGGAGAGGGGATATGACCTTTGATATTGCTGTAGTTTTCTATCAAGGCATTAAGGCATTTGTGGAAAACAATGTCAACCTTTATTTCCTTATCCCTAAAAATTATATTGTTTTGCTCTTTCCAAACCCCCCAACACACATGAGGTAAGGTCCAGTTCCACAAAGCCATAGTCTCCATAACATTCCAAGGTGCCATTGTTCAAAGAGACCCAAAATTTTGGAAGGGAAGCACCAAGACATGTTAAAAAAAGACAAGAAAATAGACTAGATAGTGCTGATGAAAGGACAATGGATAAAAATATGCTCAACATTCTCATAGTGATTTTTACATAAAATGCATCTATTGGGCATCATATTTCCCCTCTTGGTGAGGTTATCCATTGTAAGAATATAGTTTTGGAGCATAATCTAGAAGAAGATATTAATTTTTGGGATGAGCTCTGGGTACCAAGCTTTGGCCCACACAGGGGTTGGGTCAAAGTTTTGCAAAGTATCATAGCCAAAGGCCATAGTATAAATGCCATTCATAGTCTGGCCCTAGATATTGGAATCTTTGTTATGTGACAAAGGAATATGCCTAATCATGTCCATTGGTGACTTGAGCTCCTATGACATCTCAGCCAGATCAATCCACTCATTATGGATCTTATAGTCACTCACCCTGCTCCCAAATCTTTCTATACAAACATTAGCCCATCTTTTAAAAGGCTTTATGTCCCAAAGAGGTCTAGATCTAAGCCAGTCGTCATGCTAGAAATAAATATCTTCACCATTAGCTAGTTTCCATTTCAATTTCTCAAAGGCTAAACTCTTCATCCTCAGGAGGTCATTCTAGATATTAGAGACCCTAGGGTTAAGATCCTTGCTGATGAACTATTTTAGATTGAGATTAGCATCATACTTTATCTTCAATATATCTCTCTATTCACCATTGGTATTGAAGAGTCTCCAAAAATTTTTCGCTTGAAGAGCATAGTTGAACTATTTTCGCTTTCTAATCCCTAGAACCCCTTTCTTCTTTGGTTTGCAGATGTTTTCCCAAGCCACTAGAGGATATTTCTTGTTCTCATCAATGCCTAACTACATGAAATTCCTCTAAATAGCTTCTAGATGATCCATCAACTTGGAAGGGATAGAGAAGAGGCTAAGAGCATAAGTGGGTAAGTTCTACAAGGTGGATTTAATCAACAACACTTTGCTAGCTTGAGTGAGAGTGATGCCTTTTCATCCCACCAACTTTCTATTGAATTTGTCAATGAGATTGTCCCAAAATCTGTTAGGAGGTTTAGTCCCCAAGGGGAGGCCCAAATAAATGGGAGGGCCCCAATTTTACAACCCAAAATGCCAACAATTTTCTTCTCTCTCTAAAGGGGTGTTGAAAAAGAACATCAAAATTTTGTCCCAGTTGATGAGCTATCTAGAGGCATTGGAATAAGTATTGAGGATTATTTTCACAATCCTAGCTTCTCTCACCAAGGCCTCACCCCCTAAAATGATATCATCCAAAAAAGTTTTATATTTAAGGAAAGAGCGAAATGTTCATTGTTACTAATCAAGTTGAAGAAGTAAATTGATGGCGAAGGGATAACCGAGCATAATTGCATTGTGAAGATCAAGCAAAGGAATTTCTAAGCTGATGAGAATGTGAGTGGATCTGCCAAAAGAGAGCAGAAAGGAGATAGAGGATGCACAGAGGAAAGAGATTGAGTGAAACAAAGATTTGAACAAGCAAAGTGAGTTGTAAATATTAATAAATCATTTCACTATTACTTTCTAATCGTTATAGAATAAAATCTCTTTACTTAGTAGACTTAAAAGTCTTGATTCTAAAATTCATTTGTATGGTAGCATTAAGTTGCATGTTTTGTAAGTCATTTAGAGAAAACCACTCTAAATATCAATGAGTGATAAGGTCTAGATGATCTTTGGCATAAACCCTCTAATAGGGTTCCATTTGACAATGTGTATGTAATCTTTTACAAGGTTGGCTCCTAATAGAGCTCACCTTAAAAGAGTATGTTTTTTGGGTTGCTAGTTCCTAGGTTATTTTTTCTTAATGGGGTTTCTACGTTAAATACTTATGTCAAAATTATGTGAATTTTTATTGTGTTGCAAGTTATTTTTATATTTATTGTTTAATTCTAAAACTTGGTATATATATAGAAAGTTAACTTTAATACTTGATAGATGAAGATATATGAAGTTAATAGTTTACTAGTAAAAGTTTTATTTGATATTATTGAGAAGTTCAAATATGTTACTGAGCTAAGTTGTTGAATTATAAAGCCGTGTGAAGTGTTTATGGATCTATAGGATGGTAGATACACCTAATTCACCCCCCCACCTCTCTATTATCTAACAATTGGTATTGGAGATAAGTGCTTGGAGAAAAAAGTTTAAATGGACTTAAGCTAAAGATCAAAAGACGTATAAGAGAGAGGTTCCTAAGCTAAACAAGCATAAATTTTCACTATGGAAAAGTAAAAGGTTTATATTGAGTAGCCTAAAGGTTTTCTATTATCAATAGACAAACACATGGTATGTAGATTGAAGAAAGCTCTTTATGGTCTAAAGAAAGCACCAAGAACCTGGTATGCGAGGTTGGACAGTTACTTGGAAAGCTTAGATTTGCTAAAGGTATGACATACAATAACTTGTATCTAAAAGAAATTGAAGATGGATTGCTGATTATTGTAATATTTTTTGTTGACATCATTTTTGGAGGTAATGATGAAGCTAGTGATAAATTTGCCGAGGAGATGAAGAGTGAATTTGAAATAAGAATGATAGGAGAAATGAAGTTTTTCCTAGGATTGCAGATTATGCAGAATAATGATGGCATATTCATTTCACAAGCTAAGTACCTAAAAGATTTTTTGAAAAGGTTTGGTTTGGAAAATTGTAAATTTGTTGGCACACCTATGATAACTGGTTACAAATTATCTAGCAAAGATGAGACACCTGTAGTAGAATAGAAGAAATATAGATAAGTGATTGGAGGTCTGTAGTATCTCACTCACATCAGACCAGATATAGCAAATTCGGTTGGGATTGTAGCTAGATTTCAAGCTGATCCTAAAGAATATCTTTTTGCATCAATGAAGAGAATATTCATATATCTAAAAGGGACATCCGATTATGGAATTTGGTATGACAAATCAACTGGTTTCACACTTTGTGCATATACTAATGTTGATTGGGTAGGAAGTATGGATGACAGAAAGAGTACTAGTGGTGGAACATTCTTTCTTAGAGCCAAATTGGTTTCTTGGTTAAGCGAGAGGCAAGATTGCATTTCACAGAGCACTACTAAGGCAGAGTATGTTGTAGTAGCAAACAATTGTAATCAAGTTATATGGATGAAGTAGATGTTGAAGGATATTAGAATTGAGATTGAAGAACCTGTTATCATTTATTATGATGACACAAGTACAATAAGTATGTCTATGAATCGTGTATTGCATTCTAAAACTAAGCATATATCTATTAAGTATCAATGTGCTACAAGAGAAAGCAACAAAAAAGGAGATTGAATTGGAGCATGTAAGTACTAAGGATCAGATTGTAGATATCTTTATGAAGCCTTTGCTTAAATATACTTTTGAGTACTTAAGATGTATGCTTGGGGTTATGCCCCTACCTACTTTTGAGTAGGTGATGCAAAGAGTGCATCAGTCTAGTGGTACAAAACACTATTATTTGACTGGATGGAATGTTGATGCTTTCCATATGGGGGAGTATCTGGTGTGTACTAAGTAATTGAGGACTTGGTATTTGGTATTTGACATTTGATAGTTGGTATTTGGTATTGAACAATGTCTTTGGACACTTGAGCAAGTGGAAGACTTGGGGCAGCTAATTAACAATTGGCATCTAACAATTGGTAACATTGAGATTGACACCTTTGAAATTGATGTCAATGGGGGAGAGAATATGCATGAAAAACATCTTATAAGGCATGGGGGAGAGTACACATGAGAAAACTCCTAAGTAATGGGGGAGAGATATGAACAAAAGAAACATTAGAAGTTTACTTGGTATTCTTGGAACTTAGATGGTTTTTCATCTATGTTGCTTTCAATAACAAAGGGAGAGATTGTTAGATGAATGTTGATGATACTACATTATGGGAGTATCCTGAGCATTGGAGAATATTGATATGTTGCATTCATGACTATGTTTGTCATTGATGTCAACATAACATTGATTTTATAAAGACTGGAAGAGTACCAAACAGAGATCTTGATGGTATGGACAATGGTTTGATTGTTTGGAGATGCACAGTTAGGGACATGTTCAACATAGTGTCCTGATGATGTGGTTAAGTGCCAGAGCCTGAGTCCAAGACATACAAAAGTTGTACATGATTTACAGAGAACAGTTCAGAGACATAGTATTGGGAAAGCAATTCTCGATGTTTGTTGGCTATCTTTCATCTGAGATGTAATGAATAGATCATGCGCAGTTAGGTAGTGACAAAGGATAGTCAGATGATGAAATCAATGAGTGTGCAAGCCTTAGTATTACACATGTGAATTTTTTTAAACACTATGAGCCGACAATGTATTCTAATTGTAATTAATTAATTATCTTATTTTAATTAATTCGGGAAGCCTCAATATCGACTCAAGGAATTATTATGAAGATGTGGTATAAAGGAAAGATGTTTTCCTTGATTTTTATGTGCTAAAAGTATTGTGATCATTGTATGAATTGTGAAGTGTGAAAAGAAGCATAATGCTTGAGGAATGCTAGTATGTGATCCAAGCGATTATTGGATGTGCAGTTCATGATCTAGCTACATGATCTGAAGGAGTAGAAGTCCGGTTGATAGGACAAAGATTGAGGAAGTACAATTCAATTCTATTATTCTGCAAGGAATAATAAAAAGATCATTTGGATAGTGGGTTTGTTGGTCTTGCCCTTGAAGTTGTTTGGGTAGTGGGTCCATCTGTCTTCCACAACTCCTAACAAGGATTCAAAGTCTCCTAACATGGACTCATATGTATTGAATGTTGTAATAGACTCCTAACAAGGTCTATCCTCTAACAAGGAATATTTATATTAGTACATCATCTTGTGGGTATCATCCCCACTAGGGTTTTCTTTCTAATTAAGGGTTTCCCTAGTTAACATATCTGGTGTTATTGTGTATGAGTATCTTGTTGTGGTTTTAGTTTATATTACTCATATGGTTAAGGTTTTTTAAAGTTGTTATTTGTGATATTAGTTGGATAATTGATTTCCCCCCTCCCCCCACCCCCCCCTAAATTATATCATCAGACTACATATTCTAACAGTAACTGCCCAAGCTAACTTCAAACATCTACAACTCCTAATATGCATGTCAAAAGTTGCCAATTTTTTCAGTGAATCTCTATAAATGAGTGAAGAGCTTAAAGCTAATCTTTTGACTTTCCCACATTTACAAATTTTTTTGTAGAACTTGTAGAGTGCGAGGTGGTCTAAAACTGTCATTTTAAAATGTTCGCTCAAAACTCGCAACTATACCCCAAATAACCACTCACCCAAAAAATAGTACTTTTTGTACAAATGGACTAATTAGCAACCAAGAGAACTTAAAAATGAAAAAAAGAAAACAACTATTGGTATTCATTGTGAATTTTCGACATGCTTGTGTGTAGATACTAGGGTTTTTTTTTGGGCATTATTGTGGGGAAGGTAACAATTAACGCGATGACATTGCATACATGGACAACAACTTGCTCATTTCCTCTAATGAGCTCTCCATGTTTATGTGTAGACTCCTATAAGCTCTGCTAACATGTTTAAGACCCTATACACTTATCAACTCCTCTCCCCTATGTGAGACACTTCAATATTTGTCTACAATATTTTTTTCAAAAACGATGAATTTTGTAAAATGAAAGATCCACAATTCTCAAAAGTGTCTTTAACCTAGGTAGCGATTTTTTAGCCGATAGGATTTCCCATTAGAGTTCACTCCAACTAGAATTTGTCTCATACCGGCAAGAATTTGCTAGAATTTGTCTTACACCCGCAAATAAAGCAGCAAAGCTAATAACCTACTACGAAACCCAAAAACTACTTCGAGTGATGCCAACATAGCCGCAAGTGGGAATGGAAGGAAACCCTACAAAGTCAAGTAAGTGAAATTGGAACAATGTGTTTGCAATTAGGCGTGGTTTTGAGTACTAGTTTTTCGTTACTGGGATTAGACTTTAGGGTTTTGACTAGCCATGTTAGTGTTCCATTCAACGAGTTTTTGAGTAGGATTACTAATAATTAAGTGCAGAAAGTTGAAGTTGACAGCGTGCATTTTACGTTTTGTTTGAAGCTGAAAGTTGATAGCTCACCAGAAACTGTGGTGGTTTTGGATCAGATAGCAAAGCATGTTTTGTACACAACTACAAGGCCAACTGACATTAAAACGCCCTATGAGAAGATGCTAGAAAATCAAGTTGAATTTGGAGCCACTGATAAGCGGTCTGGTGGTTTTCTTATTTCTACATTGGTATGTTTCAGTTGGTATTCATTGATAGAAGAATGTAACATATTGTCAACCATAAACAATGCGTGTCAACCGTTTGACAAAATGCATCAACTAAATATGTTTACAAAATGTGTGAAACCCAACGATGCATGTGAGGTGTTTGGAAAAATATCTCAAATAAATATCATTTGAGGCATGCCACGATTGCAATATATTCATAATTTCATAGAGAAGAAATGCCTTAAAAAGATGTCATTTCAAGGAGTGGTTGTGTGCAAAACAGAGGATTGAAACTATTAAACAAATGCAAATTTGAAGGTATCTTGCTCGACATGCATGCAAAATGCCAAAGCATAGACAAAGCACATGAGCCCTTGGACATAATGCATCAAAGAGATGTTAGTGCATGGAATGTAGTAAATAAACTATAAAAAATGTGCTAACAAGATTTGCTTAGTTAAAAATAAGACCCATAAAGAAAAAGCAAGCAATTGTGTGTCAAATTCGACAACCACCTCTTCTCTGCCGAGACTAAAATGGAAGCTCGAACAGAGCATGAGCTACTTCATACATTGCCTTGGTCGTTGTCTCATGGAATAATTACAAGATATGCAAAAATTTGAAATAAATGTTGTTGCAAAACTAAAGACAACATGGTATGTCAGCGAGTCATAGCAGAGGAGACTCATTGAAGATGATTTCAACTCATGAGAAACTAGTTAATTGGACAACATGATTTCATAGAATTTATGGCCATTTTAGAATAAATAAAAAGCACCAAAAGTTGTAGATACCTGAAGAAGTCAGTGATGTAAAGTAGAGCTAAGTGAAAGGAAGACACCTCATAAGATTCATGGAAGAAGATGCACACGAAGTGCCCATTCTTGAAGGCCAAATCATTCTAAAGAATATAACATGTAAATTGGGAGAAGACACATTACGACAAACCTAATGACTTGTTCTTTCTTTAAAAGCTTCTAATGACCATTTTGTCCCCAACTCAATATTTTGAAGCCTCGACAAAATCAAAGAAAGCACTTTCAAAGCCTCTTGCCTTCAAAGCTGGACTTGCAAATATCAAACTCTGTTTTGAAGTGGGTTATGATGGATTTCTCACTGTTTCTACCATGGATGAGCAAACAAGGATTGGAGATCATATCAGGATCAACATTTGCAATGACAGGAGTTTGAGGAAGGAGGAGATTGGTAGAATGGTAGCTAAAGCACACCAATTTTGTAGTGAGGATGAAGCTGTAAAGAAGAAGTTGGGGGTAAGACACAAGCTTCAATGTTACCTTTACAATATGAAAGGTAGCGTAGAAGGAATTCTCAAATCTGTGAAGAGACCAATGAATGGCTGGATAAGGATGACTCTATAGGAGCTGATAAACTGGAGACTAAATTGAAACTACTACAACTAGAATTCCAATCACTGAACGAAAAGGCTTAATCAGATCAAATTGGAGGGCTTATGTTATTCTCAATAATGTGATTTTTTTAAAAAATTAGTTGGAAAGGGGTATTTTAGCAAATTTAATAATGTTAAAAGCTAGTTTTCAAATCTTTAATTTGGAAAATCTAATATAGTTGTGGGCTATGGTCGAGTACAATAATCTTAAATACAATCTAATACTCATAGCTGGGATTGTAGCATTATCTGCACGTAATTTACGACTATTTGAAAACAAGGTAGAACATAGCATTCAAATATTAAACAAAAATGATACTCAAAAAATAAAGAAATTCTTTAATCAAATTCTCCAATTGATTACATTGCATTTCTTAATAAAAGTCCTCATAAAAGTCCTCACACCACCTATGGCAAGTGTTCATGCAAATTATTGTGTATAATTTATTAACTATTAGTAACTCCAGTTCTTGATACACATTGAAATTTCCATGAATTCTAGATTCTAAAATTCTAACTTCGAGATGAGATTCTCCTTATTTCATGCATAAGAAATGCATTCAAATTATGACTGCTATGACTGCTACATATTGTTATCATATTTGAAGTCTTCCTTATTCTATTTGGTGCATGCAAACTGATCTAGAACTAATTGTTTAGAAATTAAGCCTTCCAACAATTTAGGGGATCTGCATTCCTTTTCATGTAACTTTGGTGGTATGTTTTTAACCGTTCATGCATTGATAAATCTTTGTGCATTGAAGATCAACTTTAAATGATGCTTCTCACCTTAATCTTCTCTTTCAAACAATGATTAACTTCATATAAATATATGTTTTATAAGATTGAAATCATTAATGATTAATATATTTTATTTTCGACAACTCTATTTTGTTCTGTCTTTATGTACAATTTATGTTTTTATCTTTCAGCACATATAATTTATTTTAAAATATTAATTGCAAAATTTTATGGTAAACGGGTTCTTAAAAGCTTTGAGTAGGATATAGATTTGTTCCTACCTTTTCCTACCTTTTCCTACCAAATTTAAACCCGCGCGAAACTAGATTGCATTCCTGCCAAGGCTGAGAAATAAACAAGCCCGATAAAAGCAATTTTAAAGGTTTATAGTTTCAACAGCCTTGACTAATGGGGAGATCATGATTAGGACTTGCTTGACTTGAGTACCATTTCAGAATTTCAACTTTTCATATTCAGTGCTCACAGAAACTGAAAATGGAGGAAAGAGGGTGAAAATGACTCTCGACCATGTCTACGGAGAGGGAAAGGTGGCTTCACCCACCGATTATGTTGCAGTGGGGATCTCTGCTCTCACAATATTTATGTAAGTCCACGGTATCTTAATTTTACTTTCTTCTGATCTTACGTGACTTTATCCGCCTTTATTTGTAGGCTCTGCGAATTGTGCCAGTATACTCTTTCATGCCCTTCGTAAACAATTATGAAGATGAGAAGTGTGTTAAATCCATCCATATGAGCTTTTTTCATGGTTGTGGTTTTATTTGGAGCCTTTCGCTTTTTGAGTGGTGTCTGCCAACAGACCTAAAATTCCAGGCCTCAACGTGGGTTCGTTTGAAAAGATCAAGCTGTTTCTTCATATAGCATTTTGATTTAAACATTCAAATAACTTCCATCCATCAGTTCCAGTAGCTTGCAATCTTACCTCAATTGGGCCTCATTTGCTTTTCTGAACCTAAATCGACGATGCATAGTTTTCATTGTAAAGTAATATGATGTGTGGTATCCAAAGTAGATTTTGTGCCGACTCCAAAAGATTGAAACGGAAAATTGACTTGTGGCCTGATCGGACATGCCACGAAGTCATGGTTCCTTGACAATTGAAGAATCAGAAACTATTAGATAGTTTCAAAAAACGAAATTGAGCCCAGCCCACAGATAAAATTGTTGAAATTGTAGAGATTTGCTCTTTATCAAATAAATGAATCACAAAGATCTTTAAATTGATACACATATGGAGAGACGTGTCTCTTGCATGACACATGATTGCACTCAACAAGTTCTAAAGTTTCATTCATCCAAACATTAATTTCTTCCCTTGCTATTTTAGACTTTCGTTGGCTTACAACTTGATTTCTTTATCCCTTGTTCAATCTTTACACTTGGAATCTTGATTTTCTTCTTTTGGCAATCACATGCTTTCAACTTGATCATTTCAGATCTGATTGTGTGGGCCTCATATTTTCGTGCTCTCATGTCTTCGTCATACCAATTCATTATTGGATTGAACTTGAATCACTAATTTGGCTATCTGATTTTCATCTTTCAACTTGGATTCACCTCAACATATCTTATCAGCTTAATTGGCACCAACCTGCATTTATTGTATTGTAGGCATCAAATGACTTCAAATAGACTAATCGTCCTCTTGAAGCCGTTAAAAAGTTATCGAGTGTTTTCTTTTCTGAGATCTATCCACATGTTAGATAAAATGCTGCAGTATCACCTTTTAAAATTTTTTTTTGGTTCAATAATATGTGAACCACATCTAAGAATTATGGCCCACTTAACTCATGAAAACTTGGGGCTTTTAACTCCTTACTTGCCATAGTTAATCTGGTGAGCAACTACTTCCAATAAGTGCTCAACACAACGATAAACAAAATTTTGTTTTAGTACCAAAAATAAACACATACGAACTTTACTTCATGTTGTAGTTACTTATTCTACATGGTTACCTTCCTATGAAGGTTGTGCATCAGAAGTATTATAACCTTCGGAGTTGTTTATGTACAATGCACAAGATCTAGAATTGGTCGAAGATAGTCCATCACCACCTCATCTAACGAGTTGTACAAAGTATTTGCATTTTTAGTTTATTGGAGGCATCAAATGACTTTAAAAAGACTAATTGTCCTCATGAAGCTGTTAAAAAGTTTACAACTCTTTTCATTTTTGACATCTATCCCCACATAAGATAAAACACTGCAGTATATCCTTTTCCAAATTTGTTTTTGTTCCAATAATAAGTGAACCACATCTAAGAACTATGGCCTATTCAACTCATGAGAACTTGAGGATAAAAACTTCTTATTTAACATAGTTAATACAGTGATCAACTACTTCCAATAAGTACTCAACACAACAATAAATAAAATGTTGTTTTAGTACCAAAAATTGACACATGCTGACTTTGCCTCATGCTGTAGTTACTTATTCCACCTGGTACCTTCTAACGAAGGTTGTGCATTAGAAGTGTTATAAGGATAAATAATCTAGAGCTATAGTTGCCCTCACAACTTAAACCTTGTGATGAAGACTAAGACTTGCAATGCCCTAACTGGATTTAGAAGGAATCCGGAGGCTGAAGATGAATATGAGGAAGCTGCTGATGATCTTGAGACTGTTGAAGTTGAGCTCCATGCTGAAGAAGAAAGATTGTTGAAAGAAATGACACAAAAGGGTAAGAGTCATAGCATGGATGCTTCTAACTTTTTGAAAGATATGACCCTAAGGGTTCATTTGGTTGCAGGAATTGCCGAATGCGGCAATCAACTATGCTCGAATAAGTTCATTCCTGAATTCACCCATTCTTAAAATAATTTCTGGAATAAATTCTCAACTTGTTTGGTTAACCAGGAAGAGGAGTGGGAAAACATATTTTCTTTGTTTGGTTGCAAGAATTGGAAGTCGTGGTTAAATGCAATTGCAAGCCAAAACCAACACCAGCGTTCTCTTTGCGATGGCTTTCTGTCAACCACAAAAATCTTTGGACTCTTTCAAATGCAAAACCGATTTTAACGTGCACAAACCAGCAGCACCACAATCCTCCAATCTCCTACAGCAAGCGCATTGGTAATGGTAATCTGCATTTCACACCATTTAGCAGAGCATACATCTTTTTGATTTGGGTCAACTAGCATTCCAAATCACCACTTTGAGCGGCCAGATTCAAGCTCCAAAACCTCAAGCATCCATCGATTTGAGTTGGACTCCCCTCTGTCGATGCAAATACAATGGAATAAGGGCACAAAGGTAGAAGATGAACACAGAAAATGATACGCACAACAATGTTTTAGGTCAAAAATCACTTCAACGATGCTACTGACCCATTTGCAGACTTGACAGAAATTACAATATGGTTAAGAAAAAAGTGGAATAGGAATAGCTATTCATATTCCACCCTTTTGGATGGAAGAGTTGGATGCTCATTTTCAATCAAAATGAGGACACCATCATTCTAATTTCGATTTCAAATTTGACAACCAAACATCGAATGTGCTAATGTAAGAATTTGTGCACTCTAATTCTTGGCGAATTCTTGTTACCAAACGGGGCCTAAAGGGTAAGAGTCATAGAATGGATGCTTCTAACTTTTTCGGTTCTTTACATCCAAGTGATTTGATGGATTGGATTGGTGAACTAGAGGATTACTTTGAGCTTGAGATGAAAATAGCCACAAAGGGTTAGGTTAGTGCAATCTAAGTTGAAAGGTTGTGCTACCTGATGGTGGAAAGAATTGCAAAAGATAGGGAAGATAATGGTGAACCTAAAATGACTAGATGGTGGGTTATGGTTTCTAGACTTAAAGCCAAATTCATACCAGAGGATTATGAATTGGAATTGTTCAAGAAGGTGCAAAACTTGAAGGAAAATGATTCGAGTGTCAACGCATATACAAAGGAGTTCTACAAGATGACAATCATATCTGGACATTGAGAGTCATCTAAGGGGAAGGTGGCTAGATACATTAATGGATTAAGACTTAACATTGAGGACGAGTTAAACATGTTAAGGATTAATGTAGTTGAAGATGTTGCTCAGTATTCCCTGAAGGCAGAAGATAGGTTGCAGAGAAGACAAAACAACCCTAGAGAGAGGGACAAACAAGTTGGCAAGATAAATAAAGAGAAGCAAGTGATTCTTGGAGAGGTAGTGGCAGGAGAGAGTTCAAAGTTACTTGCTTCAATAATGGGAATGTAAGATATAGAGAAGTAGTTCAAAGGTACTTGGTACAAGATTTGAGTGTTAAGGAATATACAAAGGAGTTCTACAAGAGGACAATCATAATTAGACATTGAGAGTCATCTAAGGGGAAGGTGGCTAGCTACATTAATGGCTTAAGACTTAACATTGAGGACGAGTTAAGCATGTTAAGGATTAATGCAGTTAAAGGTGCTTATCAGTATTCCCTGAAGGCAAAGTATAGGTTGAAGAGAAGACAAAGCAACCCTAGAGAGAGGGACACACAAGTTGGTAAGATAAATAAAGAGAAGCAAGTGATTCTAGGAGAGGTAGCGACAAGAGAGAGTTCAAAGGTACTTGTTTCAAATGTGGGAATGTTTGACATAGAGCTTTCCAATTTTCAGAGGATTTTAGCAGGGCATGGGTAAACAAAGCCTTGTAGTACACAAGGAGCAAGTGGTGGATGCCCTGGTGAGAGTATAGCTGCATCTGAGATACTAGAATCTATGATGTCTAGAAGAATCTTGTTGAGTAAGAAGTATATCCTATGCAAACGAGGAATTTGTTTAGGACTATTTGCAAGTCAGGAGGTAAATGTTGTAAGGTTATTATGGACAATATAGTAATAACCTTGTATCAGAGGTAATGGTACAAAAGCTTGGATTTAGGAGACTTAAAACACCCTTGTCATTATGGGATAAGTTGGTTTCAAGATGATCATATATTAGAAGTAAAAGAGCAATGTTGGGTTAATTTCAATGTTGGATCTTGCAAGGATGAGGTGTTGTGTGATGTTAACATAAGTGCTTGTCATGTTTTTTTAGGGAGACCTTGGCAATATGGTAGCAGTGTTATTCATGATTGTAGAAGGCACATAGTTACTATTGTGAAGGATGGAAAGAAGTTCACTTTTATTCCTTTGAAGGAGGGAGGAAGAAGTGCAAAGAACTTGAGTATGATGAAGACCCACACCTTAGAGGATCTGACTACTAGAGATCAGATGGAGACTGATATGCAATAGGTGGCTAAGGATGTATCTAAAGTTATACACTTGAAGGAGGATCTGGTGAATGGATCTAAACCTAAGGTATTGTTGAGGACTGATAACAAAAAGGTAGTCTCATAGTAGAAGCAAACAATGATAAGTAATCAATTTACAATCAAAGGCAAAGGTAAGTTGCATGAGCTTGATGATCAAAGCAAGGGTAGTGGAAGTAATAGCAGAGTATTATTTGGAGAGGAAAGGTTAACTACTCGGTTTGTGAAGTCTAGATACAACAATAGTAGGAGTACCCATTTGCAGAATATGATTGTTGCAAACAAAGACGATAATTGGATCAAGAATGAGCATGGGATTTATGTCATGAATCTTATCAAATATTCACAAGTTCCTCTTATGGAGCATCTTCTATTCACTTAGGGTGTTTGATGTAGGAACATCCTTGAACAACTGACAATCTTGTATCTGTTAAAAAGCAAAGTCCACCAAGATAACTAAAAGGGGGGGTGAATCAGTTATTAGATCAATATAACTTATATCAACCTTATTAAACCTTAAGCATGTGAACAATATAATCAGCAACCATAAGAAGATACACATACACAATAACACTTGATATGTTAACTAGGGAAACCCTTGATATGTTAACTAGGGAAACCCTTGATCAGAGGGAAAACACCGGTGGGGATGGAACCCACAAAATGATGTACTAATATAAAAGTTCCTTGTAAGAGGATGGACTTTATTAGGAGCCAATGAAATGCATTCAGTACATATCAGTCCCTGTTAGGAGACTTTGAATCCTTGTTAGGAGATTTCAACCCTGTTAGGAGTTGTAGAAGGTAGATGGACCCATTGTCCAAATAGCTTCAAGGGAAAGACCACCAAACTCATTGGCCAATTGGCCTCTGTATTATTCCTTTTAGAATAATAGAAATGAAACTGAACTCCGCAACTCGAACTCTTTCTTTGTCCTCTTACCGTGCTAACACTACACCAAATACCTTCTCAGATCTCAATACTAGATCTTCAAATTTGAATCAATTCGATCCCTTTGATTGCTTACTCGCATTTACCAACTTTGCTAATACAGCAACTACATCTACCATCATAAGGAAAATAACCTTTCTTAATACCATATCCTCAAAATAATTCTGAGTCGGCCTTGAGACTTTCTCAATTAATTATAATAGGACCTCATTAAGATATTACTCACAATTACAAGATACTGTCAGCTCACAGTAATTACAACTTTTCACATTGCGACTTGGGACCGCGCGCACTCACTGACATCATCGTCAGGCTATCTACTTTTACTGTCTAACTTCCCTCATCACGATTCTCTCTCTATTAAGAGATACAATCCAAACACCAGAAACCACTTCTTAGGTACTCTGTCTGTACATTGTCTTTTGTAAGTCATAAATAACTTTCAAATCTTTTCGACTTTTTGCATTCGCACTTGTCCACGTCTTCAGGACACAATGTAGAACATATCCTCAAATTCGCTTAACCTCATCATAAATACATAGTCTGTACGACCTCGTTCTATGTCTGCTACTCTGCCAATCTTTATAGAAACAATAATATGTTGACATCAATGACAAACACAATCATTAAAGCAACATTCAATCACCTCAACTGTTCTATCAATGAAACATTGTTTTTATGCTAATATGTTGGTGGACCTCCATGTAGAATCACACGATATATCAACCTTATCTGGAGGAGTTCTTATAGATTTGGGTCCTGACCTATATGTTGTAATACATTTTCTTCATCTTTGGAGATTGTGTTTGGTATGGCCAACTTGTGGCTTGCAATCTTGTATATAAGTGTTGTAGTAACTCTTGTTAAGGAGTTACGAAAGGGAAGAGGTGATGAAGTGTGGTGATAGATTGGGGAAGGTAGTTAGTGTCTTTAGTAATGTGGCATGCTTGTCAACATTTTGTAAGCTGCACTTGCAGGCCAATTTGATGTAAATTCCTGTTGCTATCATAATGAGAAGATCCTCTGCATATTTGCTGATCTGGATTATTTGTATTATTTGTGATACTGCTGTGTTGTCTCTAGCTGCATAGTTGGACCATCTCCATTGGGAAAACTCTACCATGTTTGTGTCATTTAGTCATGGGTACTATATTCCCAAGGTCAAACCTGTAGATGGCCATTGCTCATATACTTGCTACTGATTTATATATTCTTGCTTCTATTAATGTCTGAAACTGTCAGTCCTACCATATGTCTTTTAATATCCCTTCATAACAACAGGGACACATGATTTTATTTGACAGTGGCATCTTTCATTGTTCCAAACTGCAATGAAGTTCCCTGTCTTTCCTTTTAATGTTCATGGTTTTCCTTGTCTGGTATTGTTTGGACATTATTGCTTAAGTCTTAGTCCAAACACAGCACATTTTCTGATTAATCTTATTAATGCTGTTGACTGGCTTCATGTGATGAATGTCACTTACACACCACTGTGCATTCCCCAGCCTTGAACTTGTTTAGAGCTTGAATTCTTTTTGGCTGACTTATTTGACCACTCATAGGAATGGCATCAAGTCCAAGCCTACACAGGATCAAGAAAAGGCCTCTTGTAGATTCATATGTACGAATGAAAACCATTGTAGTACTTCTAGACAACTCATTTAAAAGATAAACAAGATAGCAATCAAATCTACAGTTGAATACTTTGAAGATACTTCCACCTTTGCTTATTCTTCGTAATAAAAAATGGAGACCAAATTTAGGCCTCATCAAGGTGTAGGTGTTATCTAAGGTGCCTAGATACCAACTGCAATGGGCTCCCTCAAAGTTTATAGATCCAAGCCCGTAGCCTATCTTGGGACAGATAGCCATTGCTTGCTTTTATACAAGCCCCTCCTTGGACACATCCGTTCCTTCTCTTCTCATATTAAAATAGTAATAGGCATTGACTATATATACATCTGTAGTTGTACAATATAACTGATATTATTCTTTCTGATATATATGTAATATATATTAGATCATTCAAAGATATTATAGATTATTCAGATGTATGCTTCGTTTACATATATAATACGTATTTGATCTCTTAGAAATATATATATATATATATATATATATATATATATATATATATATATATATATATATATATTTCCTTCATGATTCTCTTCCTCCTATGTGATCAATACCTAACGTATCTATATAATCTCCCATATTTTCTATTTATCTCATTTATGTGTATTATTCCTATGATTTCGATTGTGTGTAGAGATGATAATCAATAATGATTTAATTATTGGTGTTTACACTAATTTAGCTATCGATCCAAACCTTATCGATTAATATGATAACTTCTATTGCTATCGGTTATGCCTTAGCTGATTATGATCGTGCTTGATCTCTAAAACATTGTTACCACCAGCCACCATACATTGATTCATAAGGTCTTTCACCATTAATTGATTTAGCTATCGATTTTAACCTGATATAAGATCTCAAATGCTTATCTAGTATAATGTTAGCATAGAGTGTAACTAGTGTAGATTACAAGTATTATAATGTTTTCCCTCATGTTTTGCTGGAAACTTTGGTAGTCATATTTTTATGCGTCTTTTGACAAGTTACATGCCTTGTGGGAAATACTGCCCATTTTCAAGCCCCTTTTGAATGTTAGGGAACCCATTTCTAAAATATTTAGGATATTTGATGAAGATGCTACATTTCTTAAGTAGTCAAGCTTTCCCCTTTCATTTATCTATGCTTTGTAGTCTTGATGAAGCTTCACTACTAAAGGGAAATATGGGTCCTAACTTGATGGGACAGTGCATCTATTGCAACATTCTTTTTCTGCCTTCTTATATATAACCTCATAGGCACAAATCTATGATTGATCAATCTATTTTGTCACTCAAGTGCCCCTATATTAGAAAATGTTTTAGGTGAAGTGGTTAGGTCTGACTGAAAATTTGCTTCCAGTAAGAAACTTGGTGCCATTTGGCCATAGCATGATAGATGGCCAATATCTCCTCACTACATGTTCACTTGTGCTTCCTCCTCATTTAACTCAAAAAGTGTATATTTAAGGATTGGGAATGTTGGATCAGAATTCTTTCGTCTAGATTTTATCTACCTTCTCATTTATGTGGTAACTTTGCAACTAATCCATTCAATTCTTTGTTTGTAAAAAAACTTAGATAGTATTCTTAGAGAAACACCACTTTTATCTCTCTTCTCATTTATGGGTAATGTAGGTTTTTGTAGTTGTGAAAATTGACCAACTTTGACACCACTTTCTGCATCCTCGAAGGAAATGGAAACCGATATGCAAAATATGGCTTGAAGACTATATGCCAAAGAACTGTAAAAGATGGATCCCTTGCACAGACAATATGGTTTACAATTGCTTGTGTAGATAAAGCCTCAAAAGAGATCCAAAAAGATGACTTTGTATTAGAGAGATGTCAAGTGGTAAAAGATAGAACTGTAATTACGTTATACAGTCAAGAAAGAAAGAGAACTGTAATTACGTTATATGATAATGCTTTACCATAACATGAAAAAATATTATCCCTACAAAACTAATACATAGGCTAGAGGCATAGGCACAAAATAGGGGATACTATATTCTTAAAACTATGTTGTGCCTAGGCGCACATTAAATCTAGTGGAGTTTCTGCGTATCTCTAAAGCAGCAGAAATAATAGCTGCCTTATATTGTTGTCTACAGAGGCAAAATTAATCTGGCAGAAGCAGTTCAACAAGAGTTTTCTCTCATCACAAGTGTGCTTTTTTTAATCAATGTCTTGTATTTTGTATATTTAGTGTACAAGAGGAAAAGCTTGTGACTAGTCCTAAGAGACTGTAATAATGATGTGATATTTACTATACCTGCATTTAATGTTATATATGCACCATTGTTACTGGTTATGTTTCAATTAATATGGTTCAATAATATGTAGCAAAAAAAATCATTATTTAGTAGTTTTACCTTGTGTTTTCTGAGGTTGTGGTTGAACAACTCTGCTGTAATGATTTGCTAACTTGTTTTTGCAGACTCCTTTGCGGTACATTCTTTTCTCGCTTGATTCATGGAGTCCGAGAGATCAAAACAAAGCAAATTCAGCTTTTTGTTCTACAAACTATTGCCAGCATCATTTTTTTGCTATCACTGGCGGTATGCTTCCATTACAAAAATATGAGATCTAATATACTGATTTAATATGTCATGGGTATTGCTCGAAAACTGATGTTAACAGGTTGAGGTATGATGTTTTGTGTGCAGATTTCACTCAATCTTTTTATATCCAAACACAGACGTATGTGGCGCTCTTGTTATCTTTGGACAGGTTCAAGTTAAAACAGGATTCCTATAATGATTTTATTAGCCCTTTGCATTGATAATTTCCTTATAGCCTTTGATTCAGATCTCCTGTATTTAATCATATATGCATTTATCAATTATTGGTGAATGGTCTTTTAAAACTTTGCTTGCAAGATGTACTCTTTAAAATCCAGTAACAAAGTATGCTTAATTGGAAGGTTTTCAATTGAACAATGTGTGCAGTATGGCTGGAAGGTCCATGTGGGTTTGGTTTGCTGATGGGTTGCCGCATTGCTCAAGCACATCGACTCTATTACTTGTTTGTCAAGTAATGCTTTCACAGCTCTATCATTTTACAGTTTTCATTTTTGAATATTTCTCTTTGTATATCGGAATAAATGTTGGCCAAATGATATTGAATTACTTTGTTCATTTTGGCTTGGAGTTAGAGTGAGTTTATGGTTATCTTTGATAGGGTATGATACATCATGTGACTGCAAATATCTCATTTTGCCTTTCTACCAATTTATTAATTTTCAGGTTATATTTACTATTGTTCATTATTAGCTATTTTACATGTGTTTTCTTTTTCTTCATCAGTATTATTCTGATTATGTAGGAGGCGTTTACCACCATTCAAGCCATATCAATTGGTTCCCTTAATACTTATACCATGGGTTGGTGTGGCTTCCCGTAAGTTTTTCTCATCATATTATTCATATGTTTTCCTTGTTTGATTTAACAATGAATTTTGGAAAGTAACAATTCTACTAGCATTTTGAAATCATTTTTGCTTTTCCTATGAAAAGTGTTATGTTAGTATGTAACTGATGTTTGTCATCTAGTGAATTCTTGTCATTATGTGTGAAAATACCCTATCAAAGGATCCCGTATGTGTCCTGTTGTCCTACATTTTCTCACCACAAAATGTTGGTAACAACACGAAACTTTTCCAAGCTAGTTTCACGTTTCTCTAAGCTTGAATTTGATATTCAATTGCTTAATGTTGATCAATCAATCCATTTCAATTTGAATATCAAATTGTTTTACTGAAGGCCTTCGTCAAGTCATTTTTGTTTTGTTTTTTGTCGAACCTTTGCTTGAATTTTGAAGCCTTCACAGTTTGTTCTCTGCTTTTGAGTTTTCGTTTGCTTGTTTTTAGTCCTTTGGATTTGCTCATGTCATGCCTTTCGTTTTCCCCTTCGATTCGGTCTAACCTAGAGGTCGATCGGAGTTGTCAGTCAAGAGATATGGTCATTTTAGTGCCTCAAAAGTGGACATTTGAGGTGCAACAACACAAATTAAAAAAATGATGTTATATTTTCATTTTGACATTCACTTTTTCAAAAATATAACATTTACTCACTTTTTGTTATGTTTTGAAGTTACTTTTAATTTAAATTTATAACTTAAAGTGACTATAGTACATTTTATGTTATAATTTTAAGTTGAGTTACTTTTTAATTTTTCACTTAAAGTGACTATAGAACTATATAGTTAATTTTTAAATTTTTGATTTTTAAATCAAATGCTTATATAAATGTCACTTTAACATTATGTTTATGTATTATATTAATTAATATGATGCATAAATGTTATTTTTGATCCATATTGATGACATTTTTATAAAAATAAGTGAAATACATAACTTAAAATCCTCAAAGTGGACTATTTATGTGCAAAATGCATGTAAAAAAACTATGAAAAGTGGAAACTTTTCATGTTATTGCATATAAAAACTCACTTTGAGGATAGTTTTCATGCCATTACATCAAAAACTTGTAAAAGTGGACCTTTTTGATGCAATGACATGAAAAGTTGAGTTTTTGTGCTTATGTATTAAAAAGGTGAGACATATTTTTAAGACATGTAAGTGACTCCAAAAGGTCCGATTTTGGAGTCTAACACATTTTAAAATATGCAATGAGCTTCAAAAAGTGAGATTATGCATAAAGACATATTTTAAAACATGCAATAGACTCTAAAAGGTCCAATTTTGCGTTCCAACATGTTTTTAAATATGTAATGAACATGAAAATGTCTTATTTTGTGAAGAAAATATTTTCTTGCTCTCCAAGAATCCGATTTTGGCCATAACTCAAGATTTTCTTTATGGATTTGAACGAAATCTCTTGCATTCAAAACATTTTTGCTTGGTGATCATTTTGTCTCCATAAAAAATGAGTTTAATAAGCTGAAAAACATTTTTGTATCTCCAAATCTAGGTCACATTTTTGAAGAAAAACTCCAAATTCCTTCATTTTTGCTCATAAGTTGAGTTTTACTCAATGAATTTGCATGGGATTTGTTCCATTTGAAATGTTTTTGCATGGCAATGAGTTTCCTTGCTTCTAAAATGGATTCATTTGCCTTAAAAATGTTTTTGTAACTTTCATGATGAATCACGTTTTTGCTTAAAATGTCCATAAAATTAGGGTTTTAATCCACTTTTTTGCATTTTGGAGTCACTTTTTTGCATTTCGATCCATGTATATGCATTTGGGGAAGTCGTTTTTGCATTCACAAGTCAAAAATGACTCAAAAACATGCATTTTTTAGCCACGTTTTTGCAAAAACGGCCTAGATTTTTGCATAAAAAAGTCATTTTTGTTCAAAAAACTCAAAAAAATGCTTTTCCAACCCATATCTTTGATCAAGAGGGATTGTTTTTGAGTTTTAAATGCATGATATTGTCTTTGGAGACTATTTATTTGGCACTTTCATGTCAAATTCGACTATTGAATGTCCATTACAGGCAAGTGCGGAAAAAGTCAAAAGGTTGTTTGAAAATCTGGATTTAAGGGAGAATTGGTCTTAAGTCTATAAAACTTGCTATTTTGACTCTTTCTCCTTCATTTTTGGCACTTAATCTTTACGTAAGTGGACTCGTTCTAACTTGCTCGTCAATTGATGCTTATCTTGCTATTTCTATGCATATTATTGTTTGATGATTGCCATTTGTCCATATATATGCCATGAAAAATGCATTTTTCCTTTAAAAAGGATGAAAACACTTTTCGAATTTTCCCAAACTCCAAATTCGAATTTGCATGTTGAAGTGGCCTCCTTGTTGACATGTTTGAGCCTTTTGCCAAAAGCATGTGTTTATTTTGTGCTTGTTTTTGTGTTTTGCTTGTTTGCATTTCGGTTTTTTCTCCATTTGGAAGAAATTGCAAGTTTTTTCCCAAGAACTTGAGCATGTTTCACTTCACTCCACTTTCGATTTCCATGTCACAACACTTCATCTCTCACTCAATGAAATTTGATTACATGTTTTTCATCCCATTCGCCATCCGCATATGCATGTAATCCCATTTTCCACTTCCCTTTTCACCCATCTCACTTTCCACTTCCTTTCACACGACACGATTGCACAAAATGTTTTACATGTCATTGCATCTAAAAGGTTTGATTTTGATTAAAAGTCACTTTTTAAAAAGTCAAAAACATGTCATGTGCATGTTTTCCCATATACTTTGACCTTATTTTTTCTCAAAGGCATCTATAAAGTTCATTTTTGCCTCTCCATATGCATTCGCGCCTCCATGAGCAAATACATGTTTCCACATCTTTCTATGCTTTCCATTTCACCCTCCACCTTCCATTGCTTGTTGCATTTACATGTAATCCATTTTCCGTGCAATGACATCTTGAGAGCCCAAGTCACATTTTAGAAATCAACAATCTCCATTTGCATGCATTCCCATGCGCCAAGTACTTTACTCCAAAAAAAAAAAAGAATTAAAGGTGCTGATGGAAAGTTGTTTCGAGTGTACATCCGGACATCATCAAGAAGGTTTTCAAAGTGTCAGAGATTCCAGTTTGTGCTGATCTACAAAGGAGAATTCACAACTTGAACGAGAAAAGTTTGTTCACATCAACTTTTCAAATGACAGCAGACAATTCATCAAAGAGAGTCAGAGGTTATAGAAAGACACAACACCATGGTTATCAACGTGAATGCAGTTGTACAAAGTACAGGAACTCTTGATCCTGTGATCATCCGAGATTACATCGTCAAGTAAAAGGCCCTTTAGGATTGTTTCATTCTCTTCCATCTTCTTTCCTCTTCTTTCATGTTTGTAGTTGGAGAGGATGCATTGCATGAAGATGTGTAATTACATGTAATGCGAGTTACATGTGTATGTAAAAGATGCAATGCAAGTTGCATGTAACCCTATTTTTTCTCCTGTAGTTAGACTAGGTCAAAATTGGTTGAGTTGCTCTCACTTTTTTTTTCACCTTTTTTTCAACTTCTTGGCCTATATAAAGGAGTGCCCCCCTCATTGTAAAATCATCATTATCTTTATGCAAGAGAGCTCTGAAGAAATTGTGCCAGTAGAACTTTGTTTGTGTGAGCATTATTTTGAGAGAAAGGGAATACAAAGGAGCATTTGAAACTTAACTTTGATTAAGTGAAATTGTTACTTGTGTGAATTGTAAGCTTTCTCTATAATTCATTCAAGTTATCTTTGATTCGTAATATTTTTTGTTATTGATATTGTATCTTGTGAATTGATAGAAAAGAGTTGAGAAACAATTGAAGCCAGAGCTTTGACCAAGAACAATTGTGAAAATCCATAGCTAGAAGCTTTGTTTGTAGCTTGTATGTTTGTCTTAATTCGCAAAATAGTTAGATTGTTCTTACTTTTAAGAGTCTTTGTGCTCTAATTGTAAAGCTTTTTCCATATAGAAGTATGACCAGACTTAGAGCGAAACTGGTACATTTTAGCTAGCCTTTGAGTTAGTAAAAGTTTATTAGTATCACTGTTTCCAGCTTTTGATAGAAGTGTAGGTAGAGATTCACTTCGCCCATTATTCGCTCTACGAATAAGTGGATCCTTTCTTAAAAGTTAACAAGAAAGGATAATAGTGACACCTTGTTTATAAATCTCTCAACTTCTTGCTTACCTTGAGTTGATCCAAGGAACAGTGAGAAGGGGGAGTCTTCCCTTTAAGGTAGGAGAGACTCTGTCTCACACGTTGTGGCTGGTCATCCTATTTTGCAACTGGATTTTTACTCAAAACTGTCGGTTGCAAAATATCCGCCCAACATGTCCTTGGACATTTCTTTGACGATTAGGATCAGATTTGTACGTAAGGTAAATAAGAGTGGTGCATTATTAGAGGGATCACATAGTATACGTTGTGAGTGGTATTGCCATTGGCTGATGTATATGGCGATGTTAAAAGGATTTACATAAAAAGAGATTTCCCGGTCTCTACAAAATTTCAGTGAGTAGAATACCATGTCTTTACTTATTTTGAGCACTTAAGTAATCCATCACAATTCTTTATAATCAACACATGGGCAATTAGGATCGTTTATTGGCTTGGTAGGGTTAATCCTATTCAAAAAAGAGTAAAGTTTTGTTGGACACCACCAAAGGAAGGATGGGCTAAAATAACTTTGATGGGGCGGCTAGGGGAAACCCGGGGGTCTCGGGGTCTGATTGTGTAGCAGGAGATTACAAGGGCAATACTCCTGCCTTTGTGGCTAAACGAAGACATGATGGCACGAACAATGTGGCTGAATGTTATGCAACAAAAGAGGCTCTTGTTTTATGAGCCAAAATGGGCATGAGAAGTGTCCACTTGGAAGGCGTTGTCTTGCATTTTGTCAACACAAAATATTGGTAACACACAAAACTTTTCCAAGCTAGTTTCACGTTTTTTTAAGCTTGAATTTGATATTTAATTGTTTAATGTGAATTGATTGATCCATTTCAATTCAAATATCAAATTGTTTTACTGAAGGCCTTCGTCAAGTCTTTTCCGTTTTGCTTTCTGTCGAGCCTTTGCTTGATTTTTGAAGCCTTCACAGTCCGTTCTTTTCTTTTGAGTTTGCGTTTGTTTGTTTTTAGTCTTTTGGTTTTGCTCATGTCATGCCTTTCGTTTTTCTCTTCGATTTGGTCTAACCTAGAGGTCAATTGGAGTTGTTAGTCAAAAGTTATGTTCGTTTTAGTTCCTCAAAAGTGGACATTTTAGGTGCAACAACATGAATTAAAAATATGATGTTATATTTTCAAATTGACATTCACTTTTTGAAAAATATAACATTATACTCACTTTTTGTTATGTTTTTAAGTTACTTTTACTTTAAATTTATAACTTAAAGTGACTGTAGTGCACTTTATGTTATAATTTTAAGTTGAGTTACTTTTTAATTTTTCACTTGAAGTAACTACATAACTATATAGTTTCATTTAAAATTTTTGGTTTTAAAAATCAAATACTTATTTAAATGTTATTTTAAAATGATGTTTATGTATTATATTTCATATTATGATAAATAAATATTGTTTTTGACCCATTTTGTAACATTTTTATAATTTTAAGTGAAATAAACTAAGTTGCCGATTCGGGTTCGGGGACGGGTTCGGGTTCGGGGTTCGGTTCGTGGGTTCGGGCAATTTTTTTTTCCCCATTTGGGTTCGTGGGTGGGTTCGTTAGTGTGTATATATATATATATATATATATATATATATATATATATATATATATATATATATATATATGCAAAAAAAATATAAACTCATATAGTTGTAAAAGTAAAACTGAGTCATTCCATAGTATGAATATATCAATGTTACTTGATTATTGATCAATGCCAAATGTCAAAGATAAACATTAAATACTCACTCATTAATCTATGCTAATGTTGTAAATAAAATCATACATTGAATTACTAAAATGCAAAATGGAATTTCAAAACATAGACTACTTCATCAGATTGATAGATAATAAATTATGACTTAATAAAGTTTGAAACTGTGAAACATAGTGATAAATCATAAATGACTCAATGAGTCAATGACAAATGTTTAAACATAGTTTATCAAAGATGCAAATGCCCTTCAAGGGTCAAATGGGTCATCAAAATATGAGGGATCAATGGCTTCATCCTCATCTATATCATTGACATTTTCCACATCATTGGAACCCAAACCGGTTCCACTAGCCCCAGATGCAGCCACATCCTCCTCCTCGTTCTCCTCAACATCTAGCAAGGCAATTCTAGATATATCTTGGACAGTCATATCCAAGTTAGAAGTCTCAGGTAGTACATCCCACAACTTCTCTGGTCCCTTCTTATATCCTGGATCCTTGCGTGATAAGAGGCGCCAGTTGTTGTGAATAAATACCAAGTCCTCTGCTTTCTTTGAACCCAACCGGTTACGCTTCACTGAGTGGATAAAGGAGTATGTACTCCAATTCCGCTCAGCAGCAGAAGAGCTTGCAACCTAGAGAGACAACCAACAAATTTTAAAAAATTAGCTAAGTAATTTTACAATACAATAGGAATTTAAGAGTGCTAATTCGACAAGCTAAGTAGCCATAAGAAAAGGAAAAAAAACTTAAATACATACTTGTGACAAGATCTTAATGGCAAGAGGTTGGAGGTACAGGTAACTTTCCCCATGTAAGTACCACCATCCAATGGCATCCAATTTACTTTGGTCATTGATTGCATCAGGCTCTGCATTTTTGCTTGAGACAAAATCAACAAACTCTCTCCTAACATTTGATGCCACATCAGGATCACTAAAGAGCCTGTTAAGTGCCCTCTTATACCCAGCAGCAACTTCAGGATCTCTATATGGTGCCACTCTACCAGGAATCGCAAGTATCTCACTGCTATAATATCTAGGAGAAAGTGCATATGCCAAGAGGTGCAAAGGTGTAGTCATCTTGTTCCAACGATGTAGAACAATTTTCTCCACCTTAGTGTACAAGGTATCAGGATCCTGCTCTCTCCTCTGAATGACCTGGGATGTCAAATGATGTACATGTAAGTTATCTTGATGTAGTGTTAATAACTTAATTAAAATCAAAAATCAAAATCTCTCAATAAATAAGGATAAAGTATTGTATAAAAATTTAAACTTACTGATTTCATTCTTTCTAGCATAGAGTCCATGGCATCATATATGTTTCCCAAACAAGGCTCATCCGTGTCGGCATACCGAAGCATAGACATGATGGGCTCGGTGAGTTCTAATGCATATTCCACCCTATTCCAAAAATTATCACTCAAGATCAAATCCTTTACAGTTTTGGCCTTTTCTGTATCAGCTTGCTTCCATCCACCCCATTTGTTGCTAATAACCATTTGACCCAATGCCTCTTTCACCCTCACAAGTCGTCTAAGGACGATTGTGTGTGAAGCAAACCTTGTTTCAGCAACCTATTACCATGTTAATTCAAATTGTAAGTTAATATGATAAGTTGATAACACAAAAATTTAAGAATATGTATTAAATTTTGTAAAGTATGACACAAAAATTAATATGATAAATGAAGCTAAATAAAGTTTAAAATTTACCTTCAATAATTCCAAGCGGGAGAAAGTTCTGAAAATTGCTTGTGACATATGGTGGTTTGTCACAAACATTTGGATCTGCTCACCCTCCTCATACACATTTTTCATCCATTCAATTTGGCTGCCCATTGTTTTCATCACCAAGTTCAAGGTGTGGACAGTGCATGGTGTCCAAAAGATATGCTCATATCGTGCTTCTACCAAAGCACCTGCAGCCTTACAAACTTTAGCATTGTCCGTTATTACTTGGACAACATTGTCAACTCCCACGGACTCTATGGATTCAATGAGAAGTTGGGCAATAAAATTTGCATCCTTTACTTGCCCTTCACAATCAACCGCCTTCAAAAACATTGCCCCCTTGGGGCAAACAGCAATCACATTTATTAAAGGACGGTTTTTGCAATCTTTCCATCCATCAGAGACAATGCTCACCCCCGTTTGGATCCAAGAATCTCTTATTGGTTTGAGGAGGTTTTCTACATTCTTTCTCTCCTTATGCAATATGGTGGTTCTCAACTTTTCATATCCAGGGGATTGGTAACCATGAGGTGCATCATTTATTGCTTTCACCATCTCTCTCCAATAAGGGGATCTCACTAGATTGAATGAAACACCATTTGTAATGAGGCAACGCCCAACCTTTATATCAGCAATTTCTCTCTTGTCATTTTCAAATGCCGTATCTAATGGGCCTCTCTTGCGGGATGCGGGTGTTTCTATTTCATCTTCATCCATAGATGGGGTAGGTAGGAAGGGATGTGGTTTACTAATTGTTTGAGAGGGTGGTGTTGGTGGTATTTGCTTTGACTTATCTTTTTTTACCTTTGACACTAACCTATCAGCCTCTTCTTGTTCTTTTAACATGCCTGCTATTTGAGGAGCTGACAACCCTTTTTTACCTCCCTCTGGGGGCCCCTCACACATGGAAATCCCTTGACCTGGTGGACCTATCAAATGATGTTTAACCCGGAAATAGGAGCTTCTATATTGGTTTTGGCAAAAATTGCATTTCCATATATACCCTCCCCCACCAGCACATTGCTCAATTCTTGTTGTATACTTCCACAAAGGAGAGCCTTTATCAATTTTAAATCTTTGGGATCCCACCCCACCCACTGAACCCTGACTACTCATTCTTGGATTCTTGCAATCTATAAAAACAAATTTAAAAAAATATTTCAAAACTTATACAAAACTTGATAAAAATTTAGAACAATAAATATAAAAAATTTAAAAAACTAAAAACAAACTATGAAAGAAGCAAAAGGAAGGATCAAATGCATACCTGGAACACTCAACACTGATTATTTGAAGGATTTGAAACTCCACAAATAATCTCTACAACCTTCTCTTCAAACTTGCAAAATGGCCACACCAAAATGAGAGAGCAAAATGACAAAGCAAATGAGAGATTAGATGAATGAAATGCATCTAATAGGCCTTACTTTAGGGTTTGGCAAAAAAAATAATGAAAAAAACATTATTTTATTGCTTTTTTGGGCCACTTTTTGGCCCCACCTGCCGCGGGTCCGCCCGGGTCCGCGACCGGTCCGGGCAGGGTCCGGACCCGAATGAATCCGGACCCGGACCCGAGCTCCAGGGTGCGAATCCGGTAACTTAGGAAATAAATGACTTAAAGGCTTTATAAGTGGACATTTTATGTGCAATTACATGTAAAATCCATCAAAAGTGGACTTTTTTACATAACATTGCATATAAAGTCTACTTTGGTGGACATTTTTGATGTCATTACATTAAAAGTTAACCATAAGTGGACCTTTTTGATGCTATGACATGAAAAGTGAAGTTTCCATGCTTATGCATCTAAAAAGTGAGATGCATTTAAAAATATGCATTCCCCTCCAAAAGGTCCGATTTTCACTTGTAAGCACATTTTAAAATATGCATTGCACCCAAAAAGGTCCTAATTTCACTTGATACATATTTTAAAACATGCATTGCACCTAAAAAGGTCCAATTTGGAAGGAAAAAATGTTTTAAAATATACTATGCATCCCCAAAAGTCCGATTTTGAGAGGAAAGCATGCATTTGGCCTCCAAGAACCTGATTTTGCCCATAACTTGAGATTTTCTTGGTGGAATTGCATGAAATCTTCTCCATTCAAGACGTTTTTCTTTGGCAATGATTTTCTTTGCATCAAGAATGGATTTAGCATGCTGAAAATTGTTTTTGGAGATTAATCCTAGGGCATGTTTTTGATGAAAACTCCAAATTCTTTCATTTTTGCTCATAACTTGAGTTTTACTCAATGGATTTGTATGGGAATTGTTCCATTTAAAACGTTTTTGGATGGCAATGAGTTTCCTTGCTTCTAAAATGAATTCATTTGCTTCAAAAATGTTTTTGAAGCTTTAATGATGGATCGCGTTTTTGGAGAAATATGTAAAAAAATCCATTTTTAGTGCATATTTTCCCTCCCAACCAAATCGTTTTGGCATCTTTTGGAGATTACATGGCATTGGAGTTCACATTTTGAAGTTTAATGATCAAATTTTTTTGATCTTGCAATATGAAGAAAAACGTTCTTTTACCAAAAACGTGTTGCAAGCATAAATCTTCAAAAACATTGGAATATGGAGAGTTTTTAGGGCACGTTTTGGCATCTTCCAACAATTTCTCCTTGTTTGCTGGCCTCTCCCTTTCAAATTTGCAAAGTTGGAAAAGGTCTTACCATTTTTGAAGTTTTTTTCAAACATTGGAGCCTCGTTTTCCTTCATATTTGGCACTTAATCTTCATGTAAGTGGACTTTGTTGTCCTGCATTTTGTCACCACAAAATGTTGGTAAAGGCACGAAACATTTTCAAGCTAGTTTCGCGTTTCTCTAAGCAGGAATTTGATATTCAATTGTTTAATGTTGATCAATTGATCCATTTCAATTTGTATATCAAATCATTTTATTGAAGGCCTTCGTCAAGTCTTTTTCGTTTTACTTTTTGTCAAGCCTTTGCTTGATTTTTGAAGCCTTCACAGTCCGTTCTTTGCTTTTGAGTTTGTGTTTGCTTGTTTTTAGTCCTTTGATTTTGCTCATGTCATGCCTTTCGTTTTTCCTTTCGATTCGGTCTAACCTAGAGGTCAATCAAAGCTGTTAGTCAAGAGGTATGTCCGTTTTAGTGCCTCAAAAGTGGACATTTTAGGTGCAACAGCACAAAATAAAAATATGATGTTATATTTTCAAATTGACATTCATTTTTTGAAAAATATAACATTATATTCACTTTTTGTTATGTTTTTAAGTTACTTTTACTTTAAATTTATAACTTAAAGTGACTATAGTGCACTTTATGTTATAATTTTAAATTGAGTTACTTTTTAATTTTTCACTTAAAGTAACTATATAACTATATAGTTTCATTTTAATTTTTGATTTAAAAAATCAAATGCTTATTTAAATGTTATTTTAAAATGATGTTTATGTATTATATTTCATAATATGATAAATAAATATTGTTTTTGACTCATTTTGTAACATTTTTATAATTTTAAGTGAATTAAATGACTTAAAGGCTTCGTAAGTGGACATTTTATGTGCAATTACATGTAAAATCTATCAAAAGTGGACTTTTTACATGATATTGCATATAAAGTTTATTTTGGTGGACATTTTTGATGTCATTACATCAAAACTCATCATAAGTGGACCTTTTTGATGCTATGACATGAAAAGTGAAGTTTTCATGCTTATGCATCTAAAAAGTGAGATGGATTTTAAAATATGCATTCTCCTCCAAAAGGTCCGATTTTCACTTGGAAGCACATTTTAAAATATGCATTGTACCCAAAAAGGTCCTATTTTCACTTGATGCATATTTTAAAACATGCATTGCACCTAAAAAGATCCGATTTGGAAGGAAAACATGTTTTAAAATATGCTATGCATCCCAAAAAGTTCAATTTTGAGAGGAAAGCATGCATTTGGCCTCCAAGAACCTGATTTTGCCCATAACTTGAGATTTTCTTGGTGGAATTGCATGAAATCTTCTCCATTCAAGACGTTTTTCCTTGGCAATGATTTTCTTTGCATCAAGAATGGATTTAGCATGCTGAAAATTGTTTTTGGAGATCAATCCTAGGACACGTTTTTGAAGAAAATTTTCAAGTTCCTTCATTTTTGCTCATAACTTGAGTTTTTTTCAATGGATTTGCATGGGATTTGATCTATTTGAAACGTTTTTAGATGGCAATGAGTTTCCTTGCTTCTAAAATGGATTCATTTGCCTCAAAAACGTTTTTGAAACTTTCATGATAGATCATGTTTTTGGAGAAATATGCAAAAAAACAATCCATTTTTAGTGCATGTTTTTCCTCCCAACTAAATCGTTTTGGCATCTTTTGGGGATTACATTGCATTGGAGTTCACATTTTGAAGTTTAATGATTAAAACGTTTTGATTTTGCAACATGAGAAAAAACGTTTTTTTACCAAAAACGTCTTGCAAGCATGAAACTTCAAAAACGTTGGAATATGGAGAGTTTTTAGGGCTCATTTTGGCATCTTTCAATAGTTTCTCCTTCTTTGCTGCCCTCTCCTATTTGAATTTGCAACGTTGGATAAGGTCTTACCATTTTTGAAGAATTTTTCAAACATTGGAGCATCTTTTTCATTCATATTTGACACTTTATCTTCATGTAAGTGGACTTCTTCTTCCTTGCTATTTAATTCATGCTTATTTTGCTGATTTTGTGCATGAAATTACTTGATGGTTGCCGTTTGTGAAAATCTTTACCATGGAAAGTGAATTTTTCCTATAAATATGAAGTTTTTATTCATTTTCATGTTTTTGGTCCTTTCCAAAGTCCCAATTTTGAATTTGAGTTTTGAAATGCATTGCATCTTGACATGTTTGAGTTATTTTTCGAAGGTACGTTGTTTCTTTTGTGTTTTGTTTTTTGTGTTTGCTTGCCGGTTTTCTCCACTTGGAGAAATTGCAAGTTCTTTCGCAAGAACTTGTTTTTGCTTCATTACATGTGAAAACATCGTCATCTTTCATATTCCACATTCCATTTCCATGTCACAATACTTCACATCTCATCCGACAAATGCGATTATATGTTTTCCATCTCATTTATCATCCGCACATGCATGTAATTCCATTTTCTGCTTTCTTTTTCACCCATCTCACTTTTCACTTCCATTAGCAGAACAGGATTACACGAAATGTTTTATGTGTAATTGCACCCAAAAGGTCCGATTTTTATTAAAAGCCACATTTTGAAAAGTAAAAAAGATGTCGTTTTCACTTCCCATGTACTTTGACTTCCCCTTTTCACCAAAAGTGATTATAAAACTCATTATCTCACTTCCATTTTTCATTTTCCATCTCTTCATATGCATTTGTGCCTTCATGAGCAAATACATGTTTCCGCATCTTTCCATGCTTTCCATCTCATCTTTCATTCGTATTTACATGTAAAAGCTTGTCCTCCATCTGCATTTGCATGTCATCTCATTTTCCATTCCTCATTAGATGTTGCATTTACATGCAATCCATTTTCCGTGCAATGACATCTTGAAAGCCCAAATCACATTTTGGAAATCAACAATCTCCATTTGCACGCATTCACATGCGTCAAGCACTTTACTTCAAAAAAAGAGAGTTAAAGGTGCTGATGGAAAGTTGTTCCAAGTTTACATTCGGACATCGTTAAGAAAGTTTTCAAAGTGTCAGAGAATCCAAAATGTGCCGATTTACAAAGGAGAATTTACGACAACTTGAGCGAGAAAAGCAAGATCACATCAAGTTTTTAAATGACAATGGACAATTCATCCAAGAGAGTTAGAGGTTTTCAAAAGACGCAACACCATGGTTATCAAAGTAATGCAGCGGTACAAAGTACAAGAACTTCCAATCTTGTGATCATTTAGGATTGCATCGTCAAGTACAAGGCCCTTTAGGATTGTTTCAATTCTCTTCCGTCTTCTTCTTCTTTCATGTTTGTAGTTGGAGAGGATGCATTGCATGAGGATGTGTAATTACATGTAATGCGAGTTATATGTGTATGTAAAATATGTAATGCAAGTTGCATGTGCAGTTGCATGTAACCCTATTTTTTATGCTATTGTTAGACTAGGTCAAAGTTGGTTGAGTTGCTCCCACTTTTTCGTCCATCTTTTTTTCAACTCCTGTGCCTATATAAAGGAGTGCCCCTTCATTGTAAAATTATCATTATCTTTATGCAAGAGAGCTCTGGAGAAATTGTGCCAGCAAAACTTTGTCTGTGTGATCATTATTTTGAGAGAAAGTGAATAGAAAGGAGCGTTTGAGACTTAACTTTGATTAAGTGAGATTGTAATTTGTGTGAATTGTAAGCTTTGTTTATAATTCATCCAAGTTGTCTTTGAATCATGTTATCTTGTGTTATTGGTAGTTGTATCTTGTGAATTGAATAGAAAAGAGTTAAGAAGCAATTGAAGCTAGAGCTTTGACCGGGAGCAATTGTGAAAGTATTTAGCTAGAAGCTTCATCTATAGCTTATATTTTCTTCTTAATTCACAAAATAGCTAAGTATTCTTACTTTTAGGAGTCTTTGTGTCCTAATTGTAGAGCTTTTCATATAGAAGTAGGACCAGACTTAGAGCCAAACCGATACATTTTTAGCTAGCCTTTGAGTTAGCAAAGGTTTATCGTATCACTATTTTTAGCTCTCGATAGAAGTGTAGTTAGAGATTCACCTTGTCCATTACTTGCTCCACGAGTAAGCGGATTCTTTCTTGAAAGATAAGAGGAAATGAGGTAACACTCATTTTATAAAATCTCTCAACCTCTTGCTTACCTTGAATTGATCCAAGGAACGGTGAGAAGGGGGAGCCTTCCTTTTAAGGTAGGAGAGACTCTGTTTCACATGTTGTGGTTGGTCATCCTATTTTGTGACTAGATTTTTACCCAAAATTGTCGGTTGCAAAATATCCACCCAACAGACTTCATCCTCCTTGCTATTTACTTCATGCTTATCTTGGTGATTTTATGCATGAAATTACTTAATGATTGCCATTTGTGAAAATCTTTGCCATGAAAAGTGCATTTTTCCTTTAACTATGAAGTTTTCATTCATTTTCATGTTTTTGGTTCTTTCCCAAGTCCCAATTTCGAATTTGAGTTTTGAAGTGCATTGCATCTTGGCATGTTTGAGTTATTTTCTGAAGGTACTTTGTTTCTTTTGTGTTTTGTGTTTTGTGCTTGCTTGCTAGTTTTCTCCACTTGGAGAAATTGCAAGTTCTTTCCCAAGAACTTGTTTTTGCTTCATTTCATGCGAAAGCATGGTCGTATTCCACATTCTGTTTCCATGTCACAACATTTCATCTCTCACTCAATGAAATGCGATTACATGTTTTTCATTCCATTCGCCATCCGCACATGCATGTAATCCCATTTTCCACTTCCATTTTTAGCTATCTCACTTTTCACTTCCATTCGCACGACACGATTACACAAAATATCTTACTTGTAATTGGATCCAAAAGGGTCCGATTTTGACTAAAAGTCACATTTTGAAAAGTCAAAAAGATGTCATTTTCACTTCCCATATACGTTGACTTCTCCTTTTCACCAAAAGTGATTATAAAACTCATTATCTCACTTCCATTTTCCATTTTCATCCCTTCATATGCATTTGCGCTTTCGTGAGCAAATACATGTTTCTACATCTTTTCATGTTTTCCATCTCATCCTTCATTCGCACATACATGTGAAGTGTATCCTTCATTAGCATTTGCATCTTATTTCACCCTCCATCTCCCGTTACATGTTGCATTTACATGTATTCATTTTTCATGCAATAATGCTTTGAAAATGCTAAGTCACTTTTGAAATCAACAATTTTCATTTGCACGCATTCCCATGTGTTTCACCTTCATGCATTCTCATTCCATTCCATTTCATTGCATCTTCCATTTTCTCACTTGCATTTCATTTCATTCCACTTTCCATTTCATTGCATATGCATATGCTTTCTTTTTGAAGTTACTTTGATGGATTTGTGAAGTCTCCAATCCATTTTCGAATCTTCAATGCTGATTCGAAATTCACTTGTATGGAGGTTCCTTCTGATGATGTATTTATGTTTTGGGATTTTTGTGTTGCAGCACAAGCACAAGATATGTCCTCGTCAACCAAATCCAAAGGCAAAATGAAATATTAATATGATAAAGAATTGGCTCATACAGCTCCTTCTTCAGTCATATCTGTTTTGGATAACGTGTTGGACACGAAGATTGGTCATGTAGACGTGGCTGATTTTTTACAAAGAGTTGAAGCTCTGGCTAGTCATGAAATGAAGCGCATTAGGAGAAGCAACATTCATTTGGTATCCACATTTCCTATGGCGGCTATAGAACTTGATTTCATTTATGGATGTGCACGACGGTTTACTCCCAAGACGAAAACTATCAAAGATGCTAACAGCAAGGTTATCGTTAGCCTAGATCCTGAGGTTATAGAACAAATTTTCAAGGTTTCACATAAATCGGAATGTGCTGATTTGATTAAAGAATCATCATTGGCCAGTTGGAATGAGCAAAAGAGTAATTATCATAAGTATGTCAACCTTTACTGGTTAGACAATAAAATAAGCAATTTTTCCAGATGGCCAAAGATTGTTCATTAGTCAAATTTCAAACAAGAGTATAAGGATCTCATCATCCTTCTCAGCAGGATTTGTGGCCTTAAAAATTCAACTGATTTTGAGCCATGGATGTATAAGTTCATGTTTTAGATCATGGAGAATAAAGAACACATCTTTTGGGGAGAACTTATCAGTACTGCACTCTGCCAACAGATATGTATTGTGGGAACATCAGTGCCTTTCTATATGAATTCTTATTTAGTTTACATCGCTGCTGCCATCGGATTTTTCTCTGGTCTTTCTACCAAAGGAGATCGTCTTCAAGTTCCTATTTGAGATTACTATGATCAAATCACTTTGACAAATAGTAAATTCCATTACAGAAGAGACCAATATGCCTTCTTTGGACATTTTTGATGCTTGTTTGATAAGCAGTTGTCCATCAAAAGAGTGTTTGATGCAACATGGGAGAAAGTGAACTAATACGGCTGTATTTTTCTTTAGTTTCCCACTTTCACATACTTGAGAGTTGGATATTTTAAGGGAGAGCCGTATACTTTACCTAAGTATGCTACAGATCGAATCATCCTGATGGAGTTAGCGAGAAAGCTCATGGACGTGCAGAGTGATCAGCATGCTTCACATAGGCATGGTTTTGGCATTACCTCAGCTAAGCCTTTGGCTATTGGTAATTATTCAATCATTTTTGTGCTTAAAGCAAAGAATATGGAAGCAGAATTGCAGTTGATTACCTTGAAGAAGTTCAAGGCCAGATTTGATTTTGACTATCGAGAGATGAATTCTCAGATAAAAGCCTACATTCATATTCATTGCATTGAGGACATTTAGATTGATATGAGAACAGAACTTGACATCATGAAGATGGATTACTGTAGGTTAACCTTGCAGCAAATAATTGCTCTTAACATGTTGGAAATCCCTTCAAATTTTCAAGTTGAAGATGATGGCGACATCCTTGATCCGTAGTTTCATTAGGCCAGTTTTTATAAGAAGTGCCCTTTTCCTATTCAATGGCAACAAAAGGAAGGTACATCTATCATGGACAGATTTCAATCCATCCTAGTAAACACCAACAAATGGTTGAAAAGTAAAGGCCTTAAAAGAGTAAAACCTAAGATGGGCCTAGATTGTGGAAGTTTTGGTCCTCTTGGCAGGAAATCACAACTGGAGATTACAGGGAAAGATGGAGCGTCATCTTCAAATGCCAAGGGTTTCTTCAAATTCAAACTGAAGGGAGGAAAATGAACTAAATCATCTCAAGCTCCTGAGCCAATTCAAGAATTAGTAGCAGAATTAGAAGAAAAATTGGAAACAAAATCTGATAAAGGAGATTCAGATGAAGGAGAAATCACAATCATATCTCCTCCAATTCCAAAGCCTGCACAAGCTTGTACGTCTTCTATACATGAAGAACTTTTTTTGCATGAGGTTGATGATGATGTGGATTCTTTTTCCACTATTTTCACTCCTTCCATTCTAGCCTCGGAGTTTGATATCATGGCTCTTCCTATTTCTTCTGCTACTCCTCACCTCCCTGCACATGAACAATATGATCACTTAGCAAATGTGTTTGAAGATTTTCCGACTCTTACTAGTGGTCAAGTTTCCCCACTTGATACATCTTTGACAGGATTTGAACTTTTCATGATAGTCTTCTCAACATGTTCCTATGCCTTCAGCAATATAGATTGAATCTTGCTCAGTCACTACGGATATACAATCTGGATCAATGCCAATGGTCTCCACTATGCCTACTTCCGTAGATGAAAGTCTCAGCTTGCCTGCATGGTTGAGTAAAATAACAACAAAGAGAAGGAAAATTGTTGTTCCTCCTGACAATCTTCCTGTTAAGAAGACTAAATCCAAATTTTTGAAAGATAAGATTGTTTCTAGAATTTTGGTTGATTCTGATAAAACTAAATTTGTTGAGGTTGCTGAGCCCTTGGTAGATAAACCTGTTGAGGAACTTACTCAATCTGACTACAAGATTACTAAGGTTGAAGTTGGAAAGCAATCACATTTGGGTTGTTTGCAAGATGCTCAAGATGCATTGGCTAATGTATCAAAAAGCAATCATGAGCTTTGGGAAAAGAAGAATTAGCTAAAACAGGAGATCTCTCGTTTGAATGAGGTTATCCAGAAACAATCTTCTCAAAGTGTTGTTGTTATGTCTCAAACGTCTAAAGAGAGAAAGCTGATTGAAGCTGCTAAGTCTTGGATACAAGAAATCATTTCTGAAGGAGTTTGAGCCATCATAGAGGCATTTGCAGTTCTAAGGTGTGTCAAAGAGATGAATGAAATGGAGTAAAACTTAATTTCTTTTTTGACTTTAGAAGCAGATAACTTGAAAGAAATCCTCGATGAGTGGGATGAAATGGTGAAATTTGATTTGGATGCCTTGGTTTCATGTGACATTCTTCCGTCATGTGAAATGTTCTTCAGATTTCACAGGTTCATTGGTTACAAGGAGGAGACATTAAAGAAGCTGATCACAAAGTTGCAGGTGGCTTTTGGGGATTGTCAAATAGTTGAAACGAGTGTTACTTGTGATTTGGAACAAATGGGATGTCATGTTATTGACGAATCTAGTAATTTTAGTGCAACAGAGATAGTAAATTCAGAATATACCAATAGGATCAATGCTGATGTAGATTCTGAAGATTTTGGTTCACATATGATGAACAAGTTTGTTTTGTATAAATCCTTGACAAAACACTTGTTAGATACTACAACAAAAAATTCCAAAATTGTGCAATCAGCATATGCAAATGCAGTAAGAGTTGAAGCCATATCGAAGATTATGGAAATTGCCGATCTTCCAACTGTGCGTGACATCATTGTCAAATTCAAGGCATTGAGAAACAATCTCTAAGATTGTTGTTTTGTTTTTATTTCATGTTAGTAGTTGTAAATAACACATTACATAAAAAAGCATAATTACATGTAATGCGAGTTACATGTATGTAAAAGGATGTAATGTGAGTTGCATGTAACCCTTTATTTTCTGTAGTTAGACTAGGTCAAAGTTGGTTGAGTTGCTCCCACTTTTTCCTCCACCTTTTTCTCAACTTCTTTGCCTATATAAAGGAGTGCCTCCTCATTGTAAAATCATCATTATCTTTATGCAAGTGAGCTTTGGAGAAATTGTGCCAGCAAATCTTTGTTTGTGTAAGCACTATATTGAGAGGAAGTGAATACAAAGGAGCATTTGAGACTTAACTTTGATTAAGTGAGATTGCTATTTGTGTGAGTTGTAAGCTTTCTTTATAATTCATCCAAGTTGTCTTTGATTCATGTTATCTTGTGTTATTGGTAGTTGTATCTCGTGAATTGAATAGAAAAGAGTTAAGAAGCAATTGAAGCTAGAGCTTTGACCGGGAGCAATTGTGAAAATATTTAGCTAGAAGCGTTGTTTGTAGCTTATATTTTCTTCTTAATTTGCAAAATCGCTAAGTATTCTTACTTTTAGGAGTCTTTGTGTCCTAATTGTAAAGCTTTTCATATAGAAGTAGGATTGGACTTAGAGCCAAACCGATACATTTTTAGCTAGCCTTTGAGTTAGTGAATGTTTATCGGTATCACTGTTTCCAGCTCTTGATAGAAGTGTAGTTAGAGATTCATCCTGCCCATTACTTACTCCACAAGTAAGTGGATTCTTTTTTGAAAGTTAAGAAGAAAGGATATTGGTAACACCCTTTTTATAAAATCTCTCAACTTCTTGCTTAGCTTGAGTTGATTCAAGGAATGGTGAGAAAGGGGAGCCTTCCCTTTAAGGTAGGAGAGACTGTCTCACACACTGTGGCTGGTCATCCTATTTTGTGACTGGATTTTCAGTGAAAACTGTTGGTTGCAAAATATCTACCCAACAGAAGGGGACTCGGAGATAATCATAAATGGCATAAAGAAAGGGAAGATGGAGGCTTGGCACCTTGATAAATGTATTCAGTAGATCAAAGGCTTGCTAATGGGGTTTGAAGACTTCAAGGTTTCCCATACATTTCGAGAAGCGAACAGGGTGGCAAACATGGGTGCAAATGCAGCAATGGGATCTCAAAATGCAATTTTTGAGGACCTGAGACACCTTGTATTAGATTAAAGAGAAAAATAATTTTGCCTTGGCCAACTTTACAAATTAAAACATCTTGGCCGATTTCTTGGGAAAGGCATCGCCACTCCAACCCCTGATGGCATTTATCATTTTACGGCATGTAGAGATCCCAATCCTCCGCGCCTGTCAGCTTGTGTGAAATCATTTCTTGGAAATCTGATGTTTGCTTGTTTCCAAAAAGTTCCAAGCAAGATAAATTCAGGCAGAAGACAAGCCAAACTCAGGTTTTTCAAAGGCGACAGAAATGGAGGCAAATATTGATTTAGGCTCTTAGAATTAGAGGTAGACATATGAGGGCGAGATCATTGCTCGGCACCTTAAGAACATATTTGTGTTTGACGATCTGGATTTCTTGGAAGGAGTTCAACAAATGTTTGGGCCGGAGTACTTGGATGCATATTGGAAGCGACGATCGAACTTGGATGTGGCATCTCTGTTTTTGGCGCTGGCACTTATGGTGGGGGAAATTAAGGAAGAGGTTCGCCGTGTAGTCATAGCTTGTGTGGATTTGCAATGGCTTTTGGGTTTGGAGGAAATAATTGAACGAGCTGTCTTGGGCGTGGGCATAGAGATGGGAGAGGAGCCTTGGAGACTGGTCGGTGGTGGGGAATCGTCTGTGTAGCCACTGGTAGTGTGGTCCTCTGCAAATCCACAAGGAGTGCATCTCCCAAAGACATAGCACGGTTGGATAAAGATTTTGGATTTTTTGCTTGGGCAAATTTGGGTGTCGGCGGAGAGCAAGCGAGGCTTTATGAAGGCTACACCAAGAAAGAGCATGCTCGCTCCAGGGCAACCATTGTGCCACCAACTCGTGAAGAAGAATCAATAGGAGGGGGGAGCTTCCATGACAAAGGGTGTCTGGGTGGATGCCTTGCTGTTTGAAGAGGAGGGGGGAAGGTAGTAGCAAGCGTTGTCGGGGGAGGTAGGGGATTTTGGTGCTGGACGATTGCTCAATGCCTACATTCACATGCGAGGAGGCAGCGCGCTGGTTTAAGGAGTAGCAATTGGATGATGGTGGAGACAACGATGTTAGCATGCGGGCATCTTCTATTTTGTTTTGTCTTTGGTTTGGGTGGCTATGCTTAAGGCAGGGTGTTCATACTGTGCAGTTTTTTTTTTGTAATGTCAAATGTATGGCCATTTGGTAGATATATGGTAGTAAGGTATATGGCCATACCTCAAATATTGTAATCTCTCTTTAATATCAATATAATACCAATAATGTTACCTATCAAAAAAAAAACACATGGGCAATTAAAGGAACACAGTGCATTTAGAATAAAAAACTGAGACGAGTTTCATAAATTCTTTTTCCAAACATAGTTGATCCCAATAGTAGGGAGTAACATGTGGCAGATGTAGAAAAGAATGTATGATGTCAAACCTTATCAAGGAAATAGATAGCATATTTATCTTGGTTAACAAATATTTCCACCAGCTACTGTATTATATTATTTGCTGATTTCAGTTCTGTCCACAAAACTTCTTGTGCTTCAATTATTGAGTTTACCAATGCACCTGTAAGATCTGACACCTTGCATTGCTCATATTTCAAGAAAAATCAAGTTTGAAACTCAGTTCCCTGTTCAAGGGGTTTCTAGAGTTGAACCCATAAATTCTTTTTCCAAACGTAGTTGATCCCAATAGTAGGGAGTAACATGTGGCAGATGTAGAAAATAATGTATGATGTCAAACCTTATCAAGGAAATAGATAATTCTTTTTCCAAACGTAGTTGATCACAATAGTAGGGAGTAACATGTGGCAGATGTAGAAAAGAATGTATGATGTCAAACCTTATCAAGGAAATAGATAGAATATTTATCTTGGTTAACAAATTTTTCCACCAGCTACTGTATTATATTATTTCCTGATTTCAGTTCTGTCCACAAAACTTCTTGTGCTTCAATTATTGAGTTTACCATAATGCACCTCTAAGATCTGACACCTTACATTGCTCATATTTCAAGAAAAATCAAGTTTGAAACTCAGTTCCCTGTTCAAGGGGTTTCTAGGGTTGAACCCATAAAAGATAAAAAGACAATATGCAAGGGAGCTAGGAAAATCATACTCGAAGTTGTCTCACTAATAATTGTAAATGCATCAACAAAAAGATGTCGAAAGTGGAGGATTAGAAATAGAAATATTTAGCACCATGTTTGGTTGTATCTGAATCAATTCGATGACATCATAAGCCAACATTATTTCCAAGAGTTTAAGGTACTTGCCAACCACCTTGCAAAATGCTGGAATTGCTCATAAAGGAGAACAAAATATTGGGAATTATTTAAATGAATGGGAAGGACTAAGCAAAGCATGGGAAGAAGTATGGAATTAAGCTCTATGACCCTGGAAGGAATTTATGCACAACATTATCATTGGACAAAAACATTTGTGCATACTTTTCCATAACTTACAGTTCTTTGCACCAAATATTAGTTTTGGCATAAATAGCTATAGTGTTTGGATCATATAAGACAAATGGCATCACATACTTGCTGCAATGATATAACAGAGTGAAGCCTTGACTTATAAAATAATCCTATCTACCACTCATTCTGAATGTAGACCCTTCTATTTATTCATTCCTTACAAAGTGATATGGCCTTCTAAGGGCCAATTTAGAACAGAAAATTTCATATAGTCAACATGAATAACTCACAAATCATGAACGTGATCAGGGAAATAACTGGAATAGATCACATGGAGATTGACATGTGAAGCAATGTCTACTTGAAGATTTCTTCATATTTCTTGGTGAGCATTCTATTGCTCTTGTGCTCAATAGAGGCATTGGTGAAAGCTGGGGAAGACTTTGTGGGGGAAAAATTTACATTGGGATTAGATGAAGTGGCATCCAGAGAATGATATTTCCCTCAGGATATGTTGCCAGTGAGTAGGGTTGATTTTAGAAGGGTGACCGTGGTGATTGTGGCTGATTTGGGAACAAGGATTATGAGAGCGGTTCATAAGTTATAGGCAATATGGGAAGTGCTGGAGACTGGAATAAATAGGCAAGTTGACTTGTATATGGAATTTAGCTCTCGTGTTATCATAAAATTGTTTGCTGATCAGCCCTGGCATTAGCAAGCTTTGAATGCAACACTTTTTTTCCTAGGGCTTATGGTTGACAATGGAATATTGGGTCTGCAGAGCCATGTTTAGGAATGTATAGATTGTATAAGCTGTATTTTTGTCTTTTTATTCTCTATGTACGTAATCAAGAATAAATGGCATTGTAAATGTAATTTAATAAACTCATCCACATGTTGGCCATGAATAATCTTCCTTAGGCAACTTGGCCACTTTTGTTAGTAAAATTTTCACCTTAGGAATACAAGGGTAGGAGACACATCCCCTCTTGCATATCCAAGCATTGATTGAAATTCAGATTGAAACTTTAGTTGACGAGTTTGTTGTTAGAAAATAAATTTAATCATTGTTTTATAATTGCTTCAGAATTGTTTTCTTATAACTCTTTCTGGGAAGACATATTCTCATATTACTGTAGAGGACAATACAAGAACTTTATAGAGCACATGGATTAGCATCTGGTCTAAATATTGGCTTTTATTTCACAATGAAGGAAATAATGTTCAATCCATGTTTAATCAGCATATTGAAGAGGGTCCAAGTCTTGCATTAATATGTCCATTCCAGCTGAAACTTGACTTTGAAGATCAACCTTGAAGGCTTTAAAATCTCTTTCACAGAAGTTGGAAGCATCTCCCTTAAAATTTACATTTTACCTTAGTTTCCAAATTATTGTTATGAATTATTAACTGGATAACTCTCTAAATCTCTTTACCAGATTCAAAATAATTCTTTATGAGCACTTCGAGCTCTGTACCTTATCATGGTCATCACTCTTGTACATTGTTTCATATTTCATGTAGTGTACATAACATTTCTTGTAATGTTTAGTACTCAGTTCAATATGCAACGGTGACCAATAGGTTCCACTTGATTTTTGCAGATCCCTATATTTGACTTCATTCAATCATGAAAGGTGCATAAGAAATTATCATGATTATTAATCAGTGACATGTGGATAGAAGACAGAAAAATCAAATCCCTTTAATATGGCCATGGTATACAACTCTAACTGAAAAATGTTGTCTATTGTTCTGACTTGAAACTGTAAGAGGTCAAATAACCTTCTTGTTTTAGGATCTCACTGTTAATGTTTTGCCCAGAAATAAAGATAAACAACAATAACCAAGATGAAGAACAATAAGACACAAAGAGACAACAATTTATCCTTGGAAAACCCTCCACCTTGAGGGAAAAAACCCAGCCATACCAATTTTTTAATTTTTGAAAAGAAGTTCAAGTACAATTCTTTCAACTGAATGCCATGCTTATCACACAAAGCAATCATATATATATATATATATATATATATATCTATTGAATCAAGAGGCTCTTCATGTCATTACCAAAAGTCACTTCATTTTCCAAATGCAAGTCTCTCCATATTTCCAAACTCGTCTCTTTTTGTATAATAAAATGTGAGATACTTAGGATGAGACACTTAACATACCTTGAATGCCACATCACGTGCACTTTGTTTAGAAGTATCATCATAAATCTCTTCTCTAACAATGTCAATAAAAGATCTCTAGTGCGGCTATAATCTTCAACACTCCCTCTTAGCAAGAGACAAATCTTTAGTATGGCAAGCACACATAGCTGCAATTAAAAATGTCAATAACAATTTCTCATCATAGATTTTCTCAATTAAGCATTGTTATCTCAGCATCACACTACTTCTAGAGGGCGAACCATAAAAGCATAAGATTGAAGTCATGGAGTCACACCATAGTAACATGGGGACGCATCCCCCCCCAAGAAAATCCAATGTCTCTGAGACAGGGACACAACAGGGATGAGGGAACGTTGTTCCAACATCTCCTACAGTACCACTAGTTCGTTGTTGTTTGGGTGGAGACAGTGGGACATTTGTTGTCCCTTGAGGGGACAGGAGGATGGGAATGGGACCCTCAACCTCTCTAGGGGACGATCAAGCATTCCCTGTCCAACCAAAAAAATGGAGTTTGTTAAAAAAAATAAAACACTTTTTAATATTCTAGTGGTCATACTGAATATCATATCATGCTGCTCAATGTAATCATCTTTATGATGAGATATTCATACTTTTGATATCTGACTGTTATTTTATATATATAATAGAAGTTAGCACTCTCCTTTTTGCTGATTTGGATTATTAACTTTTTAATATTTACTTTTTAATGTTCAATGTTCCACTTTCATGTTTAATGTTCAATTGTTCAAGTTTTAGGAAATCAATATTTGAAATCTTTATGTCTTATACTGTTATACATTTTTTCATAACTAGCATTTTAAGTACCACATGTATAGTATATAGTATATACACCCCCCTCCCCCATCCCTTGCTGCAGTCCCCTTGTCGTCCCCAAATTGAGGTCCCTCTCTCCCCCTATCCCATCGTCCCCCTGGGCGATGTAACTATGAGTCACACACATGCCTACTCCTGGAGGGTGGATCCACCATACCTACTCGCAAAGGGTGGAATGAGGGCTTTCACCTTAAAGTTCTCTCAGAGAAGATTGCATTTCCACCATGCCTATTCGCACAGGGTGGATCAACTAGACCTACTCGTAGAGGCTAGAATGAGGGCTTTCACCTTTGACTTCTCTGAGAGAAGAATACATTTCCACCATGCTTACTCGTAGAGGGTAGATCCACCATACCAACTCGCAAGAGGTGTACCAAGGGCTTTCACCTCAAACCTCTCCTAGAGAACAATGCATTAACATGCATAAAAGGGTTTTCACATCATCGCCCCATTACAAATGGGGACCCCCTTTTGTCTCTTGGTCTTGTCCTTTTGGCTTTAGTTTTTGGTAGTATTGGGCTTGGTCTTCTAAGGTCCCCTCTTTCGAATGAGAATTGGTGAAATTGGCCAAGTTTGGAAAGTGTTGTGCATGTGGCTCCCAGAATGAAAACCGTTTGCTTGTTTGAGAATTGAATTTCTTGACTTACTATTTTTAGAAAGTCTATTTTTAGTAAATTTCACTACCTCTTGGATTGACCTTATTTTGACTTTGGGACAACTTACTATTTTTAGATAGTCTATTTTTGGCAAGTCTGTTTTGGCAACAAGTGAGCTTTGGTTGATAAAGAGCCAAAAGGGTACTTGTTTCTATATCCAAAAGAATGAGTGAGTAAGACAATCAATCAAAAAATGGTTAAGTTTGGAATCACCTTTAAAATATCCAAAAGTGGAAAGGTATGAAAACATCAGGAAATATGGTTGTCACGGAATTCTTCCATCATGAACAAAATCCATGATCACTCAAAAAATCCTGCCTTGGATTTGTTGCAAAATTCTTCTGTCATGGACGAAATCCATGACGAAATCCATGACCCCTCAAAAAATCCTGCCATGGAGAAAAATGGTTGTTGCAGAATTCTTCCACCATGGACAAAATCCATGACCACTCAAAAATCCCGCCTTGAAAAAGATGGTTGTTGTGGAATTCTTCCATCATGGACAAAATTCACGATCACTCAAAAAAATCTTGCTTTGGAGAAAAATGGTTGTTGTGGAATTCTTCCATCATGGACAAAATCCATGGCCATTCAAAATTTCCGTCAGCAATAAAGTTAGAAATTCTGGAAAAAATGGCCAAGTGTTGGAAATTCCTCCTTCATGGAAGGAAAAAGGGCTAAGTGTTGGAAATTTCTCCTTTATGAGAAAAAGGCTAAGTGTTGGAAAATTTCTCCTCCATGGATGAAAAAATGGCCGAGTGTTGGAAATTTCAATTTATGGAAGAAAAAATGGCTAAGTGTTGGCAATTCCCCCTTCATGGAAGAAAAATGCTAAAGTGCTGGAAATTTCTTTGTCATGGGGAAAAAAGTGAGTGTTGGAAAATTTCTCCTCCATGGATGAAAAAATGGCTAAGTGTTGGAAATTTCTCCTTCGTGATGAAAAGATGGCTAAGTGTTGAAATTTCTTCTCCATGGATAAAATTTGGCTAAGTATGAAAATTTGACTAAATATCTTTGTAGTAAGAGAGAAAATGTTATTGGTCTATATGTTCTATTTTGAATTTCTTTGCATGATTCTTAGATGGCTTATATCTATTTTGTATGAGGAGAAAACTCCAGTTCTAGAAATTCAAGAAAGACGCTCAAGTCCCAAATTCTAGTCCTAGCATCAAAGACATTCAAGTACCGAGTGATTCAGCCCCAAGCGTTCAAAGTTTAAAGATCAAAGTTCAAATCCAAAAATCCAAGAATATGGCAAAGGAAGTTCGATATGACAAATTTGTGAAGTGACATAATCATCAGCCAGGGATTCCAATCCATTTTAGGGCGATAAATTTCCAAGCAAGTACATGGAGGATGGGAATGTTTGAGGAGAGATGTTCAAAAACGTCAGTCAAAGCTGGATCTTAGTTGTGAAATGATGCGTTTGGAAATGAATCAAGCTTACATGACATCCATCATATTTTTGTGGCACCCAATTATCTTTATTGAGGAGTCTAGTTCTCCAAGTCAAACTTCTCTACATTCAAGGAATGGAATCAAGAATAATCTATTCAAGGAAGATTGAGCATTTATCGAGTAATGGACATGCATAGTAGGCATTTATCACCCACTATAGTAGTGGATTCCATCTTGCATTAATTTATATTCCCTTTCTTTGCCCTAACCCTAATTAGGGTTGATGTGGCACAATTTGGGCCATCGATTATTGTCTTCATCTGGGCCACCCGTTGTAATCAAGGACCTATATAAAGGCTTCACTTCTCATTTGTAAAAGGGGTTTTTTTTTTTGAGATTGTTGCTATGAGCTACTGAGATTATAGAGTTTTCATTGAAGCTTGGTGAATACTTATGTGCCTTGGTGCTTGCTTGTTCTCTTAAATTCCCTCATTTAGATTAAGTTTAGCTTAGTTAAAGTGTTTCAATTGCAATGGAGAATGCAATGGTGTTTTGATGAATTTCTTTGGTTCATACTTTTGATGGTTTAGTGATTGTAAATCGTTGTGCAAAATTAGCCTGAACACCTTCCATGCATATATTTCACTTCTATCTTTCATATACATTGTTCTTTATGATGGTGGATGTGGTGGTATGAAAATCTTTTGCATAACCCTTGAAGATTGCACCAGTTCATGCGTAGTTGTAGTATAACTTGGCGAAGCGGACCTTGGTAAATTGAGGAACTTGTCCACCAGAGTACTATCTGTTGTCATCACTTCCCTTACGAATAGATTAGAATCTCTAAACCCTATCCTATTTCATTTTCACATATTTTGTGAAAATCCAAGAAGTACTTCATTGCAAAACTTTAAGATAGCTCCCACATTCAGTATGGCTTAAAATGAATCTGAGTAAACATGTAAAGCCCCTTGTGATCATTGGTAAATCACATCAACCACCGAGCTAATCCACAGTCAAGACCTGATGTTAAAGGAACCTTGAAGTCATTGTATGATCTTCTAGCGATCTTAGCATACACAAGCCTTTATTCAAGAGAGGATAAGATATTTCGGTATTTTGTTCTATTGTTCGGTGGGTCATAAAACACACATCAACGGGTAGATCCACCATACCTACTCGCAAGGGGTGCAACAAGGGCTTTCACCTCAAACCTCTCCCAGAGAAGAATGCATTAACATGCATAAGAAAGGCTGAGATTCTTTCTTAATAGAGACTCCCACTTAGCAGGAGTAACATTCTTACTGCTTTGATTATCTAGATAAGGGAGGTGATTCCAAGTTCACCAATTAGGAAGCTTTAGTAGTCAAACTGGCACACAACCTTAGCAAGAATTAAGCATTCTCCCTCTGTCATGCAAGCTCCCTTTGAATCTGATTTCTGCAACAGAATAGTCTCCCTCTAAATATCATTTCTTCCTCTTCGAAGAAATTAATCATAATAACAACTCGATCAATTCAATCCCATGATTGCAAGTAGTGTTCCCATGTTCATTTCTATAGTCTACATGAATGTGCATGCAATCTCTCATCATACCATTGCTTCCCAACTCGTCTTGCAATTAAGAGAGATTGATAATAATCATAGAATCAACCTATCGTGGAAAGAAATATAGAGATCAATGCTAAAAGCATACACTAATCGCAGTGATATAACAAAAATTCATGATCGATATTCAAAGGTATAATCATAGAATACTTCTCTTTGTAGTCCAATCTTCCTCAAAAAAGATCTCAATACACACACAAATATGGATCAAGAAACGAATATCGCTTGTAGCACTATTGAACAATAAACACAGATCAACATTCGTATGGTGATCACAACACATGCTAAGTTAAGTGAGACCGTAGCATAGAGATTCATGAAAAATAAACTGCATATATATGTAGCAATAGCAAAAACACAGTCTGAATATGCAACACGTGATACACAGTAACTAAAAAATTGAGAATTCACAACACACAACATGCTCATGATAAAATACATGAATCAGACTGGAGACACATTCATATATATTCTTGTAATCTACTTCTTGCTAGCAATATCATTCACACACCATACACTAAATGATAATAATGTTCATCCAATATCTGAAAGTGAAACTGAAGAAGTTTAAGTACAATGCTTTCAACTGAATGCCATGCTTATCAAACAAAGCAATCATATATATATTGAATTGAGAGACTCTTTATATCATAACCGAAAGTCTCTTTATATTTTCAAGCTCACGTCTCTTTGTGTGTTGCATGTCTCTTCATATAATAAAATGTTAGATATTTAGGATGAGACAACTAGCACACCTTGAATGCCACATTGTGTTCACTTGGTTATATAGAAACAGCATCATAATTCTCTTCTCTATGAATAAAGATCTCTCTTCAACACTTACTATAGGAACCAACCCTTTTTTGTTGAAGCAGAACGAATAAAAAGATGTATGTGTATCGAACAAATTAATCAAAACTGACTATTTTATCAAAGCTTAAACTATTTAATATAATGTAATTGTCATTTGAGTAAATACTAAATAAAAATGAGGGGAAGTAGAGATATTTTGAACAAAGACTTTCGAAAAAGTAGGTCAAATATTCTTTGTATTCATTTCCATGATAATAAAAGAAACCCATGAATACCTTATGGGTTTCATTGAAACTTCAAATTTCACCTCTTTTTCCAATACAATGCTACACGTCTACTCAAAATCTAGGCCCTTGTACCCTTTTGGAGCCACATTAATTACTTTTACCATTTGTTGCCAATATGGTGTATTGGTTACCAAACCACAAATTGGAAACCAAGAACTTGCCACTTCTTCGATAGAATTCCGCAATAAGTTCTGGCCAACGAACAAGAATTCCCTTGATTCCACTGCACTTCAGGCTTCGCTACGTCTAGGCGGGTAGATCTTCTCCTCGAACCTGATCACTTGGCTTCGGGCTTTTCTATAATGTCCCCTTTTTGAGACATTAGAAAATTTAAAGACATTAAATTTGACTATTAGAGCGTGGATTAATATTATAAAAGGTCAATTTAGTATTATAAAGTGGGCTAAAAAATACAAGGAGAGATTACGACGAAAAGATAGGAAGGAAGTCAAAGAGTCACAACTTTGAGGTTAAAAGGAGAGAGACTCATTCATTCAGGATATGCTTGGTTTATTAGTTAGACCATAGTTTCTCTCTTGGGAGAGTTATTTGGAAAGCTTCAACTTTCATCCAACAGGAGGACGAAAACCCTCGTGCCGGGAGACAGTAGACGCAAACCCATTGTCTGTGGAGACGTCACTTCAGGTGTCTTGCATGTGCTTGCTAGTTCTTTTCTTAATATTCCAATCCGACTGTAAAACTGTGTTTAAGATTGGACTTTGAATAATAGTTATTATATTGTTGTTGTATAATGCAATAACATGTTATAAGATATTTTATGAGAATCTATTGGTTTTATATCAGTGGCTAATAATGCAACTTTGTATGTTTAATTTCTGAATATTATTCTGAGGAAGAAATTGGGTAAATATCTTCTGGGGATATTTCAGTGGTATCAAAGCTAGGTTTTTCTTCCAGCCTGTGAAGTTATAACAGAGACAAATTTATGAAGGGTCAAATTTGCATATCTAAGTTCGATTCAAGAGGAACAATTGTTTTTTCTTAAAGGAATAGAACTAAGGAGCATTTGTAGTCTTGAGCTTTATATTTGCTTCAGTTGTGATTGTTTGAGGAAGCTGTTCAAATCCTGCTCTATGGGTATAGAAATATTTTTGGTGAATATATTAAGCTTGAAGAATTATTGTTTATATAAGTTCTGCTTACTTTTCCCAAATTTTGGAGAATATTTTGGCAGTTGGCTCAAATATCTCAAAGGTTCAAAGAATATTAGTTCAAGGGCAATAGCAACAACAATTAATCAAATTTGCCGTAAGGAAGCGTTTGGAGTGTATTGGAACTACTTCAGCGCACAAATATTATCAATATCATGTTTATTGTTATTGAGACTTTGAAGGCCTTGTATTATTATTTTCTTGTCATGGAGACTACCAAGAAATTAATATTTCTTGTGGAGAAATACAAATAATCCACTTTGGTGGAGCGGTAATTGGTTAAAATTTATTAAAAACATTTGTTAATAAACTTTAGTGTCGTTTGTGTCCTGTTTTTCTATCGTCCAAGAGCCACTTAGGTGATTGAGTGGAAGCCATTCAATTATCACAAGGATCCTGCACGAGCAATCTATCATCATTAGCCTGATTCAAGCCTTGCTTAATAGCTTAAGAGACCTTCATTATCTTGGTGTTGACCGTAGCCATCTATACTGCGTCGGCAAATTACCATAATAGATTTATAGGGGGGGAGGATTCATTCTGGTGGACGCATATAAGTTGGAAGATGTTGCCACAGTTCAACCAATGAAACTGTTATGTTTGCGATAAGAATAGGGGAATAAACATTTTGGTTGGCCATTGAGGCATTAATTATTTGCCAACATTATCAAACCACAGTGTCGGGAAAACACTAAATCAAGGTTCTATTTTTGTAGTGTTAAAAATTGTGAAATATTGGTTAGAAGAGAGATGAAAATTCGGATATCGGTGCATATGGATGATTGAGAAGAGAAAATTGACACAGTATTGTGCCATCTTTGGATTGTGAACAACCTTGAGGGAAATCTAGATTGGACGAAATACCAATCTGCAAGTATTGGTTCACTCACAGAATTCATCGTTGGTCTCTGAATCTGGAGCCATTTGGGCATTACAAAGGCTGGCGACTAAAATATTGGGGAAGTTGACACAAATTGCTACCATCGGGAGTGCTATTGGTGCCAAGAAAGAGCCAAAATGAGTCAAATGTTGAAATGCTTAAAGTGGTGATTTTTGTTGTGAAGTGTGCTCGTAAACGCAAGTCTGAGAATCTTGGCGTTTAATCAAAACTTCTGAAATTGGAATCACTTCGAGCAGATGTTTTGGTTTTAGTAATGAAATCATCTAGGCTCGAAGAGATACGCTATACAAAATCTGTTAAAATCTGAAATTTGGCAGTTACAGAAAGATGTTATGAAAACACTCCTACTTTTGATTGGCGTTATGTCGAGTTGTTGGTATCGACATGTCCCTGCAGATTGTTTTCGTTACTAAAAATTGAGTAGTATTGAAGCCAAGATGGAATATTCTTTTTGAAGTTTGGAATGCAAACTGTCAGTGTAAGCACACCATCATACTGAGCTAGACTAAAGTCAGCATAAACATTTGGTATAAGGAGGAGGAGTTCATTTGCCGTGAATGATTGTGACCATTACAAGTATTTGTTTTAATATTTGTAGATGTGTCTTTAGAACATAGTTCCTTGAGCATTACAATGAATATATGATTTCCTTGACAATATTAAGGAACAAACTTAGAAATTGTTAGAGAAGGCATCAAATAAACCGAATGAATTAACTTGGGATTTTCACGGGAGCTAAGCCGTGTGTAATTCTTGGAGCCATTTTGTGGTAGCGAAAATTGTGAATAGTGCTTATGGGTGATTGCATAGTTACCATCAGGTATTGCCAGAAATAGTGATATTTGGGATATTTCATGCTGTTTCAGAACAGATTGGGAATAAATTCTTATGCAGAAGTAGTCTTCATTAGTAGCAATGAAGTGTGTGATTTGGAATAAATTCTTATGCAGAAGTAGTCTTCATTAGTAGCAACGAAGTGTGTGTTATTTGTATTGGAAGCATTATCAGTACCGAGACTCTTTTCTCTGAAGGAGTATTAATATTTGACTCGTAATTTTATATATTGTGCCCTGCTGTCATTTCCAGAATCCAAATGAAGCTGTCATAATTTGCAAGCTCGGGATGGTCTCAACAGTTTGAGTTGGGGAGAACATATCGGATCTTTCTTTATCTTGCCGAGAGTGATTATTCTAGCAAGGGCTTTCTCACAGGGAACCATGGATATCATTTGGGTGCAATAATACATAGTTGTTTTCTTGAATAATGGTGGAAGGAATGTACACAATGTTTTAGACAGAACACGCATTACTGGGAAGTCCTTCAACGTCCCTAGCTTTGTTTGTTTTCTATCAAGGACCCCATGACTGTATCACCCTTCCTTTAGAATCCTAGAGAGCTCAGAAGAATTTCCTGAGCCCTGCTTATTGGGTATTGATGAATACAACATTAGGAAGTTGTACTGCTGCATGGTAACAAATCCCAGTAATCTGTTCACAGATATAGTCAGTCTAATCCCAGCCTACAATCTCCTAGAAAGATTTCAGGCAACTAACTCGGGGTAGTATGCCTACAGTTTGACAAATGCCATGTTCATAATTGTTAGGGTATATGGGAATATTTAAACAATAAAAACAAATCTTCAAGGTATTTAAATCTGCAAACAGGTGATTTAAGCAGCCCATTACAAAAGTTGCAGTTACAGTCATGGAAGATCTGAAAAGCAGTGTTTTCTTGGAGGAATTTAACAATACATTCAATGGTCCTCAGCTAAGAGACTTGCAGAAAGAGAAAGATTGTGGCCGGTTATACGCCCTTGGGTTGCAACTGGAACACATGGAATCCTTAAATGATGTTCTCTCCAAATTGGAGGAGGTAGAAACTTATTTGACCAATGTAGAGCAGGCAGATTGTAGACTCCTAAATTGGGCTTTACAACCTTCAATGTTGAGTCTTAATGTAGGCTCTTGAATCCCCCGTCAACTTGCAACTAATATTTATCATTGGCATTGGCATTGATCAATGATGAAGTATTATACAACCAAATGATTTAATTTTACAATTCTTTACTTTTCTTAAATTTTTTTGTATATATACAAACACACACATACCCAAATGCATCCAAGCCCCCAATTTTGTTGCCATGCATCCACGTACCATGTTCTGATACTCGCATCCGAACCAGTAACTAAGATTAAAGATGATGAAGGAACAGACCTGCATTTAGTAACTTACCTTGTTAGACTGACAAGAAAAGCTAAGACTCTAGTATGAAATATTTCATTTGGATTCAATATTATTTCATATTTTTCTTCTTCTTTTACTGTAGCTTAGTATTGATTTTCTTATATGCAATGTTTTAGTTTCTATCAAGTGATAATTTGTGGACTATCCTTCACAGTATTAAAGTTTCTTGGATGGATATGACCTATACTATCGACTCTTCTATTAGGTTTTTCTATGGGTATATTTCTGTTAAGAACTGATTATAAATCCATTTTTTCTGCATGATTGGAAGAAGTATTCTTGGTTTTTCTTTGTAAAACTGTTACAATGATCATTAAGCACTTGTCTAGCTGAACATTTACGTGTAAGAATAATTGTACTAATTATTGATAATAGTAACTTCTATTCTTATGAAATCTATCATTTAGTTCTTGCAGATCTCATGCCACTTGCATGTGTAAATCTGGTGGAGTTGGAAAATATTATTGTAGTTTTTTTTATCGACATACATTTTTCCCTTCATATATTTATTAGCTCTCAATTTTCTGAATATCAACTTGTATTATTTGATATTCTTTCAATCAGTAAAACCTTAAAGGCGGCATGCTTTTGATGATTCGATAAGTAATTACTCGAAGGTTTTATTTGATTTTTCCTATGTAATGGATGCTAATTTAAGCTTTTGGCACTTGTTGGAGATTAAAGCAATTCCATGTTAATGAGAAACTTTAGATGTGGAAATGTATTATACCTTGAGTACTTGTAATTCTCTTACAGTATCACTTAAGTTGTCTTTTGAACAGTTTTTCAGGCAAAAAGACCTTTCAACATTTATTGTCATCTGGGAATCGAGTGGGTTATATCATTGGCTCTGCTGCACTTTATTTATTTATTTGTACTTATTGGCATCACATGGAAGATTCGGCACATTGAATTTAAATTTGATGAATTCAAAGAGCTGGTTAAGGGAGTAGCTATTACTCTTATCTTCCTAGGTACTATTCACTCTTTCCATTTAAAAAATGATCTTGAGGCATTTGGGGATGATTAAGATTCATGTTAATTATGACTCACTCAATATTCTGCTCTATTTACAATCTCTGTTGGTTTGAAAAGTGATGAAAAGATTCTTGTTATCCAAATTGTTGTAATTACTTAATAAAAAACTCGACTATGTTGAACAGGTTTGATCACATACATTGGAATATCTATAATTCTAGAGAAGCAAAATGCTCACCATCCCTGCCACCTTTTATCTTATACACTACACATTTCCTTCAAACATGGGAGACCTGAACTTTGTTTTAGGTTAAACTGTAGCTCCTAACCTGGATCTACATTTTTTTTTCTGTCTATGCTATGTGTTTTAAAAATGCTACACTTTTGTCCATGGTCTTTGTAGGTAAATTCATGCAAGTAACGTTTGTCACAATTGTTGACTAGATCATCAAAATAACTTTATAATTAAATAATTATTTACTTTTTCCAACTATGTTACATGTTGCTTTGTTAACCTTTTAAATTTTAATATTGAATTTATTAATTATAAACTTCTTAAAATTCTTATTTTTTAATTTTTTAATTTCAATTTTCAAACTTTTCTACCTTTGTGATGTCAGTTTTTGTTTTAGTAATGATATTTTGCAAATTGTTGAATAGTAATGTAACACTAGCATGGGGGGACGTCAGGACAGGGGGACAATGGGACAAGTTTTTGGTACGGGAAAAAAATGCCCTCAATTTGAAAGGGATGGGAGGGGTGTTACATACTATACATATAAAACTTGAAAATGTTACAAAATATCATACCAAATTGATTCTTGAATTACTTGAACATAGCAAAATTGCAACACAAACTAAAACTATTGAACATTCAACATAGAAACATTGTACATAGTAAGTTGTAATGTACCCAATTCCATAGTAATGTTCAGAAATCAAAATTCAAATAGAAATTCAAATTATCAACAAATAGGATTTCCATTTATAGTAGACTTATCAAAGATTCAAATATCATAAAGATGATTACAATGAGTAGCATGATATGATATCAAAATGAGTACAAGATCGTGTCAAAATGACAAAATGTAGTGAAGGGAGGCCTCTAATCATCCCCCAAACCAAAGTCTTCATCACTAGAACTACTAGATTTTGAGTTCTCATTGTCAAGTTCCAAAAAAGGAGCACCAATTAGCTGTACATCTGTTTCTCCTGCAATGTCATCCTCATGAATCTAAGATGGATCCTATAGATCTAGACCCCATCATGTTGCTGGGCTCTCTTTGTACACATGTTGTGCAATCTACAATACACAAGAAAGTGTACAAAAACTAGCTTTTCCGCTCTCTTAGAGGTAAGTTTGTTCCTCTTAACAGAGTAGATGAAACTATAATTAGACTAGTTCCTCTTTGTAGTTGAAAAACTAGAAACTTGAGATAGAAAACAAATGACCAATGTGAGAAAACTTGAAAAGTAAAACTCTTTAAGTTCCTTTAAAAACTTAAATAGGTTCTAAAGCTAAGGAACAAACCTGAGATAGAAATCGAATGGCTAGTGTGGTAATCTATGCCCTTTGTGATCCATGACATTTCCACCACAAAACATGATGCTTTTGTGCCATAGTTCGGATATCCATCTTTGCTAGTTCCAAGTAATAAGAACATAATATTATAACATAATGTTATAAACATACTCAATAGTAAAATTGAAGTTACTAAACTCTAAATAGTAAATAAAGAATAATAAATATTGAAGTACCGACTACCTGTAAGAGTGGAAAATTCCATCCACTCAGAGTGAATCTCATCAACAATATCAACTTCAAACATCTTACCAATGCACCTAAAGAAACTTGCCTTCACCTTATCATCTTGAAGTGGTGTAACTCTACCAAGCCCAAGCATGTACCCCTTAGGATTAAATGCATAGGCAGCTACTTGCAAAGGAGTGTTAATCTCTCCCATTTGTGGTGAATGATTGGCTGAATGTGCTCATTGTAGAATGTTAAAGTAGGGTCACTCTCTTGTATGCCACCCTCATTTAACCAAGCATAGAACCAATGCACTCATAAACCTCTCCAAGGGTAGGTACACCTCCATCACCATTATTGATCACTTAGAAAAATGGCCTAAGGATGGAGACTATGTATTTGGCATCACTCCAAATTGATCACTCTTCACTCTGTCCTTCACCCTCGTCCCCTTCTTTCTCTTGGCCTCAACCCACTTAATTCCATTGTTGTGTCATAACCGTGAGTTGTAGTGGCCCATGCAACTCAACCATTCTCTCCAAGAGAATGTAATATGATTCATATCTAGTCTTAACTGGTTTCAAGAACTCCTTCCTGAAGATCTTGAGGAGTGCATGTGAAGTGTGGTGATCGCAGAAAAACATCTAGACTACTCTCGCATCATTGACCACTCCTTTAATCCAGTGTATTTTTCCGATGCCCTTGAATGCATTGTTCATGGCATGCACACAACATGATGTCCACCAATTGTGTCTATAGGTTGCCTCAACAAGCTTCCATATAGCTTTGCACACTTGTGCTGGCTTTGTCACTACTTGGATCACATTTTGTGGCCCAACCTCCTCAATAGCCATCCTAAGAATGTGAAACCGAAAATCAACATCTTTATGGTGCACATTAAATAAATCTGCTATGGGGTTACTTGAACTTCTTGATTTGTGTTTTCATTTGTTTCCCTCCCCTACTAAACTCTGAATAGATGAAGGCCGGGAAGTTGATTCTGACATAGGTCCAAAAGCTGATTCTAAAATTGTTAGTGTACATTAAATCTAGTAATGCTGCCAAACCATTCTACACCACAAAAAATGCATTTCCATTTTCTCGTGCCACCACTAGAGGCATTGAGGTTGATACTTTTATTTCAAATTGTTTGAGATGAGACTTGTCATCATAAGGATCCATAAAAAACTCTCTCAAATTCTAAGAGGGGCAATCTATAACATTTGGTCCTGGCACAGCATAACTAGATTCGGCTTTTGGATTAGCCCCATGCTCACTTTCTTCATGCTAATGTTCATACTTAAACTTGCACCCGCAAAATGCATTTCTATGTCTTTTCACTATATTATTGACTATGAGAGGCCATTTAGACATTGTATTTTACAAAATGATAAAGTTTCAGCCTAATTAGTAATTGAAAAAAGTGTTAAGAAACTAGTTTGATGTTTCAGCCTGATTGTCATATCACCATTTTAAGATAGATTTTTAATAATAATTACATAATACAATATTATTAAATAAATAAGAACAATGAAATCATATATTTAAATATAAAAAAGAAATAATAATATTATAATCTATTATCAGTAAAATAATATCTAAAATTAGATATAAAATAATTAAATAATAATAAAATTACAATGAATGAATGAATAAGTAAACTTAACTACAAGAAAAATTATTGTAGAAAATATGTAATCCTCTAAAAATGATTTAGTAATAAATGATAATGAATACAAAATAAATAATATAATATAGAATGATATAAATTAAAAAAATTCAAGAGATATGTAATAAAGAGATCCGACTCCGTCAAATTAAGATATAAAAGGGAGGAAAGTTCATTTTAAAGAGGAAGAAAGAAGAGGAGAAGAGGGGAGTTAAAGAATGATGAATGGAAGAGGAAAGGAAAGCAAAGAAAACAAGAAAACAACTTTTTCAAAGGGTTGCAATGATAAAAGGATGCAACTCTTCAAAAGAGTTGTAATTATGAATAGTTGTGACTCTTTGAAAATGTTGTAGTTATCAAGTGTTGTGACTTTTTGAAAATATCATAATAGTGAAGTCTTGTGACTTTTCAAAGTATTAAGATTATAAAAGATTGAGACTTTCCAGAAGGACATAGATGACAAAATAAAACAAGATTTATAAATACCTTTGACTAAGTAAAAAGGAGGAGAATGAAATAACCCAAATGGGTATTGACCCGATTTCTTTCTCAAGATAACATTTAGAACATAAACATATGAAATTGTATTATAAAAAACCAATTATATAAACCATAGGAAATATTCCCAATAGATATTTAACCGGTTTCTTCTTGAATATAATATGTAGAACTCAAACATATGAAATTGCGTTACAAACCAATAGTATAAACCAGTAAGTTCTCATAAAAGTCCTTAAAGCATGTTATTGCATTATACAAGAGCAATACAATAACCAGTCTTCAAAGTCCAATCTTAAACACAGTTTAATAGTTAGATTGGCACACTAAGAAAAGAACCTGTAAGCACATGCGAGACACCTAACGTGACTTATCCACGGACAATGGGTTTACGTCCACTGCCTGCTGGCATGAGGGGCTACGTCCTCACACTGGCTGAAAGTTGAAGCTTCTTAAATAACTCTCGCAAGAGAGAAACTGAAATCTGAATCATAAACTAAGCATATTTGACTCAATGGGCTTCTCTCCTTTTAATCCACAAAGCTTTGACTTTTCGACTTCCGTCCTGACTTTTTCATTTTATCTCTCTTTGCCAATTTTAGCCCACCTTATAATATTAAATTGCCCCTATTTATTTATGCTTTCATAGACAATTTTAATATTATATGAATATGTCTTTGAATCTTCTAATGTTCCAAAGGAGACATTACAAATCTCCCCTCCTCGAGATTGCTTGTCCTCAAATAATCATTACCAAGACCCCATATGAATTTGTAGGTAGCTCTGTAGCCCAATCTGAAAACAAATCCTGCCATACTACAAAGCAAGGTGTCAAATTCCAATCCATCCATCAACCAGATCCCTGGATCCCATGTTAATCTATGAAATATCGCTAGGCTGTACAACTCTGATTATCATTGCATCCAGTCTCAAACCGAGTAGAACTACAACAAAATCACCAACAAGCCATAGATACATTTGGTCAACACCTGGATTCCAAACCTTGTTGTTATGACCAACTGATATGATGAGGTAGAAATGTATTAAGGAGCTATGTGTAACCCAGTGGATGGTGAGGACCTAACCTAAATAGATGATGTAAGAAACAAGCTGCTCAAAAGCTAAAAACAACACTAGGGGCATATCAAATATCATGCTGTTGTCGTCAATTTGGAGAACCCCCAAGTACATAGGTGCTCTGAATAAGAATGAAGCCGAAAAACCATTTCCTAGGATTGAAACGTAACTTTCAACAACACTCCACCAAGATCTATTCAATAGCTGATGTATGAAATCCATCCAATTCCTATATGGATTGAAATCAGGAACCATATTTGAATTGATCAAAGGGCGAGTGGATGTAGTCAATTCACCACACCAATCTCGTGACCAAGATTCACTGCTAGGAATTGTATCTAGATCCAATATTCTTAAGTCAAGATCATCCTCTTCATGACAATCGAAAAGAGTTCCCTCGTTTAACTCAAAAAGGGAATTATTGGAAGTTCAATCAGCATCTACTTCAAACAAAGGGTTGTCAACAAATTGAATGTGATCTGAAGTTTTGGTATTTGGTATTTTGGGGCAACTATCTAAGTCATACGTCTATTGAATGCTATCAAGTTCATCAATTACTTCTTGGAAAAACTCCTGTCTCTCTTTACCCTCGTGTTCTCAAAAATGATTCATGATCCTGATCTGATTTTTTGCTTCTTGAAGAGAAAATTGAGTATCATCCAACGCCTCACGAACATCCTTAAGCTCCCTGTTGAACTCCATAATCTCATTCTTTTCTTTATTCAACTGACCGACATATATTCCAGCAACCTTAAGAGTATAATCCTTGTTGGAAAGCAAACATAAATAATTTGATTTCATAGATTCAAGGGCTGTTTTGACTACCCTCAAATCAGCAACAGGCCAATCTTCTTTCACTCCCTTTTGAGCCTTCCTATGGAGATCCTCCACCATCCTCTGAGTGCTGTCATTACTTACCAAAGATGCCACAACCATGTCTTCACTAACCTTCAGCTGGTTCTTTAAAGTACGCTTTTCATTGTTGTCATGTTGAAGTAGTTCATTGTCTTGCAGTGTCATCTTGGATTGTTCCAATAAATTTATGTCATGGATATAAGAAACATATGGTTCATCACACCTCTCAAAACCATAGGCCTCCTTTCCCCCACTCTTTTGATTTGTATGCAAAGGCAAAAGTGTTGCCATGTTACATGTGTATATAAAAGGCTTATCATACAAAGACTCCAACCTTCTATTACCTCATGTGCAACTGACTTCATCAACCTGTTTGTCAAAGTTAACCTCCCAATCACCAACGTAAAACTTGCACTCTGTGTAACATCTTTTATGTGATCACGAGAAGGCTGTAAATCAATGGTAGTTGTCTGCTTTTCTTTTTCAAGATCCTCTGTTAGATGATGTTGGCCTGCTGGAAACTCTTCATACAAATTTTTGCACTAGTCTTTTGCAAGGAGATCCTGAACCAATTCAAAATATTTCTTTTTTGCGATATTAGTCTTATTTTGAAGTTTTTGATGGAAGTTCATTTAATCAGAAATTAATAAATTGCTTTGAACTCCTGTTGGAAATTTGTTATGTTTGTTATAAATGTTAGAGTATATCTGCCCTTATATCCGATTGGAGATTATGGGTTAGTTGTTTATTTTGAGCAAGCTCTTTTATATTCTTGTCTTGATTAGGCATTTTCCCCAACTTCTATTATGGACTCAACTCCAACCCAAAGCTTCCAATTTGCTCAAATAATGTTGTCAAACAGTTGGTGGACGCACGACATCACTAGATTGCTTCAGCAACACCAAAATCCAACTTTTAGATAGACATAAATCCTTTGCTGCAAGCTTCACCCTCTATCCTTCTACTCAAATACTCTGAAATTATGTCAGACAATTTGCGTGTTTGTTTCTCGTATCCTATTATCACTACTCATCGTAGAAGGTTTGTCATCGACACTGCAATAATTTCAACACAACTTCTTCATTGAGTCATCAATGGTAATTTAGGCATGCATTTACACTACAAGGGAGTGCATCGATATTCCAACATCTTCCTCCTTGTCTAATTGGATACCATTGCATCCGAAGTTATAACATTGAGCATTGTAGCCAGGTTTGGATGAATCATTCCTAAAACCTTTGCAATGCCCCCCAATTCTCATAGTTGCTCCACATATCTAAATCTCAAGGGCTTTTCTTTTGCTAACAAGATTGGTTGTTGTGATAGCTACAGCTGCAGAATCAACTCCTTTAACAGTTGAAGATAGTGAACACACCAATTTTGGAAGTGAGGTTAGTAGAGCTTCCCTTTTTATGCGGTGACCTATAACACCAGTTGATCCAATCAAAATCGCTTCTAGACTAACTTCAAGAAGGTTGGCAATAGCTCCAACACAATCTAGGGCATCCTGATAGCTTGCATCACCTGTTGTAGCATTTGCTTGACTTGCATTAATTAAAATTTAAAACTCCACGCACCCTAGATGATAAAATATTTTTGCAATAGAGCACTGGTGCAGTTGTAACTGTATTTGGTTTAATTTCTTCCTACATCAATGCCTCATTCCTTGCTGTATAGACTTTCTTAGCACTAGATGCTTCATTAATTTCCAATCATCAAGACAAAACTGTTTCCTATCCGAATTGATAAGAATAATTGTAGAGGTTCGATCACTCAAGGAGCTCTGTTACAATTTTGTGTAATGCTTACAATTGGTTGAGCATGAAGAGTCCAATATTGATTCTGCTCTATAGAAACTTCTCTTCTAACTACAATTCTAACATTAAGTATAAAGATGAATTATGTAGGTATCATTGTTATATCCATTTGATTTCCTCCTTTCAACTTAATCCATGCCTTTTAGAAGATTCCCAATGATGCTCGACAAATTCGTGGTCTTCTAGTCTGAAAAACATGAGACAATATTTCTTTCGAACCAATAGGTTTAATCCATTGAAGTGAGCCTGTGTAATACTATCATCATAATTGTTAATGCCAAAATGTCGCGCATCTCCCTCTACTGTCGACGGTCGCGTGGAATTTCCTACTTCGACAAAACTCTTCCACCCATAAATAGTTTTACTGGATCGCAAACACTTGTTTTGTTGCTCGATTACCCAATAATAGCTGGTGTTTCAAATTCTTCATGGCGGTTACTTCTGCTCCAAAACTTTCCGCGTAATGGAATATGAGCACTTCAACAAACATCCTTGCCGTTACAACACTCCAACCCCCAATCGATCATTCCTGTCCGATAATATAGAAATATTTAAAATCTTTTTCCCTGCATAATGTAAAAGTGTCACTTCACTATTTTGATTGCTCAAATATAAGTCTTGGCCATGTAATCTTGTTTCCATTAAAAGAATTTATTTGATAGCTCAGGTAATTGCTAACGATACTGTTTGTAGCTCTGTTGAGTTTTGGAGTTGTAACTACCCTCCACTACACCAAAAATGGCTCCTCCATTATATTCCTTACATCACGACACTGACACTGCTTCCTTGAATCTGCAATTTTTTAAATGGTGCTTCTACCATGAAGAATGTCGGATTTCACAAAAATTGAAATGATTTATTGTGACACTATAGCTTGTGTTGGGGTATATCTACACACCCGGTACACTAGAACAAAGCTCTCGGGACTATCCTTATAGCTGTATAATGACAAGGCCAACATATCATAGGCCTTGCACTTGAGCATCTGTTTCTTTCACGATTACCTTCCCACTTCGGGATGAAGCCGCGAAGGAGCAGATGTCGATAGGTGTTCAGTCGACTTGTTTAGTAATGACTAAGACTCCCGAACAACCTTTTTGTTGCCTCTACTTCCCGTGTCTACTGCTGGGATTGATCTGCGAGTTGGCTTGCCCGCACTCTACCCATCTACAGCCTCATATACGATAGAACTTGTACAACGCTATCATCTCCTGTCTATACTGGTTAGAGCTCCATAGAAGTGGCTCTGGGTATTAGAGTAATGTTACACCCTATTGTTACTATTGCCCAATGTTCCCTATAGTACAAACACCTATTTAACTAGCCTCGTTTTAATCCAGTCACTATAAAATAGCTTACATGCGATTCCATTTTTAAACTAAAGGCTTTTGAGTAAACAATAGAGCCCCAATAGAAATATATTCAAAAGTTTGTCTATAAAAACTTTAGAGTCCAAACATATATATATATATATCTATATATATATATATATATATATATATATATATATATATATATATTTGCTTCCACTTTAACACTGCAAATAAAATCTTCTCATTGGAGAGCGCCAAAGCTGAACAGTTCCCACAAATATTTGCCAAACTTTTCAGGATGATTTAAGCGTCAGAACATGAACCTCAAAAAGGTGCCTAACTTCTTGGTTCTGGTTTGTAATGGTTTTCTGAAATAAGAAGACAGATTCACGCAATTGTATGTTCAAAACTCAATCTCATAAATTCTATAAATTTCCTCTTAGCATAAAATGTTTCTTGGTAAACCCTTTTATAAATCTGGCTCTATTGTAACTTATAGGCTGGCAAGAAAATAGGCTTTGATACCATTGAAATATTCCAAATGGGTATTGACCCACTTTCTTTCTTAAGATAACATTTAGAACATAAAGATATGAAGCTGCATTATAAAAAACCAGTAATATAAACCATAAGAAATATTCCCAATAGATATTTACCTGGTTTCTTCTTGAATATAATATTTAGAACTCAAACGTATGAAATCGCATTACAAACTAACAATATAAAACCAATAAGTTCTCATAAAAGTCCTTAAAGCATGTTATTGCATTATACAACAACAATACAATAACTAGTCTTCAAAGTCCAATCTGAACACAGTTTAACAGTTAGATTGACACACTAAGAAAAGAACTTGTAAGCACACGTGAGACACTTGACGTGATGTCTCCACGGACAATGGGTTTGTGTCCACTGCCTTCCAACACGAGGGGCTACGTCCTCACACTGGCTGAAAGCTGAAGCTTTCTAAATAACTCTTGCAAGAGAGAAACATAAATTTGAATCATAAACCAAGCATATCTGACTCAATGAGCCTCTCTCCTTTTAATCCACAAAGCTGTACTCTTTGACTTCCCTCTTGGCTTTTTTGTCTTATCCCTCCTTGTCACTTTTAGCCCACCTTATAATATTAAATTGCCCCTATTTATATACGCTCTCATAGACAATTTTAATATTATATGAATATGTCTTTGAATCTTCTAATGTCCCAAAAGGAGACATTACAGAGAACGGTATCAAAAGGAGAAATTATAATAAGAAAACAAAGAGATATGATTGCATACCTCTTGGCATACATTTAACATGAGAAGAAAGGAAGCTCTAAAAGGTAGTAAAGGCATCGTAAAGGTATGCATATATAAGGTATGTTATATTATTAGTTTTACTTTCGTAATTATTTATCTCTATATAGCCAAATATAAAATGAGATATTGTAATTGCATAATATATCTGATAATAAATTATGCATATGTATGTCTATGTCTATATATATATATATATTCATTCATATAAAATGTACACGTGTGAAACTTCAAATGGATGATATGTATAGATGATGTTATTTTATTAAAATATTTATTTATTGAAGATATCAAGAGAGTTCCTTGAAAAGGGAAGAGAGTAATCTTAAAAATATTTAGTGTTAGTACCAAGGATGGGCATAACTCCCCATGCAGCCGGCACCACCTAGATGGTTATAATCTCTATAATGTTGGTATGTGAGATTTATGTAATCTCCATCTAATTGACAGACTCGAGACTAATGAATCTCTATAATGCTGGTAGGCGAGATTTATAATCTCCATATGACTGACATGCCTGAGATTGATATCATCTCTATAATGTTGGTATGTGAGATTGATATAATCTCCACCTGATTGACATGCCTTAGATTGATAAAATGGCCTAAACATTTCTTTGATGTCATCATATGCATACGTGTTAAGGGCCTTGGACAAAGGTTACCTCTTCTAGGAAGAAACTTAGAGGGAGAATTCTAGAGAAGACAGAGAAGTAATCGATGATGATACTAGAATTGATATATTGTTTAGGACCCAAAGATCCTTAGGAGTTTAGTTATCCCAATCTGGAGACATCTTTTATGGTTTGGGGTTAAGATAGAGGGTAGTTGTAGAATAATATCTTTACACTTGTTATTGTTTAAGTCTGACTTTTTTTTGCAGGTAATATTCGTTCCAAGCTAACCCTAATAGTGGGAGCATTACACTAATTTAGAAATTCAGATAAGTTGATAATATCAAATAACAATACATTCAAGCATTTAGAAACAAGAGTGTATTCAAAGTTCCAAAACAACATTGAAAAATGAACATACTTTTAACAAGAAACAATGAAAAAGAATTTAGAAACAACAATCAACTATGCATTCAATTTCAACTTTTAATTTTAGAAATAAAAATGAAAATCATAAAAAATAAAAATAAAAATTCTGAAAACCCTAGCTTGTGCTTGATGAATCCTGCTTCTTTTGATCTTACAATCAATTGCAATCACACTCCAATGACTCCAACCACACTCCTATCACTCTTTCAATTCCTTTTCTCTCGGGACGTCTTGGATTCCCCAAGAACGCAATTGGTGTAGTGGGGGTGCGATTGAGAAACGATGGAGCTCATGCAGTGACAAGGGTACGTGGAGTAGGTACTCCAAGTACCCTTCTTGGGGATGTCCCTGTTTTGGGTATTCCAAGGTTTGGGCCAGGTGTGCATCATTAGGTTTCACTGTTGAAAATAGACTCGTGAAGAAAGTTTGTGCCTTCTTTATAAACGACATTAAATGTTTAATCCAATGCACATGAGACTTATCAATGACCATACAATGTTTTTGGTTGATTTCGATTATAGCTTATTTTCTACTTAGCAAATATGTGTACATGCATATATGTGGAGTTAACTAGAGCTTTTACATTTTAAAAGAAGTAGATGTCCTTATAGGAATAGCCAAGTTTGAATTTGTTTGAACATATGCGCCAAAATGTAACTTATCTCATGCCATCTTTTTCTTGTGTATAATGTATCATAGTATATTCATATGAGAAAACTAATGCACTAGTCCAGTAAGAAATTTAGCATAGAAGATTGGAATGCAATTTACATTGCAAACAATAGTTTGTAGTGTTGAAAAACGACATGGCTTATGGTTACATTAGCTTTACATTTATTAATATGTCATGTATGATGTACTTCATTATATTCATTTGACAAAACTAATATACAGTCCTTCTAAAAATTCATCTCAGGAGTTTGGATTGCATTTTACATTGCAAATGAAGTGCGCCATGAAGAAACAACATCACTTATGGTTGCATCTAGATTTACATTGATGCTTACGGTATGTAACATTTTTGACTTTGTCAAGAAAATAAAATTTACATCTCCAACCTGTTAAGCATTTTTTGAAATGCATTTAATCTTATTGCTTTGAATGTGGCATTTGCTGGCTGTATTTATTAATAATTGAATCATCACAAATTCCTTTCAACTTTGCAAGTCACGTCTCATGTATCAGTGCTAAATATTTAGTTTTGAAGATGGATTTTAATTTGGGTGGTTGTAATAGGCTCAGCTGAAACTATTTATTGCAGATTCTAATTACATTGTGTTAGCTGTAACTCTTGCTTCTCACTAATATTCCAGCTGCATCATTCTTTAGTTTCAAACGATCTTTGATTTGAAGTAGAAAACTTTATTTGTAAAGGTGGTGGTCCAAATATGAAGTCAATATTATGTGAAATTAGTTGTATCTCTTAATGAGGGACATGCTATTCATTATTAAAGCGGTTGTGATTCATGTTTATTCACCTTCTCCTTGCCTGCTGCATTTGTAATAATATAGACTGTAATATGATTCCAACATTCCATAGAGAATTGTAGTATCTTTCAATAGTGACAAGAATTGGCTATAGTTTGTCAATTTACGGGGCCCAAGATTGAGAGGATGAAAATATTGAGAGGATGAAAATTAGCGTATGAATTTCAGAAAATGGAAAATACAATAAATTATCAAGTTTCTGCTAAAGGGCTTTTTTGTTGCTATCTTTGGTTCTTAGGAAGAAAGAGAAAAGGTTCTCCTGGGAGGTCTTTGGATAGTGGGAGAAAGTCCATTATATATGCAGAAGTGGTTTGCCATTTTCAACCCTTTACAACTATAACCATATGATCTGCCACGTTAGATTTGGCTACACAACATACCTATGAAGTATTGGTCTTAGGAGTGCTAGGATAAAACAAGAATATAATAGAAAGCGGTTCATACTTATATGCTTGGCTAAAAATTGCGGCAGTTAGGTTGATGCTAGAGGAACCATGGTTATATGTTTATGGAGATCACTTGATCTAGAAAGTAGAAATCAAGGAGGAGAAAATGTTTTGTATGAGATGTAGGAAAATCTATCTTGGTGAAGATGATTGTTGAATAAAACCCAAAATGTTGGAAAAATGGATCCCTAAATCTTTGACTTGACAATCAACCTCCTAAGAAAAATTTAAATCAGGAGGGGCTAGAGGTATCCTCGATTTTGAGGGTGCTAGACTTGGAAAGAAATTGAATGGAGTGGCACAAATCTTTGGGGACTTTGGAGAAACAATTAGGTTTATGCCCTCTTGGCATTGGTAAGAGCAACAAAGGCTCACAATAGGCAGGGTCAAATTGGACCAATAGGAAGAGAGAGCTGGGTTAGAATGTGGTTGACTCACCACAAAAGACAAGAAACAATTTAAACCTGACAAATGGTTAGCAGAGAAATGTCAAAAACAAGAAAGTTTGGAGTGGTTTGTGGAAGGTCAACATGAATTGGTAGATAGAGAAGGTATGGAGATAACAAGAGGAGGGGAGGAGAAAGAAATTGCAGACAGAGAATTCAGAGCATTTGTTTTTGGAGAAGATGGGCTTTGGGTGATAGATCCTCAATCCATAAGTCAATTAGTGACAAGGGCTTTTGGGAAGAATGGAGAAGGGAAGAGAAAGAAAACTAACAAACAAAACAAGGAGGCATTAATGAAAGGCCTTCCAAGTATCAAGGAATTTTTGATTAAATCCAAGGGAGCCATGACCTCTAGTAGAGAACAATAAAGATCGTTTAATGGAATGTCAAGGGTTTAACTACCCCTGACAAAAGACGCTTGGCTAGGCATCACATTGAGAAGCTTATGCTGGATATTATTTTACTTTAGGAAACCAAGATATGTAGTTAGGATGGAGGAAAACTCATTAAATATTGCAAAATCTGGTTAGGGCACTTCCAGGATGCCCAAGGTGTTAGTAGAGACATGGGGATAATGTGGGATACAAATAACATACGTATTTCACATACTAAATCAGACCACAACTAGATGCTATGTTCAGTTAGAAGGTGTTAAGTGAATATTGAGTTTGACTTATTTAATATTTATGGTCATATAGGAACCAAGGAAAATAAGATGTCTGGGATTATGTGGGTAGAAATATTAAGGATTTAAACAATGATAGGATAATTCTACGCAGTGATTTGGATGCAATTTTGGATCCAAGTGAAAGAAATGGACAACTAAAGAAAACAAAGGGTGCTGATGAATTTCAACGACTATTTATAAAACATAACTAGTGGGTTGTGTACCAAAGAATGGATTATACATATGGACCGACGATGAAGGACTAAAATTGTAATTGGGGCCGAGATTGAGAGGTACTTTCAAGGTCTCTTTGCCTCTTGAAATCCTCAGACTAATAATTGGGATGATGCGATCTTGGATTGTATCTTGGGTTTAATTGATGAAACAAAGTAAAGATGTTGAATACCCTTTTTATAGTGGAGAAGATTTAGTTTGCACTGTTCTAGTTGAACCTTGAGAAGTTGGCGGGCTTGGACAGGTTCTTGACCATGTTGGCGTTTTGTTGGCTCAGAGGTTTGGCTCCTAGTAAAAGATATAAGGAAGAGGAAAGGTTTATATCTTGAAGTGTATATTACATATTCCTAAATATAATAAACACCAATACTTGTGACATGCTTAACATTAGGTCTAGTTATTAACTTATTGTTGTGTTGTAAGCACATAGGCCCCATTACAAATAGGGACCTGGTGCAGGAGCACCTAGTCTATTTTGTTTCTAGAGGGTAGAAATAGGATTAGGAGTTTGTGTGAATGTAATAAACCCTTAAGGAAACAAACCTAGTTAGGTTGAGCCTAGAGAACAATTAGACAAGGTTGGGAACACTAGTTGTTCATTAGATAGGTCATATTGGTTTCTAGGCAAAGTTGCTCTGACTGGGCATTGCTGGTCAGCGCTTGGTCAAAGGTTGACTAAGACTTGGAAATGCCATCTTGGCTAAAAATTCATCTTCCTATGTGATTTGGAGTCATGAGGAAGAGATTTGAGGACTGTAGAGCAAAAGTTGTTCAAAAGTTGAAAAGTTCCTCAAAAGTGCAAACATTGCAACTTTTCAAGTTTTTGGTGAAAAGTTGCCAAATCACCAAGTTATGGATCCCAATCAATTAGAGGGTGCACTAACTAATCCAAGAGTCATATAAAACTTGTAAGTAACCAACTTGGAGGGAGTACAATCAATTGAGCATAGTTTGAGCAATTTCTTGCTATTGAGCAACATCTTGATTTTGTACGATTTTGTTGATTTCATGTTTGTAGCAGATTGAAATTGAATACTCTTGGTTTACATAGGCGGTGGATGCTTATCTAATTGGTTTGAGCCCATTCATGCTGTGGTAGATTGGATTTGTACATATTTTTGTTGATTTTGTAGATTCCTAGCAGCTAGGGTTTTGAGTCTAAATGGGTCTGTCCTGCCATTCCACGGGCTGAAACAAACCATGGCTTTGTGGGGTGTTTTTGATTAAGTAAAAAAGGTTTTACAGGGATCCTGAAACCCGAAAGTTTTTACAACATAGCTGAAATAGAAATATTAAGAAAAGTCCAGCTACAGAGAAACTGCATAACAAAAGCCAACCATAAACAACAGGCCTGTGACTAGGAAACAAAAAACCAGCTACACTAGAACAAGAAAGAACCAGCTACACAAGGAAAAAAACAAGACAACAAATTAGCACTAACTATCAGTTCTCTCTATCAAGAACCTGTAGGGTCTCTGCAGCTTCATTGGTCTTCCTGTCGTCTGCGTCCTCCTGGTCTTGGTTCTGAGCATCCACCTGGTCCTTGGTTTCTTTTGGATCATCCTCAACCTGCCCAATGTCCAAGTTGGCCTTCTCTATCTTTTCCCTGCCAAATCCAGCACTAATCAGTAATTCACCCAGGTTGTTAATGTTCTCATTCAGGGCGTTCAAAGTGGCGATCACTTGATTGGCCAGGTTCTGATGAGAGAACTCCATCCTTTAGACTCTTTGTTCAACCTTGGTGATTTTGCCCTCCTAGTGAACCTTGTGTTCTTGGACGTTGAAGTGCTTTTGGCTTCCATCCTGGCTTCTCTCCTCTTCATTGTGTCCTTGGTTGTTGCCGATTTTTTGGCTTCCTTCCTGGCTTCTTTTCCCCTTTAGGTCTTCAGTTTCATGGAATAACCATTTGATAGACCGAAAATTGTCTATCATGCTGTTCTTAGCATTGTTCAGAAGGTTAAGCCCAGTTTCCCTTGCATTATCAGAGATAACGACCAAAGTAGGGTCAATGAGTTCATCATAGTGGTCTTTACCATCAATGTCCTCCATCACTTGGATATTCAACGGCTCCCTGACAATCCCCAATTTAGCTACATTCGAATTAAAATTCCTCCAAGACATCCTATTTTTCATTATCACCTCCCCACTCTCTTTACCCTGAATATCTACAGACAGAAAGGTAGTGGGGCCAGGGCCTGGAATCTCAGGGATCTGGGCATTGGTATCAAAAGCCTCATCTACTTTCCTTTTCTTGGGATTCCTTGATGCGTCAGCAGAATCCTCCTCCTCCTTTTCACTTTCCCTCCCCTTCTCCCTCTCCTTCTCATCATCCTCCCCCGTCGTCTCTTCCTCTGAGTCTGTGTCCACATCATCATCGTTATCCTCCTCCTCCTAAGGCTTAGGCTTAGGGGGAATGGGGGGTAGTCCTCTGGGGCTCTTTTTGCAGGGAATGCGGGCAGAGGGTTTCTTTTCTTCCTTGGGGGCTTTACCTTTAGAGGAAACATTGTCTTCTTCTTCCGATTTTATGCTATGCACATCCTCAGAATCTAAACTCCCAGTTTCCTCAGATGCACACCCAGTATCACCAAGAGATTTTCCCTTGGTTTGAGTCTTCAGATACTCATAGACCAGGAGGAGTAATCCCTCGTGAAGGGCTGGGTTAGTAGTAGGTTTCCTCTTAAAACCCTTGATACCCTTGCTCATGGAGGTGAAAAGATAAAAAGGAAAAGAGATTTTGATTCCATGCCTCAAGTGGTTAAGCAAAACAAAATGATGCATTCTGATCCTATCAAATCAGGGGTCTAGGGAAATATATTCAATGATAATCCTAAGGAAATACCTCCATAGCTTTTTAATTGACTCCATCTCGTAATACATCTCCACCTTGACGAGCTTATCCAGCTCCTTTTCATCCTTCGCAAAAACTTTGACAACGTTTGTCGACATTTTCTTGTCTCTGAAGAAGTTACTCCCTTCCAGAGGGATCTCCGCAACCCAGGCTATCAAATTCGCATTGACATGGTGGGTGACCTCGTCGATTTTGACTCTTCCATTTTTCTAGGAGTCCACCATAATCTTGGTGATCCCCACATCAAATCCATGGAGCTTCTCTAGGAATCTAGTGATTTCGCCCTTTTCCAACTTATGCCAAACCTTCGGTTTCTCTTTCCATTTCTCGCCTCCCCCGACGGCTACCTCCTACTTCTCTCCCCTACCATGGTTTCCTCTGATTCAATAAGCCTCCACCCACTCACAATTTGCTTATAAACTTCGGCCTACTTCAAACTGTGAAACTCGAAAATGTTTTTGAATTTACCAGTTTTAATGGTTGTATTCAAGACAACCCTTGAAGTGTGCCATATGTATATGCTATCAAGTTTTGAAAAGAGTTTCGCATGATTTTCATGAACTCCCACCCCGACGTGCAATCTTACAAATCTTCCCATTATTAATTTTGGATTTCTTTTGTACTTCCCTGGATGTGATCTTGCAGTATTAAATTATTCACTGCCGCCGAAAAGTTGTCGCCGACATGCCACGTCATCTCCAAATTTTTGGTGACCGCTTTGTTGGCGAGCCAATCGGCAGCAGAATTGGCCTCCTTGTACATGTGGTTGATATAGGTCTTGCTGAACTTACCCAGGTCAGACTTTAACTCCTCGATTACATTCGCAATGGTCCAAGAAGGCATAGAGTTATCGTTGAGACAATTTATGATATTTAATGAATCCCCCTCCAGCCAAGGTTCTCTATCCTAGAAGCCAAGGCTAGTTTAACAATGTGACTAGCAGCACTGGCTTTTGCGAAGTGATTCATTTGATGTCCAAGCGGGTTGGAAAAAGCCGTAACTCCTCCACCATAGCTGTTTTTGATGATGCCTCCATTGCCCGCAGGGCCAGGGTTCCCTTTTGTAGCCCCATCAAAATTGGCTTTGTACCAATTTTTAGGGGGAAAAAACCATCTGGCCTCTTGTCTTTTCCTGTCCCTATCCTTTTTCCTTTGTTTGCTGTTCCCACCTTCAATATTTCCTTCCTTTGTGGTGGCGAAATTTTCCTTCATTAATCCTTCAATTTTCTCAGCAATAACAAACTCAGGGGATTCCCTGTCTCTAAAAATTTGGTTATTGCGCTCTTTCCAAATGCCCTAGTAGAAGTGTGGGAGGGACCAGGAGCATATAAGTTGAGTGATCAAATTTGAGTGTGCACTCTTCCATTGGCTGAAGAATTCTTGAATGTTGGCCGGCGGACACCAGCTGACCCCAAAGTCCGTGGTCAGGAGGTTCCAAACTTTGGAGGAAAAGGAGCAATGAATAAATAAGTGATTGACCGTCTCCAACTTGTGCTTACATAGACTGCACTTATTGGGGATGATCTGACCTCTCTTGGCTAAATTATCCAGAGTAAGGGTTTTGTCTTGGAGCAAAAGCCAGAAGAAGATGTTGATTTTTGGGGTAAGGCCAAGAGTCCATGCCTTAGCCCAGATGGGTTTCTCCATTCTATCCCACATTGAAAAATACCCAGAGGCAACAGAGTATTGCCCATTTAAGTTATCTCTCCAGATGACTTCATCGCTCTTATTATTTATGGAAATCGCATTCAGGCCAATCATCAAAGGATTAAGGTCCGGGGATATCATAGACAGGCCATGCCATCCATTACCTGTTCTGTAATCACTGACATTCAGGCCATATCTTCTCATACATGGCTCTACTCATCTACCTTAATTTGGGTGATCAATAAGGGGTCCTTGACTCGTCCAATTGTCTTGCCAAAATAAGATATTCTTACCTTTACCAATTTTCCATTTAGCCTTGGACTTAGCCAAGACTTTTGCCTTTAGGATCCCATTCCATATGTAAGATGCTTGAGGAATCTCAGTCTGATGAAGCAAAAAACTGAGAGACTACCTTCTTAGGTATTTCTCAATCATAATTTCCCTCCATTCGCCGGTACTGTGAAAAATGTGCCAGATCTGTTTGGCTAAAAGGGCATTATTGAGATGTTTGATTTTCCTAATACCAAGGCCCCCATAACATTTGGGAAGGCAAACAAGGTCCCAGGCGACATGATATCTTTTGTGCTCTTCAACCCCTATCCAAAGAAAGTTCCTCTAAATCTTCTCCATTCTGTCAGCTTGTTTAGACGGGATCCCAAAGAGGCTTAAGGCATAAGTGGGGAGATTTTGGAAAATAGACTTCACCAAAGTGCATTTGCCAGCCTGGCTGAGGGTAGCACCTTTCCAGCTGGCTAATTTCTTGTTGAATCTATCAATGATGCTGTTCGAAAATGATTCTGGGGGTTTGGACCCCAAAGGCATTCCAAGATAACTTGCAGGAAGAGTTCCAATACCACTTCCCAGGATACGAGCAATTTTCCTCTGTCTCTCCAGCGGAGTATTGATGAAGTAGACCGAACTCTTATCCCAGTTAATAGCCTGGCCAGAACCCTTAGTATAAGTATTCAGCAAACCCTTAAACACTCTGGCCTCCTAGACAGTAGCCTCTCCCTCCAGAATAGTATCGTCCACAAATTGTTGATGGGTGAAAGAATGATGACCAGACGAAGGCTTGAGACCTTGTAGACTCCGGTCCTATCTTTTTCTTGAAATAATCCTTCCCAAGCAATCAGCCAAAATGATGAAGAGAACAGGGGAAAGGGGATCACCCTGTCTCAACCCTCTTGAAGGGAAAAAGAAATTTGATGGGGAACCATTTACCATAACAGACAAAGAGGGGGAAGAGACAAGCTGAAAGATGAGTTTACACACCTGGGAATCAAAGCCAAAAGCTTGGAGGACTGCCATCAGGAAATTCCAATCATAATAGGCAATACTTGGAATGCCCGAGCATCAGTTCCATTGATTGGGAGTTTTGCAACCAAATTGTCGCTGATCACTTGGATTGTTAAGCCATCAAATTGAGGTTCTGGAGTAGCCGGAGTGTCTTGTGGGCGTGAATGCAAGACCAAACTACATAGATGGTCATGGGTGATGGTCTTTGAAGTATTGAAATTGGTTTGGAAGTTTCAATCAAAGAACTTTGTGGACAAGCCTAAAATCAAGGAAACCCTAGGTTTAAGGAGGCTATTTGGGTTTGGGTATATTGTATGACGCATCCAAATGGGAATGAAACTTTAAAGAAATGCATACCTTGTTAAGGCCAAATTTGAATGAGAACGAAAAAACTGGCTTTAGAGGGCTAATTGGATTAGGCCTAATTGAACTAGTTTAGTAAGCTAGTCTGAGAAAATGAGCAAAACCCATTGTTGGGGATGGAAACCTGAGATGATTAGGGACTAGTATAGGTGTTGGACACTGATGGACACCAAAGTTTTGATTTCCATTTATGATATTGAGAGCTTCAAAAGAGTTATGGTCATAGAGGTCTAGAACAGTATATGTTGGAGATTATAATTGATATGCATGATCTTGGCTGAAGGAGGATGTTGAAAATGCAAATGTGGTTCACTGTATAACTGGCATGACAAGAACAGAGCTTATGAGATCAAGTTTTCTGATTTTACTCATGTTTTACCCAACTGCAGTAGAGTCAATATCAATATAATTTCTGGCATACTCTTGTGTGGAATCTGGGACTGGAAAGCATTACTAGCAAAAGCAGTTGCTGCCAAGGAAAATGCACCTTCTGTTGTCTGCAGTGGAAGTTATAAGTTTTGGCAGCAACCCAGAGATGATCAGATTATCCTATTTCCTTCCAGCAGCTTTCAATTAAACTAATCATTCAGCCATTATAGTATTTAGAGGATGTCGCAGGCCATCATTAACTATTCATAAAGGAGGAATGAATAGAACACACAGGCTGAGCCAGCATAGAGAGTAGCAGATGGGCAGCATTTAGATCACAGTGATTTTTAACTACTGTTGTTCTTTTCAGATTATCTTATCTGTGCCCCATATATTTGTGCACTGACAGCATGTCAAATACCCACAAGATCTGACAGACATAGTAGAGGTGTATTCCTAAGGTCTGACCAACAGTGAAACTACTGGTATCAGTGTCCAAACTTATCAGGGACCTCATCATAGGTCATAATCAGCGTGTGTGCTCCTTGCTTGATTCAGCAGTCTCTTCAGCAGTAAAATTTGAAACCTCTTGATTAAATGCTCACAGTTTGTAAGTGAAAACAATAAACTCTAGCGAAGAAAGTGATGGACGTATGTGAACATTATATGATGAACAGTTTCAATCACAGATAATCCAGGTCATGAGGATTTTCAGAATGGAATATATTCAATATTATGGTTTGTCAATAAAAGGATGACAGGAGAAATAAAATATAAAGAGAAAAGATTGGAAACATTTTGTGTGCCTGTGGAATCTATACAATTGTACACAGTTGACAGATCTCAATGCTCTCTTCAAGTGCACATTGCCATGCCAGTCAATTTCTTGGTGATCGCCTCCAGCAGCTTCAATGGATGTCAATGAGTATCTCAGGCTAAAAGAAGGAAGAATAAATCAGGGGTCTCTATCAGCGAGTGAGGAGCAAATTTAGATCTCATCTTCAGACCTTGTTTTATAACCATCAAACAAGCAATTGATAAATAAAGAAAACCACGGACAGCATACACCCAGCGGTCTGAGGATCTCACCGAAATGAATAAAATTCGCAATGCCTGGAGTGTGGAACGTGCAAGCACAGTTGGGAGGAAAGAGTGTTAGAAACCGGAGAAGGGCGTCAGTTTGTACGTTGTGTAGCAGCAGGTTCATGGAAGCGTCTGTACTATTTACCATATTTCCGCGATGAATGGATATATCAGAGATAAACTCGTTCTGGTAACAGCATTGTCAAAAAGGGTATCTGACTGGATCAGGAGCGTGCACGCGAATGAAGGAAGAGGTATCGAATCAGACACATCTGGGCGGAAATGAGTGTATGAGACGAGGAGCACTATTTGCAAACCAAGCACATGGAGAAGTTCGTCTGAAGGAGAGAACAAATCTACACCAGATGCATCTGAGGAACCAAGTTTGGAATACGCAGCGTATGAGTTCAATTGTTTGCGCATGGAAAGAGATGATCGGGCGCAATCTAGCTTTTGTTTAAAATATAATACTCAAAGTTATAAACCGCCCATCATATTAAAACAGGATTATATTAAAGTTCAATTTTGGTCGTTATTAGTTATGAAGAGGTATGATGGTTAAACATACCCTTCCCTTTATTATAAAGAGGAGATGTAAAAGTAAAAAGAGGGCAGATTTTTATATATTTCCTAAAGGGACATTGAGACTACTGCATTTCCAGATTTGTAAAACTTCCTATCATACTGTTGATATCTTTTTGTCTGAAAGAGGAGTTGGAGATTCGAACAAAGCAAAGGGGAGTTTGATTTTTGAGTTTTTTTTCCAGAAAGTGTACGTATTCAGTTATGTTGAATTAAGCATCAAGATTTTGAGTGCCTTCATCACTGTTTGTCCAACAACAAATCAGTAAGAAATTTTCATTTGTCTTAGAGTTGAATTATACATAACTCGTCCTTTATAGTTGAGTTGTTTATTTGTCTGTAATTTATTGATTTGATAAGTATATTAAATTGTTCGCTACTATTCGGATTTGATCAATACAAATAGTATAGAATATCATATTGTTCTCATTATTTGTATCTATTATGCTCGTGTGATGGTTAAATTACAATAGACTAATCTAAACGTGTTAAGTTGTGACAATTAGTAGCATCAAATTAACTAAGTTGCTAATAAATATTTTATCAACAATATTGTAAAGTTGTATGTAAGGAATGTATTTTTGACTCTATCGCCCAAATAGAATTCAACACTGATCATAAAATTGCTCATAAGTTTGAACCCAATGCTGGCATTTTTGTAGTCTTTTTCTTTTGGCAAGCTAAATTTATTTAGTAATTTGTCTATTTCTGTTTCAGCGACATATAACATCTTAAATAAAGTAATCGAAGTTTGAAGATAAATAATCCAACACATTTCCTTGATACTTGCCAATTGAGGAATTTCTTTTCTTTAATCCGCTATAATACATCTTGCATCTGAGTTTTGGATTAGGGTAAACAGGCCTTGGTCCAGCGGAACCTAAAGCGCAGAGGATTTGATCCTGTCACGTTGGCCAAAATCAGTTAGATACCCAACATCGAGCAGGCAAGGCTCATAGGTTTCTAACCTGTGATTTTGATAACCAACAGACACCTTAGAAAGATCAGATCCTATAGCAGAAGGGTAGGAGTGCTAGTGGAAGTGACAAGGGCTCTTGGAGAAGCCTAGTGCATTTGGAACCTATGATTAGATTGGATAGTCCATAGGCCTTGGAGGGAAAGAATCCACTTTTAGGAGCCTTGGGAAGGCTCTAGTAAGCTTGACCTTGGGAAGGTTAAGAACACCCCTGATTGAATCCATGTCATAGTTAAGGTTGGCACTAAAGCCTATTGCATCAGGATCCCCATCTTTTCTAACTTTTTGGCTTAGTGTATGGCATAGTGTCTAGCTTAGTATCCTTAGGTTGGCAACTTTTTTCTGGGTTTCTTTGGCTACTGGTAAATAATGAATGAGTGGGTTGAGTCAAGAGTTACTAGCTTGAGGTCTAGGATGAAAGTTTTGCAAGGGCCGAGTCTCAATTTCAAAATCTGAGTTTAAGGAGAATTCCCCTCTAGGTCATGTTAACCCTTTAATCCTTGCTTAAGTTGGGATGATGATGTTTTGAAAAATCCTTGTTTGAAGTATGAAATTTGTGAAGTTGTGATGTGGGGAAAAGAAATAATCAGTATTTTGAAAATATGCTATATGGAGAAATAGGGAAATTCCAAACTTTGAAAGGGAAAATAGGTAAAACAAATCAAGAAAATTCTAAAAATTCTTGGATAAATTGAAATTTTATATTTTTGCAAGAAAATCTAAGACTAGAGCGAAGTTCCCCTTTAGATTCTATGAGGAGGTTAATTCTCCACCGACTTTGTTTATGACGATTCCAATTTTACATTCAATTGCATTAGTTGGGTGAATTTCCTCTAATATTCCTTGTCGAAGTCAAATTTCCCCCTCACATTTCAAGACTAAGCAAATTTCCATCAAACAGGAAATTGAAATTCAACATAAAAAGTGGAAAACTAAAATGAAGATAAAAATTAAAATTTGAGAAATGAATTCTAAGTGAAAAATGCCAATTCTTATCAAAATTCCATGCTCAAGTTGACTTTTTATTCATTATAATTTATTCCAGTAGGACTGCATTTTCCCACCCACAATTCAATGGCTTGATTGAATTTCCACCCATTTTTTCGACAAGCCTATCAAATTTCAGCTTGCGAATTCTAGATAAGGTTGATTTTCCACAAATAAAATCCATGCCAAGGGTGAAATTCCACTCGAACTTCCATGACGATGATTTTTCACTTGAAATTCCTTGACCTTACCAAAATTCTACTCATTTTCCATTCCAAGGTTGAATTTCCACCCCAAAATTCCATGAACAAAGAAAATTTCCACACAAAAATTCAAGACTTCATTTTCCACTCTTTCCCAAGCTAATCTCTACCCAAAACTCCGACCCTTTCTTATTTCCACCAAAAGAATCCTTAATGGGGTCAGATTTCTACCCTAAGGAGGTAATTTGAAATTAAAAAAATGCAAAATAAAAAAGGGATGTGATTTGGGAATTCACAAGATTGAAGCAAGTTTAATAGGCTAGGTCGGCCTTCGACACCAAGAGGTGTGACTTCAAGTTTGAAGGCTATAAATAGAGACATGGCAATCATATTTCAAACACAAATCAAACATAAATCAACTGCAAGCCCAATTTGGATAAATGCCAATTGAGTGGACAGGCAAAATTCAGAGGTTATTTGACTAAGCATGAAGGGTGAAAGTTGGATCTATTCAAATGTAAAGTCCCCATTTTTGAGCCATCTAGAAACATAGTTGTTGTCGACATTCTGAGTTTGTGTCAACATGATGCTGTTAATGTTGTAGCTTCAGTCGAATCGAATTGACCTAGAGATAATTCTTCTATGGTTATTCATTAATCATCAATTAGATAAACTCTCATAAATCTACTTATATATATATATACACATAGATATGTTTATATATTACTTTTAATATTGTCTAAATGATTATTAACTTATAAATTACCATAGAGACATGTCTCCTCTAAGCATATTTATATACATTCGAATCTGCATTTGAAACACAGAAATAATGGCTGTGCTATTACATTTGCAGAGAACGATTTTTCCTTAATATGGTATCAAAGCTAGCCTACAAATGTAAGAAGCATTGTGAGACTAGTGTTTAGCTGCAGAGACAGCCATAAATGAAAGCAGAAACATACCATATGTTGCTGAAAGTGTAAGAAGGTTTTTAAGGTATTGGTCATTTTGTTTTGCTGTAGATAATTTGAATAGTGTGGACTCCACTGCATCATGAGCTTCTTTCTTATCAGCTTCCATTCTCATTGGTTTTCTGCATCTATATTTTGCTTGGTTTATAGCTTCCTCTTGGAGGGCTATTCTTCTCTTTCACATAAGAAACCTCTTGCAGAAAGAAGCGTTATGTGATTCAGTGTTGATCGCTGAAATTAAGGTTGCTGAGCTGAGTTTTGAGTGAAAAGAGGAGTGCATTGGTGAAGACCATGCAGAAATCAGAGCTGCAGAATATTAAGTGCATAGAAATCCTAGCCAAAAAGAATCGAATAATAAGTAAGCAAAGGGAGAATTGCAGACCGATGGACGATCATCACAAAGGAGCATTGATTCAAGAGATAAAATACTGGCAGCACCAAATAACTGTTCAACGCCCAAGTCAAATAGATAAACAATAGTCTTAATCAGCATTTTATAGATATACTGTCAACATCTCAATTATTAAATACGAGAGCAAAACGAGGATAGAGGCACATATAAAGAAAGTGGTTCAACAGTCTACTTACTGTGAAGGCATGCAGCATCCTCGATAAAAGAGAGTCGACAAGTATGAAAGAATGGCACTATATGAAAGAAAGGAAAATGATACAATTTTATAACATATACGCACATCCCAAATCATTGATTCTGGAAGAATACCAAACAGACAACATTGAACAAACAATCAATGGATTCGAATATGAAAGGAGATAAAACGTCCCTCAAGTACAATGGTTGGGGGGTATAATAAAATAGACATATACTCAAAGGACCAGAGGGTTAGAGCAGGACCGATGATCTCAAGATTAAGATGAAACTGAGTTCACAGATTGAGCTATATCCATCAAATCATTGATACATGACTATTATGTAGAAACAACAATTAAAAGAGAGACTTGATTACAACATCTAATTAGAGTATATCTCCACAAAATAGAATTTTAAATTATACTATAGAATAGGACCAATTACATCGATCAATTGTACCAGCGGAGTACAAAGACAAATTTTCTTGATCATAAAGAGGATCAGTTCAATATATCTGCAGCACATTTCATTGTGAACCATTGAATACTAATGTTCAAATATTTCAGGAGATCACAGCGCAAAGGTGGTTGTGTCAGCTTCATTTAAATTACAAATAAATATATTGCCATCTCATCAATATCTTGAAGATAAGAATAATTAAATGAAATTGGAACATTCAAGAATAGAAGCCAAAGGAAAAGTCTGATGCCAGTCAATTTAAGGAATTGGAAACTCTGTATAGTGAAGCATATTGAAGGATCGATCTCTAGCATTGGATGGAAGATTAAGACTTATGTATAATTTCTCTATCTCTAAGGAAGAAGTATTAACTATGGAACATAGAATAGTAATGTGTAAATATAAAATAAGGACTTTATGATATCTTGAGGAAGCAAAATTAAAACATTAATTCGGAATTATTGGATAAATAAATTATATTCTTAGGATGGACATCTCAGTGGGGGTTGATATCCCATGGAGATGAATCAGTTAGGGGAACTGACATATCAAACATTGGTGCCAATGATGCAGAATATATATTGAAACAATATTGAATAGAAGTCTAGAGGGGAAGGATATGTCTATTTCCTAAGAGAGCAAGGACTCTCAAGAAGGACGATAGTATAACTTCAATAAACAAAGATCACATCCACTTATTATATTTGAAGGTCCATTAGAGAAACTCTTGCAGATTATTCAGAGACACAAATTTTATTTTGCAAATTTAAATTAATCAAGAGACGATCCAAGTCATTTTTGTAGCCACATGGAAATCTAGGTAGTCTTGGTAACTAATTTTGTGTGCATGGATATCTACATTTGAAGCAATCTCTGATGATCATGATGATGAATAGTTGATTCACCAATTGTCATCATTCAAGGCAAGAGTGATAAAAGTGTAATCATATTCTATTAGCATTAAATTATGAATAGAGTTTGGAGTGATCTACTAGCATGACAAAATAACTAAAAAGTTTGCCATACTTGAATATGATGCAAAATTGTTTGGCAATGTGGGAACTCCACATTGTGGGGGAAAATGATAAACAATGTTCCATTCCCACTTGAACCGTCTTTGAAGGGGAGATGTTCCATTCATGTGCAGATAAGTATTTCTTATCTTTGAGTATTACATTTATAATTTATCTACTCACTGTATTCTCTCTATTAATTGTATTTCTATATGTACTATAAAGAGTCATTTACCTTGATCTCTTTCTTTGTCTCTGAGGCTGTTCTTGTAGGAAAAGAAGGTTGGTACTTTACACATTACACATGCTGCCAAATATTTTGTTGAACTCAACTTTATGACAGTAGCTCCAAAGAAGTTTTGATCTAGAATTCATTAGCCATCTGCTGATCATGTTGTATAATGTGAGGCTTTTGAAGCAAATATCTTTGATGATTGAGATTATGAGTATCCTTCTATATCAAGAGGGAGCATGACAGTTCATGAGAGACAACCTTGGACAAAGAGGAGGAGCAGATGGAGGATATGTTTCAGTTAACTTGAGGGAGTTTGACATTTGACACTTCATTAGAGGTAACTTTGAACAAGGAGCTCAAATGTTGATATTAAATTCAAAGAGAGTTTTGACACCTTATTGGAAGTAACCATGACAAGGAGGTCAAAAGGCTAGTGTATCTTTGCGAAGAATAAGTTCCAAGAGCAATCCCTCATAACACATTCTTCTCTATGAGAGAAGTTTGGGGTGAAAGCTCTTGCTCCACCCTCCAGGAGCAGCTATGGTGGATCCACTCTGACATGGTTCATGGTGGATATCATGCGAGGCACTACACGATTCTGTTGAAAAATATTATGAAAATTGACAGTCTTTCATTAATGTTTGATTATGGTCCCTATTGTAAGGTGACCATCTTAACAATGGCTTGACCAATTATCATGAAGGACTACATTAAGTTGTTGCCTTGGAGATCATGATAACTTACTTGTCGTGGTGGACTACATTTAGTTGTTGCCCTGGAGATCATGACAACCTAATTACTATTCATGATGGACTACATTCAGTTGTTGTCCTAGAGATCATAATAGTCTATTATTAATCTAATGGACTACATTGAGTAGATGTCTCGGAGATCAAATAACACCTATCCTGCTCTAGGGTATGATATAGAGAAAATATTTTCTTGGTAGGCATCATGGACATGATGCCAGTGCACATACCAAGAGAATATTAGTACAATGAATATGATATGATTGATATTTCTTGTTGAATTATACTTCAAATGTTATCAAAAGATTATATCTAATTTGATGGATATATGTTGATATCCTTAAATATGCCATTTCAAGAATATCATATTTAGATGATCTCTCTATATGCTTGAGAGCATAATGTGTTCTATAACAAATGTCCCTAGCTAAGAGGGAATGTTAATGTTATAGCTTTAGTCAGATTGAATTGACCTAGAGATAATTCTTCTATGGTTGTTGGTTAATCATCAATTAGACAAACTCTTGTATATATATATATATATATATATATATATGTATGTATGTATAGATATTTTTTATATGTTAATGTTAATATTGTCTTAATGATTATTAACTTAAACTTACCATAGAGACATGTCTCCTCTACACATTTTTATATACATTCAAATCTACATTCGGAACATAGAAATATGGTAGTATTATTACATTTGTAGAGATGATTTTTCCTTAATAAATGCAAGGGGTGTTTTAATATTTCCAATGGGCTTCAATGTGAAATATCCCAAATGGATATTTACTTGATTTCTTCTTCACAACATCATTCAGAACATAAACATAGGCAGACAGATCACGAAACAACAATAGAAACTACTAGATTCTCCAATAAATATTAAACCGTTCTTTCTCAAAATAATATTAAGGATTCAAGCATATGAAAATGCATTACAACCCAACAGTATAAAACCAGTAAACTCATAAAATCCCTTAAAACATGTTATTGCATTATACAACAGCAATACAATAACCAACATTCAAACCCCAATCTTAAACACAATTTTACAGTCAGATTGGAACACTAAGAGAAGAACTTGTAAGCGCATACGAGACACCTGAAGTGACGTCTCCACGGACAAGGGGTTTGCATTTACTGTTTGCCAGCACGAGGGGCTACGTCTTTACACAAGCTGAAAGCTGAAGCTTTCTGAATAACTCTCGCAAGAGAGGAACTGAAATCTGAATCATAAATCAAGCATCCAAATGAATGAGTCTCTTCTCCTTTATCCTTGCAGCTGTGACTTTTCAACTCCCTTCTTGGCTTTTTGTCTTATCTCTCCTTGTCATTTTTAGCCCACTTTGAATATTAAATTGACCTTTTATAATTTGAGTCCAGGCTTTCATAGTCAATTTTAATATCATATGAGTGTGTTCCTTAAATTTTTTAATGTCCCAAAATAGGGGACATTACAAATCTTCCCTCGAGATTGCTTGCCCTCAAGCAATTAGTACCAGGATCCCATATGAATCTGCAGGTAGCCTTGTGGCCCAATCTGAAAACAATTCCGGCCACACTGTGAAGCAAGGTGTCATTCTATAACCCATCCATCAACCAGATCCCTGGATCCCATACAAAACTATGAAATATCGCTGCACATGTAGTCTGTACAACTCTGATTATCCTTGCATCCAGTCTCAAATTGAGTAGAACTACAACAAAATCCTCAACAAGTCATAGATACATACTATCAACACCTGGATCCCAAACCCTGTTGTCAGGACCAGTTGATATGATGAGGTAGAAATGTATCAAGGGGCTATGTATAACCCAGTAGATGGTGATGACTTGACCTAAATAGATGATGTAAGAAACAAGCTGTTGAAAAGCTGCAAATAACACCTTGGGCGCATCAAATACCCTATTGTCGTCATCAATTTGGAGAACCTTCGGGTACATAGGTACTATGAACAAGAATGAAGCTAAAAAACCATCCCTTGTGATTGAAACATAACTCTTATTAACTCTCCACCAAGATCTATTTAATGGCTGATGTATGAAATCCATCCAACTCCTAAATGGGTTGAAAGCGGGAGCCATATTTGGGTTGAAAAAAGAGCGAGCAAATGTAGTCAATTCACCACACCAATCCTGTGACCAAGATTCTCTGCTAGGAACTATAATTGGATCCAAGGATCTCAAGTTGGGATCATCCTCTTCATGGCAATCAAAAGGAGTGTCCTTGTTTATCTCAAAAAGGGGATTATTGGAAGTCCAATCAACATCCACTTCAAACATGGGGTTTTCTATAAGCTGAATGTGATTTGAAGAGTTGGTACTTTGTCTTTTGGGACAGCTGTCCAAGTCATAAGTTTGCTGAATGCTATCAAGTTCATCAATTACTTCTTGGAAAAACTCTTACCTCTCTTTTTCCTCATATTCCCGAAAATGATTCATGATCTTGATCTAATTTTCTGCTTCCTAAAGAGAAAATAGAGTATCATCTAATGCCTCACGAGCATCCCTAAGCTCCCTGTTGAGCTCCATAATATTATTCTTTTCTTTATTTGACTGATCAACATATATTCCAACAACCTTAAGAATATAATCCCTGTTGGAAAGTAAACACAAATAATCTGATTTTATAGTTTCAAGAGTGGTTTTGATCACCTGCAAATTAGCAACAAGCCAATCTCCTTCCACTCCCTTTTGAGCCTTCTTGTAGAGATTCTCAATCATCTTGTGAGTGCTTTCATAATGTACCAAAGATGTCACAACCACACCTTTACTAACATTCAACTTGTTCTTTAAGGTATGCATTTCATTGTTGTCATGTTGAAGTGGTTCCTCGTCTTGCAGTGTCATCTTGGATTGTTCCTCTAAATTTGTGTCATGGGCATAAGAAGCATATGGTTTGTCACCCCTCTCAAAATCATAGGCCTCCTTTCCTCCGTTCTTTTGATTTGTATGCAAAGGCAAAAGTGTTGCCATGTTGATTTGTATATAAAGGCTCATCATACAAAGACTCCAACCTGCTATTATCTCGTGTGCAACCGATCTCATTAACCTATCTATCAAGGCTAACCTCCAAATCACCAACGTAGAAACTTGCACCCTATGTAACATCTTCTATGTGATCACAAGAGGGTTGCAAATCAATGGTGGTTGACTGCTCTTTTTTTCCAAGTCCCTCTATTAGATGATTTTGGTCTGTTGGAAATTCTTCATACATATTTTTGTACTGGTCTTTTGCAAGGAGATCTTGAGCTAATTCAAAATACTTCTTTTTTGCCATATCAGTCTTATTTTGGAGTTTTGGATGGAAATCCATGAAATTACTGAAGGCTAATTCTTTTTGAATCTTTGGAGGGAGTTTTCTTTTACTCAACATACATATCAAGTACCTCTGTTTTGCAATACCATTTCTAGTATTTGATTTGCCGAACACTTGACACAACTGGTGAAGCATCTTCATTCTTTTCCCAAATATTCTCCAATTTTAAGGAAGCTGCTTTATTTTCTAGCTTTGTTTTAGGGTGTCACATTGTCTCTATATTGCATGTCTTGTGCTAAATTAAAGAAGAATTTGTTAGCTTTGAAAAATCACTCTCCTTCAAAGGTAAAGATGACATGGATTTATTATCGTTTACAACATCAGGTTCTATTCAATTCTGAATTTCCTCCATACTTGAGGTTGTGAGCCACCGAACTGTGCTTGCTACTTGATAGTTGTAAAATGACCTTCCCAATTTTCCATATTTACTATAGCATTGATCCTCCAATGTTATGTTGACATTTGGAAATCAAGATTTTAATTTCCTAGTCATTTGAGAGCTTGTTGCACAACTAATCCCAGCCTTTGTCTCCTAGCATCCCTTAGATTTTTTGGAACTATCATTTTGTTATTGAGCTCTTTCTTCACTGTGTGAAAACCTTGTTTAGTCTCATACCTTTTTGAGTCATTGAAAAAGTTATTTTGTTGTATGCTCATACCCATTGGTAAGCTTGCATCATATTCAACCACTTCATTCTAGTGCTCATACATATATTTTACCATCTTGCTCACAAAAACCTTTTGAGTTTTTGACAGTTCATCCACAAGAATGTATCTACCAACTCCCACTGGTTCACAGAGAACATTGATTATTACTCCAAGTGTGTGTTGCCCATCAACATAATAAGTAAAAAGCTTGTTATCAAGCACACAAGCCTTAGCATGATCGAGTGTTCCTTCCCACATTTTGTTTGACATGCCTATTCCAAGAACATTTCTAAGTCTCTAGGGTTCTATCCCTAGGGATTCTTTGAGATAATTCTGATGAACTATGGCCATTTTTTGATCTCTCGACAAAACTCCACTGGCTTCAGAATTCTCTTCATGAAATTGTAGATCATGGTCAAGCTTCTCACATAATTTGAGATGTTTGCCGCAAGGGTGACATAACTTTGTCCTATTCCCACTTATTTCCAGATGTATATTCAACTCTACTACTGGTAGGGAAATCGCAAAACCTACATGTAACAAGCCGCTTAAGATACTTAACACGTTCATGGATAAGCAATAATTCACGTTTTATGGACTCATTATACTTTGATCAAGTTACTGGAGCGTGAGTATCCTCATAGTGTTCCTTTGCACGAGATTTTGGAATCATGTCTCCACAAATAGTGCAACGCTCCAAATTTTGTATACAGTGAACATGGTGAAGGTCAAAATTTGAAGTTGGCACATCTCTTTCAAACTGTTCTGGCCACTGATATTCCCATTATCAATGGGCGTTACAACCATTTATAAGCCATTGGCGATAAGGGAGCATTAAACCATTACCTACCACTCAACCGTCTTCCTCATAATGGTTACAAAGGAAGGTCTATGTAATGCCTTCACAGTTTGAACTCCTGCCTGATACTTTCATGGGTGACTAGGCTCTTCACGCGTTCAAGATTTACTGTTGACTGTAAATTTTGAGCCTTGGAGTTGCCGTCGGAGATGACTGTCTAAGTGCTTTGACTTGGTGTACACCTCATGCGAGAGGGGGAATGATGAGCCCTGCGTATTTCAGCATTGCTCCTGCAGTTGCTCACGTCTGCTCCTAAGGCATTACAACTCCTTTAGATGTCCAATACTTAACTTCTCGGTATTTCCATTCATGACAATCTTCACACACATGTGGCAATTTGGAACTTTGTAAAAGAACACTCGAAAGGTTCTTCTAATGACTCCATTTGCTGTTCTTGATGCATAAACTTCAGAATCCAGTTTCAAGATAATTTTTCAAGACTTGCATGGAAACACTGAGAAGGTTTCAGCACTATTCAAAAAATTGGTAATTTTTCTGGTAAACTTGTTTCTGCCCAACAGGGTGGCAGGTTCAATAGCTCTGATACCACTGAAATATCCCAAATGGATCTTGGCCCGATTTCTTCCTCACAATATCATTCAGAACATAAACATAGGCAAATGGATTACGGAACAACAATAGAAACTAGTAGGTTCTCTTATAGATATTAAACCGTTCTTTCTCAAAATAATATTCAGGATTCAAGCATATGAAAATGTTTTACAAACCAACAATATAAAACTAGTAAACTCTCATAAAATCCTTTAAAACATGTTATCACATTATACAACAGCAATACAATAACCAGCATTCAAACTCCAATTTTAAACACAGTTTTACTGTCAGATTGGAACACTAAGAGAAGAACCTATAAGTGCATATGAAACATTTGAAGTGACGTCTACATGGACAATGGGTTTGTGTCCACTGCCTGTCGACACGAGGGGCTGCGTCCTCACATTGGCTGAAAGCTGAAACTTTCTGAATAACTCTCGCAAGAGAGAAACTGAAATTTGATACATAAATCAAGCATCCAAATGAATGAGTCTCTTCTCCTTTTATCCTCACAGCCGTGACTCTTTGACTCCCTTGTTGGCTTTTCGTCTTATCTCTCCTTGTCATTTTTAGTCCACTTTGAATATTAAATTGACCTTTTATAATTTGAGTCCATGCTTTCATAGTCAATTTTAATATCATATGAGTGTGTCCCTTAAATTTTTTAATGTCTCAAAAAAGGGGACATTACACAATGGTTTATTGGAGTTGAATGATGCTTTTAGATGTTATTTTTTAGCTTTTAGTTTGGGCTCCAAGATTCTTGGGGAAGTGTCTATCTTGAGTAAGTTACCTAGTTAGGATCATTTGTCATCTTTCATCATTAGAATCATTGCCATGCCAGATTTTGATTTCGATGCTTTTCAGTCTTTTTTGCAAGGCAGGCATACCATTGGCCATTATTTAATTAAATTTACTAAGGTTTCTATTTAAATGAGAATTGCAAGTGAGAACCTTATTGTTATAGCTTGTTGGATTTTGGATAAGAAGTTTTAAACCTTGGGCACATACAACGGGGGCCTTGTGTGTCAAAATTTCATTATATTAATGAAAAAGTCATTTTTTGAGCAACTAGGGAGTTTCAATTGCTAAAATAAGATAAAGTTGCTTTTGGAGGAAAAATGAATTAGAAGAAATAAAGTTATCCTTTAAACATTGGAAAAGAAGGTTATAAGAGGAGGGAAGGGGGGAAATAGATTTTTTCTTTGACATTTCAGGAAATTCGAGGATGGAAGCCCTTGGAGTTTTCCCGTGGTTTGGATGGAAACCCAAATTCATCTTATGTGTGGATTCATCCAGAATTCACCGTTGTACTTCATTATCAAATTGCTCAAGGATTCAATTAGAAATCTCTCTAGATGGTTTGACAGGCAAATTATGAAGTCTGTAGTGGAGACAAAATCCTCATGTTTGCTTATATGTTCTAAGTCATTGCCTATATTGTTTTGGGTATCTTTGCATATGAATTCACATAGTCGGGAAATGGAGATTGAAATCTGATATGTAGGTTTAAAGTGCTGCTTGAATTTATTTTGTAATTGCCAAACAATTATAAGGGCATCATTTTTGGCGTGTTATTGTAATTTGGAGTTGTATGCTATAAATGAAAGTCTATTTGCTGTTGTTATCTGAATGGTAGGATCAGTGCATTACAATTCCTATACATCAACAAGGTATTTATACTGAAATTCATTGTTTCAGCTGTTCCAATTTCTGAGTTATTTATTTTTGTTGTTCACTAAGGTCAGAGCATTATATGTGCATCATTCTGATTTTTTGAATTGTATATGGCAGTCCATAATGTTTAAACTTTAGATATTCAGGCATATTTTGCAAACTGTTTGTTACAATATCTCCTTGATTATATGAAAGTCAAGATAAATTATATGAAGTGGAAAGTATAATGAAAGCATTAAACAAATCGTAGAGATAATACTATTCAAAACTATTTTTATTGAAGTGTACTACAAGTGTTTGACAAAATATCAAACATTTAAAATAGAGAAAACAGGGCAGAATTAGCAGGGGTTCTTACAAAAGGTGAATAACATTCGATCAAGACCAATCAAGCATTAATTGGATTGATTTATCTACAAACCTCAGTGAAAAAACCTGATTTCCATCAGAGAAGAGTGTGAATTTGAGCAAGTTTAGGTGATTTTGTCAATAAAAATCAGTAAAATATCAACTTCAGCAAGAGGTGAATTTAATCAGAAATTAAGGTAGCATTTAGAGATGAATTTCCAGAATTGAGGTGCAAAACAAAAAAAGAGAAAATCAAAGACCAAGTGTGAAAGTCAGATCTGATTTAGGGCAATCCTAGACTTCAAGTGCGAAATCGCTCAAAGAAAGGTGAAATTCCGGACTTGAAGAGCAAGATCACATCAAAATTCAAGGGCAAAAACAGTGAGTTGCCATCAGCGGGAAGTGCAAAAGTCAGAACGAAGAAGGCATTTCAGATTTGGATCCAGTATTTCAAAGGTTTTTCAAGACAACGTTCCAGATCCTTAAGGACAAGATCAGATCCAAGTCCAATTCCAAATTCTACAATTCAAAACTCCAAACTTAAGAATCCAGAATTCTATCCATGTTCCCAATAAAGTCCCTGTTGAAGAAGTATTGATCATTATTATTGGTGATTTGATCCAAAGTGTTTCTCTTTCTTTTGCAAGTTTAATTGCAAGGAAGATGCAAGGCAAGGGATTCCAAGATCAAGCCATTCAAAGAACCAAATTGATTCACAAGTTAAAGATGCTACAAGACCCTTGGATTTCCTTTGGAAATCTAGGATTCAATATGGAGGACTTTACAACAGTAAAGACATTGAGGAAGAAGATTGCCCTATGATGGAGAGCTTACTATGATCGATGGAAGACAGCATTGAAACATCCAAGATGATGATGAAGAAAGGCAAGATGATGTGAAGTCAAGGACTATGCCAAATATCAATATCACAAAAGAGGATAGTGACAAGGTGAAGAACGTTTAGGTCAAAGATGTAGAAGATTGCCATGAAGATGAAGATAAGTAATCTCAAACAACGAAGATGGAAATACAAAGGACTCAATTACTGCAAAGTCAAGACATCCAAGGGGAAGAACCCCAAGAACAACAAAGAATTCCAGAGGATGAAAAAGAATGTTGGACAAGAATAAGACAAAGATCTTTGGGAATCTGAGCCATCACAATCATTCACAAGAAGTAGATGGCTAGAAAGATAATACTGAGTACCAAGAGATATCTTTTCATTGAATGAATGATAAATTTCACAAGATACAGCTGGTGCCTACTCATCTTCAACCAGTTAAAGAATTCCACTTCAGCGAGTCCAGGTTCATCCAACTTAAATATTTCACAGGTAGACATGTAGAAGACATTTAATGAAATGCATAAATCAATTTTCTCATTGGTTCATCCTTGAAAGAAAATATCCTTAAGGATTTGTAATCATATAATTGGATGACATTTAATGTTTGTAAATGTTAGCTGTATTCAACCCTAATTAGGGCTTTGAAATATCCTAGCTGTTGTATATAATTGGAGGTCTATATATAGCTCAACCTTATTTGTAAAGTGATTAGTATTATAACTAGTAGTGGGAGGAGATTAGAAATTTTTGCCAAGATTATGTTTAAGCTAATATACAACTTTCATTGAAGATATGGTGGATCTTCATGCGTTGTTTTAGCATTTAGCATAGTTTCTACTCAAAGTTTAGTTAAATTCATTGATTTTAATACAGTTGGGCTTTAAAAACCCTTCTTGGAGGTAACTTAATTCTTTAATTTCTCTTAGAAGATAGCTTGGAATTAAGCTTGTGATACCTTGAATTGACCAAGATTCAAAAAGCAAGAGACCTAGGACCAAAAGAAAACCAAAAACAAACAATTAAATCAAGAATAACCATACAAAGATTTGACGATTTCGAAAATTGAGTACTTGCAATTAGGAAATGAAAACCTGATTTTGCAAGAAAAACAAAGAAAAACTTGTTGGAAATCTCCCAAAATGGTCTGTGTAGAATGGACAACTTAGGCCAATTCAAGGTATTATCAATTGCCTTTGGAAAACATCTTAACAATGCTTAGTTTACAGAGTTTTAGCTATGGATTCATGAAAATTGCATAGAATTGTCCAATTTTCCAAATACAAAATTGTGGACAACAAACTTCTCCCATTGTGCTCAAGCACAGAAGTTCTTTTAGCCCCAAATATATTGCTTTAAACACTTGGAATGATGATCAATGACACTGCAAACTGTTCCAACTAGCTGAGAGGAGATGCTGGTCGAAGGATAGCTAGGCACAAACTCAGGCACTTTTGTTCCCACCTTTTTGGCTGTTTCCATGACTTAACCATTATTGCCTGTTTATCGAAAATGTGATCTTCAGCCTACCTGAGACATTGGAAAGCTCCTTTCATTGGCCCTACAAAGAAATTGATTAGAGATGACAAATATAACATTTATGGCCAAGGGAGAGAAGGTTTTGGCACTGATTCACAAAACTTGATGCAGATAATGATTTGACTCAAAAGTGACTAATACAAACAATAACGTGGATACAACAAACTTTAGAATCTTCAAATAGAGAGCACATTGGATCAATTTGCATCAATAGTTACTACATTCTAGTGGGTATCTGGGATTTGTGGGTTTTCCATACTTTTAAATCTTGTAAAAACAACAAGGACCATGCTGGGGAAGAAAGAATTGTACTAGAGCAGACATCGGGGAAGAAAGAATTGTACTAGAGCAGACATCAAAGATAGATCAGTTATAGAGAACACACTCAAGATCTGATGTCTACGTTCCAGAATCAATTGTCACACATTACTGCACAGGCCAATCATCTACATTATTAAATTATTTTCTAATCTTTTATTGGGCCAAAATTTACCATGAGATAAACTAGTAGAGGGTGGTTTCTATTCCTACAAATAGAATAAGAATTTTAATATTGTTGTGCTATTAAATTTAATATTTATAAAAATAAAGAAGATTAATTTTAAAATATCCTACAATTGTTGAGAATAATAGAACTTGGAGGAAAATGTAAAATGTAAAAATAACCAATTCAAAAAATATCATTTATAGCTTTTAAATTTTTAGCATAAGCTTCTGGATTTGATTGTGTAGCAATTTTTAAATTGTTAAGTTGGGGTTTTGTTTGAATCTTAAAGAACTAGCTCTTTAAGAACTCAAAGTAAAATTAACTCAGAAGCCTATACTGTTTCTTTCACTTTACTCTCAGTCACCATTAAGTGTCTCTCTACTGTTGTTAACTTTGTTCAAGGCCATCTGTCGTGCAATGCATGCCTAGTCCATTTTTCATGACCGGTATACTGTTCTTTAGCTCCAATTGAATCCTCCCTTGGTTTTGAATCAGCTCATTTTTGTATTGATACTTCAGCCTTGGATTCTGCTTTGACTTGGGATTCCATAGCTGCTACTAACTTGCTTTGATGGATTTTTGTAATTGGTTGTCTCTTTTAATCATTTTTTTTTAATTTCTTCTTTTTTCCACCGATTTCACATACCATCTGATTTCATTGTTTATTCTATGATTGTTTTGTCTCCTACTACAGCCTTTGTTTGGGTTCATTAGCATAAATCCTTCATGGTGGACACCAGTCGTCATTTCTATCCTGTTTTTCATACCGATACATCTCCCCATACTGATGTAAATTCTTTGTCATTTGGCTTTGTGGTCACATTGAGCATAGAGATCCTGCAGGATAATGCCATGCCTTGTCATTAATGGTTAAAACTTAATGTTAGCTTCTTCTTTCACTCAACTTTGACTTTTCCTGAATTTGAATATGGGATTAGACAGTAGAGAAAAGCAAGATTTACTGCATCTAGTAGTGTACACTACAAGGCTTGGCAGACTTTTCAAAAGTTGCCATTTTCCGTATGTTCAAATTGTGGTTTATAAGAATAAACAGATGTCAGTTAAGACGACCATCAACCTGTCTGTTTATAACTAAAAATGACTAATACTCTATCAGAGATAATACTAAAACAATAAACAATGCAAAGTCATACGTGCCACAAACATATATTTTATTCATACGACAGATTACAATTCTGAATGCACTATTTCTCAATCATTAAATATTTTAATTATTATTATACTTAGGTGTGCACTTCAAGAAGTTTAGGGTGAAGAATTCATACTTTTTTTCAAATGCCACAGTGAAACATCTATAAAAAAGGAACTGATGAGGAACAAATGACAAGGTATTGGAATTTTATATATACTATATAGTAAAACTATATCAAAACAACTTAATGCACTACAATTCGTACTGTCTATTGCTGCAAAGAAGCCATCCAGAGAAGCAAGCTTTGTAGGAACTATCTCTGCCAAATGTTTGTTATCTTTACCATTCATGTAAGAACAATAAATAATTAAAAATATGTATTTGTTGTTGTAGTGACTCTCTTGTTTCCATTCTTTGGGTATTGATTCTCGAACCAAAGTAATTGCCTTAATAATTGAACTCAAAATTTGGGCTGTATTAGGCTTTTCTGAGATAGCTTATTTTCTGCTTTTTTTAATGCTATCATCTCTGCCAAAATATGCAGTGAATGTAAGGAAATGTTCCAGCTGAAAAGAAATAATGGCATTTATTTTAAGCGTGATATTTCTCTAAACACAAGTTCCTGTCTCTGCATTTCACTATTTGTAGGCAAATATTGTGGTTCTATCTTTCTTTCTTATGTCTATGTCACGGCCTCTGTTTAACCAACTAAGCACGAGGAAGCGAGAATCTGACAAGTTTGAAACAATGGGGCAAGTACTAGGAATCCCAGATAGTGGATTGCTTTTTCCAACAGGCATGCCTCTGAATTTGGATGAACCTATTGAAAAACTGCTTGACCAGAAAAAATTTCGACACTCTTTTATGGCTTTTGCGGACAGGTTGGTTTCCCTACTGCTTGTTACATGCATCTTCAGAATGTATTTTACTTACGCTTTTGTTTCAAATCTTAGATCATTGTAACCTATATCTAATATCTCTTTCATCTCAGTCGAATGGCTGGTGAGAGTGTGCACTTCTATGATGAGGTGCATGAGCTGAATAAAATTCCTATTGCTGATACAGCACGGAGGATATATTTGTCGGGACATATAATTGAACAATATATATCTGTTGGTATGAATCAACTGAAATGGTTTGGAAGGTTTCCCCATATATGTAATGTCATTCTTTAGAGAATGCTTTTAATTAATTTTTCAAATCATAATATCCAATGAACATTGAGATTCAGGAATTGTAACAATTGGTACCACTTCAATTGTTTACTTAAGTATCTGTACCCTCTTTTCTGTAGGTTCACCCATGGAAATCAACATATCACATCAGATGCGCCAAGAAGTTTTGAATACAACTGACCTAGCTCATCCTGATCTCTTTAAGCATGCAATTAATGAGATGTTGCAATTAATACGAATGGTAATGGATCCCATTCTTTTCAAGTACCTTCAGATGTAACATTCTTTTTTTATGCTACACTTATGGCTTGTGTCCATGCACACACTTTGAGAAAGAAGTATGACATGAATTGGCTTTTTATACTATTGTGCTAATAGAACCTGGAAAAGGACTACTGGAGTTCCCTATTCTATTTACAATTCAAGGAAGAGATGAAAACTGAAGTTGAATTGAGTGAGCCTTTGGAGAACATAACTAGTTGGAATTGTTCTCCTAAAGTAAGCTCTGTCAATGCTGCGGATGATCCATTTCACCAGGACAGCCTTACCAAGAATTCTGAGGGAGGATACCAATCTTCCTTGCAAAGCAACAAAGACTCTGCAGAAGAAACAAGTTCACAAAGCTCTCAAACCAAGTTTTCTGTCTAGTTCAAGGTGCTCTTTGGCAAACTTTTCAAGTATTGAAAGAGGTATCGCACATGATCCTTCGATTGGAAATTTGAAATTTTCTTTTTTGAATGGTCTGCTTTATTGCTAAATAGAAACCAAATAAGCTTACAATTTTAAGTGCTTGAATTCTGTCTCAATCTAGGTTGGAGTTGCTATGGTCAACTTAACAAGTTTAGCTCAGTGCACTTCTAGTAAGTTTCTATATGAGTTAATAAAGCTGCAATTTGAGTTGTTTGTCTATAACAGGTGTTCTTTTCCGTGTACAAGATTACCAGCATATTCAGTATTCTGGAATGTGTGTAGTCGTTTAATATAATTGACAATTAAGTTTTTTCATTACGTTTTGGTATGTAGGAGAAGAAAATCCTGGAGGACTGTAACAAACATTTTGTACAATATATTTAATTCTATCAAAAGCCCTATGTGGCTATTACCCATGTAATTTAGAATCTCAGGTAGAGTTGTGATTCGGCTAATGATATTGTTTACATTATCACAACATAATTGTATATCGAGGAAGTTTCAGTATAAAGATTGTCACACTGTAATGTCTCTTTCTCACACTTAAAAAAATGCAAAAGAAAGTGTTTTTCCAGAAGAAAGAGCAAAAAAGAAAAATGTGCTTTTCTGAAATAGAAAAAAAATTTGTTCATAATGAAAAAATAAAAATGCCTTTTCTTGGGGAAAAGTAACTAAAAAAACATTCTTCTGAAAGAAATGCGAAAAAATGTGCTTTTACAAATAAGCAGCAAAAAGCAAAATATGTTTCCTTACAATAGCTGTCAACAGTTATAAAAAGGAGACTAGGGCTCTCGTTTGTAGTGAATCCCACGGATGCACACCCAGCCTAAAACCCCGAAGTACGTGGAACAGGGATGTCCTTGGGACAGGTACTTGGAGTTACCCAAATACCCCCTCCGCCACCCAAACTCCATCATTTCTCAGCCGCACCCCTGCGACACTGGTTGGGTTCTTGGGGACTCCAAGACATCCCAAGACAACCAGGGAACTCCCAAAAGTCCCTTGACTATCTAGGGGGTGTCTGGACGTCTCTTGTTGGTGACCGGTGTTTGGGGATGAATTTTTTTATTTTTAAAATTTTTTTGTTTTGTTTCTTTAATAGGTTCTAATTGATCCTTAAAATGTTGCGGGTCCCATTAACTACATTTGTTTCTCAAATTTGACTTTCGCATTTTTGTTACAATTGAGTGAAAAGAGTTGAAAGAAGTTGAAAGAGTGATTGGGGAGTGATTGGAGTGTGATTGCAAGATCAAGAGAAGCACACTTCATCAATCACAAGGTAGGGTTTTTAGAATTTTTTTTTGTTTTATTTTCTGATTTTCATGTTTTTTTCTAAAACTAAATGTTGAACTTGAATGCATTACTGATTGTTATCTCTAAATTCGTACTATTGTTTCTTCTTGTAAGTATTTTCAGTTTCAATGTTGTTGTTTGAACTTTGAATACATTGTTATTTCTAAATGTTCGAACTTATTGTTATTTCTTGTTATCAACTTATTTGAATATCTAAATTAGCTCGACACTTCCAATTAGTTTCTTAACAATCTATTTTTACTTTTTAAAATTACTAATTTGGCTGATTTTTTATCATTTTGTGAAATATAGTGTCTAAATGGCCTCCCACAATCAAGAATATAATGGATACGACATGGAAATGCATTTTGAGGGTGCTGGTCTATCAAAGGATGAACATGAGCATAAAGGAAGTGAGCATGGGGTTGATTTAGAAGTCAAATCTAGTTATGTTGCACTAGGACCAACTGCTATAGATCGCCCCTCAAATTTTGAGAGAATTTGCTAAGGATCCTTATGATGACAAGTCTCCTCTCGAACAATTTGCAATAAGAGTATCAACCCCAACACCTACAAGTGGTAGCATACAAAAACTAGAACACATTTTTTGTGGTGTAGAATTGTTTGGGAGCATTACTAGAGTTAATGCACACTTTTTCTTTTGGACAAGATATGGCGTGACTACATGCATTTTTTGTTAAATGTTGAAAATGTCAAGTACAAAATAAAGATAAACAATCTTTGGGGCATTCTTGATGATACAACAATTCATGTGCCCAAGTCTTTGGCTATTAAGCAACAAGCTCAAACAACAATTACAACATCAATAACATACTTCCATTTATATCATGCATCAGAAAGTAGGAACATGTCAAGAAGTAAGTAGGAACATGTCAAAATCAACTTCTTGACTTTTATGGATTCATAATTCATTGGGGGAGGGCAACAAGGGGAAACACAAAGCAAGAAGTTGGATTAGTCCCATAGCTGATTTGTTGCATAAAGTAGTTAGAGGATGTCATTGGTAGGTTCTTCTTTGCCAATGGCATACCATTGCATGTATCGTGATTTCCTTATTAGAAGGCAATGATGTCCTTGGTGACAAAGGAGGGGGCCCATCATTTGTGTCGGCAAGTGAGCACAAATTGAAGACCACGGTCTTCGATAGGCAGCATAACAAGATCTGTGTTTTGATGGAGTAGATGACAACATGATGTAGTGAGTTAGGTTGCAACATACTTATGGATGGGTGGACAAAAATTAGACATCATCCACTCATCAATATCATGGTCACACACATTGAGGGCCCATACTTTTCAAGGGTAGTTGGTTGTTGAGGGCACCACAAAGATGCTGATTTCAATTTCACGTTCTTAAGAAAGCTATTGAGGAGGTTGGGCCACAAAATGTGGTCCAAGTAGTGATAGATGCAAAATGTGTGCATGCTTGTAGGGAAGCTTGTTGAGGCAACTTATAGACATATTCGGTGGATTCCATTTGTGTATGCCATGAACAATGCACTCAAGGACATGGGTAAGATTGATTGGATTAAATGATCGGTCAATGATGTAAGAGATGTTCAAATGTTTATCTACAATCAACACACTTCACATGCACATGATTTTTTGTGAAGGAGTTATTGCAAGTAGTTGAGACTAGATAGGCACTGTACTACATTCACTTGGAGAGGATAGTTGCAAGAGCTATTGCAACTCATTATTATGACACAAGAAGGACAAAGCATGGTAAAGAGGGTACAGAACATAATGAAGAGTGATGAGTTTTTGGAGTGATGCAAAATACAGTCTCCATTGTTAGTCCGATTTTCTAGAGGATCAAATATGATGATGGAGATGTACTTCCAGTTGGAGAGGTTTATGAGTGAATCAAATCTATGCTTGGACCAATGAGGTTGGTAGTATGAGAGAGAGACTTGGCTTTAGCATTCTACAATGAGCGCATTCAACCAATCATTCATTGTATATGGGACAATCTAAACATTCCTTTGCCCGTGGTTGCATATGCACTGAATCATAAGTGGTACATGCCTAGGCCTAGTAGAGTAGCAACATGTTAGGATAATGAGGTGTAGGTAGGGTTTTTTAGGTGCATTGGTATGATGTTTGATGTACTACTGTTAGTGAGATTTGCTCAAAGTGCATGAAATTTTCCACTCTAATGGTAATGGGTAACTCATTTAAAAATAAATAAATTACATATTACTATTTAGGGTTTGAAAACTTTAGTTGTACTATTGGGCATGCTTATGACATTATGTTATATCTTATCATGTTCTAGGCTACTTGAATTTGGCGAAGATGGTTATCAAAACTATGTCGCAAAAGCATCCTCTTGTATGGTGGAAATGTAATGGATTATAGAGGGAAAAGATTACCACACTACTTGTCCAATTTCTATCTCATGTTTCAAGCTCCTTAGCTTTATAACCTATATGTTTTTAAGGAAACTCAAAAGTTTCAGTTTTTTTTTTCACATTGGCAATTTGTTTTCTATCTCAAGTTTCTACTTCCTCAACTATAGAGAGGAACTAGTCTACTCAAAGCTTCATCCACTATGTTAAGAGGAATATACTTACCTCTAAGATAGTAGAGAAGCTAGTTGTTCTACAGTGTCTTGCGTATCACACAATATGTGTACAAAGAGAGCCCAACAACATTATGGGATGTAGATCTAGAGGATCCACCTATGATTAATGAGGATGACATTGCTGCAAAGATTGATGGTGGACTGTTTGGTGTTCCTTTGGTGAAACTTGACCACGAGGACTCATAGTCTAGTAGTTCTAGTGACAAGGACTTTGGCTTGGGGGATGATTAGAGGCCTTCCTTCACTACATTTTCTCATTGTGAGATGACTTTGTACTCACTTTGATATCATATCATGCTACTCATAACACATATTTATGATATGTGAATCTTTGATAGAACTAATATAAATGTAAATCCTATTTGCTGGTAGTTTGAATTTTGATTTTTGAATATTACTATATTATTGGGTATGTTACAACTTACTATGTAGTTACTATGTTGATTGTTCAACGATTTTGGTTTGTGTTGCTATTTTTCCATGTTCAAGTATTTTAAGAATCAATTTGGTATGCTATATTGAAACATCATTTCATAACTAGCATTTCAAATTTTATATGTATAGTATTAACACCCATCCTTTCCAACCTTGCCCAATAGTGCCCCCAAATTGAGGCCCATTTTTCTATTATTGAAAAATGGTCTTGGTAATTGTTTATTTAGTATGCTAAAATTTATATTTGTTGTTATGTTGTTGGATTGGATCTAATTGGATCTAGAGATTCATCTTGGACTAGTTGAGGGCAAAGTTCCTCATTTGGAATACTAGTTTTAGTGGTGAAAGACACCCTAGATGGGCGTTCTTCATAGTTGTAGGTTTTTTCAGTGTTCTTGAAGCTTTTAGGAATATGTTGGGTTTGGAATGGTGAAATACTTCTATTTTTTGATGTGGGTTTCTGGTATATAGTTGTTAAGTAGTTTGATGTCATTTTTGAGTGTTGGTGCAAGTTTAAGGATTTGTGGAAGGTAGTGAACTTCGAGGATGCATCAGTTCCCCCCATTTCGCAATGTTCCCAGAAATCAGAAAGGGGACACATCAAGGATGTGAGGGCAATGTTTCAGTGTCCCTAGTGGCACCATCAAAAACTTTGTTTGTCTTTGGAAACACAAAGATGTAGAAAACTAAGGGGGGTGCAACAATGCCCCTCAAGTGTTTCAGAGGCACCTTGGTGTCTACTGTCACAAAAAACCATTTAAATGATTAAAAAAGGTAGATTTTTAAATTCATTCTTTGGTATCATGAATCAAATGAAGTGACAATTGATAAACCTAATTATCTTAAGAAAATGACAAAAAGGATTGAAAAGATTTTAGATACCTGAATTAGTAAGAGCACCAGAGGAAGAGATTGCAAAGAGTACTTGGTTCAGTGGCAAAATAAACCTGTTGAGGATAGTTCTTGGATCATAAAGGTTGAGTTGGGTCTTTATGATACTTCTTAAAGCATTAGAGCTTCCTGATGTAGACATCAATTCTTTCTAACCTCAGGTGTCTAACGTAGGAGCATCTTGTTGAGAGATTGGCAAGATTGTTGGGATTGGTTTGATGATGATATGTTACAGTCATGACTGAGTTTGTCATTGATGTCAACATAGCATGTTTGATGTCTTTTGTGTTATATGATAGAAGAACAGTGGCAAGATTAAGTTAGTACAGACAATTAGTTGAGCATAATAACCACTCGAGGTTATGAGAGATACTTCTGAGTATTTGGTATATGCAGTTAACGTTGGAAGTAGAAAAGACAAGTCTAGAAGAAGTTATGTAAGTTTTGGTGATACCTGTTCTGAAGAGTTTATAGAGGCATGTTCTGGTAAACTAGTTATATCTCTTAGTAGAGTTGATATCTTGATGATTGAGGTTGAGGACATGAAGAAGACATGTTGGTGATGACGTGGATAAACTCGCTCGTCATAATATTGAGTGTACAGAAAGTTATTCAAGTTGCAAGGTGGAAGATTTATGTTATCGCTAAGTTTAACATGTTCTTAGTGAGGTCCCATAATAATTAGTTGAGAAAGACTAACAACCAACTCAGGAATTGTTTTATGGACTCGATAGAAAGGAAGGATATTTTCCTTTATCATAATATGGATATATGTGACTTGGAAATGTTTGGAAAGTAGCAGAGCAGTACGAAATGTAAAGTTGAGCAAAGTAGTGCAGAAGTGAAGGAAATTTCATTGCCGAGATTTTTTTGAGTGATCCGAGGTTTGGTATTTGGATCCGAGGTTCGTGACCTAGTCTACAAGGTCTAACTGTGATTGGTCTGATTGACAGGACAAAGGAAAGTACAAAGGAAAGAAGAAGATACCAGTAAATTACTTGTTTGAGCAGTGAGCTCTTCTTCTAGTTGAAATTACATGTTTGGGTAGTGGGGTCTTCTTGCATACATTATACCACAACTCCTAACAGGGACTCATTGTACTAAATGTTGTAAAAGACTCATAATAGGGTCTATCCTTTAATAAGGAATATTTATATTAGTACATCATCTTGTGGGCATCATTCCCACCAGGGTTTTCCCTTTGAGCAAGGGTTTCCCTAGTCAACATATTTGGTGTAATTCTCTATGTGCATCTTTGTATGGTTGCTGTTTACTTTGATTGAATGGTTAAGTTTGTTTAATGAAAATAATTGGCTTAATTATTGGATAATTGATTCACCCCCCAATGAAAACAATTTCCTTTATTTTGATTCTGTTTGTTGTTTGGAGAATAGTCATTGCTATTCATGGTTTTTCTTTCCATGTAGTATGTATCTTAATGTGGATCTATCGTGGATCCTTTTTCTAAGAGTGCAAAACTTAATTCCATCAAATGTGGGAGTTATCCTTCTCTTTGTTTGTGGCTTGTTGATTACCTGACAAATTGAGTTATCTGCAAGCTTGGCTTCAATGAGGTTTTGTGCGATGTCATGGCATTCCACGCACTTGGGAATCATTTCTCGGATCATGTGTGGACCTATCCTTCCTCCCGCAGAAGTTAATTTGCTTGTTTGAAAGGTCGGTGAATTCTCCTTTGGGGCAGGACCTATAATTTGTAGTAATTTTCTTGATAGACCGATTTGTGGTATTGTTGGCTATAACAGTAGAGATCTAAGATTAGGAAAAGTAGAAATATAGTTAGATATAAGAAAAACACGAGGATTTTTCTTTGTAATCTTGAGCTCTTTAGCTCGCTAATTGTAATTTGAATGTATATGGCTGGAACTAGGTAGGCCTTATGCTTGACATATTGAATGAAATTTACCTTGTCCTTGTTGCATTTATTCCTCTATAATTTCCTTTGGTTTCTCCTATTTGGTGGCTTTTATGTGTAACTCTCGGCAAGGATAGTTGGGAGGTGTCTTTTGTTACCCCTGTTTTGTGTTAGGTGGTTTCAGAGCCTAGTTACTTTCTTGGCAAAGTTTGGGATCATGTGGAACCTTTTTGAAGATTGGTTGTCGGGTTGTAGAATTGGTTTCTGACGCATAACTTGTAGAAGGTTGTGGTTCTTGCAAGAATTATTGTCAAAATGGTTCGAGCTAGAGGAAATGCATACAATGTTATTATGGATATGTTAAGACAGATTGGTGCTAGACTTGAAGTTGTTGAAACAACCTAGAGAAGAGATGTACATCTTGAAGATGTTAGTGATGAGGAAGAAGCAACAACACCAACCCCTGGTATAAGGTGGAACAAGACTTTTGAGAGCTTTGGTGGAAGACTTGATATTGATGCTTTATTGGATTGGATCTCTAAGATTGAGAAATATTTTGAGTATGAAAGTATTCTTGTGGATGAGAAAGTGATGATAGCGACTACAAAGTTCAAAGGACACACTTCTCTTTGGTAGTAACACTTGCTAATTGATAGACATAGAAGAGGAAAAGAAAGATCGAGAATTGGGTGAAGATGGTTGGTATGTTGAAAAATAAATTCCTTCCTATTGATTACCAAGTTAATTTGCTGAGAAGAAAGAAAAATTTGAGACAAAAAATATGACTGTGAAGGATTATACTGAAGACTTTTATAAGTTGGACATTGAATCTGGACATGTTATATGACGAGGTTGAGAAAGTTGCTAGATACTTGAGTGGTTTGAGGACTTCTATTCAAGATGAAATTAATTTTTATAAAGATGGAAAGTGTTGAGAAAACATATTTGTGTGTTCAAGGCTGAAGAAAAGTTAGCAAAGAAACAAGAAAGTAGGCATAGAACAAGAGGTGAAAGATATCAATGAAGTAGGGGAAGATTTTATTGAAGAAGTAGCATATTTAATGACACACTTGACGATAGAGGTAAATTTGAATGGAAAGAAGATAGTGGAAACAAAGGAAGAGGTAATTGCACTGGAGATAATTATATTGGTTACTTTAGGAATAATAGTACTAGAAAGAGAGAAGACAAATTTTGGTTTAAAGGAATTTGTTTTAAATGTGGTAAAGGACTTAGAGCTTTTGGATTTAACATCTCCGATAAGAAGGTTGGAAATAGTAGTAGAAATGCTTTGATTAGGAAGAATCTATTCATGTACCTAATGAATCAGAGAATGGAGAAAACTTGATGATGAGAACTCTATGGAATGAGCGTTTGGATAACAAAAATGTTTTGAGTAAAATTCTTTTTGAAACTAGATGTAAAATTAAAGACAAATGTTGTTATGTGATCATTGAGAGTGGTCATATAAAGAATTTGACATTTGAAAAATTAGTGGCTAAGTTGAATTTGTAGAAGTTGGAGATCCTTAACACTAATCACATTACTTGGATCAAGGATGAATATAAATTTCTAGTAAGTGAACAATACCTTGTGAAATTCAAGATTGAGAATTACTTTGATGAAGCTGTGTGTGATATCATGCCTATGGATTGTTGTCATATACTTTTGGGAAGACCTTAGTAGTATGCCAAGAAAGCTTTGCATGATGGTAGATTGAATTCATATACTATTTGGGCTAATTGAAAGAAACAAATATTGTTGCCTTTGGTTGAGAAATTTGAGGAAAGTCAATGTACTTTAGTAAGAGTTTTCTTGATTAAACGAAGTTAGTTTGTGGAAGATATGGAGAAACAAAATGTTTTCTTTGCCTTGATTCCTAGGAGGAGTGATGCACTTGAGCTCAGCCAAGATATTATTTTTGATAATGTTCCTGATGGATTACCTCTTGTGAGAAGTATACATCATCGTATGGATTTGATTCTTGGAGCTAGTTTACCTAATAAAGCACCACATAGATTAACACTTGCAAAAAATGAAGAATTGAATAGACAAGAATTGCTTGGGAAAGGTTTGATTGGAGAAAGTTTTAGTCCTTGTGCAATACCTATTGTATTGGAACCTAAGAAAAATGGAGAATGGAGAATGTGCACAAATTCTAGAGCTATAAACCATATAATAGTGAAGTATAGGTTTCCTTTGCCTAGGATGGATGACATTGTGGAAAGACTAAGTGGAGCAAAATATTTTACGAAGTTTGATTTGAAAAGTGGCTATCATTAGATTAGAATCAAAGAAGGAGCTAAATGGAAGACTTTTTTAAAGACTAATGAATGTTTGTATGAGTGGCTGGTTATGCCTTTTGGCTTAACTAATACACCTAGTACTTTAATGAAGTTGATGAATGAAGTTATTGATTAAGGAAAACAGGTTTTGATAGGGCCTTGAAAACCTACATAACTAAAAGATTAACAAAGATAAAGCGCTAAAAGTATCAACAAAAAAACTAGCCAAAGGCTAAAAAAAAATAGCCTCCCTCAAGATAGCCAAAAAAACGAGAAAAAGAAAATAGGGAAACAGAACAAAAAACACAGAAAGACCCAAAGCCAGGAGAACAACTCAAGCAATTTCACTGAGAATTTCTGCAGCACGAATCTCTAGCTCAGACATTCTTCCAGCCTCCTTAAGGTCAAAAAGATCTTTATCAGGTTCCTAGGTGTCCTTTTTCTTTATGCTGGATCTAGTCCTCTTCCTTGAGCCATCCTCAAGAGACTTATCCTTACCACTATTGGGAGAATGGTCATCCTCCTTACTAACCATGTGTTCCTCAATTTCGTTTATCAACATCTTTATGTTGTCATTAAAAGGTTTAAGAATGTTATAGCTTTGTTCATCAATTTTTTGCAGGGTGCCCTCCACGTGCTGAACTCGTCTTCACTTCCTCCACTCTTTTTTCCATATCCTTTTCCTCCTCGATGGTCTTGTTCTTACTGTTGCAATTATCCCTCTCCAATCTGCCCACTCTGTGTATAAGCTCCTAGATTTCATGGTAAATCCATTTTGTGGTTCTATGCTTGTCAATTGCGTTGTTCTTTGCATTATTAAGCACATCCATATGAGGGTTCTTCTTAGTGATATTGCTCAAAATAACAAGGGCAAAATTAGCTCCTACATTTTGAATTTTGCCCTCCTCATTCTGCTTAACTAGAGTTTTCATCATCTCTCTATTGATCCCTATCCTAGTAGAAACATTATCACAATTCCTCCAAACCACCTTCCTGTCTTTGCCCGAAATCTTGCAAGTGTAATGACCAGACCCAAATTCCTCAAAAACTTGCTCATTCTCTTCCCCACTCCCTTGATTCTCTTCTTCCTCATCCCTATCCTTCCTCTCCTCCTGCCTTTCCCCTTTGATTCTTTTTTGATATCTTTCCCTCTTCCTCTTTGCAGCCTCCTGAAAGGCTTACCAACAGAATCCTCCTCTCTGTTGACATGCATCTTAATAGTAATGTTTCTCTTTCCTCCTGTCCTCTCCTTATTTTCCTCTTCTTTGAAGTTTGTATCTTCCTCCCCATTAGCGTTGTCACCCTCTGTATCGATGCCCTCTGCCCTCTCATTGTAGTCTTTGTCAAACGAGATCTCAATGTTCTGTTCAGGATCAGGAGTCTCCTTTTTCTCCATTTTGATTTTCTTGTTCCCCTTTTTATGCTATGGGGTAGCATTCTCATCCGTATCCAAATGCATCTCTTGACTCTCCATAGTATTAGATGGGATATAATCTTCTCCCAACTCATTCGACTCATCTTTACCCTCTTTTCCCACCTTCCTATTCTTAATTTTTTCCCCCATTGTCTTAGCCTTAAAAATTCATAAATTAATAGCAAAAGCCCCTCATGGAAAGCGTGATTAGCAATGGACTTCTCCCTATAGTCATTGATGTTCTCATTAATAGATGAATATAGGAAAAAAGGAATTGAAACCTTCACTCCATACTTAAAATGGTTAAGTAGCATGAAGTGATGAGTGCAGAGGCAGTCAAATCTTGTGTCTAGTGAGATGTACTTGATAATAACCCTCAACACAAACTTCCACAACAGCTTGATAGAGCTTGGTAGGTAATAGGTACTTTTCTTCACTAAAGCCTTCTTTTTCTCCACATCCTTGGTAAATTCGATCACGCCCTGCCCAAAAATACGTCTATCTCTGTAGAATTTCTTTCCAATAATGGGTATGCTCGTCATCGCAGATATAACCTCCTTCATCACTGTGAAATCCACCCCATCAATTTTGACAATTCCCTTGTTCCAACTCTTAACTATGATATGCATAATAGAGGGTTTCCATCCATGAAGCCGTTCTATGAACGTGGTAACTTCATCTTATTTTCGAAATACTCCACACCTTAGAGTGTCGATGCCATTTATTTGCTTCATCCTCAGGTTCTCTCCTGTGTCTTATCCCACCATTCTTTCTTCCTCTCTACAAACTCTTCTTCTGGTTGTGATATCTTTTGAAGCTTGGTTCCAATTGATATGTATTGTTTTCACAAATCTTCTTTTAGCCTTATGCAAATTATACCCAAAATCAGGCCTCAAAGTGTGATGATGAATAATAATAACGTGTTTCATACTTTTGCTATCATACTTACGCATCAATTTTTGGCTAATTTCCCATAGCACATAACCTTTGATAATTAACTGTTAATATTTCCCAATCTGCTCGAGATCCTCTCCCTTTCTATCAAATCTAAGATTTAAAACGAAATATTTTGTCCATCCATCCATCTTTTCATTTCATCATTCTTGATTGCCCAGTTGGCCAACTAGTTAGCCACTTGCTTAGCTTCCCTATACTCATGCACCACATATATATTATCAAAGGACTTAAGGATTTGAATGCACTCTTCAACGATATTCACAATCGTCCATGTAGGCTCATTCTTCCCATTAAGACAACCTATTATATCCTTAGAATCTCCTTCCAACAATAGATTTTTGACTCTCATGTCCCGAGCAAGTTTGATGGTTTGGTGTTGCGTAATTGCCTCCACATAGTGATTAGTTTGCAACCCTAGAGGAACAATTCCTTTGCCATGGGCATTTTTGATGATGAATGAGGTTATGAATCAATTCTTAGGTAAGTTTGTGATTATATACCTCGATGATATATTAATCTGCAATAACACTAAGGAATAACACCTTGAGCATATTAGACAAGCTTTGCATAGGTTGAAAAAGTTGTTGATGAATCTGAAGATATGTTCTTTTATGAAGGGGGAACTTGCGTACCTTGATTTTGTGATTTTTGCTGATGGTTCAAAGATGGATCATGAAAAAGTAAAAGCTATTCTTGACTGGCCTATACTTGAGAATCTTGGGGAAGTCAAATTTATCATAAATTTAGATCAATTTGTAATGCTATGACATAAACCATAAGATGTGATAAAAAGGATTCAAGTAGACACATGAAGCAAATAGAAGCTTTGAAACATTGAAGGAAAAAGTTGCAAAACTACCTGTTCTTGCTTTACTTGATTTTAACAAAGTTTTCCAAGCTGACTATGATGCTAGTGGTAATGCCATTGGTGTTGTTTTGAGTCAAGAAGGTAAGCCTATAACTTTCTACAATGTGAAGTTGAATGATGGTAAGAGGAGATATTCAGTCTATGATCAAGAATTTTACACAATTATTCAAGCTTTGAAGAAACGGAGACATTATTTGATGCTTATAGAGTTTGTGCTATACACTAATCATCAAGCTTTACAGTATTTGGGCGAACAATCTAATAAGGTAGCAGCTGCTTTGAGTAGAAGAAGTTTGTTGACATAAATGAGAGTTGAAGTGCTTGGCTTTGAGATTTAAAGAACTTGTACAAAATTGACCCTAATTTTAAAGTACCCTAGAAAACTTGTAAGAACCTTGTGACTAATGAATAATACAAGTGGGTTGATTATTTCATTCGGGAAGACATGTTTAAATGAGTTGAATTATGTATGCCTAGAGGATCCATGAGAGAGAATAGTGTTAAAGAGAAACACAGTGGTGGACTTGCTAGAATTTTTGTGATTGACAAAATAGTAAAGATTTAGACATGTACTTTTGGCCATAGATATATAAGGATGTACATAAGATGTAAAGAGTTGTAGAATATGTCAAGTTTCTAGAGGAAATAGTCAGAATGTTGGTTTCTACACACCTTTACCTATTCCTTGACTTGGGAAGATATCAATATGGATTTTGTTTTGGGATTACCTAGAACTCAAAGAGGTAATGATTCTTTCTTTTTAGTGGTTGACATATTTTCTAAAATAGCCCACTTTATACCTTGTAAAAAGACATCATATGCAATATACAACAGATTTATTTTTCACATAGATTGCGAGACTTCATGGATTGCCTAAGACTATTGTTTTAGACAAAGATACTAAGTATACTGGTTATTTGTGGAGGATTGTTTGGAGGAAGTTGAATACTAATCTTAATTTTAGTGATATATTCCATCCACAAACTGATGGTAAGACTAAAGTTGTGAACAAAAGTTTGGGTAACCTTTTGAGATGTTTAATGGGAGATAGACTTACAAATTGGGATTTGATTTTGGCACAAGCTAAGTTTTCATATAACAATTTCGTGAATAGAAGTATAGAGAAGACTCCTGAGATTGTCAATGACATGAGTCCTAGAGGAATTACTAAATTGAGAAAATTAGATGCTGAAATAAAGAATAATGCTGGAGCTCAAGAATTCACATAAAGAAGTGAAAAGTAACCTACATGATAGTAATCAAGGATACACAGATAGAGTAGATAAAAAGAGTAGAAATAAGAATTTTGAGGTTGAAGACGAGGTAATGGTACACTTGAAGAAAAATAGATTTCCAGTTGGTATGTACAACAAGCTGAAGGTGAAAAAGTTTGGACCTTGTAGAATCTTGAAGAAACATGATGGTGACAATGCTTTTGAAGTGGAATTGGTTGAGGATATGGGCATTTCACTTGTGTTTAATATTTCAAACATCTTTGAGTATCATGAATCAAATGAAGAGATGACTGATAAAATTGATTATCTTAGAAGAAAGACATAAGGAATGGAAAGTATTTTGGATACCAGAATTAGTAAGAGCACTAGAGGAAGAGATTACAAAGAGTACTTGGTTCAGTGGTAGAATAAATTTATTGAGGATAGTTGTTGGATCATAAAGGCTGAGTTGGATCTTTATGATACTTCTCAGAGCATTAGGGCTTCTTGATGTGGACATTGGTTCTTTGTTACCCTAGGTGTCTGATGCAAGAGCATCTTGGGTACCTTGGCAATCTTACATAAACCAAATAGATTTCCTTTATTTTGATTTTGTTTATTATTTGGAGAATAGCTGTTGGTGTTTGTGGTTTCTCTTTCTGCCCAATAAATAGTTTGATGTCATTTTTGAGTGTTGGTGTGATTTTAAGGATTTGTGGAAAGTTGTGAACCTTAGGGATGCATCACTTTCCCCCCATTCCCCAATGTTCAAGGACATAGGGATGATGTTTAAATGTCTTTAGTGACACCATCAGAAACTCCGCTTGTCTTTGGAAACAAAAAGATGTTTTTTTGTTCATAGAAAACTAAGGGGGATGTATAAACGTCCCTCAAGTGTTTTGGGAACACGAAGGTGTCCACTATCATGATTAAGCCATTCAGTGATTAAAAAACTAGGATTTTAAATTCATTCTTTGGTATCATGAGTCAGATGAAGAGACAACTAATAAACCTAACCATCCTAAGAAAAAGATAGAAATGATTGAAAATAATTTTAATCCATAATTAGTAAGCACCAAAGAGATTACAAAGAGTACTTGGTTCAGTGGAAGAATAAACTTGTTGAGGACAATTATTGGATCACAAAGGTTGAGTTGGATCTTTATGATACTTCTTAGAGTATCAGGGCTTCCTGATGTAGACATCAATTCTTTATTACCCCAAGTGTCTGATGTTAGAGCATCTTGGGTACCTTGGCAATCTTGCATCAATCAAAAGGATTTTCTTTATTTTGATTTTGTTTCTTGTTTGGAGAATAGCAATTTATATTCATGGTTTCACTTTTCGCACAGTCAGTATCTTAATGTGGCCATATTGTGGATCCTTTTTCTAAGGGCGTATAACTTAATTCCATGAAATGCGAGAGTTATCCTTCTCTTTGTTTGTGGCATGCTAATTACCTGACAATTCAAGTAACGTGAAAGTTTTCCTTGAACAAGGTTTTGTGTGAGATCATGACATTCCACGGACTTGGTAATCCTTTCTTGGATCACGTGTGGACCTATCCTTGTCCCTATGGAAGTTAATTTTCTTCTTTGAAAGGTCATTGAATTCTCCTCTAGGTCAGGACCTATAACTATAATAATTTGCCTCACAAACTAGCTTGTGGTCTTACCATTTATAAAAGAAGAGATCTAAGATTAGGAAAATTAGAAATGAAGTTAGATATAAGGAAAACACAAAAATTTGGCTCTGTATGTCCAAGCTCTTAAGGTCTCTTATTGTAATACGACTATATATGGCAACAACTTGGTAGGCCTTATGCCTAGCATGTTGAATGAAATTTATATGATCCTTCCTGCATTGATTCCTCTACACTTTCTTGTGGTTTCTCCTATTTGTTGTCTTCCGTGTGTAACTCTAAGTGGGGATAGTTGTGATGACTCCTTTTTCCCTCTGCTTTGCATCATGATGAGATGGAAACTTATTTTCATAGTGCAAGACATTTAAAATTTGAACGTGACCAAATATGCATCCTATTTGATTCTTTTGGAGAGAATTCTTATGTCGCAATAGCCACTACTACTCATGGTTATGACGAATAAATTGAATTTGTGGGATGGGTTCAAGATAGAGTAGGGGAGAAGGGTGGAGATAGTGAAGAGTGATGCATTTTAGAGTGATGCAAAATACATAGTCTTTATCTATTGGTCCCAATTGACATAAGAGAGGACGAGGTGTAAATCAATACCATCCACAAAATCGGTTGGTATTTTAACCATTTCAACTAATCTTAATGTGATCCACTTTACAACTGAAACCAAGATAAATGTAGTAAGATAAAAACAACTAAACTCACATGAAAAGGCATTCATCAAGTTGACTTAGATATTTTTGTACATGGAAACCCTTGGTGAGAGGATGAAAATAAAAATGGGGATAATATGCCCACTGAGCCTTATAATTCATGTCAAGGGTTGCCATGTTAGGAGCTACAAGAGATTCTTCTAGAAGTGCACCTTGTTAGGAGTGCCTGTAACCTGTTAGGGTTACGAAAGCTGTGTGAGTGATACCTAGTTAGAGGATTTACAAGTCTCCTTCTGAGAGACACCTTGTTAGATGATTTTACAAAAAGCTTGCCAACGAAGGTTTCCCTATTAGGAGCTTACAAATCGATGCAATGATAAGAAAACATACTAAGTGTTTTGACCTTGAATATGGCACTGGATTACCATGTAGATCTCTTCTCTATCTCCTCGAAGATACACTAATCTTCCTATTTTCTTGGTGAATGTTTTGTTTTCACCTTTCCCTTGGTTGTTTGTAACAACTTTTTGTTATTCCTTCTTTTTCGATATTAGTTTCCTTTGTTGGTTTTCTTCTTTCTTCTTTCTTTGTTCTCAGTTCTCTACTTCTATCATGTTATAACAACCTCCTTTTTCAACTACATTTAACTACGACTAATTTAGTTGTATATACCCTTCTTTAGTGTCAGGGCATAGTTACCCATAACCATAATATCCTAGTCAATCTTGAATTCAAAATTTGAATTTGTTGTCCTCTACATTCATAGGAGACTCATGATCCCTATGCCTAGGGTCTAGATTGGTAGCTCTAGTTGTCCTATTGTAAACTAATGGTGGCCTTTTTCCCTTGTGTGCTTCTGCTATTTTTCTTTTTCTTTCTATTACATTATTGGTGGCTCATTGTGTTGATGACTCAGATTAAATCAAACTTACTCCAAACTACTTGTGCCAACATGGATATGCTAGTGTATGCTGGTGAGACTCGTGATTGATTGTCGACTTCCTTCATCTTCTTCTTCCTTTGATCGATTGTCACACATTTTACCACTTACATACTTTTGGCCATTAATGACAACACATCATACTTCTTTCATTCTTAATGCCAAAGATACTTGTATGGTCAACAATCTCCCCCTTTGGCATTGATGGAAAAACATGATTTGTCAATAGTCTCTCCCTTTCTACTTTGCAAAGTTTCTTTGATGGAAAAATTGGTTATCATTCCTTTGCTTGTATTGGTAGATGTTTACGGTAGATGGACTTGGCCAATATTTTTTAGAAGCTCCCCCTAGAAATCATCCCTGTCTCCATTCTTCTTTTGTCTCTATATCCTTTTGCTTCTATTCCTATTTTTCTTTTTGTGGTTGAATTCTCCCCTATTCAATTTTTGTATTCTTCCCTTTTCTATATTCCTTCCCTTGATGTTGAATCTTTTATATTCTCCTTAAATGTCTATTCTCCCCCCTTATTATTCTCCCCTTTATATTTTGACTTTCTTATTCTTCCCCTTTTTGTCATCAATGACAAATGGTTTAACAAGATTGTTACAGATTACTAAATATGCCTTGGTATTGACCCTATATGGTGGCAACATGGGTGTCTCATTATGTCTTTAGAGTTGTGAGATAAATGGTCTCAATATTTATGTCCCCTTAGAGTGTTTGAAGTTCACTCATGGTGTTGTCCATAGCTTTATTGAGTGGTGCATCAACATTTGCAATGTGTGTTTAGATGCCACTTTTCATTGGGGATAGCTTGCATTGTACCTCCATGAGTTTGATGGCTCTTTTCTCGTGCTCATCCTTAAGTTGATGAATGATATTTAGCATCCCTTGAGTTTTGGACAGATAGTAAGTTGCAGAGTGATCAACTATATTGAAATTATCTTTTAGATCATGCAAGTCATCTTAAGCTCGCAATAACTTCTATTCCAGATTTGTTGAGAGTGTACGTGGATTTGAGGACTCCTTCATTACTTGTTTTGAAGCTTGGAAATTTTTTATAAAATTGTCCTTTGCTTCTTGTAGTGTGACCTTGTTATGCTCTACTATATTTTGTTATGTGATCATTCTCTTGGCTCCAAGCTTCTTCTCTACTAGTGTTTATACACTTCCTTGATTATCTTTCACCTTTTCAACTAGTGTAGAGAGATGGTTGATGAGATTCATATTAAGATCATATGAGACATTTGTAGTTATCTCTACAGTAATGTCTTTGGTGATTACCAGTGTCCTTTGTAATTGATGCTTCTTAAGTTCTTCATTCTTCTTCATTCTTCGTAAAGTGCTTCTTGTACTCATTGATCTCTTCTAGATCCATGCCATTTATCATTTCTTTCTTTGCAGCTATGACTGTATCGAGTTCCTCCTTGCCTTTAGCTGCTCTTGATTCCTTCTCATAGAATTCCCCTTCATCTTGAAAGCTTGAGGATTATGATGATGTCATCATGTGCCTAATTGGCCTTCTCTTCTTCCTAGAATACTCACCACCCATTGTTCTTGATATACTTGGTTCTTTTTTTTTCTTTCTTGTTCATGCGTCTTTCTTTTAGACAATCTTGATTTCAAAGATGTAGGTCTGGTAGCAATACCCTTACCTTCTTTATGTTGCTCTCCTTGTTCTTTGGCCTCTTCCCCTTTCTTTGATAATGAATCTATTTCCTCTTCCATTTATGGAGAATTTTCTTCTAAGGGTTCACCATTTGGTATTTGTACCGGCTTAGGTGATTCATCCTTCTTTGGTGGTGAGTCAATAGAGATGGTTGCAATCTTGATTGTTAAATTGATCTATTGTTGAGTCATGTCTCCTGGCAATTCAACTCTCTCCTTTGTAGTTTTCTCACCTTCTTGTGTAACTTCTGGGAAAACTATCAGTTGTTCATCTCTTTTGGCTTTAGTTGTGGCCTTTCTATACTAGTTTCCTTAGGCATAGTTGAGTCTTCTTGAGTCTCACTAATCTTTTCTTGTTCCTCTACCTATGGAACATCATCCTCTCTTTCCAGACTAGGATTTTCTTATCTCTCTTCTTCATATCTTCTTCCTGTCTCAACTCTTGTGACAGTTTCCACCTTTATTGACTTGAGCTTGATCACTTCTTGAACATTGGAATTGAATTGTTCCTTTGTCCCTCCCAATACCTTATTTGTATCTAGGTAAGAATCAATGTCTAGAGTGAACTCCTTCAAATGCCATCTTATGCTTACTCGAGTTCAATTCGCTCGACCGGTTATGAGGTTTATAACATTCCTTGTGTTGTTGAATCATCTTCTGTATGGTTCTTTTTAGACTCTATAATATCCCTCCGTGAGGACTTTATTTTGGATGTCAAGAAGTAAATAAATATTTGTTATTTTATATTAGTTTTTCCTTTCTAATATAAATTAATTAATAATATCTATAGTTTCTATTTTTTTTGAAAGTAATAAATTAATCTTATTGTATGTTAAGCGTATTTTATTAATGTAGTGGAATTAATGCTTATTAAGCTTTTTAACCAAAAACTAGTTCTGAGCAGTTCACAGGAATACTTGATTCCCTAAATTTATAAGGAGAACAGATTAATGAGAGCAGGGTGGAAGATTGGAAATCTATTCATTACATTGGAAGATAATTCAGACAAGAATTATTTGATTTATACTCCTTTTGTTGGAGTTATGCGTGTCTGGCCTAGTGGAGGGTGTCAACTAGAAATGAAAGGTAGAAACATCGACTTGTTCATTATGAAGTTTGGTTACCAATGTTGGCATAAATCTTATTTTGTACACACTAATCATGCCTACACGAATTAGGAGTTTATCTTGTGATGAATAACAATGATCATTGAGCACAATGTCAAATTGGGTGTTGATCTTAGATTGGTTTTGACAAGTGAGTGTCTATACACTTAAGTCATTTACTTAGTTCATGTCGAGCAAGTAGTACATGTCGAGCACAACATGTATAAGATAGAGCATGCCAAGTCCACAGTGAGTATCGAGCCACTCATGTGCTGAGTCAATCAAGTGCCGAGTAGATAGTGTATGCTGAGTGATTCAAGAGTCGAGCAAGTAGTGCATGCTGAGTCATTCAAATGCCAAGTCACAATATAGAAATCAGTATATGCTAATCATTAGAGACTTTAGATGTCGAGTAACACAATTTCGACACAATTGTTTCTAATGGCACAAACTACTATGTAAACCATTTTTGAACTGACTTACAGATTGAATCATGATATTTTGGAGATAAGGACGAATCTTAAGTTGGAATCCGTATGAAGGGCATGCATCCAATCAGATAAAGGGAAGGTTTAAGTGAAAAATGGATGAATCACAGCCGTTGATTCATACCTAAGTCTAATTCATCTAAGTCTTTTTAAGGAGGACAATCCCTAAACTTTCTAGTGTAATGTGAAAGGAGCAAAGAGAGAAGTTTGCAAGCGCAATTTTTTTTTCATGGTGGCTAAGGAATTGTGAATTGAAATTGCATTGCAGAATTAGTTAAAGGAGAACAGAGGAAGGGAATAGTATACAATAGTGAGACATTTGATCAAGAACGATCAAGAATACATTAGTTTAGAGGTGATCTAGCATCAAGAAACATAGTGCTAACCACAGGATCAATGCTGAGTGATTCTAATAGTTGAATCAATTAAATCTCTTAATAGAGTAGTCCTAACAGGCTGTATTGAAATCCTTTAAGAAGGTGCTTACTTAGTTGTGAGTTAAAGTCCTTTGGCAAGACACACTTTTAATAGGGTGTTGAAATCCTTTAACAGGGTGAGACCTAACAATCTTTGTGAGCCTCTAACAAGGAAAACCTTTCACAGGGTAGATCATGTTTCATGATCAAACATTGTAACCTTCATTAGATACACTTTATTACTTCAGTAGTGAAGATTTGTGGGTGTCATTCACATCCAAATTTTATCTTCTAAATGGAGGGTTTCTGGGTAATCATATCTTGTGTCATGTGTGTGTGTGTGTGTGTGTGTGTGTGTGTGTGTGTGTGCATGTGAATGCTTGTTTACATGATTTAGATGTACATGCTTTACATGGTATTTTCAATTAACTTATTGAATGTATGAGATAGATGGGTGGTGAATATTCTATGGGTCAAAGTTTTAACTATTGATTCACACCGCCCCTCTCAGAAGTTTACCTTTCCTATTGTAATTCCAACAATTGATATCAGAGCCTAGTTCTTTGAAAGAGAAGCTTTGCAACTTTGAGGAAAGATCTTGAAAATGAAAGTCTACAAGTTAAGAAAGATAATTGAGAATTAGGGAATTGAAATACAACTCATTCTACATCAACTAAATGAAGCAAGTGAAGACTTAAAGAAATCTTTGAAGAGAAGAAAGGAAATTGTCATTGAGGAGAATGACAACAATACACAGAGATGGACACCACTAAGCTATTTGCCAATGGAGACTCAAATGAATTGGATGCAATAGTTGCAAATCTAATGGAAAAGAATAGATCCCAAACTGAAGAAATAAAAAATCTCAAGTTAGAGCAAGAATCACAAGCCATATTACTATGTGAGGTGACTGAACAAAAATAGAAAACTATGGAAGAAAAAACCATGATTGAAGAAGATAAAAGAGTTTTGATCAACAGACTGGAAGAGAAATCATCAGAGCTAACCAAGATTTCCAACATGCAATTGGATACTCTGAGTCAAATGATGAGTGTCAACTATGAATTGATTGTCAAAGACATTGAGATAACAACATTAAAGTTGCAGAATGAACAATTGAAAAATGATCTAAAAAGGGAAAAGGAATTTGCTGAAAGTTTCAATAAACCAAGTGAAGTCATCAAATACTTTGAGCAATTATTGAGATCCCCTAGATCCAATAATGATACATCTAGACTCGGATACACAAGCATTGAAGAAGGATAATCATCCAAAAGTGCTGAAGAAAGGAGCAACAAAGGTAAATACTTCAAACCTACTTGTCATAATTGTGGTAGGAAAGGACATACTGCTAATGTGTGTAAGTGCAAGACTATAAATCATAATGTCAAACATAAGAGCATGGTTCACTGCCATAAGTGCAACAAACAAGGTCATTAAACATATGAATGCAGAACTATGACCATGCACACACAAAGATTTGAACGGTATTGTTATAACTGTCAGAAGTATGAACATAGAGATTTTGAGTGCAGATCCAAACCCCTGTGTTCATTCGACAGGCAAACAAAGGTAAGGAACAATGACAACTCTTACAAATGGGATTATAATACAAGATATAACTATCATTATTGTCAAGAGTATGGGCATGTTCTTAGGAATTGCATTAGGACACACTTTAGAAGTGACTACAAAAGGCGGTTGAGTCAAACCACATGTTTTAGCTGTTTGAAGATTGGTTACATTAGTCGATATTGTCCAACAAGGTCAAAGGCACCAAGTTGTGAGTTAAATAATAGTAAAGGTAAAGGTAAGGAAAATGTTGAAAATGTCAGAAATGAAATGAACAAGACATGAAAGAAAAAGGAGGATTGCAACACACCAAGAGGAGAAGGGATCACTTCACCTAATGGGTCAGGTGATCACACCTCATTTACCCAATGGGTTAGGTGATCACACCTCATCAAACTAAGTAATCAAGAGGTATGTAGGATTGATATTCTTAAGTTATATCATATATCAGTTCGAAAAGAACTTAGCACTAAAAAGTCTACATAAGCATGAATAAAGATGCAAGATGTTATTAGGAATCAAAGAAAAATCTCTAAGTCTTTCATGTTATTGCCGAGCATGAAAATGTTCCTATGATTGCCAAGCAAAATGCTAGAGGATACCGAGCTAACAAACTTGCTAGTTGATGTGAAGCTCGAAATGGCTGCTAAATGAATGAAAATGCTAGTGGATGCTGAGTGAGCTTGAAATTAGTTGGTTACGAGCTTACAACTATGTAAGCACTCAACATTAATTGTAGTGTTTCAAAAGGGTATTTGATCAATTTTCAGCTCATTTTACATCATTTCAAAATTGAGAAAGAGCATAGAGAGCTAAAGACGATCAAGAAATTCATGAAAACTGATTATAGAAGATCTGAACAACTATTCAACACCATTTCTTCAAATTTAGCAAGGTATTTATTGTGTGTCGAGCTACGCTATTTCTACTTTCACAATCCCTAGTCTCATATAATGGCGTCTAGTTCAAGGGGTGTAGAGGGTAAGGAGGTTTTGAATGTTCAACTGGTTAGTAATGAGGTCAAACAACCAATTTTTGAAGCCATATCAACTTTTGCATATAAACAAGATCCCTCCAGTGCATTATCCATGATACCATTGAATGTTTTGTTGCCCCCACTTTTCTTCTTCTACCCGATTAGTAAAGTGAAAATTTGCTCTAGCACCCAATATATTGATTGGGCTTATGAGGTAAGCGAGAATCTATCCAATCCTCTTCGTGTTGCAAGATTCTACAACACATTCTATATGTCTTCTTTCCTCATTTACATGTTAGCTTCTCTGGAATTATAGCCAGGCCTCCCAAGGGTGGAAAATTTCCCTGATGATGTGAAATCTTATGAGTTCTACCCATGTTTACAGTTGGAAAATAATTATGCAGAGTATGTGAGAGTTCATGACGCATTTACCATGAGAAATTGCAAGGAGCTATAGGGATGCCCAAAAAGGAGATTCAACCTTGAAGCTATGGCAACTATTAGTCAGTTTGGGAGCTTTTTCATCCAATTCTCATCCTTTTTGTGTTTGTGTCTTGTAGCTTTTGACAAATTTCCCTTGAAGCTACCAAGATATCTAAGTGATATGATCATGTTGATCAAGATCGTAAGGAAAATAATTCAATTGAATGTGCTGAGCGGGAGTTTAAAGAAGAAAGGTTACAAGTTCCCTATGAAGGTGGGAACTTTTAGTTGTGAGTCTTGTTCGAATGTAGAGAACATGCTAAAAGTGTTCGAGATGAAATACAAGTTGGAGATGTATGAGGTCTTGAGACCTATGTTTGATCCAAACAGGTATGCAAGAGATGTTCTGTAGATTGGAAGTGTGATTAAACATATAAAAACCATAGAAGACTATTGGGCCAACTGTAGAGATGAGTTTGAGAGCCTTGACCGTGCTTTTTCCAAGCTTACAGTGGATCAAGTAAAGATGTATGAAATTGATCTTGATGTTGAAGGAGTTGAAGACAATGGGAAAAATATGTATAGTAAAACCTATCTGACAAAGTTGAGAGGCACTCCTATTAGTTCTGAACCTTATGAAGATGCGAGGGAAGATTTAGATGTTATGATGGCATGAATTATTAAAAGGACTGGAAAATGGATCTAGTGGACCACAACAGGGAAGAGCCGAAGCAAAAGTGCCACAGCTCAGGCCTCTCTAGTAGTTGCTATAGTTGCCTCCTCTCAAGGTGACACATCAGGTGTAACGCTGGCTATCACTCAAGGATCGACCCAACCATCAGGCGGTGGTGATCAACCTCCTGACAAGAACATTCCCCTTACTCAAAATTTTCTAGGTAGCTCCCTCCTAGTAATTGGATCCCCATTAGAGGCAGAGAAGAAGAAGGTAGAAGAAACAAAAGACAATGCGGCTACTCCTCCTCCTTTACCTCATAGCAATCCAATCTTGTTTGCGAGTCTTGCACTTCTCTTTCCAAGTAGCCCTCATGTACAAGTGGTGGATTTGGGAGATGGTGGAAGCAATCAGAGAAAATGCACTGAATTTGACGAAGCAACAAAGAAGTCTGAGAAGTGAAGGGCCAAGGTTCTTTGCAGCTTGTTTCATAGAATCCAAAGAATTCTTTTTCTTCGATTGTGAAAGCAATCACTTCAGCCAAAAGAAAGATATTTAGCATAGAATCTATTGGGACTGCCTCCAACCTAATAAGCACAAATACATGGCTGGAGGATACCTTAGATAGAAAAAGGAGGAAAATGAAGAAGCCCTAAACAAAGATACTCTCTCTTGCTATCCGCTCTGGATTGACATTATGCAAGGTAGGACCTTGTCCATCCTCGGATAAGACCTTGAAATAGGGCATTTGACCATGGAAATTGCGAAGCCTACCAAGGAAGGAAGATTTGAAGATATGTCTACAGATGATTTCACTCTGCATTCCACAGATCTTGGAGAAGCCAGGCATGACACCAAGGTTGGCTTGTGGAAGTCAACAAATGAAGTGATTGAAAGACAATTGGAAAGCCTCAAGTTGTCAAAGGTTAGAATGAAGGCGAAGATACAAGAACTGAATGGCTTCATCAAGCAATTGGTTACCCCATTGGATAGCATCTTCGGGATGCCTATAACTAGTGATCCCATCACTATAGATGTTCAAGTATCCATCTCCTAGCTCCAAGAAGATAAGCACTTTGGACAAATCAATAGGGAGTGGAGTGAGAAAATCAAGGTTGAAGAACTCTCCATTATAGAGTAGATTGGTAATACTATATTGAGAGCGGAAATAGAGAAGGCTAACATATCATCAAATATAGCCACCTTGGCCACAGAAAAAACCAATAGTGATGATTATGTTACCTTATTGAAGATGATCATCCAAATGAAGGAAAAGGAGGCTATTGAAGTAAATATTCTACCTAGCAGAGATGAGCCCTTAGTCGAATGGTTTCAGAGCATGCAGTTCAAGTCCAAAATGATCATGGCAGTAAAGGAGGGACTAAAGGAAACTGAAGCCAAAGTAAAGGAGCAGGATAGAAATTATGAGCTATTAAGAGGTTTGCACATAGATTTATTGTCTAGTGGGCAAGGGAAGGCTATCATTGGAGTAGCTGTCATGCAAACAAATTTCTCCAATTTCATAGATGGTTTGACAAAAATAGCTTCTGGTCATCGGAATAGAGTCTCCAAACTTCAGAAGCTTGGCGGATGTGTGCACATGGCCATGGAAGAATCAGAAGATCAGTTGGGTGTTGTCAAAGATCTAGCCCAAGAACATGCTAAATGGCTCTTGAGATACACCAATGTACATGTCCATAGGCATGAAGAGTTAATCCCAATCATTGTAGCTGCTAAGGCCTATAGGACAAAAGTGGAAAAGGGAAAGAAGGAAAAGTGATTCATATTCCACCTATTTCCATATTTCGATGTAATCATTGTAATCGACAAATTGGCTCCTTGCCATTTGTCATTTTTTAAGGTGATGAACCGATTGAACTTATTTTATAATGGTCATCTCAAAATTCTATATGTATGAACTTGAAAGATTAATAAAGGGCCGGCTAATTTTTTGTGTGAGGTACTTGGTGTTCAAGAGTCAATTGAATAGTATTTTGTATCAATTATTTCCTATTCCAATTTGTCAACTATTAGTGGTTATCTTCTCTTTATCTGGATTAAAATGAGGAAACAATAGAGCTTCCTTCCCCTATTTTGGGATAGTGAATCGAACATGGTAAGTACTGTCATCATAGGTTCAAAAGAGATCTTTTAAGTGTTTTTCTGCAAACTAGTTTTCCTTTCTTTACATTTCAGTTTCAAGTGAATTCAGTTTAGTAACAGTTAATACACAATTTAAAATTATTCAGTCTTATGAGTTCATAGGATATGTGAATTTATAAACTTAGTTAATACTAGGAAATCATTTCTTGCTTGAGTTAAATCTTGTATAGTTTTGGCTCAGTTTACCTCTCCTATTCTTGGGTTAAAATACATACCTTTTTAGATTTAGGAACAAACAAAATTCATTGCAAATCCACAATAGGGAGTTGTACCTAATTATTCAAAGGGAAGTTAGTTTTTTTAGAAGCAACTTTCCAACTATTGTAATCAGATATTGTTCACAAATTAGGGCATCTAAGAGTCAAAATTTGAAAGAACAAATATGTTTACCCACAAATTTTTGACGACTATACTGGGGAGAAGACAAATAGTCGCTTGACTAATACATTTTATAACATGAAGGAAAATGGTACTACCTCATGAGAATATAGTCCCAGTGCTCCAACCGAACCTTGGTTTCCAAGACAACCAAGAAGATATAATCTCATTTATTAATACATTTGTTTGGAGAAATTGGAGGAACATTGAACATTACAAGAACGCTAGCCAAATATTGGAAGAAGTAGAATCTAGGGCTGAAGCATTAGAAAGAGTTGTTCAGAGGAGATAAATCCAAAGGGAAAAAAGATGTTTAGAATGTGAATCTTAGAGACAAAATTAATCTAGCATCCTAGAACAAGAAAGTCTCCTGAGAAGTACCAAAGAATAGGGTGGGCAAGACTCTATTTTTGAAAAGCTTATAGAACTTGGTATTTCCATCCTAGATATTCCTAAGCGAAAAGGTGAAAAGAAAAATTGGAGCAGACCACCTTCACCTATTAGAAATGAAAGCTCTTCACATACTACCTATCAGGTATTGGCCTTGCACGAAGTTACTACTCCCCCAATTGTCAATTTTCTACCATACCTTGCTAGAAAAATTATGGATTCTCCTTGGGCTGCAACAACAGGTCTGGTAGCACTGACAAATTATCAGCCACTCTCATCTAGTTCAAGGAAGAATTTCCCTAAATTTTCAAGTGATGGGAAGGTTACTATAGATGGGCATATTAAATCCTTCTTCACAGCCACTCACATCTTAGGAGTTGGTCATGAAGACATAGCTATAAGGCAATTTGTATAAACTTTGACATAAAATGTTGTAGATTGGTTTTATTATCTAGATGATGGCTCAATCACCAATTGAGAAACAACAAGGACGACTTTCAAAACAAGATCCAAGATCGTGAAAGATAAGCACATCTTGTTAATACAATTAACATCTAGTAAAAAATAACCCACCATGAATATAAGGGATTTCATTGTAACTTATAATAAGATCACTAGTAGGATCCTGACAACTGATAGACCTACTATTGGCAATCTGAAAAACATTCTTTATAAGTGTGATGCCACTGGACATCAATTATGATTTAAGAATGTCTCATCCCATAGATCTAGCAGATACACAAAAGAAGGTAGTCAAATTTGAAGATAACTTGATCTTCGTTAGGAAATGGAAAAGAGAACTCCAAACCAAGGGAAGTTCTAGCAATACCACTTTGCCTGATGAATTGATTCAAAAGTTATCAAATGAATTGGTGGCAGTGAAGAGATAATTACTCGGGTTTAATAATTCTTACTAGCAGAACTATCAAAACCTATTGCAAAGAAATAATGATGGAAAATTTCCGCAACTTATAGGATCACAACCAAGATTGGTGACTAAAGTGCACCAAAGAAAGGAAATATGTGTGTTTCATCCAACAATAGATCATGATAGTGAAAGTTGTCCAAAAACTACTCGTATGATGCAGTTGTTATCCACTAATGAGTTGAACATCATGACCCCTTGCTCTGAGTCAGATTCATACTCGAATGGCAACTCTAGAAATTTATTTTTGGAATATGAATCTGATTCTTAGCCAAAGGGGGAGTGTTATGCAACTATTGACAGAACTTCGTACAAAGTGTTAACCCAAGGTCAAAAGCTTAAGAATCAATCCTCTAGTCATGCTCCAAAAACCAATTCCACTCCTTCACCAAATAATATTTGCATTGATCAAGGAGCATCAACGTCTCAAATAGGTAAGGATAAGAGCCCTTTTGATTTCATCCAATTTTGTGAAGAGTCAAAAATTCAAATCTCACCTATAGATTATCTAAAATCTCATCCCTCCAAGTTGAAAAGATTAGTAGGTCAATATAAAGGGAGTGCTTCAAATTTGAATCATAATGTTACCATTGAGGAAGAAGATGAATCTTTGACATCTAACCTATTTAACCAAGAAGATTTCATCATCCTAGCCACCTCTTCTAGGAAAAAACCTGATCCATTCTACATCTCACTGTATATCAATAGATACAAATTAAGTAATAGAAAAATAGATTTAGGCACGTCAAAAAATGTGATGCCTTATTCCATAGCGAAAGCTCTGGGCCTCACCCTTACTAAGGTTCAAGAAAGGTGTTATTCAATGGATGCTAAAAAAGTCCCTTTGGGAAAATCAAAGATGCTCAAGTAGCCCTAGCCTCCCACCCAAAAAAGAAGCTATTATTGTCTATTTTGGTGGTGGATGTTCTAGCAAGCTATTGTCTTCTTTTAAGAAAAAGTTTTTGCAGAGACTTAAGAGGAGAAATAAAACTTGATTGGTCTCAAGAAATTATTCCCATAGGGAGCAAGAAAGTTAAGTTGGAACCTGAGGAAAAGGAAAAATTTATTGTCTTAAAGTCAGACAACCCGAAAGCACAGGTCCTCTATCAAGAATTGGAATTTGGCAATTACATGTTGTTTACTGAAGATACTCTAAATGAGCAAGGAATTGAAGACCTAGAACAAAAAACCCTCAATGAGGAAAAAGAGTTTCATCCATATGAACATTGGAATTCAATGGAAGCTGCTCCTCATCAAGATCTAGTGTAGGAGTAGTGTTAATACCTCCTAAAGGAGAGCCTGAACCTATGGCTTTCAAATTGGAGTTTTGAAATACTAATAACACTGCAGAGTAAGAAGCCCTACTCCTAGGGATAATAGCTACAAAGGAAAAAGGAATAAAGATCCTTAAAGCCCGAGGTGATGTAGAACTCATTGTGAGACAAATTAAAGGACAATACTCAATAAAGAATCACAAGTTGAAAAACTACAAAAATAGAGTTTGGGACGAAATAGAAGGCCTTGATGCCTTTTCAATTGAAGCAATACCAAGGGAGATGAATACCAAAGAAAATTCCTTAGCTATTTTTGCTTCCATGTTGCTACCTTATCCTGAATTCAAGGATAAGAAATACTAGGTCGAGATTGTGTATCGAGCCTCTATTCCAAACAATACAGAATTTTTTGGCAAGTCTTTGAAGATGACAAGAGTCTACAATTGTTCTTAGAAAATGACAAAGCTACTTGTAAATGCCCATCAAATGAAGAAAATCATGGATACCTTGACCATGGGCAAAAACAAGATCAAACTGATGAAGTCCAATTGCGAGGTAATATCATCCCCCCACATTTTGTATCTTTGGAAAAATTGTTTAATAAAAATGATGCCTACATCAAGAAAAAGAGAATGGAAAAAGGCCCTACTATAGGTGAGTATGAAGGAGTGAACATTGGAGATGCTCATAGTCCCAAAATGATGAACATTGGAAAGTGTTGTACACTTGAAGAGAAAGAAGCTGCTAGACAAGTTTTCATAGAATACTAAGATGTATTTTCCTAGAGCTACACAGATTTGAAAACTTATATGGGTGGAAGCTAAAACATCAAATTCCCATTCATCACTCTACTTGGGTAGCCAATATAGTGCTATTTAAGAAGAAGAATGGAGAAATAAGGATCTAGGTCAACTTCTAGAATTTGAACCAGGCATCCGTAAAAGATAAATTTTCTCTTCCTAACGTGGATTACCTATTACAAATAGTAGTTGGAGTTGAAAATGTCCATGCTCGACAATTTCTTAGGGTATGATCAAATAGAATTGGAGGAGAAAGATCAACACAAAACGACTTTCACTACTCCATGGGGTACGTTTGCATACCATAGAATGCCTTTCAGATTCATTAATGCTGGTGTCACATTTCAAATATGTATGAGCAAAACATTTTCTAATTTAAAAGATTGGATTATTGTTATATACCTGGATGATCTCACTGCATTTTCAAGAAAAGAAAAAATCACATATAAGATTTGAAGAAGGTATTGCAAAGGTGCCAGGAACACAGAATCTCCCTAAATCCCAAAAAGTCCATTTTCTGTGTTACAAAAGGAAAGCTTCTTGGTCATATAGTTTCCCAAGAGGGTATCAGATTTCACCCTGAGCGAGTTGAGGCCATTCAAAGGTTAAGCCTACCAGTAAACAAAAAAGGAGTTAAATCATTCTTCAGGTAGGTAAATTTCCTTAGAAGGCGTTCAAGATTTTGCAGAGACTACTAAATGCATTGTAGACATGATGAAAAGAAATTCAAAATTTAAATAGAATGAAGCTAGAAAAGAAACCTTCTAGAATATAAAGATGACCATTGCTAATGCTCTAGTACTATGTCATCCAAATTATAAATTGGATTTCTTCATTTACTGTTATGCCTCTTAACACACCTTATGAACAATCTTGATGAAAGACAACAAAGAAGGGATACAAGCCCCTATAGCCTTCATGAATATACCTCTAAAAAATCATGAGTTGAATTACTCACAAATTGAGAAGCGTGCCTTTGTAGTACTCAAAGTGTTGAAATTTTTTAGATTCTACATCTTGCACTCAGACTCTATGGTTTATATTCTAGACATAGTAGTAAAAAGTGTGTTGATGCAATAAAATATAGGTTGTAATGCCAGAGGGACGTGGATAGAAAAAATGCAAGAGTATGACATTGAAATCAAGCCCGCTAAGCTAGTAAGAGGTAATGCCTTGTGCAAAGCAATCACAGAAAATAGAATTGTTGAAGAAACAAAGGAACCAAGAGAGAAGCAACTAGTACTAGCAGTAAGTATTGAAGATTCTTGGTTCGAGAATATTACTTACTTATTGACATATGGAGAATGTTCTGAAGGCATGATGGAAAAACAGAGAAAAGATCTCAAGTTGAAAGCGGCCAAATATGTAATTTGGGATGAAAAATTATTTAAAAAAGCTATAGATGGTACTTTCCTTCAATGCATTGAAAAACAACAACAAGAGAAGTTGTTGAGAACCATTCATGATGAAGTATGCAGTGAAAATTTCTCATCTTTAGTCACGGATTTCAAAATATTGAGACAGTGTTACTACTGGCCCGAAATGTTTAGGGATGCCTACTCCTAGGTGTCAAAATGTGAGAAATGTAAGACGTCTGGGAGACCTGAAATAGCTGCTCTGCCTCTCAGACCTATCATCATTGAAGGTCCTTTCCAAAAATGGGCTCTTGATTTTCATTGGACCTATCAACTAAGTGTCTAGTTCTGGTCACCAATACATTATAACTATTACTTATTACTTCACCAAATGGGTGGAAGTCAAAGCAACCAAGAAATATACTTCTGAGGTAGTGTGTGAATTCGTTAAGGAGAATATACTAGTTAGATTCACTGTTCCTATCAAGCTAGTAATGGTTAATGTGGCATATTTCTCTTTAGTTGAGATCACCAAGTTTTGTTTTGAGCATGGCATCATAGTTAGTCATTTGTCTGACTATTTCCTACAAGGGAATGGTCAAGAAAAATCTAGTAATGAGAATTTGATGAATATTGTCAAGAAATTAGTGTCAGATAATCAAAAAACTTGGCATAAGAAAATCCATGAGGCACTATGGGCAGATAGGGTGACACCTAAAAGGGAAATTGGTATATCTCCTTTCAAATTGGTCTATGTGACTGAAGCTAATCTCCCATTACCCTTGGAACTAGCTATAAGAAAATTGTGAACAATAATTGAAGATGATATCTATAGGGATGGTTTGGAAAAGAGGATTTTGTACTTGAGAAAACTTAAAGAGGAGAGAGAAGAAATTGTAGATCATATCACACAACTCCAAATGTGTGTGAAGAGCCTATTTGATAAAAGGGCGATACCATAGAAATTCATGGTAGGAGATAATGTGTTATAGTGGGATAAGCGAAGAGCACCAAATGGTATGCATAAGAAATTTGACACCTTGTGGAAGGGTCCATTCATTATTCATTAGGCATTTGAGAACAATTCATTTAAATTGGCATACATAGATGACAAGGTATTACCTCTGACTTTCAATGGTCAGTATTTGAAACTTTACCAAATTTCAAATTGAGAACAGGTTACCCTTGTATTGTATCATAGTGTTGTTTAGTCCTTTCCCTTTGTGTTTTCCTAGTTAGGTTTCCTTGATTTCTTGTTTTCCTTGTTGTTCTTTGTTTTGGTTTTTTTTTGTTGCCACCTTTTTGTTTGTGTCAAATCAGAGATTTTGGGATTCTGTGCTTGTGTATGGTATACCCAAGTCCTCAGATAGAGCCAGCTGTTGCCCCCACTTTTCTTCTCCTACCCGATCAGTAAAGTGGAAAATTGTGTTTTAGTAAAGTCATAGGTGTTCGAGTCTAGATCTAAGCCCCCTAGGTAAAATGACTTTTCATCGAATTTTGCATTCTCCCCTTCCCTACATTTCATAGCCAGGTGGTTCTCCTTTTCAAAGTCAGGATATTGTGGGTAGCTTAGCACCTAATTTGATGGAAATTCACATTTCTATTGCAAAAATCATTGTCAAAGTTATTTTACTTATGATTCATTTCTTACTCAATGAAAATAAAAGCCTGCGGAAATCTAGACTTTGTCTTCTCCTCGGTGGGTTTTCAACCCATGAAGATAATTTTCTACAAAGAGTTTTAGATGATGTACACATGTCAAAATAAGGCCGTAGTGAAGTACTTTATGATCATTTCCATTTCCCTTAATGATTATCTACCTTGGGGAGTATCCAGGATTTATCATAGCTCCAATAATCATTCTAGGTGAAAAACTCAAAACCAAGTTCTCTTCGGTGGGTTTTCAACCCATGAAGTTGATTTTTTGCGAAAGGCAATTTCGAAGGAAAGTAAACAAAGGGTGGACCCCTAATGGATTTTTGCACTCAATTTAGACTTTCCCAAACTCAAAGGTAACCATAGACAATAGGTGAAGTAAGATGGAAGCCTGGGTGGAGAAATGGAAATTATCTTCTCCTCGACAGGTTTTCAACCCATGAGGACAATTTTTCTAATTTTAAAGAAAATTAAACCTAGAAGTAGTTTTATGCATGAAAGGTGTGAAAAATTCTAAGGATGATGATAGGAGTATCTTAACTATGATAAAAAAAAAGTTTCTATAGCAGAATTTGACTCAGTGGGTTTTCGCTTATAGAGTATTCTATTTGTGACTTTATGAACTTAATGGGAAATGGGAAAGTAAGTGTGAAAGGATATAAAATTACTATTGGGCTAATAAAAAGGTGAAAAGGCATCGAGATATCCGTTAAAACCATACATTTATTGCTTCAATGGACCTCTCCTTCAATTCATTCATGTGGCACAGTGTAATGCCCCGCCAAGGGATCCAAAGAATTAATCTAAAATTTCACTAAGTTTGCCAAACAATTTTTTTTTTTAACATGAAAGATAAACCATCCACATGATAGTGGAAGCAATAGCAACAATTCAAATGAAAGTAAACATAACATACATAACAGGTTACATTCTTTAAGGATCCCTTAATGTTGAATCACATCTGACATAACTAATTACGTTCCATGTAATACTACATCCACATAATGAAAAGTCCTATGTTTTTAAACAATATACAAGTGTCCTTTTTGTAATTACATTTTAGATTGCTCAATCATCCACTATACATGTCACAGGGTATAAAAAGGCTTAAAAGAATATTCATCCATGTAAATAAAGTACATCATCATCCAATATTAATCCATGATGCAATTAAAATAAATGAAACTACATATCATACATGATACATCATCACAAAAGATATAAACATCATCATAAAGATAGTCATGATCATAAAACACATCTAATCTAAATGCACGGTTCCTCCCAATTGTAAATAGCATCATTAGACCATCGTGGATCCTAGCCATCCCTTCGTGCGTAACATCCCAAGGCATCGAAGAGATCATCAACTATTAACATAGTAGGAATGTCACACCTAAATCATACTACATCATATGCAGAAAGTAAAGTAACATGCAAAGTAAAGCATAAGATAACATCATCTAACATATACAAATAATCAATATAAGGATACATGTCCACCATCATAATCCATGAAGAAAGATGCCTACAAGAATACATCAGCCACGGTGTCTCAGACGGATCTCAAACGATAAGAGTGGAAAAACACTACCACCCGACCGCGTGGAACCTAAGTGGTCCACTCCCCCCATGCTGAGGAGATAATCTCAAGTCCCAAATAGACTATCAAAAATCACATAGCAAAGATACTCTCTAAGTCCAGGAATCCTAAAAGTATACTAACTCAAAGATTCCGATCACAAACTGACATCTAATCCCAGAGACACACAATGACATGTAGGAACCTACTATGCAAGCAGGAAAGTGTCATCGCATATATCATGTAGAAGTTACCCTGGCAGTTAGCTAAACTCCATGGGTCCCTACTAATCCTCATGCGGCCACTAGTATCCTCTCATACTGACAAGGCATACTATGGAATGCAAGGTCGCAACCAAGCGTTCTCTCTACTCCCATCCTAGTCGGTACAAGCACTGGAAGCATGGGTGAGAACAAAACAATTATCTTTTTAGGTTCATTTAATCCCCATTTAGTGTAAATGTTTGAATCATTCTAATAATGTTCTCTCAAAAGATGATTCTGATTTAATCATTATCATAATAAGATGAATTTCGTTTCCTCTAACTCGACCAATTAGTCTCATTATTTTAATAAAACTATTTATACAATCATTCATTAATAATCTTATCCATTAAATAATGATCTCATTAATTTTAAAGATTATAAATCTAAAAACTTATTCATATATGGAATTTCCCTATAATAGTTTTTCCTGAAATCAATTTCCTTAAAACACTCTAAGGATAATCATCTTTATAGACTTAATAAGATAACCGTCAATTTCATTAATAATAATGCAACCCCATTAATTAATCTTAATTAAATTATATTTAATTAAATTAATTAACAATTATATACTAATCTTCAATCATCATCTATTAAATTTAATCAATATCGATTTACAATTTCAAGAATCCCCAAACTAATTGATAACTTAAATATTCATACACATTCTATTAAATAAATTCTAACTATATCACTTATTTGAAATTTATTTGACTTGATTAATTACTTAAATAAACTTTTATTAATATTATATATATATATATACATATATATAATATTAATATTTAATAAATCCAAAATTGAATAACATAAATCATAAACATTCTTTATAAAACACGTAATATAATAAAAAAATAAATTAAAACCACACGTAACTCATATTAAAATTACCGCTGATGCGGTCCGCAGTACCCTGTGGTCACAGGGCCTGCGGTGACAGCGATACCGAGTACCGCCTGTCGTCGCAGTACTTGCGATGTAGGTACTCGACATTCATTTCCGATAGGGGTTACGAGCTTCGCCCTCCCATATGCGATATACACTTTGTTATAAATTTTTCTTTTTTTAAAACATTTTTTTTTAATAAACGTTTCTCAAATGCGATTTAATTCGCATTTCAAAAGCGATTCACATTTTTAAATATATTTTCCACTGTGACAATATACAACATTTTACTAAATACATACATATATATATATATGTATGTATGTATGTATGTATGTATGTAGATTTGAACATATATGTATTTTTCTTTTAAAAAAAGAACATAGTTATTAAATAAAAGGCTATCTTAATCTATAGATTAAGAATTTTCATAAAACAATTGCTCTCTAAATTATCCATTAATAAAAAAGGTTTGTTCATACACATCTAAAAATATAATTTGATAGAAAGATTACCTCTAACCATTCAAATTTTTAACTTAGAATTTTCATTTTAAATTTCAAATCCTGTCTATCTAATTTCACAATATAAATTCGAACCCAAACCCGATTCATATCTAATTTCTTTTCATGAATGGAAGCTAGGGTTTTCTAATGTTTTTTTCTCAACCAAATTAACATACATATCTAGATTCCAATTCAAATTGCAGTTTTAATCACAGAGAGTATTCAGACACATATAACAGACACGATGGAGACAGGAAGAGAAAGAGTGCAAATAGAATAAGCGGAAATCACGAGTGCACTTGGACACTGATGCTAACTTGCCATCCCTCAAAAATTCATAGAAAATCCCTTCCTTCTCCATCATTCGCAGTTCCTCCAAGATCCAAGCCAACCGAAACCTCCAAGTGACTAGAAGTGCTTGTAGCAGCATATGAGCATGTAGAAACATATGAGCATGTAGAAGCATATGAGCTTCTCAAATGCATGTAAGCTTTGAAGCTTGATCAAACACACTAGGAGAGCCTCTATTTAAAGGCCTCTAAGATGCATCTAGAATGTGTCTAGAAAGAACTAGAAGATAATCATGACAACTAAGCATGAGTCTTCTCCAACCTTCTAGATGAGTCATAAGGTTGTAGACACCATGTGCTCAAATAATATGCTAACTCTTAAGTGTGGACAACTTGTGCATTCTTAGAGTGCAAACTCCTGTGTGAACAAATATTAAAATAATGCACAATAATTAATTTAATATTCACTTTATTTATTTTCAATTTAATTTATTAATTTTTAAATCTCATGCACCAACTTTAATAACTCCACTTGTTTTATCTTAATATATTTATATTTTAATCACATGCACACATCATGCAATTTAGAATCTTTTAATAATTTAATATCTTTTCCACTTTTAAATTCATTTTTGAAACTTAATTGCTAAAATATTTATTAATTTAAATAAATATTATCACATTCCAACTTTAAAATTATAACTTTTATCTTCAAATTTAATTATTTAATTAAATTAATTTTTTAATTAATTAAATAAAATAAATATTAAAATACCATATTTATTTTCCATTAAATTAAACTATTAAATAAATCTTTTAATTAGGCTTAATTAATAGAAAATACTCCAAAGACTCACAAGGTAAAAATACGAAAACCCATCAGAGCCAAAATACATACAAAATTAGACTAAGGGTTAATATCACGAATTACGTCATCTGACGCATTCAGAGGGTACTCAACTAAGATACTTGTCCTAATTTTCAATTAGGACAAATGGCTTAAAGGGTTGGTATTTGGACTTGAGAATTTATCTCCCCTCTCTTACCATTGAGATAATGTGATAGGGTACGCTCATCCTGGCAATTTTAGGGAAGTCGATACCCGGTACTTGCAACCTGCATAAAAACCATGCATGTACATACAATATATATACTAAACTAAATAGACAATGGCAGGAAGTGGTGCATCATGTAGATCCCGACTAGCAGGTGACTACGACTCCCTTCCTTAACCACATCAGACACGCCATACATAAAGAAAACAAACACGCACACCATACACATGCAAGTATGGGGTAAGTATCCATAAGAAAACACATGTGACAATAGACCATCTAACTAATCATCTTAAATCACTACATAATCATCATGCATACATAAACTATAAAGTACCAAGTAATCTCATCATATATTAACTGAATCCATAGCACAATATCTGATAGTCTAAAAACAATGCTACTATTAAACATCAACATAAAGCTAGCTCTAAAAGAGTTCGACAATGATAGAAAAATGCGAACTAAGGGCAGGTACTACACACAGATTCTAAAGATTAATAGATGGATTGAATCTCCTATGTAGATGGAGACATGAACAGTGCAAAATTACCACTCTTGCTTGAACTATTATTTTGTTAATTTGCACAACCTTTTTCAAAAAGCTAATATCTGTGCATTTGTTATCCTTTTCTTTTTTGAATTTTGAAATTCATTCTCAAACATAATGAAAACTAAATTTGTGGGTTTTGATGGGTTGAATGGAATTAAGTCTTCACTATATAATTTCATAGAGACTTCTCTTTGCTTCTCCAACATGCAAGATTTTTAGAGGAGAGTGAGATCAGAGCCAATCCATCCCATTACTAAGAAGCTCCAAGGATGTGGGCTAGTTGAGGTAGCTAGTTTTCTAGTTGTAGTCCAAGCTCCTGAATTAATTTATGAATGCATAAACCATTATAATCTAAACACTAGGAAGATTGTATTGCTAGATAACACAATATTGATTTCTATTGATAGGCAAATGGTGGTAAATTGCCTTCAAGTTCTTGGGCATGAAGAATTCTTGGATTTAACATTTGGAGGTGCCATTTTTGAATTCTCTGTGAAGAAGATGATTTGGAGAAAGGAGATCATGCAATCATGGTTCCAAAAGCCACAAAGTACCAAGAGTATGGTTCCTAAAACTCTATATGGAACTAATCTCAAACTTGAGATTGTTGACATCATGGTCCTCTTGCATAGATTAAAAGGTGAGGTAGAAGCTTTGAATTTTGTTGAGCAATATTTTTTCTTGGTGCAAGTTATTTGCTCTGACACCCAATATATTGATTGGGCTTATGAGGTAAGCAAGAATCTGTCCAATGCTCTTCATGCCACAAAATTTTACAATATATTCTATATGTCTTCTTTCCTCATTTACATGTTAGCTTTTTTGGAATGATGGTCAGACCTCCCAAGGGTGGAAAATTTCCCTGATGATGTGAAATCTTATGAGTTCTACCCATGTATACAATTGGAAAATAGTTATGCGGAGTATGTGAGAGTTAATGATGCATTTACCATGAGAATTTGTAGGGAGCTATAGGGATACCCAAAAAGGAGATTCAACCTTGAAACTATGGTGACTATTACTCAATTTGGGAGCTTTTTCATCCAATTCTCATCCTTTTTGCATTTGTGTCTTGCAACTTTTAACAGATTCCCCTTGAAGCTACCGAGATATCCAAGTGATATGATTGTGTTTATCGAGATCATGAGGCAAGCAACTCAAGTGAATGTTCTAAGTGAGAGTTTAAAGAAGAAAGGTTACGAGTTCCCTATGAAGGTGGGAGCTTTTAGTTGTGAGTCTTGTTCGGATGCAAATAACATGCTAAAAGTGTTTGAGATGAAATACAAGTTGGAGATGTATGAGGTCTTGAGACCTATGTTTGACCCAAATGGGTATGCAAGAGATGTTCTGTAGATTGGAAGTGTGATTAAACATATCACCACCATAGAAGACTACTGGGCCAATTGTAGAGATGAGTTTGAGAGTCATGATCGTACTTTCACCATGCTTATAGTGGATCAAGTAAAGATGTATGAAATTGATCTTTATGTTGAAGGAGTTGAAGACGATGGGAAAAAAATGTACACTAACACCTATTTGACAAAGTTGAGAGGCACTCCTATTAGTTTTTAACCTTATGAAGATGTGGGAGAAGATTTAGATGTTATGATGGCACGAATTATCAAAAGGAATAGAAAATGGATCTAGTGGACCACAACAAGGAAGATCCAAAGCAAAAGTGCCACAACTCAGGCCTCTCTAGTAGTTGTTGTAGCTCCCTCCTCTCAAGGTGATACATCAAGTGTAATGCTAGCTATCACTCAAGGACTAACCCAACCATCAGGTAGAGGTGATCAACCTCCTGACAAGAACATTCCCCTTGCTCAAACTTTCTAGGGCAGCTCCCTTCTATTAATTGGATCTCTGTCAAAGGCAAAGAAGAAGGCAAATGAAACAAAAGACAGTGCGACTACTCCTCCCCCTTCACCTCATAGCAGTCTAGTCCCATCTGTGAGTCCTGCACTTCTCCTACCAAGTAGTCCTCATGTACAAGCGGTGGACTTGGGAAACGATGGAAGCAGTGAAAGAAAATCCACTAAATTTCATGAAGTAGCAAGGAAGTCTGCAAGAGAAGAGAAGGGCCAAGGTTCTTTGCAGCTTGTTTCACAAACTCCAAATAATTCTTTTTCTTTGATTGCAAAAGCGATCACTTTGACCAAAAGAAATATATTTAGCATAGAATCTCATGGGATTGCCTCCAAGGTAATAAGAATAGATTCATGGCTGGAGGACACCTTAGATAGAAAAAAGAGGAAAGATTAAGGATCCCCAAACAAAGATACTCTATCTCTTGCTATCTACTCTAGATCGGCATTGAGTAAGGTCAAGAAGTAGAAGACCTTGTCCATCATTGGACAAGACCATGAAATAGGGCATCTGACCATGGAAATTGCGAAGCCTACCAAGGAAGGAAGACTTGAAGATATGGCTATAGATGATTTTGCTCTGCATTCCCTAGATCTTGGAGAAGCTAGACATGACACCAAGGTTGGCTTGTGGAAGTCAACAAATGAAGTGATTCAAGGACAAATGGAAAGCCTCAAGTTGTCAAAGGTTAGAATGAAGGTGAAGATACAAAAATTGAATGGCTTCATCAGGCAATTGGTTACCCCATTGGCCAACATCTCCGGGATGCCTATGACTAGTGATCCCACCACTGTAGATGTTCAAGCACACATCTCCTAGCTCAAAGTGGGAAAATCAAGGTTGAAAGACTCTTTATTATAGAGCATATTGGTAATGCTATATTGAGGCTACAAAGAGAGAAGGATAACATATCATCAAATAGAGCAACCTTGGCTGCAAAAAAAACCAATAGTGATGATTGTGTTACCTTATTAAAGATGATCATCCAAATGAAAGCAAAGGAGGCTATTGAAGTGGAGATTCTACCTAAAGGAGATGAGCCCTTAGTCAAATGGTTTTAGAACATGCAGTTCAAGTCCGAAATGATCATGGCAGTAGAGGAGGGACTAAGGGAAATATAAGCCAAAGTAAAGGAGTAGGATACAAATTATGAGCTATTAAGAGGTTTGCACACAGATTCATAGTCTAGTGGGCAAGGGAAGGCGATCATTGGAGTAGCTATCATGCAGAAAAATTTCTCCAATTTCATAGATGGTTTGACATAAATAACTTTTGGTCATCAGAACAGAGTCTTCAAACTTCAGAAGCTTGGTGGATGTGTGCAGATGACCATGGAAGATTTAAAAGATTGATTGGGTGTTGTCAAAGATCTAGCACGAGAACATGCTAAATGGCTCTTGATATACACTAATGTATACATCCGTAGGCATGAAGAGTTAATCCCAATCATTGTAGCTAGTAAGGCCTATGAGACAAAAGCAGAAAAGGGAAAGAAGGTGAAGTGATTCATATTTTGCCCCTTTCTATATTTCGATGTAATAATTGTAATCGACAAATTGGCTCCTTGCCATTTGTCATTTTTGAAGGAGATGAACCGATTGAACTTCTTTTGTAACGGTCATCTCAGAATTCTATATGTATGAATTTGAAAGATTAATAAAGGGTCAACTAATTTTTGGTATGAGGTACTTGATGTTCAAGAGTCAATTGAATGATATTTTTTATCAATTATTTTCTGTCCCAGTCTATCAACTGTTAGTGGTTATCTGCTCTTTATCTGGATTAAAATTAGGAAAGAAAAGAGCTTCCTTCCCTTATTTTGAGACATCAAACCAAACATGATAAGTACTATCATCATAGGTTCAAAAGAGATCTTTTAAGTATTTTTTTGCAAACTAGTTTTCCTTTCTCTACATTTCAATTTCAAGTGAATTCAATTTAGTAACAATTAATACACAATTTAAAATTATTCAATCTTATGTGTTCATAGGATATGTGAATTTATAAACTTAGTTAATACTAGGAAATCATTTCTTGCTTGAGTTAAATCTTGTGTAGTTTTGGCTCAATTTACCTCTCCTATTCTTGGGTTAAATACATACCTTTTTAGATTTAGGAACAAAAAAAATTCATTGCAAATCCACAATAGGGAGTTGTACCTAATAATTTAGAGGGAAGTTAGTTTTCTTAGAAGTAACTTTTCAACTATTGTAATCAGATATTGTTTAGAAATTAGGGCATCTGAGAGTCAAAATCGAAAAGAAAAAAATTATTTACCAACAAGTTTTAATGGTTCAAGATGTTAGAAAATGTTACAACTATAAGATTGGAAGTATTGGAGATGTGAAGATCAGACAAGCATATGATAGACTGTGTGAAAACGAGGTATTAAGGGAAGAATTTAAGATTTTAGAGAAGAAACGGTTAACTCGTGCCCTAGATTTCTTGAATATTTTCAAAATTAAATGGATTAGGATTGTATTGAGCATAATTCATGATAGTTCACTTTGGTTAGACAATGGGCCAATTAGAATCACCAAAAGAATAATCCATACAGGAACATGGTATCCAACGCTAGATTAGCCTAAGCCTTTAAGGAGAAATTCAAAAAAGGTTATTGAGAAGAATATAAGGGATATGTGGAATAAGAGAGGAATGACTATTGACACCATCATAGATTCTCTAATAGATTTTGCAATAAGGGTAGTTGCAAACAAGTTTTACCAATCAAGTAGATTGAATAGTGTGCCCTGCATTGTAGTGGATGTGGGTTACAAAATTGTCAAGAAGGATCATGCATATGATCTTGCAGGGCTACAACTACAATAGTTAATTGAAAACCTAGGAGCAATAAGAAAAACAAAGAGTGCTCATTGTAAATTTAGTTCTATTTTGAGATGTATTTTCTTTTATGCTCAAAATACATTTCCTACATTTGGCACTATGGCATGGAAAACAAATAGGTCAGTGGTAGTACAAATAGGAGAGTTCATTGAATAGCTAGGTGAAAATTTTGAATTTGTAATGACCAGTTACTTTTAGGACTTTAAGCAATCTATGAAGAAAAGATTGAGAATTCCAGTATCATTAGTGGAAAAACATTATGATGATGTTTGTTTCCTAGTTGATGCTAAATATACATTTTTTCAAGCAACAACTCCAAGGGTAAGATGTCTAAGGTGATTAGGCTATGAAATGAATGTAGATGAGACCTCTACAACAATAACAACATTACTTACTGAAAATATAGATAAAGATGCCAAAGCATTTGGTAATTATGAGATGGCCAAATCTTAAATTACCATGGAACTAAAGACCACCTCTATTATAAAGAAGAAGGATAAGTTGGTGAAGAAATCAAAAGCTAAATTTGGTGAAGGTGCCAAGCAGAAAGAGGATGAAGAGGAAGAGGATGAAGAGGAAGAAGACAGCCAAACCCAAGCACCACTTTCACTAACACAAGGAATGGGAGAAGATCAAAAAGTGAAAGAGACAAAAATTGCAGAAGGTGTCGAGGAAGCACCTACTCCTACTGATCAAAAGAAGAGAAAGGCTATGGCTCAATCGGTGTCAAGGTCTGAGAAGACTACTAAACCAAGCCAACCCAAACCTACAACACCTACCACAAGGGCTAGTACACGTGTCATTGCACAAAAGACAAAAGAAAAGATTAAACCTATAGAGCAAGAAGAAGGAGCGAAGAAAAGACTAAGGAGAAAATACATTGCTCAATCTGAATCTGATAAGGAAAGAATAGAATCATATGATAACAACTAATTTCAAGTGGTGAGTCACAATCCAGCTTTAGATTTAGACAATCTATGTGAGAATGTTAGAAATAATACAGATTTGCCAAGATTATCTCACATTGATTTTGATAACCTTCGAAAAGTTGAGAAGAATCAAGTGGAGGCAATATATGTCATGATGGAAAATTTTAAGAAAGCCCCACTAGAGATTCCTAACTCTATGCCTAAAAGCTTATATGAAAGAGTTGATCAAAAATGACATTATTGTTTAAATTTAGAAAGGCAAATAAGGGAGTCATCACTTGCTCAAGTTATACCTGTACTCATTAAAGGACAAATTGCTAAGGTCATGAAGAAATATGCAGTTAGATTTGTACCCAAATATAGAGCCTTCAGCATATTGAAAAACAATATTGAAGATGTTGTGAAGAAGTCCACACAGATGTGGAAGGTCACATATGGATTAGCTATAATGAAAGTAGGTGAACAAGAGCCTATAGAGGTTAAAGATGATGAAGAAGATGACAACAGTGAAGACATAGTTGAGGGAGGAACTAAAATGCATGTAGATGACTAGGCAACAACTAAAGTAGAGCAACAAAAAGAACATAGTGTACAAGATACACAATTGCTAGATCTCAACCCTCAACAAATAACAAGTGTAAAAACTAAAATAGTAATAGTAAAGGATGTTTTTGATCTCACTACTTAGAACATCAACCACCTAATAAAGGAATATTTGAAAAAGATACTTGATCAATCTACACTGCAGGCGAAATTGTGTCATAATTCTATATTAGTGAGTGTAGATGAAATTTAGAAAACAATGACTACCACTACAAGGGAAGAGGTGAAAACACAAAAACCACCTACCATCACCCCTCAAGTCACTAATGTACAACCTTTAGACAAAATACCAAAAATTACATCGAAAAAGGTTGATACAATTGAAGGAGATCAAGTGGAAACTCAAGCCACTACTAATACACAAAGTCAAACATGTCAGATGATTTATCTGCATCTCTAGTACAAGTACAAGGTGCAATTCAAGGCATTGTGGCAGAAAAAGACAAGCCTAAAGAGACTGAGTTGACACTAAAGCTGAAGGAGAAAGTAACCATTCAAGCCCAGGTAACTTTACCAAAATATGGCACTCCTTCCAGTCACACTCTTCAGAGGCCGAGCATAGATGCAACACCTTTGTAATTTTTAGTGTTGAGTCCAAGTTCATCAATGGGACAAGAGGTAGTAACATATGCAAATGTAAGCTTGGATGAAGAGATTATTCTACCAAAGTATGATTATGACACAATAACAATAGAGCAGATGGGTATACTACAAGAAGCCCTAGCCAGAAAGAAACATCATGAACTGCTTAGAAAGGAGCATAGGCAGAAGTAAGCTTTGCTAGATATTAAAGTCATCTTCCTAAATGCATGTAGTATGCCTATTCTAGATGAAACCAAGTCACTAATTGAAAAAATGACAAATATATTGGAAAATGTAAGTGATGCATACCTTGATACCAATACCAAATTATTAGAATAGTTTGAAAACAAATTTCAAAGTAAAGTGAATGAGAAAATAGAAGGAGACATAGCACTTACACAAGTTGCATTGGCAACTAAGGTAAAAAGTGTGAAGAAGGTACTTGAGAACATTTTCTCACTATACACAAAACTGTGCAACCCCACACTCTTCACAAAAGAGACAAGGAATCCCATCTTGAGCTTGGAGAGTAACATGTAGTCATCTAGAGCTAAATTGCCTATGACTCCAGCTCAAAGTGAAAAACATTTTAGAGCTTTATTGCAAACATAGAGTCAGTTAGAAACATTATTTGTAGAAGAAGCCAACATAAGGGCCAAACTAATCATCATACAAATAAATTTGACTCCTCACATGGAGATTTTGCACAAGGAGTTAGGCTATGCAAAAATTCTTATGAAAAAAGATCCCAATCTTTCTATATTAGATGACCTAGCCCACCTTGCTGATGAGTTGGCCATCCAAATTAATTCTTTGGATGTAGCATGTGAAAATTGGGATGTAGCTCTTAAGAGTATACTAGAGGTCCATAAATATTTTTTAAACAAACACACTATCAATGTATAGCCCATTGACATAACTGTCAAATAGGGGGAGAAAGAAAAATAAAATGAGCTAATCAAGGGGGGTTCCAAAGAAAGAGAAAGTTAGTTTAAACATAAGGAGAGAAAGAGAGTTAAGCCAAAATAGACTAAGAGCATGGGGGAGCAAGCAAAGAACAACACAAACAACATGAAATGAAAGAATATCAATTGAGACCTAGCATGAAGTGAAAGAGTATAAGTTGAGACCCATCTATTCATCAAGAGTAAGATTTTGAGTACAAAACAGATCAATCACCTCAATGGAGTTATCAAATTTTGAGGTATAAGTTATTGCAAAATTTTGATATTTAAATTTTTTGAATAGTAGTCAAATAAGAGATATGTTATGTTCGTAAGAATAAGGATATCAATGCATGACCAAGTGTTTTTGACACTCATGTCAAAGGGGGAGATTGTTGATCTCAAATTGGTTTTGACAAGTGAGTGTCTATAAACTTAAGTCATTTACTTAGTTCATATCAAAAAAGTAGTACATGCCCAGTAAAACATGTATAAGATATAGCATGTCGAGTCCACATTGAGTGTTGAGCCACTCATGTGCCAAGTCACTCAAGTGCTAAGTAGACAATGTATGCCGAGTGATTCAGGAGGTAAGAAACCAGTGCATGTTGAGTCACAATATAGAAATAAATATATGCCGAGTAACATAGTTTTGACATAGTTGTTTGTAATGACACAAACTACTATGTAAACCATTTTTGAGCCAACTTATAGATTGAATTACAATATTTTGGAGATAAGGATGAATCTTAAGTTGGAATCCCTATGAAGGTCATGCATTCAATCAAATAAAGGGAAGGTTTAAGTGGAAAAATAGATGAATCACAACTATTGATTCATACCTAATCTTAAGTCACCTAAGTCTTCTTAAGCAGGACAAACCCTAAACTTTCTAGTGTAATGTGAAAGGAGAGAAGAGAGAAGTTTGCATGCCTAAACAAAACATTCATGGTGGCTAAGGAATTGTGAATTGAAATTGCATGTCAGAATTAGTTAAAGGAGAACATAGGAAGGGAATAATATACAATACAAATACATTTGATCAAGAAGGATCAAGAATATATCAGTTTGGAGGTGATCTATCATCAAGAAATAGAGTGCTAGCCACAGGATCAATGCTGAGTCATTCTAACAAGTGAATCAGTTAAATCTCTTAACTGAGTACTCCTAACAGGCTGTATTTAATTCCTCTAACAAGGTGTTTACTTAATTGTGAGTTAAAGTCCTTTAACAAGGAACACTTCTAACAAGGTGTTGCAATCCTTTAATAGGGTGAGACCTAATAGTCTTTGTAAGCTTTTAATAGGGTAGATCTTTCACATGATGGATCATGTTTCATGATCAAACATTGTAAACTTTATTGGATAAACTTTATTATTGTAGTAGTGAAGATTTAGGTGTCATCCCGACCCGAATTTTACCTTCTCATTTGAGGGTTTTTGGGTAATCATATATGGTGTCATATATATGTGTGAATGCTCACTTGTTTACATGATTTAGATGTACATGCTTTACATGGTATTTTTAGTTTATTTATTGAATGTATGAGATGGATGTGTGGTGAATGTTTTATGGGTCAAAGTTTAAACTACTGACTCACCCCCCCCAAAGTTTACCTTTCCTATTGTAATTCCAACATTGGGAGTTTATCTTGTGAAGATGTGAAGCAAAATTGAAGGTCAAGAAGAAGATAGAGTGAACATTCTACACAAACAATCTACTGTAACTAATGAGAATGTAATATTCTACGCGGTGGTCATCACAACTGGGAAAAATTTGAATAAGTTGTATTGCTCTATACTTGTCAACTTCCTTATTAACACATGTATGTTCAGTAAGTATAACTAGCATCCATATAACCAAGGTATTTTTTAGTGGCTAATATTCACAAATTAGCTAATTTTAGATTTTTTTGGATAGTAATTTGGCTAATAATTTAAGATTTGATACAACCTAAATTGCCATAGTTTTATAAAATTTAGTTCTAGAATATTTTAAGTTGCTAAATAATTTATTTTATTGAAAAATTTAAACTTAAATATTTGCCACAATGTTCATTACATGATTAGATTTGAGTCACCTAAATATAATATATTATTGGAGAAATTAAATTTATCTAACCAATAATTATCATAATTATTAGTTACATTAGGGATATAACACCAATATTTAGTTTTTAATACTTATTTAAAGTCTATGTAACAATCCTCATAGAATTCCACTAGGTAAAAAAATGTTCAATTTTGATTTTTAATAGTCTATGGTGATTAATGGACTTCCTATTATTATTGAGATTTGTCAATATTTTATACAAAAAAAGTTATGTTTCAAAAATAATCACCAATATTAACCATATTTAGAATAAAAAATTGAGAGATTCGCCAACAGAAATAATTTTTTTTTTTCAAAATAATGAAAGATTCACAAATATTTTATATCTTTTTTTGGAGGCAGATTTCTTAAAGTTTACCTTGCATATAACTGAATTCAAAGATATTGAGTTTCTTAGGAGATAGTATCGGTTTCTAGTAATTATATTAGAGAAGTTTATTGTATGCAAAGAAGGATTGTTGCAATTAAAGACACAGGATGTTCAAGTGCAAAAGAACAAGGACTCATAAGTAGTAATGGCTTCTAGATTTTGATAAGGTGTTATTCTACTTGAATGTTTAAATATCAGAGTTTTGGATAAATTTGTATATAATTAATTCAAACATTCAAAGTTTGTTATTCAAGATAATGCATATGAATGATGTCTATCATAGACAGTAAGACAAATAAATGAAACTAAAGGATCTATTCAAAAATTTTAACAGACTTAAGATCTCTATATGTTAAACTGAGATTTATATTCAAAAATATATTCTAGAAATCTTGGAATTTTATAGTGGTATCAGTGCTTTCAATCCTGCCAACTTGTGGGTACAACTACAAATATGCCAAAAGGAAATTATAATTTCCATAATACCAAGGTCAAAGAACATAAACTATTAGAATCATCTAGTTCCTCTATACTCATCGACATTGCAAATAGTCATATTGAGTTAGACGAGGAAATACGTTTTGGAAGCAATATGGGTGACACAAATAAGACCAAGGACCTTGTAACTGCATTACTTAGAAGTCAACAAGATATGCAAAATAATGTAAATTGTATGGAAAACTTGATGGCAAAATTCATGAATAATAATAGGAACCAAAATCAAAATAATGCAAGGGAAATGGGTGAACTAGAGAATCAATTAGTAAATGGATAACCTAAGAGTTCAACTTCAGAAAGACCCCTAATGGAAAACTTTACTCCTAGAAATCCATAGCTTGAAAGTGAACCTACCATTAGGGAACTCCAGGAAGAGGTCTATTAGGATTGGGTACAAGCAGGCAATAAATTCAAAGAATCAATGACTATTAGAGAATATTTGGATGTCAAAATGAAACATAAGAATAAGGGGCAAATGGGGTATAATAATGAATTGAGAATGAAGATTGGTAAAATACCATTCCTTATTTCAATGGGTCAGCTAAAACCACTGCCAGAGCTTGGGTACAAAAATTTGACATGTATTTACAATTAAACCCAATGATGGAGGATGAAACCATCAAATATGCAAAATTACACCTAGAGGGAATTTCCCATGAATGGCAGCATCATGGACAACTTACATTAGGCCATAGTTAGATTAACAACTATGTTGTTTTCACAGAAAGACTTATTGACAGGTTTGATTCTAACGATCCTAAACTCCATCTCAAAGATCTGACTCTGTTTAGACAAATAGGTACAGTGAAAAATATATTTTTGAATTTGAAAAATTAGTAGTATCAGTAAAAAAAATATTTGAGAGACAAAATTGGTATTTATAGATGGATTATCTTATACTATCAAAGGGTGGGCTAAGTCCTTAAATCCACCTTCCTTATAGTCAGCCATAAAAAGGGCTAGAGAATTGGAACCCCCTTCTAAAGGAAATATATTTAACAAGGGATCATGCTTTAAGCCAGATTTTGATAAAAACCCTTTTCCAAAAAACACACCACCTAGAAACAAATTAGAAAAGGAAGAACATGATGAAATTAAAAGAAAAAAATTGTGTTTCAGTTGTAAAGAATCTTGGGCACCAAGTCATAGATGTTTGGGAAAAAGAAAAATTCATTACATTGAAGTAGTATCAGATAATGCAGATGAGGAAACCATAGATCTAAATTAGGAACAAGATTTGAAAACTACAAGATAGGTTTAAGAAGATCTACCAAGAAAGGGTGAAATATGAACAATGACCGAGACTCAACATTTTAACATTTTTAGAGTAAGAGGTGTTTTACAAGGGAAATGAGTCATTGTTATGATAGAAAATGGTGCTACACATAATTTCACTGATACTACCCTTGTTAAGAAATGTGGTTTACATATAGTGGAACATGCAGGTTTTGGTGTCCGAGTATTAAGTGGTACTACTTTAGTAAGAACACATAAGTTTTCATAATTAGGTATTACTCATGGTAATTATACAATTCCGATAATTTTTATGTAGTTGATTTGGCTAACTCTAATGTTATGTTGGACATCCAATGGTTGATAACTTTGGATAAATATTCATAGATCTTCAAACATTTCAAATTGTCTTTCAAAATTAATGGAAAAAAGGTAATTCTTAGAGGAATGGTGAATGGAGGTCCCCAGGTCGTATATGCTAACGTAATGGAGGCCATTTTCCATCATGGTGATGTAGCATGGTCAGTACAATGCCTTATCTCTACTAAGGTGACATGTTTTGAATCTCAACATTATCAAGATGATTTATTGAAGATTTTAGATTCTCATAGTTTGGTTTTCAATGATATACCTCTAGGAGTTCCTCCAAATAAAGGGTTTGAATATACAATTGATTCGGAAGAAGGGACAAAGCCAATCATTACTACTCCCTACAGACATCCTAAGGCATTCAAAGATGAAATAGAGAAGGCCATTAAGGAGTTGCTAAATATGGGACATATCAGGCCCAATTCAAGTCCATTTGCCTCTTCAATAGTGTTGGTAAAAAATAAAGATGAGACTCTTCACATGCGTATAGATTACTATGCCCTTACTAAAAAGAATATTAAAAATAGGTATCTAATTCCTTGCATTGATGAACTATTAGATGAATTACATGGTGTGTTATATTTTTCTAAAATTGATTTAAGATCTAGATACCACCAAATTAAACTACAAGAACATGATACTCATGAAACTACTTTCCATTGTCATTATGGTCACTATGATTTTTTAGTCATGCCATTTGGACTAACAAATGCACCAACAACATTTCATTCTTCTATTAATCATTTTTTTAATAAATAACCGAGGAAGTTTTTATTGGTTTTCTTTGATGATATATTAATTTACAAGAAGACTTGGGAGGAACATTTGCACCATATTGTATGCCTAAAATGTGAGCACACTTCAATGAGTCATTATATTCAAGATTTCTCAAAATTGAGGTCTCGAATGGTGGCTCATAGCTCTCTATTCATGGAGCACAAGGGTTTGTAATAGAAGCCCTTAGTTTGACCTAGTTTGTGCCCATGCAAGTACACCATGAAACAAGAGATTCAAAGATTAAATATGTATGCAAATGGAGATAAAAACTAATCTATATGATAACAATGCAAAAAAATGTAAGAAAAAAAATGTAATAACAATACAATACTAATCTATTAAAACAAATATGGATCTAAGCTAACATGCAAATGTAAGGATGAAAACTCATGATGGAAGCCATGCATGCAAGACACAATAAGACAAGAAGATAGAAGTTCTCCACAAAAAGCTTTATTATTCAAACTCTTTCAAAAATCACTCTCCAAATCTACAATACAACAATAGCATAACAATGGATGTCTAAAATGAGGCGAAGGCTCTCCCTTATAAAGAAGATTAGATGATCAAGATTAAGAGGAAAAAAAGATTTAATCAAGGGTGGAGAAAGAATGATTTGTGTGAAATAAAGATCCACCAATGAGAAAATAGGAAAAGAATTAAATGGAGAAGAAAGTGGAAAGAGGAAAAAGATAACTCCCACATTAAGTGTAGAGACAACAAAAAATAGATTAATTTAATTTTTTATTTGTTTTATTTCCTTTTTCATCAAAAATAGATATTTAAGTGGAATTTTTATTTAATTAAAAGGGAGCAAGTTCTTTTAATTAAATAGGAAATATTTAATTAAATTAAAAGAGGGGTTTTTCTCTTAATTAATTAAATGTGGATGAATTATTTAATTAAAAGAGAGGTTTTCTTTTAATTAAATGGGGACTTATTTTATTTAATTAAAAGAAAGATTTTTTTAAAATTAAATAAGACTTAGGATAAAATGATCAACCTTTAAAAAAAATTTGAATTTGATCAAGGAAATTGATTTAAATTAATTTAATAAAATATTGCAAATCATTGATTCAAAAAATTTAATAAATTGATAAATTGAATAATGGGGGCCCATACTTTAGATGACCATTTTAGGGTGCATACATTTGCCCCTCTTTGACTAATGTGTGATCAATTTGGGAATACATGTAGTCAAAGAAAGAAATTAAAGTGTGAGTTCGATTTGGGATCACAAAACAACCCAGATGTGTGGTCGATTCGAGAACACATTAGGACAAAGAAAAAAAAAATTTTGACTTAAAAAAGTCGAAGATAAAATTGATAAAATCGAATCAAGGTATGAAGTTGATAGATACTGTCCCCTCATGATTGAAATCAAAATGAGATAGAGGAGAAACAATAAATTGATAAATTTGATCAAATTGAACAAATAATAAAGTTCTTGATGTAAGATGAAAGATATAAGAATCACAAAACTAAGGTAGATCATCAAGCGTGAAATATTATGCCCTAAAGGTGATTTAGAGGAAAAGAAGTGAGGAAAAAAAAATGGAAGATATGGAAAGAAATAGAAAGAAGAAAAGAAAATGCCCCAAAATTAATCAGCTATTTAAGATATAAATTTTGATTGAGATCACGAAAGAAGATAAGAAATGAAGATCAAAACATGACCATAGTTGATAAAAAGTCCACAATAAATGTGAAGGGAAAACCCTCTCAAACTCATAATGCAACTTACAAATGCAAACTATCATGAAGTCTAATAATGAAAGCTACATGAAAATGCAAAGGTGTACTTGCAAAAGAGAAACTATAACATAGGACTTTGTGTTCATCATTCATTAGAGAATGTAAAAGAACTTATTTTCATCATTGTGCTATTATTAACGGACATCAAAAAATCACACAATCATCACTAGTTACAAGTGCAACTATGAATATATGAATGTGATTTATATCAGATTGGAATGTGGAAAGATTCTAACATAAGCATCAAAGACATAAAAGTCAAGATGACTTCGATGTTAGCTTACCCAATTTAATGTAGCAAAATCATGCTCGTATCAAGGCATAGACGCCAAGATGACCATAAGAACGATTGTGCAAAAATAATCAAGGATGATGCCTCAAATCTCTTAAGTGTTTCAAGGGGACAACAAGAGACGCTATAGAGTTTCAAGACCACACCCACAAGCAGAAAATAAATAAAAACATGCCCCATGCCCCAAGTCCTCTAGCTATGCATCCCAGAGAGACTTATCAGACAAGGACACTCAACAAAATCAATAACAGTCAGCACACAAAGAAAAGATCATGACATAAGTCCAGCATTAAGTGTTGCATTTAAAAATATAAGTGTGTTAACTGATATTGAGTTCCAAGGATAAGGATCAAATTCTTGCAAGTAGGTAAGATCACATGATGAAACTAGGTAAGACCAAACCGATAAGTGTTGAGAAACACTCGATGTCAATGGTTGTATTGAAAAATACAATTGGGGTAGTGTTGAGAAATACCATTTGCGAGGTGTCCTAAAGACTAACGCATCCAAGAAACCAAAGCTAACGTAGTTATGCCCCCTAGACAAAGACCAATTCCAAACAAAGGCAACAAGGACAAGGCATGATGGAGAAAGGCCAAGTGTTGAGAACATGCGCTAAGAAATAGGGGTGCAAAGCCACTTGGATTTTTTCTTTTTTCTTTTATTTAAAAAAATAAAATTTCAAGACTTTTAATAATTTTTTTTTTGTATTTTTGCTACCAAGGCCCTTATTTTCAGGTTTTCACCAAGGCACTTTTTTTTTCCTTTTTTTCTTTTTGATTTTTTTTTTTGTATTTTTGGAATATATAATTTTTTGGAGATACATCAAAGTACCTATTGCTAGGTTGTCAATAAGATGATCATTTTTTGAGGACATTTTCCAATTTTTAAAAATTTCACAATATATCATTTAATTTTTTTTTTTAAAGATCAATAAATATGTACAAAGATGGCCCCAGACAGAATAGGCATCGAACTCTCAAGAAAGATCACATCGTGTAGTCCTAATGTCTAACAAGGTAGAGGACATGATGGAGCAACAAGCTAGTGGATATGATGGATAAGCAAGGAGTGTATGAAGCAAGTAAAAGTGATCTTCAAGGACTTACTCCTCAAGAGTACCCAAGCTAGGGAAAATTTGTTATGTAAAGTATATTTGAACAATAAATGGAAGGCTAAAATAGGATAATTCATGAAAGCATAATGTAAAAGTGGGAACGATGCAATCCAAAGGAGTAGACTTGTCAAGAGGCTTCATAGCATCACATTTTACTATTTTTATTAGATCAAGACCAAAGGGGCGAATGGGAAAGGGATAGCAAAAGACTAGAATGAATGGAGAAAAATAGATATGAAGACTAAACATGAAAGGAATGAAAACAAGATCATCATAAGATATCTCACAAGATAGTCAATTTTTTATGTATAGGTCAACTTTGTCAAGATCAAAGAGAGAAGAAAAAATGAATGAAAGGTGTAGAAGAACTATGCATGATGCCTAATTGTCAGGTTTTTTATCATGGTACTTACCCAAGGTGCCACAAGGGAGTGGTTTTCACCATAGGACGAATTTATTTCTCTTTACTTTTGTTACCAAGGTGCCTGATTACCAAGTTTTCACCAAGGCACATTTTCAAAATTTTCATTTTTTTTGTTTTTTTTTGTTGTGGGTGTGGAAGAAGTTAAGCTTTTAAGATAACACTCCTTGAAATTTTAAACCATGACATGCAAATGAGTTGAAATGATATGCTCAAAGATGTTGATAGGGAAAGGAAGATGGAAGACAAAAATGGAGGATATGGCTTCACGCAAAGTGAGTGAGATTGGAAAATGGAAATGAAGGCAAGATCAATGTCAACACACACCTTGAAGGGTGGCGAGAGGATGAACAAAAAATGAATGTAGGAATATGATAAGTAGAAAGAAGAAGTTGCAATTTAGGCACATGGAATGAAACAATTCTTTTGGAAGAAGATGAAGTGGAATTCTTTGGAAGCTTGAATGTCAACTTCAACATTAGACTCTCTCAAGAGAGACTTTGGAATCTATATATCTATAGGCCTATTTTCATTTCTTTTTGATGATTTAAAGATAATATCTTCAATGATGGATTTTGGAACCCACACTTGTCTTATAATTTTTTTCTTAGATATCTCTTTTGACTTTATGCCCCCATGTCGATTAGAGGAGACATGGTGGTCTTCTTTTTTATATGAATTCTTGAATTGCTTCTTTTTCTTGTATTGAACATTCAGATTACTTCCAAAAGACTTGGGACTTGTGGAAGAAGAAGGATGATATGACTAGTTTAGGTGAATGGGTGGATGAAAAGGATTCAAGGATATGCATCTATGTTGATCTTAAGGAAAGATAGGATAGGGAGGGATGTAAGGATCCAAGATGGATGGAGAATTAGGAGAGTTGGGAGAGGAAAGTGAAGGGACATAAAGACCCAAGATGGAAGGAAGATGTGAAGCATTTAGTATTGGTGGGGGAGGTTCAAGGATGGATGTGGAAGATGCAAAAGGGTAATCAATAAGTTCATCAACATCTATATGACAATCAAGGACATCAACGTTTTTAGAGTGATCATTAGAATTTTTGATAGGAACATGAACATCTTTAATAGGAACAACTTATTTGATAGGAGTACTTGAAGCTTGAGAAGACTTAGGAAGAGTAGAAAGTGGAAGGAAATATGGAGTGGTAGAATAAGAATATGGAAGACTTTGATCTCGACAAAGATCTTTGGATAACATAAGTGTAAAGTTTTTCTCTTTATTTTCAATAGGCTCAACACTATTTTGAATAACCTTAATGGAAGTATCATCTTTGGAAGGTGCAACTATATTAAGGTCATTTTTATTGTCAATAAGCTCAGTAGTGTAAGTAGTAGCTTGATCTTTCTTAGGAGAAGACTTAAGACATGGTGGAATGAATGAAGAAGGGAACAAAGGATCAAAAGAACCATGAAATGGACCACAGAAATCATGAAAATAATTGGATGACATGGAGGGTTCTTGATCTTGATTTTTCTTTATATTCTTTTCTTTATCATTTTTAGAGTCCTCTTGACATGAAGCCACTCCTAAGGAGAAAGAAGCATGTTGGAATTGCATGGAGGACTTTGGAACAGATGATGAAGGACTAGCTGAAGTAGGCATTATAACACATGAAGGCTTAGAATCTTTAGGTTTAGCATTATCAAAAGTATTTTCTGCCAAGTGAAGGTTAGCTTGAGTTTCTTTAAGAGGTAGCCTTTGAGGATAACTATAGGGAACCACATGAAAAGTATTAGGATCTTTTTTGGATGAAGGATTGGTAGAAGATTTGAGAAACTTAGATTCTTTACGGGATGTATGGATAGTGGAGGAAGTAGAAGATGGAAGGGGAGCATCAGAAGACAAAGGTTCAACATTAACATGATCTTGCCCAAGAGTGTAATCTTTGTTTTCAGCATGAGGGTTTTGAGAAGAGAAAATCTTATGGCATTGATGTTTTATTTTAGTGGAAAAAAAAGCTTTCTCTTCCTCAAAAAATATAGATTTATCATTTAGGTATTGTTCATAAAATTTATCAATGTTTTTTTCAAGATTCGAGTCATATGTATTACCATCAATATCTATCAGTGACTCATCCCCTTTAAGCACAAGCATGGGACTAGGAGGACTTTTAGGACGTGTAGGAATATAATATTCATCATCATCATAATCATTATCACTATAGGAATTGTAGATAGGAATATCACAAGACTTTTCATGTTGTTCATTATGGTATGTCTCAATAAGAGGAATAAGACTCTTGGTAGAAGTAGAAGAAGAATGCTATTGTGAAGAAGAGGTAGGTGAAGACCTACATGAATAATATTTAGAAGAATCATGGTAAGACTTGGAATATGAAGAACATGAATGATATTTAGAAGAATCATGATAAGACTTGGAAGATGAGGAATGCAAATGAAATTTAGAAGAATCAAAGTAAGACTTCAAAGATGAAGAATGCTTGGAAGAAGGATATCGTAAGGTGATCTTGCGTATGATCCTAGCAAAGGTGTCTGATTTATCCATTTTTTATCATTTTTGTCACAATGTTAGCATCCATGTATCTATTGGAGTGACAACAATTTTTAAATTCAGCAAGAAAGTCAAGATCATCTTCTCTCAAGTGAGGATCCATAGTAAGACAGTTGAGATTCATGGTTCTAGAAGAGGAAGAATCAAGCATGGAAGAAGAGAAAGAATGAATAGAAGATGGTAGACTATATGATAATAGGAGGAAAAGAATCAAGAAGACATGAAGAAGAGGAAGAATGGAAATGGCAGATTAGAAAGACATGGAAGATGAAGAAGAAAGAAGACCAAGAGTCATTTTGGAAATTTTGATACCATTTGAGTTCATTTGAATATTGAGTAACATATAATAGCACTTATAACCAACATGAAAGAAAGGTACTAGTTGATAGGATAATCCTAAGAAACGTTGGTACCAAACTAGGATAGTAAAAGAACTCACTTGTCCAAAAGAGATGTGATAAGATAGAATTTTGCAATAGGCGTAAACCAACACTACTATAAAGGTGCCCAAAAGTTTGGGTGAATACCCTAACACATATGGACCAGGAGGATGATTTACTCAAATTATATATATATATATATATATATATAAAATTGAATTTTGATGAAAGTGGATGGACAAGAGATTACTAAGACTTCAAGCATAATATCAAAGAATCTAAGGTATATCTTTCTCAACAAGGTCTCTTGTGAAATTAATGATTACTAATTCAAGAGGTCATAGCACAATAACCCAAGGTGCAAAAAAGCTTCTAACAATGGGGTAAGTAGCCTAATCTGAACTGGATCAACTTAAAAAAATTGAAAATAATAGGACAAAAAAGTAGTTTGATTATAAAGTCTTGACTTAGGAACTCAGATTTTGTTCATTTTAAATATCCAACTAGGTGTATCAATAGATTTTTAATCATGAACAAGGCATGCAAGATAGCTATCAGGAATTTCAAAAAAATATCTTCAAACAATGAGCAAGGGATAAAGCAACCTTGCACATGAACAAGAATAGTGTTGTAGTATCAACCTAATCCCTAGAACCACTGCTATGTATGTTCTCATAATATTTTTTAATCATGCACATAGTCCTAGAAAATAAAATTTGGCAGCACTATGGTTCTTAGTAATGTTCAACTCTGCAACTTTTGCATCTAGAGTGGGCAAAATCTAATCCTGGTGCACTAGGGTTTTGGCATATTATGAGAATTTAATCAATAAAAAATATTGAGGAGATCTGACAGCCCAACAAAAGACTACACTTGTGAAGATTTTCCCCACAAGGACATTTATATAGCAGTTGCTACTATTATGTCAAAAATGGCTATTACAGCTTGAAGTTCTATCCATGTGGTTGACCCAATAAAAGGAATGTCCATTACAGTTAACCGTCTCTAATCAAGGAAGACTCACAAAGTTATAGCACATGGGGACTTGGTTTGGATTCAAGGGTTTTAAGTTTTTTATGTGCCCAAAAGGGAACAGAGCATACTTCTCTAGCCTCTTCACCTTACCCAAACATAGCAAACAAGATTCTTTGACACGTTAATTTGAAATCATCTCACCAACTATTTGAAAAATCTAACAACAAGCACCACTAATCTCAAAAGAGAAAGGACTAATGAATGTTGAGGACAAATCCAAGCAGAATAGCGAGATAATAACAAATATTCTTCCCTATCTACAAGGGGATCCTTAATCAAGAGGAGCTTCACATGTAAAGCAATTGAATGAATCTTAGTCTCTCAAGATCTCCCAAATAGTGTTCATAGGACCTAATTACTATGTGAAATATAGATGTGTGAAAGAAAATCTAGATCCAATTTTAAAACACCAAATAAAGTGTGAATCTATGAAAGTATATAAAAGAACTCAAACCAAATACATAAGATGTTCATTTTAGCTCCAAATCCAAATGTTATAGAGATTAAAAAGAATACTTGGTAATACTTGCAATGCATCTTTTCTTTGTTGTATCTTTCATTTACACTTGAACGTTTGCTCACAATGAACAAAGAAACAAGCAAAACAAGCAAACACAAGATATGCAATATATATCCAAGTTATGCACAACTAGGGTTAGATCTAAAATTTTTATTTTTTAAGAGTGATAATAATCAGAAAATGACCAAAATAAAATCTAAAATCATGCATTGATCCATTGTAAAAATTAAATGCCCTTTTTAAAATTAATTTTTGACCTAGTCATAAAGATTGAACCTATATGATATGAATTCAGATCTAAAACCCTAAATGCAAAAAATAGACCCCTATAAAAAAATTAGAGAGCTTTCCAAAAATGTCAGTATTTTGAAAAGATCTTTTAATTTGAATCTTAGGGAACCATTTTATCAAAACAGACCAGTTTTTGTAAATCGAATTATTGAGCCCTAATATGATCTTTAAAATCAAAATACAAAGAAAAAACTCTATTTAGAATTCAAAGATCTTTCCAAAAATGCAAGTTTTTCTAAAAAAATGTGCTAATTTTCTCCCAAAAATGATTTTTCATGAAAAATCAAGGAAAAATCATAAAAAATTGAAATTATCTCAGAAAATCTAAAAATTGGACCGAAGCTTCCTTGATATGCCACCATCGTACTAAAATATTTTTAGATTAAAATACACAATTGTTTGGAAGATATGATAAAATCTTTCAAATTTAGGATTTTTCTTTTCTCCAACAAATTAGTACAAGGGGGTTAGATCCAAAAATATTCAAAACTAGAATGTAAAGGTGGGTTGCCCCATGGTGGGTGCCAAAAATGTGGGCACACTTCTATGAGTCATTCTATTCAAGATTGCTCAAAAATGAGGTTTCGAATGGCGGCTCATAGCTCTCTATTCATGGAGTGCAATAGTTTGTAATGGAAGCCCTCAGTTTGACCTAGTTTGTGCCTATGCAAGTACACCATGAAACAAGATATCCAAGGACCCAATTGTTAGAATTCTTTAGAATAAATGAGAGGGGGGGGGGGGGGGGGTGAATCAATTATTCAAGGTCCAAATGCCCTAATAATACTTTTTCTGTACTTTTAATAAATCCAAACACTTTTCATCAATCCAAACTCAAATCAACCATATTAATAAGTTACAGTAAATCAATATGCAGAAATAAAGCATTCATGATCAACACATGACACAATGATTTATGTGGAAACCCAATTTGGAAAAAATCACCAGTAACATGCTACTTGATTCTCACTCTTCTAAAGTGATGCCCTATTAAAAGCCTGCCCTGTTAAAAGCTTACAACACACTGTTAAATGTGACCTTGTTAGAGGATTTCACCAAACTGTTAGGAATGGGCCTGGTTAAAGGACTTTGGAACATTCACTTGGAATGTCACCCTGTTAAAGGATTTATCTCATGGCTATCAAACCAACTTAAGTCCATAGGATTTAAACTAACTGTTACAATTGCTAGAAAGTAACAATAATGACCTTTTGATCTGATATAACTTACAACATATTTTGAAGATTTTAGATCACACTTTCAGTTCAATCCTTATGCTTGGCTTCAATCACTTCAGCTTTGATTGCTTGTCTTCTTATCAAGCTTCGTCTCCTTTAGTCTTCTTACTCATCATGCCAGTGCATCCATATCTGGGGTATTCTTATTGAAACAGAGTAACTATGCTCTCTCTCTCCTTCTTAGCACCTCCTTTAGCATTTTATGCTTTCATGCTTGACCGCCTCACTCTCTTACTATATTTTCCATGAACTTATATCTCCTTAAATAGAAATCTGATTTTTTCCTTTGCCGCTCAATTCTCCTTCTCCAATTTTAGGGTTTCAAAATGTAATAAGTAGGATACAATGTATCTACCTCATATCTTGTTTTCATCTAGAAACTTCGTCAGTTGTATCCTTAAAATGTTTTACATGGTGTTCTGTGCCACCAGTCCATCATTTTTATCTTCCATTTAATTTACAAACTTTTAGATAACAACCTTGTCAGCTTAGATCTGGCGAATCTTCGATTTTCAAAATAATGCAGCAACTCAGCATTATTGTTTTTACTTGTGCTCGACATCTCTATGTTACTCGACACTATTGGTTTTACTAGTGCTCGACATCTCTGTGTTACTTGGCACTATTGGTTTTACTGGTGCTCAGCATCTCTGTGTTACTCGGCACTATTGGTTTTACTGGTGCTCGACATCTCTATGTTACTCGACACCTAATATCACTCAGCACTTGATATCACTCGGCACTTGATATTGATCTTGCTCAACTTCAACTAGGAATCTGCTTGGTTTCAACTAGGAATCTGCTCGGCTCCTACTGTCTAATGAACTTTTAGTTAGACTTTACAGATGTCTTAGCTAAAAATCTTACATCTTTTGATATGTTTTAGTGTGCCCATTCTTTGTGTCTTATAGTATGTCATCAACACACTTTTTCATCAATAGCTTAGCTGATCCTTGTACTTCATTACAACATCATAACTTCAACCTTTCTCTTGGTGTACTAGTTACATCTTATTGATTACCACCTCCTTGTCAATCAACTAATTGATAGTATTTGGATCACTAAAGAAATTGTCATTCCTGTAAATAACAAGTTTGACATCAATGACAAAACAATGATTGAGAATATTCTTTACCATTTCCATATATCATTCCAACAACTTTCTTCATGATCTTTTCAATCATTTCCAACAATCTCCCTCTTTGGCATTGATGGAAAACCAAACTGATCAATTGATCGACTTAGTTACCACAAAGATTGTATACGTTATCTGCTACTGAATCTACTAGCTTCATCTTTACTAGCTAATCTCATATATCTCCCTCTTTCATATATATTTCCCTCTTGCTTTGTATTGATTAGGTTTCACATTTCTCCCTCTTTGACATAAATGCCAAAGATGTAGCATCTTTATTATGCAAAATATGAGCTTTGGCTTCTTGTTGTTTTCTCCCTCTGTCACCATGCTTGTGACTGATTTGGAGTTTCTACTCCTGCAGTGATCCTCTACATCATTCTTTTGATATTTCAATGATTCATTGCTGGTGATGCAGGGCAACTTCCTTGTTGCTTTAAATTGTTTGAGTTAGGGGTATTACCCCCAACTTGCCTCTAAGATATTCATAAGCATCCTTTGGCAACGGTTTGGTGAAGATATCTGCAGTTTGTTCTTTTATGTGAATGTATTCCAACTTCACTTGTTTGTCTTCTACCAGTTCTCTAACATAATGACACTTGATTACGATGTGCTTGGTTTTTGCATGCATTAGTGGATTTTTAGATATGTTTATAGCACTTGTGTTATCACAATACAATATCACAGGTTTTTTTACCTCTTCTTTCATTCTTTCTAATAGATGTGTCAGCCACACAATGTTTGTGCAATTGACTGCTGCTGCCACATATTTTGACTCTGCAGTGGACTAAGATGTGCATGTTTGTTTCTTGCTAGTCTAGGTAACTAGCCTTTTGCCTAGAAATAATGCACCTCCACTTGTGCTTTTTCTATCATCAATGTTGCCTCCCCAATTTGCATCTGTATATGCATTGAGCTCAAATTTTCTATTCTTTTTGTAGTATAGATCAAAGTTATCAGTTCCTTTAAGATATCTCATTATCCTTTTTACTGCTATGAGATGATTTTTTTTAGGATTAGCAGAGAATCTAGCCACTATTCCAAATGCTAATGTTATGTCTGGCCTACTATGTACAACATATTGTAGTTTTCTAATCATGGATCTGTACATTGTTTGATTGACTTCAGCTGATTCATCATTTTTGGACAGCTTATTTCCTGTTGCCATTGGTGTGCTGACCGGTTTGGACTCCTCTAATCCGAATGTTGTAAGAGTCTCTTTGATGTATTTTGATTGTGTCACAAATATACCATGTTTGGGTTGATGTACTTGCAATCCAACAAAGAATTTGATTTCTCCAAACATAGACATCTCAAATTCATGTTTCACTTTTTCAACAAAGCCTTTGCAAAGCACTTCCTTTCCACCAAACACTATGTCATCCACAAAGATTTCAGATACAATAATGTCTTTACCTTCTTCTGCTTTGATGTACATGTTGCTGTTATCATCAGTTTTTTCAAATCTTATTTGTATTAGATACTTGTGAAGTCTCTCATACCATGCTCTAGGTGCTTGTTTCAAACCATAGAGTGCTTTATGTAGCTTACAAACCATATCCCTATTGTTTTCATCAACAAATCCTTTTGGTTGTTCAATGTAGACTTCTTGTTCTAGTATACCATTTAAAAAAGTAGATTTTACATCCATCTGATAGACTTTAAAATCTTTATATGCAACATATGCAAGTAAAGTTCTTACTCCTTCCATTCTAGCAACAGGGGCAAATGTTTCTCCATAGTCTATTCCTTCTTCTTGAGCATAACCCTTACATACTAGTCTAGCTTTTTTTTAAGTAATCTCACCATTCTCATCCAGCTTGTTTCTGAATACCCACTTGGTGCCAATCACATTCTTGTCAACTGGTCTGGGAACCAGACTCCAGATTTTGTTCTTCTTTATTTGATCAATCTCTTCTTCCATAGCTTTGTACTAGTCATCATCTTGTAGTGCACCATATACTGTCTTAGGTTCAGAGTTGTTGATTAGACATGATTTATGTCTTAGTCTGTTCCTTGTCATTGTTCTTGCATCTTTGTCACCAATTATCTGTTCAACAATGTGATGTCTTTTTACATATTTGGATAATCTTGGTTCTGTCCTTGTTTCCATGTTTGATATTTCTAATTCAAGGTCACTATGTACTAAGTTTTCAGGTTGTTCTATGTCTCTTTCATTTGTACTGATTTTAGAATCAGATTATGCATTTTCTTCATTCTGCAACTCGACTTTTGAATGCAACTCAGCATTCACTGGTTGTGAGTCGGCTGAAACTGAAACTTGTTGTTGAGTTTCAATTTGATCGACATCATCTTCATCAGTCATTCCTTCATAAGAATAAAAAAAATTCTTTATTCATCCATTCTTTTTGGTTCTTTAGCTTGGACTTCTATATGTTCATCAAAGTTTACATTTGCACTTTCCACAATTTTATTAGTGTTAGTATTCAAACACTTGTATGCCTTACTTCTAGTGGAATAACCAAGGAATATGCCTTCATCGCTTTTTGCTTCAAATTTTCCATTTCTAGCATCTTTAAGGATAAAATATTTGCAACCAAATACTTTGAAATGTTTTACATTGGGTGAGTGACCATACCATAATTCAAAAGGTGTAGTATTTATACCTTTCTTGACTTGTACTCGGTTCAGTGTATGAACAGCTACACTTATAGCTTCTCTCTAGTATTTTAGAGCAATAGTCTTTTCCATCATTAATGTTCTGGCACAGTCAATCACAGATCTATTTCTTCTTTCAACAATTCCATTCTGTGGGGGAGTTCTTGGAGCTGACATTTGTCTTTTGATTCCTTTATCATTACAAAATATCTCGAATTCATTTGATGTGAATTCACCACCTCTGTCTGATCTTAAGCATTACAAGCTTTTTCCTGTTTCTTTTTAAACTCTAGCCACATACCACTTAAACATTTGAAAAACATCAGATTATTGTTTTAAGAACATAATAGTCATTATCTTGGAATAGTCATCAACAAACAACATTATGTATTTATCTCCTCTATAGCTTTGCACTTCCATTGGACCACATAAGTCAGTATGAACTAGTTCAAGTACTTCTTTGGATGTATAGTTTTTGCTTTTGAAACTTGACTTTATCATCTTTCCTAGCTGACATTGTTTGCACATAATATTATCAGGCTTCTTCAATTTTGGTAAACCTCTGACTTTCTTCATTTTACTGATCTTGACCAGATTGTCAAAGTTGACATGACATAATCTTCTATGCCATAACCATTCATCATCAAATTTTGTAATAAAACAAGAAACATCATCCATATCAAGGTAAAATAGATTACTCCTTGTTTTTCCTATCAGTTTACCATCAGTATCATAGATTTTTGCAGTTTTGTTTCCAAATTCTACTTTGCATCTTATATTGCCTAACTGTGAGACACTCAACAAATTGTAGTTTAATCCTTCAACATAGTATGCATTATCATATGAAATTTGTTCTATGAGTTTAATGGAACCTTTTCCTTTGATTTGACATGGGGCATCATTACCAAATCTAACACTATTTCCATCATACTGAGTAAAGTTAACAAACTTACTTTTGTCTCCTGTCATGTGATGTGAGCATCCACTGTCTATGATCCACCTGTCATTCTTGTTCATACATGTTACCAATGCTATGGGCTCTTCTTCATCAGATTGATCCTTCATGGCTACATAAACAACTTCATCATCATTGTCATCAAAATTTTCTTCAACAATATAACACTTCTTACCTTTTTCTTTGTAATCTCTCTTGTCATCATCTCTTCTGAATTTGTTTTTGTTGCCTTCCTTGTAATCCTTTTTCTATGGACACCTGGCAGCAATATGACCTACTTCATTGCAATTGAAATGAATGATAGGCATCTTACCTTTGAATTTTTCTTTTCCTCTGTGAAATCTTCTAGCAAGCAATGCTTCCAATTGTTCCACATCTTTCTCATCAGTGCTATTGTCACTGGATACATACTTCATTTTTCTTCCTTTCTTTGATTTCACCTGTTTAGCATCTTTTAGTGATAACTTAGCCTTAAAGGAAGATTCAACATTCTCTGGTCTGTAGTTGTCAAAATTAGATAACTCAAAAGCAGTGAGTCTACCTATTATACCTTCAAAACTTAGATTGTTTCCTGGTATACATCTTAGTTCTTTTATTGCCGATACTCTAATAGCATAGATAGGGAGCAAGGTTCTTAAGAACTTACTATTAACAGTATCTTCATCTAGTTGACCACTTAAGCATCTTATTGCACTTACCACTTCTTTTATTCTTGCGCCATACTGAGCAACATTCTCATTTTCTTCCATTTTCATATCAAACTTTCCTCTGAGACTTTCCCTTTTTACTCTTTGTACATTATGATCTCCTCCATAGATGTCTGATAGGGCTTTCCACATTTTGAATGCAGTGTCACATCCTTTGATATCATCAAATTCAGCATAGTTGAGTGCAGAGGCAATCTCCAGCATTGTCTGATTGTGTTCCTACTTATTTTTCATGTCTTCTGCAGTAAGAGTACCAGTTGGATCTACATGTTCAATGACAATTGAATTTTGGGCATAATCTCCTATGGATCCAAGATGTAGCTTCATCAAACTTTTCCATGCAACAAAGTTGTCTTTGTTGAGCTTGGAAACTTCTCCCTTAGGAATTTTGATCTTTTCTGCTTATATTTCCTTTAAACTGAATCAACAGTAAAGCTCTGATACCAATTGTTAGAATTATTTAGAATAACTGAGAGGGGGGGGGGGGGTGAATCAGTTATTCAAGGTCCAAATGCCTTAATAATACTTTTTTTGTACTTTTAATAAATCCAAACACTTTTCATCAATCCAAACTCAAATCAACCATATTAATAAGTTATAGTAAATCAATATGTAGAAATAAAGCATTCAGGATTAACACATGATACACTGATTTACATGGAAACTCAATTTGAGAAAAACCATCAGTAACATGCTACTTGATTCTCACTCTTCTAAAGTGATGCCTTGTTAAAGGCTTACAACACACTATTAAATGTGACCTTTTTAGAGGATTTCACAAAACTGTTAGGAATGGGCCTGGTTAAAGGACTTTGAAACATTCACTTGGAATGTCACCCTGTTAAAAGATTTATCTCATGAATATCAAACCAACCTAAGTCCATAGGATTTAAACTAAGTGTTATAATTGCTATAAAGTAACAATAATGACCTTTTGATTTGATATAACTTACAACATACTTTGAAGATTTTAGATCACACTTTCAATTCAATCCTTATGCTTGGCTTCAATCACTTCAGCTTTGGTTGCTTTTCTTCTTATCAAGCTTCATCTCCTTGAGTCTTCTTACTCATCATGCCAATACATCCATATCTGGGGTCTTCTTATTGAAACAGAGTAACTATGCTCTCTCTCCTTCTTAGCACCTCCTTTAGCATTTTATGCTTTCATGCTTGACCGCCTCACTCTCTTACTATCTTTTTCATGAATTTATGTCTCCTTAAATAGAAATCTGATTTTTTCCTTTGCCACTCAATTCTCCTTCTCCAATTTTAGGGTTTCAAAATGTAATAGGTAGGATACAATGTATCTACCTCATATCTTGTTTTCATCTAGAAACTGCGTCAGTTGTATCCTTAAAGCATTTTACATGGTGTTCTGTGCCACCAGCTCATCATTTTTATCTTCCATTTAATTTACAAACTTCTAGATAACAACCTTGTCAGCTTAGATCTAGCGAATCTTCGATTTTCAAAATAATGCAGCAACTCAGCATTATTGTTTTTACTGGTGCTCGACATCTCTATGTTACTCGGCACTATTAGTTTTACTGGTGCTCGACATCTCTGTGTTACTTGGCACTATTGGTTTTACTGGTGCTCAGCATCTCTATGTTACTCGCCACTATTGGTTTTACTGGTGCTCGACATCTCTGTGTTACTCGACACTTGATATCACTCGGCACTTGAAGTTTACTCAGCACTTGATATCACTCGACACTTGATATTGATCTTGCTCAGCTTCAACTAGGAATCTGCTTGGCTCCTACTCTCTAATGAACTTTTAGTTAGGCTTTACAGATGTCTTAGCTAAAAAACTTACATCTTTTGATATGTTTTAGTGTGCCCATTCTCTGTGTCTTATAGTATGTCATCAACACACTTTTTCATCAATAGCTTGGCTGATCCTTGTACTTCATTACAACATCAGAACTTCAACCTTTCTTTTGGTGTACTAGTTACATCTTATTGATTGCCACCTCCTTGTCAATCAACTAATTGATAGTATTTGGATCACTAAAGCAATTTTCATTCCTGTAAATAGCAAGTTTGACATCAATGAAAAAACAATGATTGAGAACATTCTTTACCATTTCCATATATCATTGCAACAACTTTCCTCATGATCTTTTCAATTATTTCCAACACCAATATGTATTCAAATGGAGATGAAAACTAATCTATATGATAACAATACAAAATAATGCAAGAAAAGAAATGTAATAATAAAGCAATACTAATCTATTAAAACAAATATGAATCTAAGCTAACATGAAAATGCAAGGATGAAAACTCATGATGGAAGCCATGCATGGAAGCTAGAATAAGACAAGAAGATAGAAGTTCTCCACAAAAAGCTTTAGTATTCAAACTCCTTCAAAAATCACTCTCCAAACCTGCAACACAACAATAACATAACAATGGATGTCTAAAATGAGGAGAGGGCTCTCCCTTATAAAGATGATTGGATGATCAAGATTAAGAGGAAAAAAAGATTTAATCAAGGGTGCAGAAAGAATGATCTGTGTGAAATAAAGATCCACTAATGAGAAAAAAGGAAAGAATTAAATGGAAGAGAAAATGGAAAGAGGAAAAAGATAATTCCCACATTAAGTGTAGAGAAAACAAAAAATAGATCAGTTTAATTTTTTATTTTTTTAATTTCCTTTTTCATCAAAAAGAGATATTTAAATGGAATTTTTATTTAATTAAAAGGGAGCAAGTTCTTTTAATTAAATAAGAAATATTTAATTAAATTAAAAGAGGGTTTTTTTCTCTTAATTAATTAAATGTGGATGAATTATTTAATTAAAAGAGAGGTTTTCTTTTAATTAAATGGGGATTTATTTTATTTAATTAAAAGAAAGATTTTCTTTTAATTAAATAAGACATGATAAAATGATCAACCTTAAAAATAAAATCAAATTTGATCAAGGAAATTGATTTAATAAAATATTGCAAATCATTGATTTAGGAAATTTAATAAATTGATAAATTGAGTAATGGGGCCCCATAGTCTAGGCAACCATTTTAGGGTGCATACAACCATATTGATGAGATTTTGTGTATAATGGAATCACAGTCCCTTTATTAAAAAAGTATAAAAATTTGAATTTGGTATGAAATTTTTTTAATATTTGGGTCACATGATCATTGCCAAAGGTGTGCAAGTTCATGAGGAGAAGATTAGAGCCATTTTGGATTGGCCACCTCCATGGAATCTTTTAGATCTAAGGGGTTTCTTTGGTCTATGCAGTTACTATAGGAGATTTGTTAAGGGATTTTTATAGCTTGAATCTCCATTAACAAATCTTACCAAAAAGGGGGCATTTAGATGGAATAAAGAAGCACAACATGTATTTGACAAACTCAAGGAGGTAATGAGTTCTTGTCCAATTCTTGCACTTGTTGATTTGAATCAGTCTTTTGTATTAGAATGTGATGCTTTAGGTGAAGGATTAGGGGCGGTTCTAATGTAGAATAAACACCCTATAGCTTATGAAAGAAGGAAACTTAATATTGTTGAAAGATTGCATTTGGCATTTATGCATGCATTGGCTAAGTTTCGATAATATTTAGTTGGTGGCAGATTTGTAGTTAGAATTGATCATACCGGTTTGAAATATTTCTTGAGCCAAAAAATATTTGAATGAGAGGAAACATAAGTGGATTATTAAAATCCAAGCTTATGATTTGGAAATGAAGTGTGTTAAATGTAATAATAATATAGTTGCTGATGCATTATCTAGAAAGCCTAAAATAAATGCTATTTTAGGAGTAACAGCTAATTGAAAATCTTTTCTATCAGTAGAATATGCTAAAAATGCATTTGCATGTGACATTTTTGATGGGAATATTCAGAATGAAAGATACAAGGTTATAAATGAGATCATTTGTTATGAAGATAGAATTTTCCTTATACCAGGATCTAAATTGCAATTGAAGATTATGTAGGCACTTCATGATTTACCTTTGGTAGGACATTATGGTTATTTCAAGAATTATAGGAAAATCCATAAATGTTTCACATGGAAAGGACTAAAAAATGATGTATTAAACTATGTGAAGGAATGTATCACATGCCAGCAAAATAAAGCCAAATATTCTCATCTAGCCAAACTACTTCAGTCTTTACTTATTACCAAAAAAAATGAGAAAGTATTTTGATGCATTTCATTACTGGTTTTCCCCAAATACAAGGTAAAGATTATATTTATGTTGTGGTTGATAGATTAATATAAACATTTGTTTTCTATCACAATAGAATTCACAACAGTTCAAGTTGAAAAATTATTCTTCAAGAAGATTTTTTGCTTACATGGGTTGGCCAAAACATCACCAGTGACATAGATAGTAGATTCTTGAGTATCTTCTGGGAATAATTTGTCAAGTAAATAGGTACAAAGTTGAACCATAGTACTAGCTACTATCCACAAATAGATGGCCAAACAAAGATTGTGAAAAAGTGGATTGAAGGTTACCTTCGTCATTATGTGGTTGACCATCAAAAGTCTTGGATTAGATGGTTGTATTTACGAGAGTATTTTTATAACATGACATATCATATGTCTATTGGTATGGATCCATTCAAGGATTTGTATCGATATGATGCAATATCCTTTGTTGATCTTTCTTTTGACAATAGTAATATACCCAAAGCTCAAAAATGGCTTCAAGAAAGTTAAGATATTCTAAGAGAACTCAAGGAGAACTTACAAATTGCTGAGAACCAATAGAAAATTTATGTAGAGAGGAAGTGTACAAAGCACAATTTTGAAGAGGGAGATTTCATATACCTTAGATTACAACCATTTTAGCAGTTTTTGCTCAAACATAGTGGTGCTGAGAAGTTAAAACCTCGCTTCTATGGACTTTATTAGATTATCTGAAAGATTGGTGAAATTGCATATAAACTGAATCTTCCTACAGGCAGCCACATACATAACATCTTTTATGTTTCTTTTCTTAATAAGGTTTTTGGGAAAATAGATAACCATTTCAAAAGAATTACCACCCTTTGATTCTAAAGGCAAACTAGATATGGTTCCTAACAAAATTATCGATGTCCATGAAAGAAATTTGCGTACGTGGTCCATCAAGGAATATTTGATCCAATGGAAGAATTTTCCAAAATATGATGCTACTTAGGAAAGCGTATAAGTATTGCAACACCCCAATTTATAGTTTCTTGTAGGAAATCAATATGGGGGAGGGGGATTCGTAATATCCCTCCATGAGGACTTTATTTTGGAAGTCAAGAAGCAAAAAATATTATTATTTTTATATTAGTTTTTCCTTTCTAATATTAATTAATTAATAATGTCTATAGTTTCTATTTTTCTTAAAGTAATAAATTAATATTATTGTATGTTAAGCTCCTTTTGTTAATGTGGTGGAATTAATGCTTATTAAGATTTTTAATCAAAAACTAGTTTTGAATAGTTTACAGAAGTACCCGATCCCCTTAATTTATAAGGAGAAAAAATTAAAGAAAGGGGTGAAGATTGAAAATTTATCCATTATAATGGAAGATAATTTAGACAAGAATTATTTGTTTTATACTCATTTTGTTAGAGTTGTGCATATTTGGCCTGGTGGAGGGTGTCAACCAGAAATTAAAGGTAGAAACATTGACTTGTCTTTTATGAAGTTTGGTTGCTAACATTGGGTGAAATATTATTTTGTACACATTGATCATGCCTACATGAATTAGGAGTTTATCTTGTGATGCATAACAATGATCATCAAGAAAATATCAAACTAGGAGTTTATCTTGTGAAGACGGGAAGCAGAATTGAAGGTTAGGCAAAAGACAGAGTGAAAGTTTTGCACAAACAATCTATTGTGACTTATGAGAATGTAATATTCTACTTAGCGGTCATCACAACTGGGAAAAATTCAAATAAGTTTGTGTTCCTCAATACTTGTTGGCTTCCTTATTAATGCATGTATGTTCAGTAAGTATAACCGACATCCATTTAATTGAAGTCAAAGATATTGATTTTCTTAGGAGATAGTACCAATTTCTAGTAATTATATTAGATAAGTTTATCATATGCAAAGAGGTAATGTTGTAATTGAAGACAAAGGATGTTTGAGTGCACACAAATAAGAACTCATAAGTGGTCATGGCTTCTAGTTTTTGATTAGGTGTTATTCTACTTGAATGTTTAAATATCCAAGTTTTGGATAAATCTCTATATAATTAATTCAAACATTAAAAGTTTGTTTTTCAAAATAATGCATATGAATGACAGTAAGACAAATAAATGAAACTAAAGGATCTATGTTCAGAATTTGTGAAAAACTTAGGATCTCTATATGTTAAACTAAGATTTATATTCAAAAATATATTCTAGAAATCTTGGAATTTTACAAACTCATTCATTCTTGATCTCATCTTGATCGAAGAATCTTCCACTATTTTCTCATAATTTTTTACTCCCAAGCTCCATTTTTCATTCAATATTTTTATCAGATCTTTGGGTAGTGACAACCTAAGATCATATAGCCTTATTTCTATTATTCTTAAGCTAGTTAACACAATTCCTATAGGTTTTTTTTTTCCCTTAGAAAATCTTGTAAATCTATTCTTTAGAATAGTGTAATACTATTTCTTTACAATTGTGTTTACAATTTCACTTATGGAAATCAGTTTAGATCTCTACTTACCTCTCTTAAGTGCCAAATATGCTTCCACTTTTTTTTTCTTGGCTAGACTCAGATATCACAGTTGCTCCTACTACATCATCTCCAAATTTGGTTTCCTTAGCCTTGAGTTGATCTGGTGATTATTATCTTCTTTCTGGTGCTTGATTTGTGTTAAGCGGACTTGTTTCTAGTTCTTCTTCCATTTCCTTGGTGCTCATTATCTTGAATGGAAAAACTCTAAATGACATAGGTTCTTGACTCTTGGAGACTCTTTGTGGAGATGCATTCTATTTAGCCTTATGTTCTAGGAGAAACAGGTTTTGTATCTTTGCACAAGTTCCAAATGTTGGAAGCGTGGAGATTTCATCTATAGTTATCATCATTTCTATGTAATAATGAGCCTCCTCATCTTTTACTTCACATCTAAAAGGTGTCAACCAAAAATCTCTTGGTTGAACTGCACACACGATGCACTTGTATATGCTTGATAGAAAGAAACCTTATTTTTTGTATCTTTCCATCAAACTTTTGGGTATCCATTCTCTCTAGTTCATTTCTTTATGAAAACCTTTGAAATACTCCCACAATATAGCATTTCCCTTGCCTTCCATTTTTTTGTAAAGCTCTCCTATTTGAGTCATGACCGGTTATTCTTTACTCCACTGGATGTTAGGGGATTTGAGAAATTCCCTCCTTAGGTAGAAGAAAATACATAAACATATGGATTTGTACCATAGGGTTTGATCTTGATGATCATTCATTATCTTTCCCATACTTTCTATAATTTTCCTATGCAGGTAGCTACTTAGATCAATCATTGACTTGTTGTGGATGATCTAAACTGTTATGTATGTTATATTGCTAGGAACATAGTTCTTTCTACTACTATGACATAATTTGTAACCTAACACCGTGACCACAAAATTTAATTTAGGGCTTGGAATATCATTAATAGTGCATCCCATTTCATCCTATTTCATCTTTACTCTAGTTAATAAAGATGCTTTACTTGTTGAGATCACATTCATTAATAAATCAATCCCAGATGCATTGAACCCAATTACCCTTTCAATTAGGGCCTTAATGATCATGTATGGTTTGACCAACCATACATGTTGCTCATGAATTATGCACAAATTTTCTTTACCCATTCCTTGTGGAAGAAATTGGGTATTTCAATCACTCTTCTTAGCATGGACTCCACTAGATATTTGTATTCTTCCTTTAGTGCTCCTTCTAAGAAGAATGCGCCATACAACTCTTTTACCTCCTTTTTTCCAATGTTTTGTATTTCTACTTCTAGATATGCACTCACATATTCTTTGAGTAATAAATAATCATTTAGTGATGATAATGTAGTCTCGTCATCAATATCCTTCCCCCTTTATATGATTTCCTAGTAGTTGGGGTGACTACTTTGCTTGCTAATGATCAGGTTTACCTTGTTGATTACTCTAATCATTGTTTCTACTTGCTTCATGATTGTTTTGAACTATGAGGGATTCTTCTTGTAGTTGATTCTTTTGTAACTTCAATTATGATCTCTTAGGGTTTCATAGAATGAAAGAACAAATGATTTCAAAATGCAAAGTATCAAATGATTCTCAATCCTAGTATTTATGTCACAAAACTATAATATTTTGGTTTACAATAGTTGGCAAAATATTTTTTACCTACCACATGACATATGTCATTAATACTTTGTATAACTTTTGCAATGATTACTTTTCTACTCATAGGCTTTTCATCAACATGTTACACTTTTTTTTATCACCAACACTTCCTCTTTTTTATTTATATAACTATTGGCTTAGACAAGGGGTTTGGTTTATATATGTTTTTTCTTTTATCATCTAACCCCTCTAAGCTTTGTGAGATTAGTCACTTTGTGAGGTCTTACCATTGACCAATGAGATTTCTACCTCATATGAATTAGCTTTATCCACTTCACTTTTCTTTGTCCACTTGGTAGAACAATCCTTTTCCAGTTGTTTCATGGTCATATATTTTCCTTCTTGACCATAGACTTACTACCTTGCCTTCTATTGCAACCACAATCTCTTACAAGATGACCTATCTTGTGGGAGATATAATAGGTCATTCAAGTACCTTTCCATGGTCTAGAAGAGTTTCTTGTGTTTATCCTTAGCTAGCATTGAATTGCAGGATGACCTTCATTTCCATAGGTTGTGCATACCGGTGTGGATAATCCATCTCTTCGAATAGGACTCATTGCCTTGGAAAACCTTTGATTGTCTTCAACTCTTGTTGTGTACTCTTTTTCTCTATGTCCACACTTGTTACATTAGTAGCTATATCTGCGTATTATTTTCTCATTAAAATGAGATATATACAGTTGTGTAGTATGGCCATAGAGATGAAAACTATTGTACTACCCTTCACCAGTATACTATTGACCATGTGTAATTTTCTTAGACTAGAACATACTAGATGTGTTTCTTTTCTTACAAAAAAAAATTAAGGTAGGTTTAGCAATACCCTTACCATTTGGAGATGTGCTTCAAGTACTTTCATTGTTAAGGTTTTTGCCTGTATAGGTCTTTGCTTCTCTAGTCTTTTTGTCACCTTGGTAACCAAGACCAATTGTGCTCTTGTTTCTTCTTTGAGGCTTCAATTGCTCATCAATCTTCTTAGAGCTCTCATTGAAACTCCCTAGATTGTCATTTCTTTCATTTTTGCTTCTTATCTCTTTGGTGAACTTGAGTACATTATTTGTCAATTCCATGAACTTCCCCATGTGAGATAGTCTTTCTCCTCAGTCTTTAGCTCACCCACTCTCATTGCTGCTATAATAGATCCATCTCTTATCAAGATGGTAGAATCCCACTCAACATGAGCTTTAGCAATCTCTCTAGTTAGATCTTTTCTAACCTTGCTTAGATGAGCAAATTTTTCCTTCAATTTCTCTATCTTAGCTATTAGGTCATAAATGGCTTCTCCTAACTCCTCGAATCCATTGTATTGGCTTTCACTAAGCTTTTCATTAACTTCTTTCTCATAGCTAAGGGATTTCTTACCTTGTCCTTCAAATCTTCAATAGTTCCTTGGGCTTCCTTTGACTATCTTCTTAGTGATGTCATTAGATCTTCCCTCGAGTTGTTAGATTTGATAAAATAAGGGCCTGAGCTCTGGAAAAAATTGCTGGTCCCAACTAATATTGAGAGGGGGGTGGGGGGTGGGGTGAATCAATATCATCCAAAAAACTGGTTGCTTTTTTATCTATTTCAACTAATCTTAATGTGATCCACTTTACAACTAAAACCAAGATAAGTATAGCAAGATAAAAACAAGTAACTCACATGTAAAGGAATTCATCAAGTTGACATAGACATTTTTATACATAGAAACCCTTGATAAGAGGATGAAAACCATGGTGGGGATAATATGTCCACTAACCCTTATAATGCATGTAAAGGGGTTCCTTGTTAAGAGACATAGATGCTTCTTCTAGAAGTGCATCCTGTTAGGAGTTCCTACAACTTGTCAAGGTTACAAAAGATGTGTGAGAACTACCTAGTTAGAGGATTTACAATCTCCTTCTAAGAGATACCTTGTTAGAGGATTTTACAATAAGCTTTCCATGAAGCTTGCATTGTTAGGAGCTTACAAATAGATGCAATGCTAATTAAGAATATTGAGTGTTTTGACCTTGAATGTGGCACTAGATTACCATGTAAATCTCTACTCTATCTCCTTGAAGATACATTGATCTTCTTGCTTGCTTGGTGAGTGCTCTATTCTCACCTTTCCTTACATGCTTTTCATTATTTCTTTTTTTGCAACAATTTCCTTTGGTCATTTTCTTCTTTCTTCTTTATTTGTTCTCAATTATTTACTTCTCCTATCATGGTAGCAACAACCTCCTTATTCAACTACATACAACTATGATTGATTCAATTGTATATACCCTTTCTTCATTGTCAAGACACAATTACCCATGAACAGATTATCCAACTCAACCTTGAATTCAAAATTTGAATTCCTTTTCTACTACATTCATAGTAGACACATTATCTGTACACCTAGGGTCTATATTGGTAACTCTACTAGTCTTACCATGAATGAATGATGGCCTTTCATCCTCACTTGCTTCCATATTTTCACTTTTTGTTTTTGTCACATAATTGGTGACTCATTGTGTTTATGACTCACATCAACTCAAACTTACTCAAACTTCTTGTGATGATTTGGATATGCCAGAGTTTATGTTGGTGGGACTCGTGACCTACTATCATACATTTTTCTAATTATATATTTGGCTATCAATGACAACACATCATACTTCTTTCTTTCTTTGTTCCAAAGATGCTTGTATGGTCAACACTATCATCACTCCACTTTCCCAAGTCATTAGATATGGGGATGGGGATACACCTTATGTTGGAAAGGTGTATGAGGGAAGCTATGTGAGAGGACCCTGTTTTAACATTCTACAAAGTGCACATTCAACCTATTATTTAATAGAAATGAGACATGCTAAACTTTAATTTGCACATGGTTTCTTATGAATTGAATTCTAAGAGGCAAAGTTACACCAATCTAGGTTGAGGAGGTGAAGGAAGGGTTCTTTAGATGCATTGATATTACATATGACTCTAAAATTGTTAGGAAGGTTCATACTGAGTGGATAAAATATTCTTTTCTTATGGGTTATAAGGTTGCAACAAAGGTGTACATAAGAACTATGAAACAAGAGGACCTAATTTTGTGGTGGACTTTTCATTGACCAAAATCAATGACTACGACACTAGCCATTTTGTTTTTTTTTTTCTAAAGATTTTAGCTCTTCAACTTCTAAGAGAAAATAGTCTACTTATAGCTTCAACCACTCTCTTATGAGGAATGAACTTATCTCTTAGAGATGCTTGTGTTTGTATTTAGTGCTTTGTGTATCACTAAGCACATGACACGTATGTACAAGGAGAGTGCAACAATACAATGAGGTGTAGATCTAGAGGATCCATCAAAAATTCACGAGGATGAAGATGTTGTTGCAAGGTTGGTGTATGTTCTTGTGGTGGCTCTAAACCTTTGAGAGTCTAGTAGTTCCAATGATGAGTAGTTTATCGACCTCTCTAGGGATGATTAGAGGCCTCCTTCTCTATATTTTGTCATTTTTATTTTGTACTTATTTTGATACCATGCTTCTTATTGTAATCATTGTTATGATAAGTTACTTTTTCTATTATATGCTATAATAGAACTTTTCCATTTGTCAATTCTACAATTTATTTATTTTTCATTATGTAGTATTGAATATTCTTATTTCTAATAAGAAATTCAATATTGAGATCTTCAATGTTCAAATATATAGTAATTTATTATTTTACATATTTATGTCTTATACATCTTTTCATAACTAGCATTTTAAGTACCATATGTATAATATTTAGTATATACAACCCTCCCAACCCACACCACTAATTGGAACCTATTTGTCCCCTCATTTTGAAATCCTCGACGATGGTGAAACTGTATTGGGAAGTGATTTTGTTAGGACTATAATCAAATATTCACTTGTCCCTTTTAAATGTTGATGATTATCATTCTTCCATGTATGAGTGTTCCTGATTCCTCTTCACTCAACAATATCTTTTGAGCTACTATTTACAAGTTTTGGAGATCTAATTTTCTAAGCCCAAATCACTTCTTTGTCTAGGGAACCCATATTACAAGCATGTAGAGTTTTGTGGAGATTAATTTTTTTAATGCAAGGTCTTAAATCCAGTCTTTAGAGACCCTTAATCTTTTTCAAACATTAGGGATTGCTAGTGACATTTTTGGTTTGAAAGGTTGAATGTGATAACTTTTCTAAGTTTATATTTCTCATTTAGGGCTTCACAGGTTTGGTTTCATATATATATATTTTAGTTTTGTATTATTTACATTGTAATTCATCTAGAGCTAACATATGCTTGTTGAATTGGAAAACTTTTCCTTATAATATTTGAATCCTTTTTCCTATGCTCATGTACTAGTTAAGAGACAAGGGTCCAAACCCCTTTTCATATTATAATCTACAATCAACTCTCAATTTTTCTAAGCTTATTTATTTATTTAGTGGTGATGGAGTTAGTCCCCATCTTATCTATTATTTCTTGTTATTTCACTTACTGAGTGTCTATGGTTCGAACCCCAACTTCTTAGTCACTATGAAGAACATTATATTGCAAGTTTACACATTTGTATGCATTTGAAGCTTACAATGAACAATACTTTAGTTTCAATATTAACTTTATATTATCAACAACACAAGTTAGGGTTTGTTTGATATAGTCATAATCCTCATAATGATTTTTTCAATCTAAGGAGGTACCCATGGTTAATATGCAAAAAGGAATTGAGAAATTAATTTGATGTAGTGCAAGACAGGAGAATCCCCAAAGGAAATGTCCTAGCCCATAATAAATATCCATACAATGGAAATACAACAATAGTGCAAGATTTGAAGCGAAAGTCACAATAATTTATTCATAGATATAACTGATTACATGTAATGTTTTTGGTTGTAAGGCCTTCCTAGTTATGACCAAATACAAAGAAAACAATAGTTCTACAAGATCCCTTAAGGTCAAATCCAAACCCTAGCTAGTTTAGATCCACACTTTGGTAGAAACATCCAAGGAAGATCCAAGTAGTACTCGCAAGCCCACTAAGCAATCTCCTTGTTTCCCAAGCCCGAGCTACTAGCTCTCTTCAAAATTTACCCCTCTACCACCTCCTCTTCTCCAAGATGGATGAATAGAATTCACCAAAACCCTCCTTATACCAATCTAAGCCACAAGTTGGTCCCAAAAGCTAAAAACTAAATAAACCTAACAATAAATACTTGAAGAGTGACAAGTCAACCTCCAATAGAAATTAAATACCATATGCCTTTAAAGGTTTACAAATTTAATAAATACATTAAAATTAATTACCAAAGACCCAAATAGGTCTACTCAACTCCACTAAAATCTCTTAATCATGTAGGATAAACAACTACCTAGGGATGCTCCTGCATCAGACTCCCTAGGTGCAAAAACATGTTCTTAGTAGCTAGAAGAACATCTTGCAAGATTCAACACATAAATCCAAAACTGGTTGTTCACATATATTTTCTCCAAATCTTCAACTTGTACACTCTTCCCCTTGCTCTTCTTCTATTTCTTCACTTCCACCCTCAGTGTTCCACAGTTTTTTTGTCCACACTGATCGCTAACCCTTTCAAAATATGTCAACTCAACTCGGCTACCAATACTCAGATTCCATCTTTCGACCTCTTTAGTCTACAAAGAAATAAGAGAATGCTTCCTACCACCTTTCTCAATAGTAAACACATTCTTGACACAATCATGCAAAACCTTGCAATCATACTACCAAGGTCTACCAAGCAACACATGAAAACTATTCATGTCTACAATATCACACAACACTTGATCCTTATACTACCCAATTTGGAAATCAACAAGACATTGCTCCTTCACTTCCAAAGCATACTCACCTTGCAACTAGCCAATCCTATAAGAATAATGATGTCTCCCTCTCTTCAAATGAGGTGTTTGAACCATCTTCTTAGCAACAAGGTTATCAATACTACCACCATCTACAATCAAATTACAAAATCTACCATCAAACTTACAATGAGTCCTAAATAAATTACTCCTCTGACAAGATTCTCATGTCCTATGACCAACCAGTACTCCCCGAGCCAATAAACTCTCTCCCTGCTTAGGTTCATGCTCTTCAATCTCATTCACAATAGTAGCTCTTTTGTAACCAGCCTTCTGTGAACACTCATAAGATCTATGTCATTCTTCGTGACATCTAAAACAAGTGCCCTTAAACTCATGCCTACTTTTCCTTCTCTTTTTTTCAATAGGTTTTGCTTCATCTTCTGTACTTGGTTTAGCCTTTGCCAAGTAGTCTGACTTCTCCTTCCCTTGAGAACTACCTTGAATCTTCCTCTTCATCCTCTCTTTAGCTCTCAAAGCATACTGATAAGCATCCTTAATCGAAGAAATATTTATCATACCAACCTCATCTTGAATATTGAATCTCAAACCATTAATGTATCAAGCTATCTTATCCTTTGATAATTCTCTATGCCCAGACAAAATTGTCAACTTGTAGAAATCCTCAATATAATCTTTCATAGTCATATCCTTCTGCTTCAAATTTTGCAACCTCTTAAACAACTAAAGTTCATAATCAACAAGAATGAACTTAGCCTTCAACTAAGTCACCATCAATCTCCATCTAGTGATCTTCATTTCACCTTCTTCATCTCTATCTCTTTGTATTTATTTCCACCAAAGAGAAATGTGTCCCTTTAGCTTAGTTTGTGCCAACCTTACTCTAAGTGGATCCTCAATATCCTCAAGCTCAAAGTAGTCTTCCAATTCAAAAATCCAATTAATCAGGTCTTCAAGATTCAAAGTACCTACGAAATTAGAAACCTCCATTTTATATTTCAACTTCAACTGAGATCTAGGTTTGGCAAACTAACCAACCCTATTTCCCATAGGTCTCTCCACATGATTAGTTCTAGCCTCACCACTCAATCTAACAACTTTAAAGTCTTCAACAAATTTCTCATAACCATCTTCAATACCCATATGCTGAGCTACACCACCTATAGCACTTATGATCTTAGCGATCATATCACTCTTAATCAATGCCATCTCATATCTGAAATTGGCTTTTACCTCCTCTATTTCAGATCTAAAATCTTCTTTAACCTTCTCTGAGATCCTTTCTTCCACAACATCACTAATATCATCAATTGCCCTAGGGTCCAATCTTCTTAGAGGCATCTTCCAAGATTTTTCAAAACCTTGATAAATCTCCTTCAAAAGCCTTAGTGCAACTACCTCAACTTTGGTGCTCAATTTAAAAACTCAAGAACAACCTTTTCTCTGATACCAATTGATGTAGTGCAAGGCAAGAGAATCCCTAAAGGAGATGTCCTAGCCCCCAAAAAAAACCATACAATGGAAACACAACAACAATGCAAGATTTGAAGTCAAAGTCACAATAATTTATTCATAGATATAACTAATTACATGCAATGTGCTGAGTTGTAAGGCCTTCTTGGTTAGAACCAAATACAAATCAAGTAATAGTTTTGCAAGATCCCTCAAGATCCAATCCAAACCCTAGCTAGTCTAGATCCACACTTTGGTAGAAACCTCCAAGGAAGATCCAACTAGTACTCACAAGCCCACCAAGAAATCTCCTTGTTTTCTAAGCCTCGGCTACTAGCTCTCTTCAAAATTCTCTCCTCTACTGCCTCATCTTCTCCAAGATGGATGAATAATGACTTCACCATAATCCCTACTTATACCAATTTAAGCCACAATTTGGCCCAGAAAGCTAAAAACTAAATAAACCCAACATTAAATACTTGAGGAGCCACAAGTTAGCCTCCAACAAAAATTAAATACCAAATGTCTTTAAAGGATTACAATATTTATTAAATTTTCCACTAAAATCCCTTAATCATGTAGGATAGCCAACTACCCTGGGATGCTTTTGCATCATAATTTGACAATCTATACTATAAAATACTTATAGAAATCAAATATATTCTAGAGTACACTTGCATGCAAGGAAATAATAATCTACTTCGCATTTGTGTGAATTGAAAAAGCTAGACTAATTCACACTTGTTGGAAATGATATGCTTGCATGAATTAAATTTTTCTCTTTAAAATTTGAAAGTAACATTTACTCTAGCTAATTTTAAATTACATTGTTGTTGAAAATAAAGCTATGCTACCCATTTTCTTAGGCTAAAATTAACCTTTTTAACCCCCCCTTTTCTGAAATGATTACAAAGTGTTAATTGAATATATATTCTATATTTTCCAATCTACTAAGAATGTGGATTCAAGATCTTACTTTTGAGGTGATGTTTACAAAACTTTGAGTAAGTTGAGTTTAATTTCTCCATTCCACCCCCTTTACTTTTCTTGTTTATGTCATTAAATGCTCTTTCATCTTTGTGATTTATACCAAAATCTCATTAGGTTTTTTAGCCTTTTTTGTCCACTTTCTAGACTATTTTGAATATCTTATTTCTATTAAGAAAAAAGAGATATCGTCTAAGAATGAGTTTCATCATATCAATAACTAGGTATGCTTTCCAATGCCAATGTATGACTAAAATACAAGGTTTTTTGTACACTAGGAAGTGTCATGTCTGCAAATCAAGGCCATAACTAGTTGACACAAATTAAATCAGAATTAAATCTACTATAATGAGCATAAGCATCACACACAAACCCACACACACACACACACACACACACACACACACACACACACACACATGAAGAGATGCAAGGATAGAAATGAGCACTTAATGTTCTATACTTAATCTTTGGAAGGGGTCCACCATTTGTACAATGGTCTATATTAGTGGTATAATGCAATGTTGTTGTACAATGTGGAACCCTTAGACCCATCCCACCATACTTGCAAAGGTAGTCATCGACACAAAAATGAGTAACACACACATCAATCCATTCATAAATGCAAAGGATGCTATAGAGATCCAAAATAATACACATCATAGATAAAAATAAGGCACAAGTACAAAGGGCCACTCCTTAGAGCTATGAAAAGTAAAACACAAGGAGTTAAGGTGAAGTATCCATGATGTGACACATGGTGGCCCAAGTAGCATCAAGTCTTTAATCAATGTCTATAGACAACCACACATAGTATTATCTTTGATCAACACCCTCAGATGGCTAGATATAATGTCTTTTATCAACATCCTTAGATGATTGAGCACTAGCATAAATTCTATGAGCACCCTCAGGTGGCTTGCTAGTCAACCACTCTTATCAATGTGTTTTTACCCTAATTTAGTTTATTATTTATCATTTATTAAGAACTTCATGTAGCCTATACCAGTCACTTGCAATCTGAGATCTACGTAAGAAGACACTCCACTACACTACCCAAACAATAGACCCATCTTTGTTCTACAATGACGAACAATTTAAAATTGTAAAACATGAATAAAGTGAGAAAAGACTCTCAAGTCAATAGCTATAAGAAACCTGGTAACTCCATTAGCCTCAAACCAGGAGTATGGGTCCCTTCGGATCTCAACATGGCATACTCAAGGCAATTTTGATGTGATCTCAAACACTAACATCACTAACTCAAGATTCAATCTCAAATTAAGCATTGAGAAAAGACCCAAAAAATAATAGGAAAAAAAATTATGAATACAACACACTTAGCAAATTACTTTGCAAGGAGTAGAGATTCTAAGACAAATTTAGAATTCACAAAGTAAAACCATATGATGGAAACAAACATGGAAGATGTTAATTGACAACTCTAGAAGCACACAAATTTATGAAAGTCCAAAAATACCCAAATATCAAACTTTAGATAAGGCCATGATATCAAAACCCATTTTTCTTTAGGCACCTAGGAACACATTTATGAATAAAATTCTCATTCCATGTGGACAAAGAAATGAGCAATGCAACACCAATAAAACTCCAAATTCCAAATCTACAATTAATAATTACATGGAAAATTTCCAAATGGATAATGCAAAGCCATGAGAGTTTGGGGGAATGCAAAGTAATTTAAAATTTGTGAGATGCCCTACCTCATTTAATAAAAAAAATATGGAAAGGAAGAGAAGAAAATATATTTTCAATGAGCATGCAAATGGTTCCATGGAAAGGTAAGAAATCACAAAGTGAATTCAAGATGTTTCCTTCCACAAACATTAAACAAATAAATTATATGAACAATTGATTTTCATCCCACAATGTTCAAGAAATTCCCCAATTTGACAAAAGCAATAACAAGGAATACAATCTTTTTTTCCAAATTTAAAGTCACTTTTCTAGAAAAGACACGTAAAAAGAAATTATTTAAATTAATAAGCCAACTATAGGATTTCACAAAATAAACTATATTAATTCCTATCAAATAAAATTTACTACAACAAATTAGCTGAAAATAAAAGTAAATCTCCAAATAATAAATCAATATTGACTGAAAATCATCCATGACAACTATGTGAACTCTTAATGCATAGAGACATGCACCAATATATCATGCAATTTATATGAGCTTGGATTCACCAACATGTATCAAAGGTATAACATATAAACTAAGGGTAAAGAAAAAAAAGAAGGATGATATTGACTCAATAATGAATGGTTGGTCAAACTATCTCTAGTGCCACTATCATGGATAAAGACACACTCAAATCTTGCAGCTTAGGAAAAATGATGTTTGATACCTATTTATTGAAACATACAAACATCAAGTACAATTTCTTAAAATAAAAATGATCAAAATACATAATAATAAAATGTAAAATGAAGCGCTAATGTTCTCGTGACACAATCAAACATGCAGAATGTAATGACACTAATCCTTCTATATTTTTATCATTATGTAAATGCTATTTAAATGTACTTTGCACTTAAATTAAATATTTTATTTGAATTTAAAGAATAAAAATAATCTTTTATGAAAAGTGAAATGTCCAATAACATATGAGATGCATTATAACTAGAAGTCAAAATTAATCATTGCAAATGCAAAATATAACATCTATCTCATAAAACATTACCTCATATAAAGAAAGCAACATTATGCTGATATGAAAAAGAGAGTGAAAACATCATTGTTTTAGTTTTAATTTTAACAATGATACTAGTACTAACATAATGTATGCTAATCTAATGCATCACATAGTGCAAGTGCTTGATCACATCACATGGACAATCACATAATAACATCATGCCACAAATGTAATGATCTATGATCTGTTTAACATGTAAACATGATTAGAGATCATAATTAGGTAAGCACTGAAACATGCATTAGTGAAACCATCGAATCACATAAAAAAGCTATATAATTAACAATGTCTCATGAATCATAAAACTCAATAACATCAAACAATAGCAGTATTGTCAAAATGAACACTACAATGAATTGAACTAGGCACATATGACAATGCTAGCATAAAATCATAACATGGGAATAGTTATCAACCCACATAATTGAAGAAAGCTAAGACCAAAGTACCAAGAACAAAGTGAGTCCTCAAAACTTAGAAGAGGGGCCTTAGAAGGTCTACCATCCCGAATTTGATATACAACTAGCACACCACAATAATTCTCAAAACAAGGTATAATAACATAAAAAACTTGTTGATGCATTATAAATCATATCACCTTGATGATACAAACCTATCATAGGTCCAACATGACCATACAACAACAAAAAAAATCCAAAAAAACTAAGCACACAGAAATCATCTCAAGCCAAAATTACTTATCACAGAGGATTCCATCTAACAAAATAGAAATATTAACTCACATAATGTCGAAGCTACATCCGTCATATTTTCATGTAGTATAAAAATGAGAGAGGCACTACAAATTATTCTTTATCTTCTCATGATGTATTCAAACCTTTTGAAGTGTCTAGAGCTCTCTATAGAAAGTCCTTTGAAATACATTTCTTGCCATGAGTCAATTAATAACTCATTTAGTTGCATTCTAGTATATTAGAAACTCGTGAAGGCATTAGTAGCAATATGAATCATATTTATTTACTAAAATAAATAAGTATTTACTTTAAATTCTACCTTAAACAAGTTAAAAATTTCCTTTCATAGGAGGTATATTTACCAATCTACAACAATCTAATTTATATCAAGCTACAAAAGACATATATTAAAAAAAGTATAATACCTATTTAAGAGTGAAAAAATAACAATTGAATGCATCACATAAAAAATAATAATTATAAACTAATAAATTAACTCTTTCTTGGCTCTTTCCTTTATGTAGTATAGGCTCTCAGATTTTCTCAAGTTGGACATAATGAAAATGCAAGATTGTTGTTGTTGAATTATGATAACTAAGCCTTATTATATAGAATTTTAAACTTCAATTATAGTTGTGTGATTAGATAGATAACTAAATTTTATTGAATAGATGATTAAGCTTGGTTCATCAGAAGACTATGAGACATTGATAATTAAGGGGTTGTCTAAAAGAATAAATTGAATATTTAATTCAATTGACTAGAAGTAGATTGAACAGAGTAGACAATGAACTAAGTTGATTAATCCAAAGATTGAGTTGATTGGTTATCCAGATTGTAATTAATAGGAGGGACTTATAGTTAGTGATAATTAGAGATGTGGAAGTAGATGAAAAATTAGCATTAAATAATTTTAGAACTTTATTTAATTGTGCATATGAGGAATAAATAAAATAAATAACTTATTTATTTTTGAGAAGAATTAATTTGAATTTGGGAAATGGAAAATAAAATAAAATAGTGATCTATCTAATTTTAGAAGACCAAGTTAAGTAATTGGATTTATCACTTGATTGTGGCAATAATAAAAATGATGAATATTTAATTAGATTAGATTAAATGTGGCTAATGTCTCCTCCGGACATTTGTATTTTTGCAACATGTCAAAATACAAATATTTTTTAAGTGCTCACCAAATTCTAATTTTTCTTGTTACAACACTTCCTTCCTTACTCCTTCAACTTTGAATTGCAAATAATTTGATTTTACATCCCATATAATATCTTCATATATGTGATATTTCATCTCATAAAATTTCTTTATTGAATTATTTATCAAATCTCCAAGCCATAATTTGTTCCCAACAAAATAGAGTAAGTAATTTTTGAATTATTTTGAATATTATAGTGGTTCTCACAAGGCCTTGCAAATGAATACTGAAGTACAATATTATATGATAAGTAATAGGGTTTAATTTATATTTTGTGGAAGGGCTTATGCATTTAAACATCTATTCATGAGAATGACTTGGAGGAATCTACAAGATGTATTATAAGATTGATTAGGGATCATGAGGGGAATAGTACTCCAACAAAATTTCAAGTTTCAATATGAGAGGATGAAAATGAATGTACAGACCTATTTATAAGTGGATAATATGGAGAACCAACTTGCTTATCATTGAGTTTAGGAGACTATTTTTAGGGTTTTATCACTATATGGAACTTCGAAGTTTGTAAAAATTTAGAGTTCTAATAAGGTGTTTGTGTTTGAATCTTATTCCTTGGGGAAGCTTGTTTCTTCTCCTTTGGCTTCTTTTGTTCTTGCAACTCTTTCTGGTAACACCTTTCTTGTTGTTGTTATGAACTATGTATCCATTCCTTCTTTTGCAATGACTTTTCACTTCAACACTACTCCAAATGCCCTCATGGTTCCCATTTCTCCCAATTACCTCTCAACTAGGCCTTCTTTGTTGGTTCCTCTTTTTTAGGATTGTTGGTGAGAACTCTTTGATAGTGGTTAATAATTTGGTTTGTAGGATTGTTTCTCCCAAGGCTTGTGCATCTTAGGGTTTTTGTTCTATTTTTTGTATGATAATTGTGCTTGCCAGGGCTATTTTCCCTCTTGGTACCACACTCAAAGGGGTTCCATTTTCTATGAAGATTTATTGGTTTTGGTGTTGTGATAACTCTAATGGTGTAGTTTTGATCCGCTAGGAGATTACAAGGGTTAAAAAGACATTTTATTGATCCTAGGGTTATTCTTTTTACTAAAGGTATTACCATTGTTTTGGATTCAAAGACAAAGAATGAGATATACCATAGTGTTTTTTTTTATTGAAACATGGCATGAGTTGTTGGTTTATTAGTTTTGGGACTAGTCTCCCTCAATTGTACGCTTGGATTTCTCAACATTGGGAGCCTCTCCTCTTTAATATTGAAAATAATTGATAAATAAGAAATATAATGAACTAATACAAGAGAGTTTGAAACAAAAAATAAAATTACCATAAACTCTTGAAATTTAAAAGATCTTCCCAAAGATACACACAAATGGAGATGAAGATATTTTGAAATGGGAAATTAAAGAAAACCCCTTGTGTAATATTATGAGTAAGGGAAAATCCTACTGAAAGAGAGATAGAAAGAGTGAAGAAAATTTTCTCATTATAGTAATAACAAAGAGATAGAAAGAGTTCAAGAATGAGAGGGAGGCATCTCTTTGATAGAGATGCGAAGGGAGTTTCATGTGGTTGCATGTGTAACTCTATTTTCTATGAATGCCACCGATCATAATTAGTGTATGCAAAGTGTCAAGATCCCCTTAAGGAGGATAAATTAATTTCCTTATAATTTTTTTAATAAAAATTAGTTATCCTCAAACATGGACAAGAGGACAAGTAAATGACATTTCCTCACATGTGGACTAAATAACAAAATACATGAGTGATACCTTGGTTTATCTACAATTAAATAAATATAATAATGGAAAGATTACTAATTCTAACACCCCCTTTAATATTTACTTGGGGAGATTGCATCAAAGGGTATCAAACCCAAATTCTTATAATGAAATTCAAATTTCTCTTTAGGAAGAGGCTTTGTCAAAATATCAACAACTTGATCTTCACTCTTGTGATAGATGAGGGACACTTTCTTTTGTTCAATTTTCTCTATAATAAAGTGATGGTGGAGAGAAATATGCTTTGAATTTTCATGGTAAATAGGACTCTTCAACATGTTGATTGCACTTTGATTGTCACAATGCACAAGTGTGGGTTTTTGTTGAGGTAGACCAAAATTTTCAAGTCACTTTGTTAGAATGATTTAGAATAAATGAGAGGATGGGGGGGGTGAATCAATTATCCTTAGGTCCATATGTACCAAATCAACTTTTAACAGCTTCAAAAAAATCAAACAATCTCACTCAATAGTTTAACCAATATAACATCTCATCAGTATATCAACTTTCTGTTTATTACCTAACTCACTTCTCTCTATATGTGCTGACTAATAGTAAAGTAAAAAACTATAAAAATAGCATGCATAAAGTAACATTCACACAAGTAAATGACAATTTGACACTAGGATTTAATGTGGAAACCAATTTGTGAAAACTACCAAGTAACATGCTGCCAATTTTTCACTCTTCTAAAGTGAGCTTGGCTAAGAACCAACACTATTAAAGGTTATAAAAAATACTATTAAATGTGACCCTATTAAAGTATTTAATCACCCTATTAGGAGTGGCCTTGTGGACTTTGGATCACTCCATTAGAATGTCACCTTGATTAAAGGATTTTGATTGTCACAATGGTTAGAATGTAACACTAGTTTTGATCTGTAAAATACAACTCATTCTACAAATTCAAATCTCCATTCTTTCATCAAGTGGTTCATTGGTTGGCCTCCATTATCATCTCAGTAGCTAATCTTCTCAACATCCATTCAAGCAATCACACTTCACCAATCTCTTCACACTTTTCTTCTACTACTTTACTCTTTACAAGCTCTCTTTATGATCACCAATCAACAATGAACCAACCTTAGAAATCATCTCTTATGCCTCCTTAAATAGGTAATTTTGATTTTTTTCCACTTGAACATCATTTTATATCTTAGGGTTAGGTTAGATTCATTGAATCCTTCCAACATTTTTTTCTCCTTATCCTTCCTTGAAACTTCTAATAAAATCCATGCCTTCGATCACATAAAAAAATATCTTCATGTATAAAGTACTCAAGCTCATTAATCCTTATCATCCACTTGCTTTGACTAATCCAAAATTTCAACTATGTTGACCACCAAACTCAATTATTTTACAAAGTTTTATTTTTCTATCACTAAAAAATTAGTATGTTTTTCTATTTAATCATCACTGCATAGTTTGACATACACTAATTTTTCTTTTCCAATCATTACTAGCACTCAACAATAAGTGGCTCACTCGGTCATAACTAGCACTCAACTAATACTACTTGTTTGGCTTCTTAGGTTCTTTAATCTTCTACTTCACTTGTTTCATTGACTAACCAACACTGATAATTGACCAAGCTTAGAGTTTAACTCAAATTCTCATCTTCTCTTCTAAAAAAAAACTTCATCTATCTTCCCAACTTAATATATTATTTAAAAAACACATTATCTTATCAATGACTAACTTATCAAGTGCCCATTGTAATTCCATGATATTTAACTTGCCATCACTCAGCAACTAGACCAACTCACCTTGCTATCTCCTCTTTTCAAATCCTCCATATTAATCAAATGATATAACACTTTACATTGTTAGTAAATGTCTCTCCAATAGGTTTGACAATGTCTTTCCATTAGGCTTGACATTAATTACAACATAACAATTATTCCAATTATAGTTTCCAATAATCTCCCTCTTTGGCATTGATGACAACAACTTTATTTGGCATGCAATCTAAAAGCTTCATTGTTAAATAAACTTATAAAGTCAACTCCCTCTGTGTTTGTGTTCCCTCTCTTTTAGTTTCATTCCAATTCTCATTCATGTAATCTTTGTATGTTGCCTCTATCATTTTAGCACATACTCTTTTTGATTTGTGGATGACAACACCTCTATCTCTAACAACACCATATGTCTCTCTTTATAGATAGGAATGGTAACTACATAAAATTTCCCCATCTTTGACAACAATGCCAAAGAGACCATTCACATGCATCTTCATGTCACAAATCTGACTAATATAGAATTAATGTCACTTCATCATCTTGGTTCATAAATCCTTATAGCTTCATCTGTTCATAGTTTTATTTCTTTCTGTCCACACCTTTAGGCATCTTCTAAAGTGTTACATGTTAGAGTGGAGTTGCCATTACACCAAAAGATTAATCTATCAATGCTAAATACAACTACTCAACATATAGTACATAGGAGGTGGTTAAGCCCTAGTCACAAATCCCAAGGGGAGCATTGAATTTTTTTCCAACAATCTCTCCCTCAATATTACTTGACGGTCTAAGTATTCAAACCTATGACCAAGTTTCGATACCACTTGTTAGAATGAGGTTTCCATTTCACTAAAATATTGATCTATGAATGCCTAGTACAACTACTCAACTTATAGTACATATGAGGTAGTTAAGCCCTAGTCATGAATCCCAAGGGGAGTGCTGAACAAATTTTCAACATGATCTCCTACATCAATGTTTAAGATAATCTAATTTAACAATTGATGCAATACAACATCTTTTCTCAATTTTCTTCAGGTCAGGGAATGACCCCTAACTTACCTCTTAGACACTCAAAAGCATCCTTAGGCAGTGCCTTTGTAAATATGTCAGCTATATGTTCTTTTGTATACACATATTCTAATTTTTAAATTTTTTTTGTACCATCTCTCTCAAGCAATAACACCTAATCTCAATATGTTTAGTCTTTGTGTGCATCACAAGGTTCTTTGACATATTTATACCACTTGTGCTATCAAAATATATCACAATAAGTTTAGTTATCTCTTCCTTCATTTCTTTCAACAATTACTTGATTCACATGATGTTAAAACAATTTACTATTGCAACAACTTATTGAGTCTCTATTGTGGAATGAGAAATAAAGTTATGCTTCTTACTTTTTGATGAAATCAATCTCCTTCCTAGAAAGATATCTCCTCCACTTGTACTCTTTCTATCATTAATGTTTCCTAGCCAATATATATAGTTTAAACTTATCCCTTTTCTTGTACCATAGTCTATAATATATTTTTTATTTCAGGTATCTTACTATCCTTTTCATGTTAATATTAAACCACAGATAGAAATAATAATTACATGCAAATATAACCAATATTAGAAAATAATAGATCATAGAAAAGAACACAAGACACCAAGATTTAACATGGTTCACCCAATCTTTGGGCTACATCCACCAAACAAGAAGTTTGATATTATTATGATCCAATGATTACAACCTGATTATAATCTATAATCCCTTACAACTTAATACTATTGCAAGAACCAATTTTTGCATCACCCACTATGAAACAATCCCTATCCCTAAGCTCTTTTATATAAGTATTTTTACCACTTTAGGGTTATATTTAATAATTATATGTCGACCCAAAATTTTGATAAAATAGGGCCATTTTTTTTGGGGGGGGGGGGGGGGAGGGATCTCCCCCCCAAACCTCTGGACAATTTTGGCCTAACGCCCTTGATTGTATTAGGGGCTGCCACCCCCAAACCTACACTTGGGGCCCAGCCTGGCCCCAAACCCTGGTGAGGAATTATGGAGTATGCAAAATACTTCCTTGATCAGTCACCACATTCTAAAAATCTCCCACTTGGGGACTCATTAGGCTCCATACTAAACAATCATCTCCCACTTGGAGACTGATCCTGTAGCTATGATGCTACTCCCTGAGGCTCCCACAAGATCAAACCACCCTAGACTCTACTATTCTTGTATTCATATTTTGTCTAGAAGATCAACCGAAGTTGAAGAGGAGTTCGACTTCTCCATTTTTACTACCTTTGTCAACATATCTGTTAGATTATCATCTATATGTATCTTGTCCAACTTTAATTTTCCATCCTCCAAAACTGACTAAATGAAATGGTACTACAACTATATGTGTTTGGTCTTTGAATATAGAGCTGAATTCTTTACAAGATGAATGGCACTCTGACTATCTGTAAACAAATAATTATCCTTCTAAGGGTGTCCCAATTCTTCCAAGAAGAACTAAAGCCATATCATCTCCTTGGCTGCCTCTATAGCAAAAACACACTTTTCCTCTATAGCAGATAAAGCATTAACCTTCTATAACCTAGAAAACTAAGTCACAACTACCTCACCAATAGCAAAGACATGACCTATAGTACTTCGCCTGGTATCAATATCCCCTACTAAATTTGAGTCCACATAGCCTTGAAAATTAGTAGTAGAGCCCCCAAAGTTTAAACATTTATTGAATGTTTCTCTCAAATATCTGAGAATCCATTTGATTGCATTCTGATGCTCAATTCCTAGATGACTCATATACTTGCTAATGACTCTCACTGTATGTGCAATATCTGGCATTGTACATACCATAGCATACATCAAGCTTCCTACAACTGAAACATAGGGTACCTTGGACATCTTATCCTCCTCTTCTTGTGTCTTGGGACACATCTCCTTAGAAATGTTGCAATACCTTCTCAACATAATCAACTTGAGATAGTGTCAATTTTCTAGTTCTTCCTATCTTTACAAATCTTCATACCAAGGATTTGTTTTTGTAAGAATTTTTCTAAGGGAAAAATTCACCTAGGAACTAAGAACTCAAACACAAGCACACAGTAGACCAAAGAGAGAGAGAGTATGATCAAAATAACAATGTATCCAATAATTAGTTGAGAGTACACTATGAGTGCCTAAATATAAAGGCCTCTGAGATACATCTAGAATGCCTTGTAATCAGCACCATGATGTGTCATACAACCAAGCACATATCCATCAGATATGGGTTATCCTCCATTAAGCATGAAAGTAAGTGTAGTGATGAGAGGATAAGCCTACAAAGGTGTGAAACACAAAACAATGTTGTAGACACCATGTGCTAAAATAGAGTTGCGTACTCTTGTGTTGTCTCACAAATAAAAATAATAAAATAATACAAAATAATTAAATAATGCATTAAACCTAAGTAAACTTAAGCAACTGTAAATAGTAAAGTACGTATTTACACCAACACCCCCCCTTAAGTGCAACTTAGGGGAGTGCCCTTAAGCTTAAAAAACTAGTATAAAGATGCATAATGGGTCCCGACTACTAGGCCATGTTAGGTACCCATGTACTAAATGAAGATGCAATCTCCCATAAAGCGAGGAAAGAGGAAAAACCTCATGGGAAAAACCCTCCCCCAAAAAGAGAGATAAATAAGGATGCATCGATGGATGGAGTAATCAAGACCCCCCCATTACGACATACATCCAGTATATACAAGAAAGAAATGGAGAAGGACAAAACCTCCTATGAGAAAAAAATCCCCCCCAAAAAGGAGAAGAAGGAGACAAGGTAGCCCCCCCCCCCCTTAAAAGTAGTATGTCGATTAGTGAGAAATGCTCTGATGTAGAAGCTGATCCATGACCTCTGTATGATGTTCCACCCCTTTGGAAGAAACAAAGGCAAGGGTACCTACGAGATACATCCCCTGGATGGAGAAGGAATCTCTATGATGACTGGTATTTCCAAAATCGGTCCAAAATTCCCTGTGTTGATACTGTTGACGGCTTCCTCCAAAACTACTAAAGAGAAGAGCAGATCGAACAAGGAAGGATGTAGAACCTGTTTTAGGAAACCAACAGTCTTCCCAAATGATGAAGAGACCTCCTGCAGATGCTGTAAGGAAGAATCCACAATCATGCCAATCTAGAGGGATTGATCATGTAGAGCATGGAGTTGAGGGTCAGAGTGGGCCCTCACAACAACTGTAGAATACTCCTCAGCAAAGAGAAGCGAGAAATCATCATAAAAGTCTCCTATATCTATTGTGCGTGACTCCAAGAATAGAACTGAAATTTTTGGTAAGAAATCATCACCTGGAAGACCATGAGTACCCTGCAGTGTTGAAGTACATGAATCTGTCACTACGAAAAAGGATGAAGTATCTGCCTCAAAAAGAAGATGAATATCATCAAGAATATCTCCCACATCTTCAATGTGAGACTCCACGAACAACTATGTAATGTTTGGGAGGAAGTCTTCACATGAAGGTAGAGTAGGAAGACATAAAGTATCTCACTACACTAATTCAGAAGCATCTGTGGCTAAAATAGGATTAGTAGGAGAAACAAGACTTGGAGGTGTGATCTCATCTAAAGAGGAGTTAGCTACAACTGGAGGAAGAAGATCTTCTGGGAATGGAGGAATAGCTAGATCTCTATAATGCTCCCAAAGATACACCCAAAAAACATATGGATTAGGTGACTTAATTTTGATCATCTTTTTCAGAACTTTATATTCCATATGTAACTAGAGAGTATGCCAAATGATGTCATGCTGATCAAAAGTAAACTCAAGATCTGGTGCATAGGGTAGTACATTATGCTGATAGAGATATCTGATAGCAAGTTGACTCCATTCATGATAGTTGTGTGGGGTCAATTCAATCAAATCTAACTCTTCCATGATGGACTAATTAAAAAAACCTCCAAAAAAAATCAAAGAACCCCCCTTGAAAAAGATGTTGTTGGCACTTGAAAGCCACTTGCCAATTTAGGGCCTATTTTTGAAAGTAGTATTTCTATCTACAAAACCTATAATATAATGGAAAATCTAGAAAGTAGACAAAAAAAATGCGCTTTCAAACAAAAATGGAACCTAATTTGGAGTCCAAATGAGCCTGTACCAAGCTTTTAAGTGGAAAAATTCAAGATTTTGGACTTACAGAAAAATTCAGAAACATAGATCTCAAACCACTTGTACCAATGTGTAGATCACGAAATCCTACCCCAAAACAAAAAAAATTTCTTGCAAAAAGGAGCCCATATGAGGAAGATATCGTTGTTTGAAAATCACTGTTGCTGTTATTTTTTCTGAATCGTCGTTGCGCCTCCAAAAAACAAATGGCTCTAGATTTTGCCTTAGATGTCTGATTTGGATGAAACAAAATCTAATCTGGAGGTTTTTGGACCTTCTGAATATGATGCAAATATCAAATTTGCACCAACAAGCTTTAATCTTCACCTGCAAAAAATCTCTCCTATGGCCCCATGGCCAAAAAATTTCTAAAAAATAATGCAGATCCAAAAAATAGCAGAGATGCAGATGAAAAAAATGTAGATCTGAAAATTAAATCTACAGATCTAAAATGATCATACCAATTCTGCAAATCAGTCCTTTGGGTGTTGATTTATGATGATGGGCCACACTACCCATACCAACTCACAACCAAAAATACAATAATATGGAGATAGAGAGATGACAAAAATGCTTCATAAAGCATCCATTAATACTTGAAATCCATTAGAAGAGATTACATTTGAAGAGCTTACAACGCAAGAACTTCTATTTCTCGAACTTCCATTAGAAGAGCTTCCATTTCTTGAACTTGATTACAAATGATTATAAGCCTTGCTTAAATAGGCACTTCTAACCCAAGACATTACAAACACAACCAATGTGGGATAATAGGTAAATACAACTACCTTTAAATAAATATTAAATTCCCACCCAAATACAACTAAGCACCCAACAAATATTAAATACATGATTTAAGGAGCTTTCCACAAACTTCTAAAATGCCACCTACACACCTCGATTAATGGAATGACAACTATTTTTATTATTTTCTATTTATGCCACCCATGCTCCTTGAAAATAGAAATTCCTCTTTTCTCCATTTTTCCCTTATTTTTCTATTTTTTATTATTTTCCTTCCATTTTTGTCACTTTCTCTCTCCTCCACAATTTTTTTAAAATTTTTTTTTTCATTTTTATTTTTTTTTCTAATAATTTAATTTTCCCATGCAAGATGCTCCTGCATCAGAGAGCATCATGCATCAATTTACAAAAAAAAATTTCCTCACAATCGACTTTGGCCTAAGGTAGGCAACTTTGTAGCCGATTTTCACCAAATCAATGTTCCAGATACAATGGTGAGGTCAGATCTGGCTTTGGGTACTCACAATTTATGTAGCACTCCGGATTCGAGCTGAGGTGATGAAGCAAGCGTGGTCTCAAATAGCTATGTGATGAGAAAATCTCCAAGTTGCTCTGATACCATGTAAAAATTTTTCTAAGGAAAAAATTCACCTAGGAACTAAGAACTCAAACACAAGCACACAGTAGACCAAAGAGAGAGAGAGTATGATCAGAATAACAATGTATTCAATAACTAGTTGAGAGTACACTAGTAGTGCCTGAATATAAGGGCCTCTGAGATACATCTAGAATGCCTCGTAATCAGCACCATGATGTGTCATACAACCAAGCACATGTCCACCAGATATGGGTTATCCTCCATTAAGCATGGAAGTAAGTGCAGTGATAGAGGATAAGCCTACAAGGGTGTGACATGCAAAATAGTGTTGTAGACACCATGTGCTAAAATAGAGTTGCGTACTCCTATGTTGTCTCACAAATAAAAATAATAAAATAATACAAAATAATTAAATAATGCATTAAACCTAAGTAAACTTAAGTAAGTGTAAATAGTAAAGTACGTATTTACACCAACAATTTCACTACCTCCAAATCCTTCATAGCAAATGCATGTGCTAACTAGTGTTTCAACCCGTTAATATGATCCATGTTAGACCTAGCTACGAGCATATCATCAACATATAAACATAAACTAATGTAGGTGTCATCATCCAACCTCTTAAAATAAACACAATGATCTGAATGACACCTATTGTATCCATGCTCATGCATAAAACTATCAAATTTTAGATACCATTACCAAGGTGTTTGCTTATATAAACATTTTTTTCAATTTGCATACCAAGTTCTCCTTACCTTTGACCTCAAATCCCCATGCTTGAGCCGTATATATCTCTTCATCCAAATCACCATGAAGGAAGGATTTTTTAACATCAAGCTACTCTAAATGCAAATCTTCACTAGCCACAATACTTAAAATAGTACGAATAGAAGTGATGTTAACAACAAGAGAAAATATCTCATCAAAATCAATGCCCCTTTTCTATGTAAATCCTTTTACAACTAACTTGGCTTTAAATTTTTTCTTACCTCCATCCTCTTTTTTTAACCTGTAAACCCACTTATTCTATAAATCTCTTTTACCTGTAGGCAACTTGCATAAATCCCATGTCTTATTCTTTAGCAAAGAGTCCATTTCATCTTTCATTATAGACTCCCATTGAATCTTAGTATCCACCTACACATCTTCATCATAACATTTAGGTTCACCAACATCAATAAGTAAAATTGAATACAAAGAGGGAGAAGATCTTTCTGGAGGTCTAATTTTCCTTGTTGACTATCTAACATTCACTAGTGTGTTTGATATTTGTTGTTACAGTTGTTGCACATCATGAGGAATGGTTGGAACATCATCTTTTGAAGTATCATCCAACACTACATAATCATCTTCTTTCTTCTCATGTTGCTATAATAGATCTTTGTACAACACTTCCTCATTGAATATGACATCCCTACTTTTTACAATTTTATGATTTTGAAAATCCCAAAGCCTATAGCCAAATTCATTAATGCCATATCCAACAAATACACATTTGTTTGACTTAGCTTCTAGCTTAGTTCTATTTGTAGAATATATATGAGCAAATGCTTCACAACCAAAGGTTTTGAGAAAAGAATAACTCAAATTCTTACTAGTCCATGCTTCCTTTGAAATACTACATCCCAAAGGAGTAGAGGGACCTCTATTAAATCAAATATACAATAGTATTGACAACCTCCACCCACATGTGTAATACTCCTTGCACGCTCCATTATAGTCATGTTCATGCATTCAACCACTCTATTTTATTATGGAGTCCTTGGAATGGTTTTCTATCTACAAATACCATTAGTGGAGAAATAATCATCAAATTCATGACTACAATACTCAACATCATTATCAGATTTGAGATATTTTAATTTCTTGCCAATCTCATTTTCAACCAAGTATTTTCATTTGTTAAAAGTTTGAAATATATCAAATTTCTATCTAAGGAAATAAATCCATACTTTTCTTGTTGCATCATAAATGAATGTAACATAATAATGAGAGCCTCTAAGGGAATATACTTGAGTCCGTCCCTATACATCGGTATGCACAAGCTCTAATTTTTGCCTTTTATTTTCCTTCCCAAACTTCACAAAACTTACTCTCTTTTATTTTCCATACACACAACTTTCACATAAATACATATTAACACATTTGAGACCTGGTAGAACTTTCTTTGAATGAAGTACTTTCATACTTTCTCACTCATATGCCCAAGTCTGTTGTGCACAACACTATATCAGAATTTATAGTAGCTATTTGTTCTCCTTGCTCAACTGCAACAATTGTTCCTGAATATTTATTTTCCTCTGAAACAATTAAAGTAGAAGGAACAATATGACCTATACAAAGATATAAGGTGCCCCTTTTTACACCTTTTGCTACTACAAGGGAACTTTTTGAAATATTTCAATATTTATCATTAAAAGTAACTACACAACCCTCATCACTGAGCTTCCCTACTAAAATTAAATTCTTAGTTAGCCTTGTAACATGTCTTACCTCATGTACTAGCCAATGATTCCTATTCTACAACTTAATCTTAACTATTCCCTTTCCAAAAATCTGATAGGGTTCATTATCCCCCAAACAAACAAGTCCAAAATCTCCTTGAAAATAATTAATGAAATAACCTCTATGAGGTGTAGCATGAAATGAAGCACCAAAGTCTAAAACCCATGAATCATCAACACTTTCTAAAGATAGAAGCAAAGCATCCTCTTCAAATATGTTACTTACCACATTTGCCTTCTTGTCTCCATCTAGTTTATCTCCTTCTTTTTTCTTTCGAGTCCAACAATCTTTCTTTTTATGCCCTAGTTTACCACAATACTAATAGTTGTTCAGTCCTCTCGATTAAGACCTCCTCCCCTTTGACTTTCCTCTTGATTTCTCACAATTTCTAGAATTACTTCCTCTCTTAGTTGTTCTACCTTGACTTTGTGCATTCAAAGCACTTCTTGATGTAGATCCACCTAAGGTATTTCTATGAGCTTCCTCACTCAAAACAAGACTGATCACATCATCATATTTTAGGGTACTAGATCTAGGAACAGAAATACTCACAACCATTACTAAGCCATTCCAACTTTCAAGCAAAGAACACAAAATCAAAAGAGCTCTAATTTCTTCATCAAAGTTGATACACATAGAAGATAACTGACTAGAAATAGTACTAAACTCATTTAAATGATTTGCAACAAATCCACCTTTTTCCATTTTATATTAAATAAATACTTCATGAGAAATACCTTGTTTGAAGTAGAGGGCTTTTTATACAGTTTCGCTAGGGTTTGCATCAAATCTTCTATTGTCTTCACTTTTGTAATATTAAATGCCACCAATGGTGCTAGGCATAATCAAATGCTTCCAAGTGCCTTTTTGTCCAAAAGATCCTAGTCATCATTTGATATAGATCCCTAATTTTTGGTTTTACCTTCCAACAACTTCCATAAATCCTTCTAATAAAGGTAGTCTTCCATTTTCATCTCCCATAACTAAAAGTTCTATCCATTAAACCTGTCAACCCTTAGCTTACCCTCATCTTCCATCCCTCCCACTCAACTGTGAGACTCTCACTCAACTGTGAGACCTTCTTACAAAGGACAATTGAAAGAACAACTTCGCTCTGATACCACTTTTTAGGTTTAAACCATGAATAGAAATAACAATTAAATGAAAATATAACCAATATTAGAAAATAATAGATCACAAAAAAAAAACAAGACACCAAGATTTAACGTGGTTCACCCAATCTCTAGGCTATGTCCACCAAATAGCAAGTCCAATATTATTACAATTTAGTGATTACAACTTGATTACAATCTATAATCCCTTACAGCTCAATACTGCCACAAGAGCCAATTTTTGCATCACCCACTATGAAACAATCCCTAACCCTAAGCTCTTTTATACAAATATTTTTATCATTTTAGGGTTATATTTAATAATTACACATTAGCCCAACATCTTGATAAAATAGGGCCAATTTTTTTTTTCAGGGGGCTCTGCCCCTAAACCCTTGGATAGCTAGGGCCTTTTGTGGGCTATTGCCCCCAAACTCCCACTTGGGGCCCAACCCAGTGCTGAACCCTAGTAAGGAATTATGGAGCATGTATAGTACTTCCCTGACTAGTCACCACAATCTAACATTTCACTTCCATGATATGATTTTCTATAGGATTAGAAAAAAATATAGTAACAATACAAATTTATAATGCAATATTAGGTCTTTTATGTAAAACATACTGTAGTTTTCCAATCACTAACCTATATAATGTTTGATTTAGCTTAGACAAATCATTATTATTTGACAATTTATGACTAGCAATCATAGGTGTTGCAACTGATCTTAAACCTTCCATTCCAAAAGTCTTCAAAATCATCTTGATACATATAATTGGATTATGTAATATGAATTCCTTTATTCATTTAATAAACTTACAATCCAATAAAGAATTTTATCTCTCTAAACATATATCTCAAATTCCTTCATTTCATTAGCAAGAAACTTTCTCAATGAATATTTTCCTTCAAATATGTTATCATCAATAGCTATTTTTGCTAGCAATGTCTTACTTTCATATTCACTTTTTAGGTATAGATTTCTATTGTCATTAGTTCTTACAAATCCAATTTTTACCAAATAATTGTGTAAAATTTCCATATCATGCTCTAAGGGACTTCTTTAAACTATATAAAGCTTTGTGTAACTTACATAACATATTATTTTTTCTTGGATCAATCTATCATTTAGTTTTTTCAATGTAGACTTCTTACTCCAAGATTCCATTCAAAAATATAGATTTTTCATTTATTTGGTACACATTTTGAATCCTTTGTAAGCAGCACATGCTAGAAAAGTTCTCACTCCTTCCAACCTTGCAAACAAGGAAAAAGTTTCATCATAGTCAACTCCTTGTGCATATCCCTTACAAACTAGTCTTGCCTTGTTCCTTGTAGCTTTACCTTTCTCATTCAACTTGTTTCTAAAAACCAACTTAGTTCCAATTACATTCTTGTCCTTTGGTGAATGTACTAATGTCCAAGTCGTGCTTTTCTCAATTTCTTTATTCATTGCCCCTTTCCAATCTTCATTATCCAAAGATTCTTTGACTGATTTAGGCTCAAAATCACATAATAAGCATGTATCATTCTTTAATTTTCTTCTTTTCATGATTTCTAAATCTTTATCTCCAATGATTTGATCTGGTGCATGATGTCTTCTCACATAGTTTTCCAAAATAAGTTTAGGTCCTTTTTCTTCTTTTTGTGGTTCATTGGATTCTACTTGTTCATTTACATCTAGTGTACTTTCCTACAACTCATCTTCCTATATCTGATGGTCAGAAGTCTCTGTCTCTAACTTGGATCCTATAGCCTAATACTTGATAGTCTTCTAATGCTTAGAAGATTTCTTCTATTGAAGCTTAGAAGTACCTGACTATAGTTTCTTGGAAACCTCCTTCTTTGGTTTAGGTAAGGTGATAGGTTTACATTCATGCACATAGAAAAAGCTCTTGTAATCTTCTTTCCTCCATTCTAATTCATTCTTTTCTACAAATTCATCAATTCTAACATTTTCACTTTCCACAATTTTGTTAGTGTTGTAATTCAAGCACTTATAAAATTTTATTTTAGTGGAATGTCCTATGAATATACCTTCATCAATTTCTACATAAAGTTTTCCCTTTCTTGCATCTTTCAATATGTAACACTTTCTTCCAAAAACTTTAAAATAATTCACATCAGGTGTATAACCATACTAAAGTTAAAAAGGTGTTTTCTTTGATCCTTTCTTCACTTGAACTTGGTTTAGAGTGTAGAATACAATACCTACAACCTATCTCCAGTACTTTTGTGAAACACTTGTTAGAAACAATAGTCCACTGAGATAATTGAGAGGGTGGAGGGAGGATGGTGAATCATTTATCAACCTTAAACAATCTTATTCATTCAACCAATGTAAACAACAACCATAACAAGATGCGCATAGACAATTACACTAGATATGTTAACTAGGAAAACCCTTGATCAAAGGGAAAACCCTAGTGGGAATGATGCCCATTAGGTGATGTACTAATATAAATATTCCTTTCTAGAGGATGAAACCTATTAGGAGTCTATTAAAACATTTAGTACATATGAGTTCCTATTAGGAGACTTTGAATCCTTGCTAGGAGTTGTGTCAACCATGTTAGGAGTTGTAGTACAATGTATGTAAGAAGAGCCTATTGCCCAAACATGAAATTTTAATTACAAGAAGAGCTCACTACCTAAACAAGTAGTTTACTATTAGGTTCCTCTTTTCTTTTCTCATGAACCTTGGATTCAAGTATCCAACTTCATATCACTCAATAAAATCTCAACAATGAAGTTTCCTTCACTTCCACTCTATTCTACTCAACATGCCACTCCCTTTGCTGCTTATAATCACTTCTAAATGTTATCTATGATAAAGTAAAATGTTCTTCCTTCATATTTAATCCATAAAAAAATTCCCTAAGTTGATTGTAAAACTTTCTCAATTAATTATTATAGGACCACATTAAGAACATGTTACACATTAATCTTCTTCCTTGTAACTTAAATATCTTTCCATACATGTAACACTATGATGAGTGAGAATAGCTATGTCATCATAAACATGTCTTATTGACATCATCAACTTTAATTCTTAGAACAACAATTTTGCTAAGAGATATAGCAAGTTTACCAGAACATGCCTCTATAAACTCTATCTCAGAATAAACATCATCAAAACTTACAAAACTTCTTCCAAACTTAACATTTCTTCACCTAGCATTAACTGCATATACCAAATACTCAAAAGTATCTCCCATAACCTTAGATAGTTAGAATACTCATCTAGCCATCCGTACCAACTTGATCTTTCCACTGTTCTTCTATCAGACACCATAGAAAACTACTATGTTGACATTAATGACAAACTCAATAATGAATTTAACATATCATGATGATAACATATCTACAATACTCCCCCATAGGAATATCATCAACATTCATGCTTCCAACAACAGTATTCTTCATCACCAAAGTTCTAGTATAATCCATAATTGATCTATTCCTTCTGTTGACCTAGTTTTTCACCTTGCATATTCCTATTATTTTCTATAGTGAAAGAACTAGTGATCCTATGTTTTAAATATGAGATATGTTTAAAAAAGAAGAAGATGAAATTATTAAAATCTCATGAAACCTTCATTATGTGCCCTAGTTTTCAAATTTTTAGAGAGTAGTGTTTTATAAAAAATTGTGCGGGAAACTTGTTACCCTAAGGTTCTATCTTTACCTTTTCCCATATTTATTTTAAAATTAATTTTCCAGAATTTAATTATCTTTTCCCATAAGCCATTTCTTTAACTACAATTTTACCTTTTTTAATTCCTTAACACATTCCCAAAGTATTTTAACCACTACAGGGTTTGCATTTGATAACTATTTATCTTTGGAAGATCAATGATAAGAACTTGTCCACAATATGAACTTGCTCAACCTTTATCAAATGTGAGGAAGTGCTTGATTTCCATGTACCCTTTTGTGAAATTAGCACTTAAATCTGCCACAAAAAATTGGAAGTGTCAAAATTTTCTCAAAACTGTCAGATGGTGGTCAGAGCATGTTGGGAATTTTGAGCCATCTCATTAATCAAGTTGAGCAGTGGGGTTACCTTTTGTGTATTATAAACATGACATTGTCAATCTTTGAGAGATTTGTGGTAGGCATAGTACCACAATTTTAAGATGTGTGAGGTTTAACTAATGTGGGGAAGTGCCCTAACAATAGTTGTAGTCTATGAGGTCATAAGCCTCAAGTTTTGAAAAGGTGTTAAAATAGTTGGTGAATGTCAGACACATTGGAAAAAGAAACACATTCTATCGGTTGCTCTTGCTAACTAGGTCATAAAAGGTATGAGATATATGCACTATGGATCTTGGGAATATCAATGAAAGGTGCATTCCTACTCTATAAAAGTGACTAAAGTTTAACTAAAGTAGGGAAGTGCCTGCTTGCCACATAGACAAGTGAGGCCAATCATTCAAAGGGCCACCTAATCATGCCAAGTTGGAAAGCATACTGACATGGTACATAATTATTGGTGGATTAGTTTACATGTTCATTGAGTTGGAAAGTGATTGTATCAGTGGGCACATAACTTTGAACTCAAAATTATAAAATTAGAAGGATTTTCATGATTGTCAATCTTTGGAAGATCGACAATAAGTTCTTTACCACTTTATGAAAGTGAATGAAGTCTAACTAAAGTGGGGAAGTACCCTATTGATGCATGGTAATTTATGAAAAGGGTTAATGTAGTCATTTTGATTTCAAACTAAGTCATTCAATTCTTGATGATCAACCATGGAATTTTAAACTTCACGGCATGACACATAATGTGATTGTTGAAGCATTAAATTTGATCAATATTGTTTCATGCGAGCTTAATGTTGTGATAAAATTTCCAATTCTCTATTATTGAGCCATAAGATTGAAAAATTCTCATAGTGCAAATATTTCTAGAGCTAAGGGAAAGATTTTTCAAGGGTTTCAACATATTGCTGAGTGATTTCCAGATAAGAAAAGGTAAGAAAAATAGGTAAGTCATCTGAGCTTCTAGAAAATTGAGAAGTTGTAATTGCATTAGGGTAAATTTTAAACATGCCTCCATGAAAGGATTTTTTTAGGGAAAGTAGATTATTTGAAGAGGGTGGTACATGATAATATCCTAGAATAAATGCCATAGTCTATGAATGAATTAGCTAGGGGAAAAGAGATTATTCCAAAAAGCCCTAGGTTACTAGTCAGTGCGGGTTTCTATGATAGAGTGAACTAGTTAAGGGATGCTGAAGTATCTATTGGAGGATTAAGGATCTTTCAAAAATGGTTTGTAGAGATAAGATTAGATTGAATAATGTATGGGAATTGATATAGGAAAATTGATCATTCGAGGAGTTTTATTTGATGATGATATACTGGTAGTAATGGAAAAGACATATGACCCAAATACCTGAGTTGTGAAAAACCATGCTAGTGATAACCTCTTTAGGGTTTCACCAGAATTGATTAAATTTTTTTTAAGCTAAACCCTAACCATGTAGTTCCTGAAAAAATAGACATGGAAGACCTCCAAGGTAGGTATGATGCACAAAGGATATATCTAAGGGGAGGACCATTGTAGGAGCATTTTCTAAGGGTTGGGTCATTGCCTTTGGTTACATAAACACCCTCAAGCCTCTATTGAAAAGGAATTTCAACCCTAGGGTATAGGTCTTGTATTTTTCTCATTGTAAGATCTTTGGCTTGGATCAGAAAGATCACATCCTAGGCTCCATTGTTATCATTATTGCTCAAAATTTTCAATATGGAATGAGTTCAATTTTTGATTTTGCTACTCATTTAGTAGAGGAGATTCATAATGGCTTAATAAGAATTGCAAAGGCTAAGGTTGATAAGCCCTTCTGCTTGTACTCCATGCTGATGTATATATATTTATACAAGGGAGTTACCTTTTTCTCTAAGGAGATGAAATTGGAATTGGAAAGAGATGGAGAGAAGCTCCCTATTCAATTATAGAGTGCATATATGAAATGGGAGGTGACTGATGCCATTTTTGTTAGGTTTGACATATATTTTTCTTCTAGGCTTAGAATGTTATTAATAGGGGACATCCCTAGAATACCACAAACTCTATTAGAATTGATTAGACCTAAAGACCATGGTAAAGGGTTGGTGGTGAGCCATAATCGGGGAGATATCATCCCATACTAAATGTCCACTATTTTCAAAGTTTATGGTTTGTTGGGAAAACCACATGTGTTACCATAACAAGTGCATTTAAAAATAGGGATTGCAAAATTGTTGTGGAAAATTGAGTCTGTTGAGGAGAGAGATTTATTGGGTAAATATAAAGGTACATTATTTCCATAGCTCACTATTTTTCATAATTTTGTATTTGTCAAAAAGGGTTGGAGAAATTTGGAGAAATTTGTAAATAGATAACAAATGGCTTAGTCCCATGCTTGTTTTATAGACTTAGAGGGATTTTATGACCTCCTTAGAGAAAGGAGTAAGGCAAAAATTTAGAATCAAATTGTATACTTTTCTTGAGGATATAATTAGAAATAGGTTCTGATTACAACAGAAAGAGCTTAGGAAGAAAATATGGATAGTTTATAGTAAAATCTTAGACTTTATAAATGCTTTTGAGCCATATTATGATCCCCTAGAAGATATAAAATATTGGGGGTATGAAAGTAGATATGATGATGGACAATTTTTTTGGGATTATGAAAAAATTGAATGAGAAGAAAGAAATCATAACACAAGCATACACATGCGAGTCCATTGAGGTGGAGAGGAGGTTGGCAAGTAGAATTATTTTGACCTTGGGGTAGTATACATTGCAAAAAAGAGTCAGGTATGTAGTGGTTAGGAATGTACAACATGTTCCTCCATTAAAAAGACTAAGGTTTGAGAGTCCACCTGACACACATGCTCCCAAAAAACAAAAGTTGGAGCTAGGATCATCTTCTAATGTTGAAAAATACTCACCCACCCAGACTCCACTTATGATAGATGATGAAACATCCTTGAGAGAACAACTAAGACAAATTGGATGGGAGAGGGATATTATGGTCACAACTATAGATATTGAAGGAGTACCCAAAGAACCTCCTATGCCATCACTTGATATTGCTATTGGAGATTATAAAGGTAAGGAAATAGATCTTGTAATAGCACAGGTTGCCAAAAAATTTATTGATGATGAAATTTTTATAAAATCTAGAACTTTTTCTCAATTCTCATGGAGAAGAAACATTGATAATTTTGAGAATAAGTGTAAGCTAATCAAAGCAGAGAAACCTAATAAAAAGGACTCTAAAATTGAAGAGGAAGTTAAAGCTAACTTCATGGAAGATTTTGCACAAATAACCACTAAAGGGGGAAGACAATTATTAAAGCATTCAAGAATTTTAATCTTGCCTAAATGGGACATAGCCAATACTATGATTTTTGATGCTATAAGGAAAGCAAAGGACACTTAGTTTAAAACTAAAGAGGAGGTCTTAAGGCACATATAGGTTTGAAATTTAGCAATGATCACTAAGCATTAGTGATATGGTCCATTGAAAAAAGGGATAAAACTAGAATATAGAAAGTTTTAGATTCTAAGCATATAGGAAGCCTCATGGTCTATAGGTCAGAGGAAATGGATAGTGAGAAATTATCAAAAATGACCATGGAAATGGTGAACTTTGGAGTTGTGGTGGCATTAAAGGATTGAAAAAAATTCCTTGAGCTTAATGCTAAGTTTAAAGAGATGCTCAAAGCATATGAGGAGAGAGGAAACAAGATACATCAATTGGAGGCTTAGTTAGCTCAAGTGGATAAGCAATTGGGAAAGAGAAAAGTGGGAGAATCTAGCCAACCCCAAATTACTTATCCTCATCCCCCAATTGATACATTCAAGTCAACTTCATTAGTAGAATTACCAGATACCCCGTACAGGCCAAAATTTTACACTACTGAGGAATTTGAAGAGGAGAAGAATAAACTTTGGGCCTTACATGTAGAGTTAAATGAATTATATGAAGATAAAAATAGAAAAAAAATATTGTATCTAGTGGATAAGATTGAGAGGTCAACATTTTATGAAAAATTGGTAAAAATAATGGATATGTGGAATGAAATAAAGAGTGGTGAAGATGCTTTAAAGCCCATCCTGAGTAAATGGGGCAGTAGGGATAAGGATATCATCCTTTTGTTGATTTCAATTATTATTCTACCTTTGAAAATATAGAAAAAACCTTTGATGTGGCTAATGATCTATCTAATTTTGATGAGAAAAGGGTTGCAATACAGAAGAAAATAATTTGTTTTTCAAAATATTTTGCTGAGAATTTTGAGCTTTCCCCCAATGAACTTAAAAAAATAGATAAACTAAAAGAAAAGGAGGAATGGGGAAAAAAATTAGATGATTTATTATGCCTCAAAATAAATGGGGTTCTAAGCGAAAAAAGGGCATGTGCTATGGGCAATGACATTTAAAGAAATTATTAAAGTGCAATTATTCTATAATCCTGTTAGAGAAGATTTGTTGAAATCAATAAGTTAAGATATTTTGTGATCAAGAAACAACAAGAGGTTTTGAGTTTTGATTGGTTGGATGATACAATTTTTAATAAATTGATAGAAGATTTTGTGGACTCAAAATAGTTAGAGATTGGAGAAACTAATGAAGAGGAAATGGACCAAGATGAGATACAAGCAATTGATACATCAGTTTGAGTAGAAGAAGAAAAAGAGGAACAATCAACTATAGTAATAAGTAGAATGGTCCAAAATGATGATATGGTAGTAGGAGAATCAGATGTAACTATTTTTTTATCAGTACATGATGATGTGGATAGAGACCCTCGAGTTAAAGTAATCCTACAAACATTAGAACTAGGCCAATCACAAGAAATTCCATTGCTTACACCCTCCAATGAATGCCAACAACCTAAAAGCCAATCATGAACCTCTTAGAAAAAAAAAGGTGTAGTAGAAAGTGGTCCCCACAAAGGAATATTCATGATGTGAAATCTTTCTGTTGCACTAATTTTTGTCTTTTCTGACATTAACATTGTAAATACCTTTCCGTCTTAAGGACAACTGTCAGCATTCTCTATGCCTAAAGCTTATTGCATCTCACACTATATAAGTGAGACTCCAAGGCTAGAGAAAGGGTCCAATCTATTGTATAACTTTTAATTATACTTGTCTATTTCAGTCTAGTTTTCTTGATGTCAACTCTTTGATGTATTTTCTTCGCAATTCTGAGAATACATTAATTTTCTATGATCTCGATGTCTTGTTTTGAGTTGTTTTGAGTATTATCCAATGTTACATAATTTTCAAAGAGAATTAATACAAATATGAATTGTCCCCATATCTTTTCTCTTTGAGTCTTGTCTCCATTTTTATGGGCTAGTTATTTTGAGATTGTATGAGGTTTGTTCAATTTAATGCAACTAGGATAAGTTGTATGTCAATTCATTATTGCTTTTGATTCAATGAATTGAGTAAATACTTTATTGAATCTGATAGGATCTCTAGGCAGTAAGAGATTTATGTAAGAATGAGTTTTGGGGAGAATAATTGATGATATTGATTGTAATGCAGTCAATTAGGTCAAGAAATTGGATAGACTCTAAATCCCAATGAATGAGGCACTGATCAATTATTTTAGTTAGCATATGAAAATATCATAGATAGATGTCAAGAAAAAATCTATAAAATTAATATCAATTTTATTTTAAATGTATGAAGAGTGTCATAGCTGGTCAATACTTGTTTACATTTACTCTCCAAGTCTTAGTTAGCTGCTATTGCCTAGAATTATTTATAGATTTGAGAAGAATTGTGACCAATCTATGATAGGGGATGAATATTTTTATAAAATGTCATGGAATGAGTGAAATGTGAATTTAGTACCAAGTTTTGAAATCTTTTATCCCTAAGGTGCACCCACCTTGGTTTTGTAGAGCCAAAAGAGTAAAAAATATTTTAAAATTTTGTTGAGGTTGGGTCTAGTTCTAAAGACATGCTAACTGATCATGGGAAGTAGCTAATCCTTAGGTTATTTTAATCTTCACCATCTTGGTATCAGGTATCCTTATTACTTGGTAGTGTAGAAACAATAACACCTTCTTTGAACCATACCATTTTGTGGTGGAGTTCTTGGTATACTCACTTGTCTCCTGATTCCTTTGTCATTTTAGAATATGTTGAATTCATTTGATATGAATTTAAATCCTCTATTTGATCTCAATCACTTTAGACTCTTTCCTTTCCTTTTTTTCAACTCTAGCCAAATAACACTTAAATCATTAGGAGCTTAATTCAAAAACTAAGATATTGAGAGGAGGGGAGGGGAATAAGGATTAATATAAAAAAAATTTATCCCTTGAAACAACTTTACTTTATTCACCATGTTTTCCTTCTCATATCTAACTCATGCATAACATAACTTGTAAAATCAAATGCTATAATAAGTAGATACAACTATCAATCACACCCATGAAATGTAAACACTTGAAACAAAATATTTGGTTACCCAGAAACCCTCTAAGATGAAGATAAAACTAGGGTGGGCATGACATCTATAAATCCTCATTACTATAGTAACAAAATTAACTTGTTAGGGTTACAATTTTGATCACTTCTGATGTTTTACCTTATGAGGGGTCTACCCTGCTAAAGGTGTTTAAGATTGTTAGATCTCACCTTGTGAGAGGACTTATAATAAACTAAGGACTTAGTTAATATATTTACAAAAGGTTTATTAAAATCACTCTATTAAGAGATTATCCATGACTCAATCTACTAGAACTATCTCAGTACCTAATTCTTCGGTGTGCACTATAATTTATGATTATAGATCTCCTCCTTCAATCTCTGATCTGATCTCCAATCTTGTATTAAGGTCATTGAATATTATTCTTCTTAACTCTCTCATGCATGCAACATCCAAAAATTAACTCCTTTGCTTCCTTCACACACTTCGTAATCTCTTTTGTGATAGCACATTACATATACATAAAGTAAAGGTTTGGATCTACCTATTTAAGGACTTCTAAAGAGTTTTTTAGATGCTTCCCTTTTGCCTCTTCACTTGATAGGTGGCTCACCTTTCATAGGGATCAATGATCCATGTCAAAATGCATAAAAACCTTTGTAAAAGACTCTATAATCATTAAATTTTGTGTCTATGTTGGCTTGAAATGGTTTATCTCAAAGTTTGTAACATTCTAGACTTTTATGTGCACTTTGTGTTTCTCAACACTTACTATCTCTTACACTTGGTCATAAATGTTCTTTGTTCTATTTTTTGACCTTAACTTGACATCAATGTGCTCTATTTTCTTAGCATTCACTAGGCTTGACTTGTACTAAAAATAGTTAGTGACCAAAGAATTACTCAACTCCTATAGAGATTGGCATATATATATATATTTATTTACAAGTCTTCCACATGATTCAACCTATATAGAGTAGCTCGATCACAATGATGACCAACTAACTCTACCTCATATATGACTAAGTGTTTGACACTAATAGACAACAAGATTTAGAGATGCCAACAATCTACCCCTTTGATATTAGTGGATTTTTTTTTTCATGATTACATCTTTATAATAAAAGAATAAGAGTACTCCCCCTAAGCTTATGACTCAGTTTATATAGAACTTCAATTTTTTCTAACTAAACAATATAAAAATACATATATTACATAACTCTAGTATTATGATTATGTCTTTGTCATACCATGTTTGTCTTTTGAGCTCTAATTTCTATTTACTCCCTGATCTCATCATTTCCCCATTATGTATGTAATCATTAGCATTACATTCCCCCTTGTTTTTGTCACTTATGGCTATTGTTGGGGTTGAGTGGGTGGAATCAAATCATATTTTTCAATAAATGGTCTATTGATTTGATTAGGCATGACAAGAGCATGATTCTATGTTGTTCTTATTGATTCCAAGATATAAGTCTTCAATTCAATTTTTTCTATTAAGTCAATTAAACTATCAACAATTGAAACATTATGATATGGTTGGATTAGATCCTTTGTTGAATTTAGCTCTCATTGCATAACCTTGAGATGAGATATCAACATTGACTAGATAGAGATCAGTTTGGCCCTCATGCTGCTATTAGCTATTTGTAGTTCAACCAATTTTCCTTGTGCAAAAAATAGTTTATTATAATACATTGTGATGGCTTTTTCTAATTTTGAGATTAAGCTTCCTAATTTCTTTATTTCATGCTAAATCTATTATATTTTTTCCTAAAAATCATTTGTAAACCTTGGCACATCACATAAGATATTATGTAATTAAAAAAAATCTTATGTACAAGCTCCTCTCTATTTTGTACACATGCTGACTACAACATTTGGGATCAAATTGCAATGACAATTTTTGACAGTGGTGTAATTTTTGGTGGTTTTCATTTTTTTTTTGCAATTATCCCTAACACTATCATAATACTAATGTTAGCATCATAATTGCAATACTTTCATGAGTATAAACAAAAAAAAGAGAAGAAAACATGACATAAGTCATTCCCCATTTATTTTGATTGCAGAGAGTTGTGTGCAAAAGAAGGTGAAGAGCTCCAAATGATGTGATTGGTGCATTTTGTTCCTATGACCTCTACATTTTTTTACTGTACCTTTTCTCTATGATTTGATTTTTGTGCCCTTGTGATCTCCACATTTTGTTACCATGTCCTTTCTTTGTGATTTTTTTGCTATGTCATGCTCTTGCTATGTGATTTCATTGTTGTGCCCTTACTCCATGATTTTCTTCAAGGGCTATGTAAATGTCCATTTCTTTTCCTTCTAAACAAGTATCTCTCTATATTTCCTTCTAAATATGTATATTTAGAGATATTTTTTAAGGTACTTATTACATCTCAGCCACAATAAAAAAATTGATCTGGTTGCATACATATTCTAGAATTCAAATAATAAAACACTAAAACTCACTCAACCTGTGCTAAGTGACTTACCTCAAGCTCCTCCACGAAAGTAATGCACACTAGGAAAAATGGGTAGAGTTTGCAAGAAATTTTACAAAAACATATCATAGTAGATATTTTTAGAAAGAAACTAGCCATAACCTAGTTAAATGGGTCTAGTTTCTGATAAGCTAGGTTGATTACAAATTCCTATAGAACTATCATTAGGATTAGGTACAATAAAATGAACAATTAGATGTTCCCAGCTAGAAGGATCAAATACAATTTCCCAAGGTGATAAAACTGTACATGCAAGGAATTGAAGAATAACTTCAGTGAAGAGTTGAGTGCAAGGAGTTGAAGAAGCACGTTTTGCTTCTGTGTAAATTCCATAATCATGAGGCTCATTCCTTGTAGAAGCCTTTGCCACAATGACATTACCTCTAAACCATGCAAAAGATGTTGAAGTGGTTCCCAACCTTGAAACACTCTTATAAGCATTCGATACTTGAGATTATCATAGGGAGACTACACCAATACTTGAAACACTCTTATAAGAATTTGATATTTGGACTATAAATTATCAAAGAAACTTGCAAGTGATTCAAATGTCATAGTACCTACCACAACACTTTACTAGATTCTATCTAGTGGCTCCCATAATATCCTCTATGTTGTCTAGTTATAGTTTCTACTATTAAGTCTCTTTCTAAAGCCGCTCCTTCTCCTTCACTCTCGTGCCTTAAATTTGGATTACCAAACTTCTAAATATCTGCCTCTACCTTATCTAAAATTAACTTCACACTGTGTTGTAACTCTAGCATAGGTGTTTGATCATCATAAACTTTCATTTCAAAATCCAAGTTTTCAAGATTGCTCAATACCCTCACTTGTGAACCTCTCGTGTCAAGCACTTTCTATACTATTTCAACACATGTTCTTTCTTCTAAACTAATAATTCTTCAAAAGAATTTTCTTCTATAAAATTAATTTTGTTGAACAATTGTAAACTATTAGAAGTTTATTGTTGGTTTCATGTATGTATGTATATCTAATAATGAATAATAATAATGTTTTTGTGTATGTTAAAATAATAACTAACATTACCATTGGATCATATAATAATGAAGTAATCAAACCATCTAATTAGCAACTAGACTAATTTAACTGTTGTTTCCAATGTCATAGTACCTATCACAATACTTTCCTAGATTCTATCCAGTGGCTCCCATAATACCATATATGTTGTTTCTATCATGCAGTCTCTTTCTAAAGCCACTCCTTCTCCTTCTCTTTCTGAAGCCACTCCTTCTCGTTCACTCTCATACCTTGAATTTTGATTATCAAACTTTTGAATATTTTCCTCTACCTAATCTAAAATTAACTTCACAGTGTGTTGTAACTCTGGCATAGGTGTTTGATCATCAATAGATTTCATTTCAGCATTCAAGTTTTCAAGATTAGTCAACACCCTCACTTGTAAACCTCTCATGTCAAGCACTTTTTGTATTGTTTCAACACCATGTTCTTACTTTTGAGCTAATAGTTCTTAAAGTGCATTTTCTTTTAAAACATTAATTTTGTTGAATAATTGTAAACTTTTAGAAAGTGCATTTTTATTTTCATGTATGTATGTATGTATGTATATGTATGTACGTATGCATATATGTATATATGTATATATATATGTGTGTGTGTGTGTGTGTGTGTGTGTGTGTGTGTATACATACATACACATATTGGTGTGTCTATGTATGTATGTATGTATCTATGTATACAAAGAGATCTATGGATTGTGGATTATGGATTATAAACTATTGCTCTCAAATTGGTTTTGATAATTGAGTGTGAGAACACTTAAGAAAAATCTAAGGTTGATGCCGAGTATAATATAGATGTCGAGCTATAGTATGTGTCGAGCCAAAAATTCAATAGGTGCCAAGTAAACTTTAGGTATCAAGCAAGTTTCAAGTGTCGAGTCACTATAGGTGCTGAGCAAAGTATAGGAGCTGAGTGAGACAGAGTTACTATAGGAGCTGAGCAAGATAGAATCCTATATGTGTTGAGCATCAGTAATTAGTAAATGTTGAGTAATACAGAATCAACATATGAGTTTGTGCCTTCACAAACTTAGATGTAAACCATTTTTGAGCTAACTCAAGATGAATCTCAAAGGATCTAAAAGATAAGATAGAATCTATTACATTCCCTATGCAATCAGCATGTGACCAATAAAAAAAATGGAAAAAGCATGTAGCCAATAAGAAAAGTGTAAAGAATTGAGCGGGAAAAGATGGATGAATCTTGATCATGGATTCATACCTAACCCTAAGTCTCAAAACCTTTATAAGGAGATCAAAACCCCATAATTTATAGTTGAATGGAAGAGTAAGAGGTCATGTGGAAATGCATGAAAGAATGCTAGGAAGTTTTGAAGAAAGTAAAAGGGGTGTAAGAACTTAGAGGAAGAGAAACACTATAGAATCAAGTTGATCAGAACAAAGTATTAACACTATGAATAAAGTTACATCAGATCAAGAAGGGTCAGATCAAATTGAGCAGAACAAGGATCTAAGAATCAACAATTGAAGATTGTAAGTTATAAGTTCTAGACATTCTACTATACTTTCTAACCATTGTATTTGGAGAATGAAAATCTTATGATGATAGGTTGGTTTAGTAGCAATATTATAAATCCTTAACAATGTTGTAAATGCTTTAACAAGGTGACATTCCAAGTGAATATTTGTAAATCCTTTAACTAGGTCACTTTTAACAAGGTGTAAAGCTTTTAATAGGGTAACCCTTTCATACGACAGACCATTGATGGTGGTCAAACTTTGTAACCTTAACTAATTAAATATTGTTGCAATGATAAGTTGTGGGTGTCATCCCTACCCCAGTTTTACCTTCTCATTTTGGAGGGTTTCTAGGTGACCAAAATCTTGTGTTATCTATTTTCATCCATGTTTTTAATTTCATGTTAATTAAATATGTTAGATGCATGTGATTAATAGTAGAATAAAAGTTTTAGAGGTTAACGTTTGTTACTTATGATTCACCCCCCCTCCCCAGAAGTAAATCTTTCCACTTGTAAATTCCAACATAAAAAAACAATAAAAGAAAATATGACATTAATCATTCTCTTTTTGTTTTGATTGGTTATGGAGATCTGTGTGTGAAAGAGGGTGGAGAGCTCCAAATGAGGGTGGAGAGCTCTGAATGTTGGTGGAGATCAGTGTAGATCTAAGATTTTGTTGTCATTCCCTTGTGATTATTGCATTTCATTGTTTTTTTGTGCCCTTGTGATCTTCGTGCCCTTGATTTATGATTTTCTTCAAGGGGAGAAGAGATACCTATGTAAATGTTCTTTTTTTTTCTTTCTAAATATGTATCTCTTGTTCATATATAATAGCTTTGGTCAGATTCAAAGATGACTAATTATAATGATTGTATGTATATGTGCATGTATGTATGTATATTAGTTCACTATGTGAACTACTTTACATGCATACATACACACTTGCATAGTAATTGTACTAAATTAAATTAATAAATCATATTTTAAATTCACACAAGCAATTATCCTTGTATTCAATCGAAACTATTCATACTAAACTAAGTATACAGATTTTCATAGTTATAGATTATATTATCTCTTGGTGATTGAGTAAAGATCTCATGCATAATATCATCTAGGTAATGATAAGATGCATTCACATTAAGTCATAATAGGATTGAGTAGATGATCCATTTATGTTACTTCATACTTGTTTTATTGAATGTAGTGCCCACCTATAGTTTGTTTTTCCATTATATTTACCAAACTCTTTATGCCTATTTCATGCATGTATTAGTTTCAAGGGTATTGGATTTATAATTATGAAATAATTTCACGACTTTGATTGCATGTATATCAATAAATAATTACTTAGTTGACTATATTTTATGTGTTGTTTAATGATTATGGTTACTGGTGCATTAATGATTTGTAGTTAATAAATGTGATTTCTTTCATAGCAATGTCAGATGATGCTTTAATGATGATTATTTTATATTCGTAACAATGCATTATTTATCTAGGCATTTGGTGTTTGACTTATCATAGTACTTACCCCATACTTACATGTGTATGGTGCATGTGTCTATTTTAACTTTTTGTTTGTTGTGTTTGATGTGGTTAAGGGAGGGAGTCGTAGTCACCTGCTAGTCAGGATCTACATGATGTAGCACTCCTCACCATTGCCTATTTAGTTTAGATATATATGCATATGGACATGTTCATATTTTATGTAGGATTGCAGGTACCAAGCATTAACTTTCCTAAATTGCCAAGATGAGCGTGCCCTATCACAATAACTCAATGGTAAGAATGAGGAGATAATGTTTAGGTCCAATCTCAGCCATAGCCTAAATACTTGTCTTGTAAGGACTCATAACTGAATTTCCACCCTGTTTAAAACCTGTGAGTTTAACTTTGTCTATGTTGTTTGATTTTGAGCTTTGGTCTATTTTGGTAATGTTGCTTTTTTGTGGATTTCACTATGTGATTTATTTGGTAAATGATTTAATTATAATATTTTGGTTAATCATATAATATTGAGAATTATTAAATATTATTTGAATAAAAAGAAAATATTAAAACATGAGAATATTTAATTAATTAAAAAACTAATTAAATATGTGTTTAAATTTAAAAATCTTAATTTAGAAGTCTAAATTTAGAAAATTGGATAAAGAGAAATTAGAATATGGTGATATTTAATTAATTATTAATTAATTAAATATGTGCTTCAGTTTAAAAGATTTAATTTAAAAGTTTAATTTGAGAAGTTGAACAAAGAAATAATTAAATTATTAAAACATTACAAATTTAATATTTCTTTATTATAATTATTAATTTAATAATAATCAAATTAGAGTTGCATTTAAACAATGAGCTTTAATTATTATTATTAATTTAAATAATAAACTATGTTTTAATTAGTGATTGCACTAATTAATAAACTAGAAGAAAATAAAATATAATAGAATAAAATTTAAAGATAAAGTTATAGTTCTAATTGTGGCATAGTTATATTTATTTAGTTTAATGATAACTATTTAAGAGTTTTATTTTAATAATAAACTCTAAATAATATTATTAAATAAATTAATAGATATATTATTAAAAACATTTCAAAAATTAATTAAAGAGAGAACGCTAATTATATAAATTAAGATTTTTGTAATTAAATATCTAAAAGAGTTGTGCATGAAAATATAAAAGGTAATAAAGTAAATAAGCAGTAATTGATCAGTGAGTTCTCTCTTGTGATTGCACAATTAGAGCCCCAATTCAGGGGTGAACTCTTTATCAAAGATCTAGAGCTCATTTTGCAATTACACAAGTTTTGGAGAGCAAAATTCAAAATTGGATCAAAAGAATTGTTGAAAGTTTCAAGGGTCAAGATTTGTATGCATTCATAGATTGTCTCAGATTTTAGCTAAGGTTTTGAGGTTGGGTTTGAAATCCCATCATAGAATTTTATTGAAAGATCTGTCTATTTCGTGACTTCTTGGGTGTTTGCATATTGTTTATTAATTTACTATATTGATTGTTGAATAAGGAATTATGTTCTAGATTTTGAAAAGGAAAACTTATTAATCAAGAAAACTGGACTGAGGAAAATTATGGAAAAATTGTAGAAAATTATTATGATTGTATTCTTTAAAAACTATTTTAGATAATATAGGGAGTATTTGATTATGGACATTTAAAAAATAATAATAAATTGAATAGTTAGGGTTTCAACTTTAGAATTGTCATTAGAACCATTAGATTATCATGCATTTTCTAAATATAGATAAATATTATTCTTATATCTAAAATAATTTAATTGCAAAATTTATTGGAAAAAGAAAAAGACTAATTGAGAGGAAATCTATCATGCCCAAAATTTGAGCAAATGCACACCAATTTTTTTTTTTTTTTTTTTTTTGAAGTTAAATAATCTATGAGTATTAGTAGAATGTTAAATTTGAATATTTGTTATTTAACTGATTTCGACATTATTTTCGTTATACAAAAAAAAAATTTAATCAATATAAAATTCTCCATATACTTTTCAACCACTCATACATAAACCAACTATTTGTTAAATCTACCTTAACACAATTTGCAACTACCTTAAAGTAGCATGAATATCAATTTCATAACATTATTTGATCCAAATACTGCTAACAAAATAATTCAATTATTTAATGACCATATAAGCAATTATAACTCTAATCCTTTGAGACATTTGAAATTAAAAGGAACTCTCTAAGTAAAGTAACATTTAGAATCCCATATCTTGACTTGTTTTGTATGCTAACGTAATAATACCATCATTACTTTAACCAAGGCTAAATAATAATTCAATAATACAACTTGACTAATACTCAAATCACTATCTAATTTATTAAAATTAATTCAAAATATCTACCGTTCTCTTAACAAAATATTAACTAATAATGAAACTAACTTATCTAACAAAATTTAATCATTGAATTTTCCTAACTAAAATATACCAAATTTAGAACTTAAACCTCAACATTAAACTGCACTATTAATAAAACTAAAACTAACAGAATCTATAATTAACACAAACCTAAACTAAAGCTAATTAGGATAATAAAATAATCTAATCCACCTACCACATTAACCCCAATGTATTCTCATTTATCACTTACAATAATTAAATTTTAGTACTTTAGTATTCAACATAAAACACTATATACCATTTAAATAGGTTTAAACAACTGGAAACAAAACGATAGCCATTAAATCTCTAAACTTAATCTAATAAAAATCATATCTTATATATGTACCAAAATGACTAAGAAACCCAACTTAATTCTTGCTATGCATGTATTTATTAAAAGAACTAATTTCAAACCTGACAATCAATTTTATCCATGAAGCTTCCACTTAAAATTTGAAACAATAATAATTTGATATCATTATAGTCTATCTGCTTTAGAATTTAATTAAATTCTAACATTTACATTTAAATATGAAATTCCATAAAAATAAAATAAAAATTAACATTTAATATTAATAAAATCTATCATTTTATTACTACTAAATTATCCTAACCTAACATCTAACACAACCTACTTATCATCATACTATAATACTAATCTTAAAAGTAATACTAATGCAATCATAATAATTATTATCTAGAATTAACACTAGATATTACTATACTAACATCTAACTTTAGAAACTTATCCCTAAACTAATCTAAACCCATACTAATCACTAACACACAAAACATAGAACCCCGAAACCCTCTACTCTCTCCCTACCACTCCACCCATGCGAAAGTTATGTCTAAACATGCCTTTACATTAAACTTTGTTTTCAAAAAAAAACTTGTTTTCTAAGCACGTGCCCCAATTAAGATGGGACCTCTTAGCCGACCTCACATCCTTTCCCAAGGTGGGTGGCTTAAAGGAGAGGTGGGTGCATTAAACTCTGACATTAAGTCAGATTTGGCAGCACTTTAAGCTACTTTCCAACATTGGTAGGCATATATGGGGAGATGGGAAGGTGGGACCTTTCCCCTCCCTCTTCCCTATGCGATCCTCTTGCTGATATGCAAGTATTGGTCACCTCAAACAATTAGGGCAGCAACATGAGGGTTCCAATATTATTATTATTTTTGTTTATTATATGATTTTTGTTCATCATGTATTAATTATATGTCCCATCCATCATCTCAGTCGACCCTTTTCTTGGGGATTGCCTGATTTAATGTATATATTTTTTAATTGACAAAGTTCTATATCATGTCACTTTCCAAACTGAAACCCATTATCAAGTAGGTGTCTACATACTTTTATGTATATATAAATATGATATTATAATCTAAAATTTATATTATTTTAGTGGGGGGTGTATATTATATTGATCTATATTAACAAAAAAACTTTACTTATTTTGCTCATACATTTTCCAAAGAAGATTTGTGCATCAACAGCTTGAGTTTGTTTCCTTCATACAATATGCTACCTTGTTCTCCATTGGTTTATTTCCTCTAAGTCCATACCATAATTATAGAATATTTCTATGCTAATTTGGAAATTCTCTTCATATTGTATAATCTTGGTTAATGATTTTTCATTTAACATCTATATATAAAAACTCAATACAATAACTATACAACAAAAAATATGATAGAAGTCTTAGATGAATAAACAGATTTAATCTATTAGTGAGGAATGAAATGTAGTAAATCATCTTCTCGAGATCTAGCATTGCTTTCACATACAAGGATCCAATACAATGATGTATATACTCTTATTATTCAAGAGAATTGAAATGATAATCTCATTCTATGAAATTAATTCTTCTAATATGGCTATTCCTCCATGATAATTAAGTTCAATCTTGCATTTTGCATAGGAATATAAGAGCTCCATAACTTAAGATCCAAGATAATTTATCTTCCTACACACAATACACACATACTCCAATAATACTTACAATACACAAAAGATGGTGGAATCAACATATCATAATATACCCAATGGAAAATACTTTTAGTACACATGAGCACTCACAACCTTTCCATTCACAATGAAACTAAGACAGTAGCTTTCTCTTACAATACATTTAGGCTCACATAAAAAAATGGAGTTTTTCTCTCTATCTCATCTCAATGCAATATTGCCTTCTCCTCCTATGCATATGGAAGATAACAAGGACTCCAACTTTCCAAGATTTTTCTCTAAGAACCTGCAAATACATCACAAAAAAACAACAAGGACCATGGGTGCTTTCCACCCAACCATAGGCCTCAAAGAGACCACCCCCACGCTAGGGGAACAAGGCTCAAACAAAATCCACATACACACTTGTAAGAAACATATACACCACATAAAAAAACTGCAACAAATCCCATCCCAAGGATATTTCACAAAGGCTCACCATTGGAACCTTGAACATAGGGTGAAGGTGGAAACACAAGGAGGTTTACCATTTCATATCATATTTTCCATAAAACTCATGCCCTTTCGGGGCTAAATCAACAAAATACAAGGCCCTTTTGGGGCTTAATAATATCATGCCCTTTCGGGGCTTCATAAACATCTTCCACCACACACACTACCAACACAATATCCTCCACCACACACAACCAATAGCTTTAGCTTCCTACAAACCCATACTTCAGTTACTTCCTTCCTCACCATTTCTTCTTCTTCTTTTTTTTCCTCCCCCAAGGCAAAATATGAATATGACAATGGCATCTAATGGAGCCCATACTCCAAGGTCCTCAACTATGTTATCCAACTGATGCCCATTCACCCTGGACTTCTCTTCCCTTCCCACAAGGGTGAGTGTAAGTCCCACACCCATAAGAACACTCAAGCACAACAAGAAAACAAAACCAAGTAGCAATAAAACAATAGATTTTCAAGAGCACATCACATTATCACAACACAATATCAACACCCATAATGCAACATGGAAATAGAGGAAATCCAAAACTCATACTCACAATACTCCACAGAATACAAAAAAATGCACAATGGTGTCACACTAATCTACATGGAATGAACACCATTCAAACACTCACATGAATGCTGCTCCACAATGCAATGCAATGCATACCCCATTGATAAACTCCACACTTGCAGATTGGCTTAACCATGCTAAAAGAAACAAGAAGGAAAGGAAGCAAGTTTGAGATACCAACCTTGGTCCAAGCTAGGGTAAGGATAGTTGCAGTAGAGCTCCACTCCCTCTCCCTCCAAAACCTAATTGTCTCTAATATTTAGAGAGTGGCCAAGTAGTTTTCTCATTTAGCCCTACCTCTATATATATCCTTCTCATTTTCGTATTCCATAAAGAATGTCATTTTCATGGGGTCTCCTAGGTCCACTAGACACCCTAGGGGTCATTAATAGCTCCCTAACCTATAGTACTAACATGGGTAGGGTTGATTTTAATCACAACTTAGCTTAAAGTTACTTTATGACCCTCCCAAAGCTAGGTGATTCAAATTTCAAATTCCCCAAGGTGATGACCTTGTCCTATTTACTAACTAAGGCAATAATCAAATTCCTCCATTGAGGCATTTATCATGGAATAAGGCGACCACATGATCTATTGACAAATAACATGTCATTCCACATAACAAGCACAAGTGTCAAGTGACACACACATAATATCACATTATATTAAAAAAATGACTTGTTTTACAATAATACAAGAACTAGGCTACTACGCACACATACAATTCACATATACGAAATAAAACACATTACAATGAGGTTTGAATCTTTTCCACTGATTCAACCTTGGTTATGTCATGTTTGTAGTAGTTTGAGCCTTAATTCCCCTTTAACCCATGGTCAAATTCCTGCACACTAAACTCGAGTGTCAGTAGTCCAAGAAAATCATATAAGCATATGTAAAATAAATCATTGTCTCATTCAACATTAGGCTTGCATATATTTCATCATCTCAAATTAACTTTCCCTTTCTTAATCATTTCAAATATAACCTTCAAAATATTAAAATATCAAAACTTACATATCACATTCGACATTTGAGTTCCATACTTCTTTCCTTTTAATTACATTACTTCTTCTCATAATTTCCATGTAAAATGTTCAAAATACTATAACACCAAACTTTACTTATCAAAATAACATGGTCAATTTAATGTTTTGAATAGCTTCATAGTCTATTTTTATCATTGCGACAAGATGCTGAATCCATAACTATTGAATCCCTAGGTATGCGGGTTAGGTCTCAGTGTATAACAAAATTTATCTTTTAACTCTAATTTCCACTTCAACATTACCTTCTTATATTGCAAACATTTCTACCATTCAATTTCTATTAAAGTAATGTCAATAGCTTACAACATGAAATAGAATCATTAAATGCATCAATTAGGTCATAATATACAGAGGTAATTGCGGATCATCAAAATGTAGATATTAAAATGACATAACCCTACAGTCTCAAAAGTGTAACAAAACATAGGATAAAAATCACCATAATGCAATTATCTCATTGGTACTATGACAAATCAGGTGAGGCCTCACAAAATCATGTTTTAACTGAACTTATACGTGCATGTAAAAATAATTATGCTAAAAATAGAAAAACTTAGTATGGTTATATGCATGTGAAAATAATTATGCTAAAAATAGAAGCTAAGTATAGTATGGTTACATGCATGTGAAAATAATTATACTAAAAATAGAAGCTAGGTATGGTAGAGTTACGTGCATGTGAAAATAAATATGTTAAAAATAGAAAACTAAGTATAGTATGATTGCATGATTTGAGAGATCAAAAACATGCAAAAAATACTAATTGCACGCGTATTTTTATAGTTTAATTTTTAGATTTATTTATTTTAAATAATAATAATTTATTAATTTCTAAAATGAAATAAATATTATGTATTTAGTTATAAAGTGAATGTTAGTATTAGTGATTATTTAAGTTTAATTAAACTCTTAGTTGCATATAAATGATTTTATAATTATTAATGCAAGAGGGAAGTCAATAAATGAATATTTACAATTTTATTATATTTTAAGAGAGGTTGTGGTAGAGTTCACTTTATAATTATTTAGTTAATAACTATTTGACTTTATGAAAGAAATTATAAATAATTAAATTAAATTTATAATTTTATCTCTATTTGCATTATGAATTAAAAGAAAATTAAATGTTAATATTGGACTAAAATAGAAGTCAATTTAATATTTTAGAAATTAAATTGATATTAATATTTGATCTAATAATATACATTTATGTTATTAATTAAATCATTTATTATTTAAAATTATTTAAATTAATAACATGATAATATTGCATAATATTTTATATACAAAGAGATTGGATATTTAAATATTTATTGATTTAAATAAGTATATTAGCATAACAATTTATATTAACATTTATATTCTTACCTTATTTCTAAACACATCTTTATAACCCAATTAAACAAGAGAAATTGACGAAATTAAATCATGTGGTTAAAAACTATTTGTTTTCTAATATTCTATTTCTAGTCTTGTGATGTTAATTTTCATGATGACTTTTCTTTGTGGATTGTTCAGTTGGCCAAGTTAGGATGTGAACTAGAGACATTTTTGAGTTTTATTTTATGATTCTTTGATGGGATGTCATGATGAACTTTATGGTTTGAATTGAGATTTATGTTTTATGAGCTTTATGCTATTGAGCATTTATGAGAACTTGGATTTTGAGAACTACTGTTATTTTTGGATTGCTTGTTAAGGAACCAAATTTGATCAATATTACTCTTATAGTATGAGACAATATTGTGGTTTGTAATTTTTGAGAGGTTGTCTAGGTACATATCCTTGGGAGTGGCTCATAGTAGGGGTTCGGGACCTGAAGTGGTTAGTGCTAGGGTAACCTATTGTAAGTTATGTAATAAGTGATAATCTAGTAATTAATATTCTAGGGAAACACACTAAAAAGATAAGTAAGAGATATTTTTCCCACCCATGCCTTGAGTGCTTGTATAGACTAAGGATGAGAATGGGATGATGGTGTGATTGGTTTGCCTCATCTTTTTGAGAGGTTTTTTTGGTTCCACATGTGTCACATTGAGGGTTCGTAGTTTAGAGTAACTAGTCTAGGGTACCTCAACACTCGAGGGTCCGAGATCTATTAAGATATTAGTCCAGGATAACTCAAATAATTTGACTATGTGATGATACTCCTTATAATATAAATTGAGTCTCCTTTATAGATATTTTTGTATTTTCCTCTAGTGGTGTTGGTATTGGTGGTGTACTTCTTGTTGGATGTATTTAATGTGGTTATTTACTTTCATTGATGGTGATTGGTGATTTATGGTTGATGTACTTTTGGCATGTGGCTTCTGTCTTGAGGTTGATATCTTTTGTTGATTTTATCTTATGACTTTGGTGATTTGATCTATTCTTCATTTATAGATGATGTTTTGTTATGCAGTGTTAGAATTAGAATGAGTGTTCTTTTGATTTTGATTATCTCTTCTTGTTGAGTAGTTTGTGTTACCCTTGAGGTAGTTTTAGCTATTAGGATTCCTTACCTATGATTATTTTATGATTTTATTATCTATTTATGGATTGTACATTATCTCTCCTACACAGTGGGAGTGATAGCTTGATTAGGTGACCACGCAGTTAGGAGGTAGTGTATTCTTACCATTTTGGTCTCTCTCAGATTGACAAATGTTCCATATGCTCCTTGATATAGTGGTACCATTATCATTCTTCCTCTTATCTTGAAGACTCTATTCATTTGATGTATCTATGTATATGGATGTGTTTTGAGATCCTATGAGATATTGTATTTTATAAGGATATACTTGTATCTATTTTCACATACATTGTGACATGTGCAGTGGATGTTATTTATTAGATGTGCTTTCAAATTATTAGTTGTACTTATGCATTTTCTTATATGACTATGTATGTGTTTATTGATTTTATAATTATGGACAATGTAATTAAGACTTAAACTTATTAATAAAATTTTGTTAAATGTGACTCAACGTGAAGGAATCTTTGAAAAATTGAAACTGTATTTGTAATTGAGTACATGTTCTTGATGTGTATGTATATATTGCCTTCACATTATTGTCACTTTGATGTTGTTTAAACTTAAAAAAAACATTGTTTAGTAAACTTTGTAACAGATTAAGTTTATTTCTTTTGGGTTCTTGAGCAGGACATTATATTGAACATTTTGTTTAACATAATCAGTAATACTATAATTATACAGCTACAACTAGTACTCTTGTTTATTTTATTTAATCATATACATTTAAAACTATTATTTTTCTTAAAATTAGATTGTATATTTGTTATCACTAAAACACAAATATAAATCTCTGATAGGTACCTTTTTTTAATTTTAAGATCTTCATATTTAACGTGAAGAGTTTTCACTACTAGATAGTGGAATAGCCACAATGTGGAGCCACATAGCTTATGGCTTTTTCCACCAAATTATATTTTTATTATATTTTTGTCCTTCAAAAATATTATAGGTGAATGTTCTTCTAATTTTCAATATATTTAATAATTTTTCACTTTTCATTTGAGGTAATTTTCTATTATGAGATAGAGACATATATCATAAGGATGGACATGCCAATTTTCATCATCCTGCTTTCAAAGCTAATTCCCTTATCAAATTAATGAAACTACTTGCAACTAACACCCTAATTTTTTGCAGCTTATCTGATCAACCATTCAAACAATCATCTTCCTCCTACCCCACCATAGAATACAACCTTTGTTTGAGGTCTATATCTTAGTCCCACCATTTTAGAAGACCAAGTTCAATGATTTGTATCTAGCAATTTGATGATATAGAAATTCAATATGGAAGAAGATATATTGGCACCACAAATGAATCATCCCATATCCATAAAAAATATCTAACCTTTTGTAAGTCTCTTTGTCCTCTAAAGACCCAATACATGGATCCATTATCATCCTTAGCAGACTCATTCTCCTTAGATGATTTCAATCAAAACTATTCATACCAAACTAAGTATGCAAAAATTTGTACTTACAAATTATATTATCCCTTGGTGATTGAGTAGAGATCAATTAAAATTTTTCAAGGTGATTAAATTGCAGATGTAGATGTAAGTATATATGTATGTCTATATGTATGTGTATATGTATATATGTATCTCTGCATCTCATTGTCATGCCTTTGTGATCTCTGGATATGTATTTTTGTATTTATGCATATACATATATACATACATAGGTGTATGTGTTTGTATATGTACAAACACATATGTATGTCTATGTATGTATATAAATAGAGAGATCTCTATATATATCTCTTTATATATATATATATACATACATACATACATACATACATACATACATACATAGACACACACATATGTGTGTATGGATGTATATATACACATACACATACACATACATAAACAGAAGCTTCTCTAATCATCTGCTAGGGGAAATATAAAGAGATAATGTTTAGAAGGAAAAGAAAAGAATATTTAGATAGTACCTCTTCTCCCCTTGAAGAAAATCACAAAGCAAACACTACTACATTTGGTCTCAAATACACCACAAATTACACTACCATCATAAATTGTCGTCATAATTTGAACTCAAATGTTGTAGTGCTATGAAGGGCACAAAGATCACAAGGGCATGACACAACAAAAAAATTGTAGAGCACGGGCACAGAGATCACAAGGGCATCACAACAAAATGCAAAGATCACAAGGCCACGACAACAAAATCCTAATCTCCACTATCTCCACCAAGGGAATGACAATGAAATGCAAAGATCATAAGGCATGGAAACACAATAAAATGATCACAAGGTTATGTTAATGAAATATCTACCAACATTCAAAGCTCTCCACCCTATTTTGCACGTAGCTCTCCACAATCAAAACAAATAGGGAATGATTTATGTCATGTTTTTTTTAAAAATATATATATATATATATATATCTTAAATCAACTTCACATTGTGTTATAACTCTGCCATAGGTGTTTAATCCTCAATAACTTTCATTTCAACATTTCAACATTCAAGTTATCAAGTTTCCTCTTCATTATATAGTTCTTTCCACCCTCAAAACCACTTTATTACTTCAGTAAAATCAGGATTTGAACAAAGCCAATGGTAAAACAAAGCCCATATTCTAGAATCCAAATAATAAAATAATAAAATTCACTCAACCCATGCTAAGTGTCTTAGCTCAAGATCCTGTACAAAATTGATGTAGACTAGGAAAAATGGGCAGAGCTCGCAAGAAATTTTAGAAAAACATATCATACAAGATATTTTTAGAAAGAAACCAACCATAACCTAACTAAATTGGTCTAATTGCTAATTAGTTGGGTTGATTACAAATTCTTGTAGAACTATCATTAGATTAAGTATAATAAAATAATAAACAACTATTTCTAACTAGCAGGATCAAATATAGTTTTCCAAGGTGATTAAATTGCATATGTGGATGTATGTCTGCATGTATGCATATATATATGTATGTATGTAAGTATATAGAGAGATCTTGTGGATTGTGGAGATTAGTGGAGATCTAGGATTTTGTTGTTGTGCCCTTGTGATCTCTACATCTCGTTGTTGTACCCTTGTCATCTCTATATATGTATGTATGTATTTATGTAAGTAGGTAAGTATGTATGTATCTGTATACATATATATACAACATATATACATATGTGTGTGTGTAAATTGAGATCTCTTGGCACAATAGAAAAGAAAAAGACTCAATCAATAGGTAGCTTGGCCATGGGTATTGTCACAAGATTTTAAACATAACTATATAAAGAGTGAGTTAGGATGTATATAGGTTAACCTTACATTAATTGTAAATAAAAACACAAAGGTTGTACTAGGGTATTGCAGTATTGTAATTATATAAACTACCTGATTTTCTTGAGTGGGTGTATGATGGAAAAGAGTTGTATTAGGTGAGTAAAGCTCACCAGTGGTTATAGGAATATAACTACATAAAAAAAAAGAAACTAGAATGACATATTCATTAGAGTGAGTAGTTCAAGGGTCTTGACCCTGTATATAGGGGTATGTAGGCAACCTAGTAGGCAGAGTATGCCTCCAGTGTGCAGACACCTTGGGCATAGTTAGGTAGCACTTAACTATTTTAATATATTATATGTTAACTCATGAGGCTCATTTCCTTGTAAAAGCCTCTCAACAAATCACCCAAGATGGCTAGAATATCTGGCTGAGAACCTCCTATTCTATCAAATGAGTGATGTCTTCTCTTTTAATCCACTATAATCTCGTCACTTTCCACTCATTACAAACTCTAAACTCTAAAATCTAGACTATAATTTTGTCACTTTCCATGCATTATAAACTCTAAATCTTGAAAAAAGAAAGAAAATAACTGCAAACTTGAATTTTACTAACATAGAATATTCTCAATGTCAAAAGTATATCTCTATGGCTCCATATAGTATCATCTTACTAGTAAAGTAGTATTAATTCCAAATAGTCTACAAGTTTGAATATCTCTCATGGTATGAGCTTTTTGTATCAGTGTAGTTTATTATTTGGATAAATTTCTATAGCTACTATATAGTTTGATAAAATGATAATGATGGATAGAGTGTGGTAATTGAATGGTCAGATTTGGATTACTCAATTGTTCAATTTCTTGAGTTCATCTCTGACATAATTTTGATTATGTATAAGAGGATTATATGTTTCTTCATTATTGCCAATATCTATGTTCATTCTAAATATGTACTCTTGCTTTTTTTTAGCACATTCTTTGACAATAATTTACCTTTCAACTATTGTCAGGACCTAAGCTTCAGAATCAATGTAAGTTAATTTGCATGGTAGTAGAATTTCCTAAATTTATCGACATAGTACTAAGTGGAATCTTAAAAGATTGCATTTCAATTCTCTGTTGGGGACATAATCATATTTTATTCCTTAATTTTGGATACAATAATGAGGGTTTTAGCTCAGGCCATTAGAGAGCATTTGAGTTGTGAATATAAAATTGGGAATGATTTATGTCATGTTTTATTTTTTTAATTTATATCTAAAATCAACTTCACATTGTGTTTTAACTTTGGCATAGGTGTTTGATCCTTGATAGCTTTCATTTTGACATTTTAGCATTCAAGTTTTCAAGTTTCTTGTTCATTATATGTTTGGTTTATCAATGATTTCCTCTAGTTTGATTACAATGCATCTCAACTAGCTGCTCCAATGATGCAATCACCCATCTATCTCTAGATTATGCAAGCACTTCTTGATTTGCATAATCTAGATAGATACTAAGAGTTCCAAAGCCATAAACCTAAAAACCATCATGTGTGTGTCCCACTTTAGGGAAAAAATGGATGTCATGTTCTTGTGCATATATTTCATTCACTTCCTTCAAACTCAACTAAGGTGCACCCATGGAATTATTCAGGTAAATCCCACTTCCCATGGAGGTTGAGGCTTGTTGTTGAGCATATGATGTTGCTTCTAAAGTGCCTTAGATTAGCACTACTTTGTCACCCTAAGATAGCTACATTCTCTCTAGCCCTAGGTTGTTCCATAGTCGTACCCTCTATAGCTTGATTTATCATTTCAATGGCTATATTTACATGACTTCTTATTCTCTCATTAGCAAGAAGCTCAGGGAGAAATAGTCCTTTCCACCCTAAAAACCACTTTGTTACTTAATTAAAATTAGGACTTGTACAAAGCCAGTGATACAAAATCTATTGCCACTTTGGAAAGAATGTTACCTCCAACATTGCAACCATATGATAAATGGGACTTGCACATACCCAAGACATAACCCAGTTAAATTGCTCTAGTTGCTATTTAGCTAGGTTGTTACAAATTCCTATAGAACTATCATCAGATTAGGTATGATAAAATTAACCATCAGTTGTTACTAGCTAGCAAGATCAAATATAATTTTCCAAGGTGATAAAATTTCATATGTAGATGCATCACTTTCATGTCAGGCATGAAGTGCATTTCCCAATTTATAATGAATGGTTGGATATAAAGGCTCCATACGATGGCCCAATAATGGTAGCTAAGGATGTAACCATGCATGTATTGAAGTGAATGTGGGCATCACTATATGATCCAAAATGTTATGAAGTACTAAAGACAATAGTAATTTCTCTCATGTCTCCAAAAAATGTAGCATAGGTTTAGGGTCCCTTGGCTCCCAAAAATTTGTAGCATAGGTTCAGGGTAGTAACTCCTTACACTCAAATCTTCACTAAATTTATTCTCACTACCATAATGAAATTACTTCTAAACCATGTAAGGATGTTGAAGTGATTCCCAACCTTGAAACACTCTTATAAGTAATGGCAAAGCAAATGTAGATGCAATACATGAAAAATTGCACAACTTGTAGTCTTTATATATATATATATATATATATATATATATATATATATAGAGAGAGAGAGAGAGAGAGAGAGAGAGAGAGAGAGAGAGAGAGAGAGAGAGAGAGAGAGAGAGATTCTTATTACATATTAGTACAATAAAAAAATTGTTCCAGTTGCATACATCTTCTAGAATCCAAATAATAAAACAATAAAGCTCACTCAACCTGTGCTAAGTGGCAAGCCATAACCCAGTTAGATTGGTCTAGTTGCTGATTAGTTGGGTTGATTACAAATTCCTATAGAAATGTCATCATATTAGGTACAATAAAATGAACAATTAGTTGTTCTCAACTAGCATGATTAAATACAATTTTCCAAAGTGATAAAATTTCATATGTAGATGTATGTATGTATGTATGTATGTATATATATGTATGTATGTATGTATGCATGTGTATATATATGTATGTATGTATATGTATGTATGTATATGTATGTTTGTATGTATATATGTATGTATATATATAGAGAGATCTTGGCAAATCATAAAAACAATAAAACTCACTCAATAGGTAGCATGGCCATAGATGCGATGGCAACACCTATTGGTAAGTAAATTCGTCTTTTTCTTTCTCATTTTTCATGTGTTTCTTTCACTTGAACTATTTTTTCTTAGGGGGTGTTTTGTAATATTGGATACATTTTATGCAAGATTTGATGAGGAAATTCCTAGATGTACTTAGTGTACTTAGATTTTAAAAATAGAAGGCTAAACTATGTGCTTCAACATTAACTTGACTAGTCTATTTAGACCCATTGATTATTGTCACAAGATTTTAAACATAACTATACAAAGAGTGAGTTAGGACATATATAGGTTAACCTTAAAATAACTATAAAGTACAACACAAAGGTTACACCAAGGCATTACAATATTGTAATTATAGAAAACCACTTAATTCACCCAAGTGGGTGTATGATGGCAAAGAGGTGTATTAGGTGAGTAAAGCTCACCAGTGGTTATAAAAATACAACTACATCAAAAGAATTAGAAACTAGAACTACCTATTTATTAGAGTGAGTAGTTCAAGGGTCTTGATCCCATAGATATGGGTATGTAGGAAGCTTGGTAGGTAGAGTATGCCTACAATGTGTAGATTCCTTGGACATAGTTAGGTAACACTGAACTATTTTAAAACATTATATGTTAACTCACAAGGCTCATTCCCTTGCAGAATCCTCTTCCACACTAACATTACCTCTAAACCATGCAAAGGATGTTGAAGTGGTTCCTTGCCTTGAAACACTCTTATGGGAAATGACAAAGCAAATGCAGATGCAATACATATATTACTATTATTTATGTATATATATGTATGTATGTATGTATGTATGCATGTATATGAAACTACACTTGGGTGTTCAACTTAATGAATGATCACACCAAGTGAAAGACCTTATGTAATGAAGGATTATATGATTTTCTACTTGCATGCTAGTCATGAAGCACATTCCCCAATTTATAACAAATGGTTGGATATAGAGGATCCATACACTAGCTCAATAATGGTAGCCAAGGATGTAACCACGCATGTATTGGCATGCTCTCCCTAAAAGGATCCCAAGTATCTACTACTGCTATTAATTTGGTCTAATTGCTGATTAGTTGGGTTGATTAATAATTTCTATAGAATTGTCATCAAATTAGGTACAATTAGTTGTTCCTAGCTAGCAAGAACAAATACAATTTTCCAAGGTGATAAAATTGCATATGTAGATGTATGTATGTATGTAAATATATGTATGTATGTATATATATACATATGTATATATATGTGTGTGTGTATACATACATACACACATATGTGTGTGTCTATGTATGTATGTATGTATGTATATATAATGATCTTGTGGATTGTGGAGATTAGTGGAGATCTAAGATTTTGTCAGTGTGCCCTTGTGATCTCTATATATGTATGTCTATCTATATGTATGTATGTATAGACATATTTACATATGTATATGTATATATATATATATGTGTATATGAATGTATTTATGTATGTATATAAACAAAGAGATCTTGGCACAAACAAAAAATAATAAAACTCACTCAATAGATGGCATTTCCTTAAATGCAATGGCAATGCCTATTGGTAAGTAGATTCCTCTTTTTCTCTCTCATTTTTCATGTGTTTATTTCACTTGAACTATTATTTCTTAGAGAGAATTTTTTAATGTATTAGATTCATGTTATGTAAAAGGTGATGAGGACATTCCTACATGTATTCATGTGATGAATTGCTCATGAGAAATGAAGATGGACTTCCCTTGAGAGTAGCAGGAGGTCATGGGGACATTTTAGGTACTTTAAAGATTGATCCTTTCTTAAAGATTTTATATGTTAACATTAGGTAGAGTTGAAAAACACAATAGGTTTGTATTTTTGTTAGAAGTTTTTAATTAGGTATTTTAAGTTATAGACCATAAAAAACATTATTCATGATGGACCATAATTTTAAAAACTTAATAGACCTATTAAATAAATGTAACCATGTTGTGTTTTATCGGCTCCACCTATTTTCCATACATCTAAACGTAGTTGTATGTGCATTCTCAATTCAGAATGGAAAAATCTTATTTTGAATGCGATGAAAAAATGACATGCACCAGAAGATGGAAAAATGATGTCACTTTTGTAGTTTTGGAACCTTTTTTTTTTACTTTACACATTGATCCTTTCTTAAATATTTTAGATGTTAACAAGAAATTTAGATGTTGGGGGGGAGGGGGGGTGGGGCCAAGTGAGCTTCCACCTTCATGTGGTTGGCCATGATTAGTAGAGAATATTAAACTATTCTTGAAACCAAGTGAAGCTAACCATTAACCCATGATTGTATGATAACTAATTGTGTGAATCTCTTATTTTTAGGTAATGCAGAAGGACACCATAGTTCAATATGCAATCTCAATTCATATGCATATGACATCAAGTGGAGCTAAAAAATGTAACAAGTTTGCATTTTGATAGAGGTCTTTAATTAGATATTTTAAGTTATAGACCATCATGAACATTGTTCATGATGGTCTATAATTTTAAAAACATAATAGAACTATTAAATAAATGTAATCATGTTACATTTTGTCACGTTTGCCTATTGTCCATGCATTTGAATGTAGCTACACATGCATTCTCAACTTAGAGTGGCAGAATCTTATTTTGGATATGACAAAAAATTGACATGCACCAGAAGATGTCACTTTTTTAGGTCTCAAACCTTTTTGTACTTTAAACATTGATCCTTTCTTGAAGATTTTATATGTTAACAGAGAATTTAGATGTTAGAGTGGAGGGGGGTAGGGCCATATGAGCTTCTACCTTTACGTGGTTGGCCCTAATTAGTATAGAATATTAAACTATTCTTGAAACCAAGTAAAGCTCAATATTAACCTATGATTGCATGATAACTAACTGTGTGAATCTATGTTGAGCTACAAGAGCATCATAGCTATTCAACGTTTCTACCAATTTTTTTACTAATACAACAAGTTGTCATAATTATGATAGCCACTATTGGAATTCTTTTAGAATAATTGAGGAGGGGGGTGAATTAGTTATTCAAGGTCTAGATGTACAAATAATTTTTTTTCACAATTTAGTGAACCCATAAAAAATTCTTAACCATGCATACATTCATTGTGTATTAACTAAAAGTGATATGTTACTGCCAAATCAACTTACAAAAATGTAAAGCATGAAACACAACATATCCATCGGCACATTTGACACAATGATTTAACATGGAAACCCAATTTGGGAAAACCACCAGCAACATGCTACTCCTTTTTCACTCTTTTGAAGTGATGCCCTATTAAAGGCCAACCTTATTAAGGGTTACAATACACACTATTAAATGTGATCCGGATAATGGATTTTAGTCACCCTATCAAAAGTGAGCCATGTTAGAGGACTTTAGGCCATTCACTAGGAATTCCACCCTGTTAAAGGATTTTCCAATGACTGTTAAGTCAACCTTTCTCTAAAGGATTTGCCCTAGGTTGATACAATTGTTAGAGAGTAATAGTAGAGATTTGATCTGATACAACTTACAACCTTACTTGCAGATTATAGATCACTATTCAGTCCTCAATTCTGCTTGGCTTCCAATCTTTGCATCTCTGATAGCTTGTTCACCCTTCATGCATTCATCCTCTTTAAGCATTCTTTCTTAGTATGCCATTTTAGACTTCTTTACTTGGGTCACTAGTCAAAACAAAACCCCTTTCCTTCTCCTTATCAAATTTTTGCATAAAAAATCTCTAACTCTTTGCTTCATGACCAGACATTCCTAGATATAGAAAATTAGAAAACTTTTCCCACTCATTATCCATCACCAAAATTAGTGTTTTTGATGGATTAGGTAGGATACAATGTATCTACCCCATATCTTTTATTTTCTAGAAACTTCTCTATAAATCCATTTGAATTGCCTTCAAAATGGTTTACATAAGATTCTGTGCCACCAGCTCATCAATCTTATCTTTCTCTTGATTTACAAGTTCCAAGAAAACAAACTTGTTGGCTTTTATTTGGCGAATCTTTGATCTTTTTCATAATGCAATAACTTGGGATTATCATCCTTTCGATACTTAACACATACTATGTTACTTGACATCTATTGTAAAATCACTTGGCATCAACTGGATTTTACTGGCACTCGACATCAACTAAAAATTACTCGATATCTACTAACTTTCTCAACATCTACTAACTTTCTTGACATCTACTAACTTGCTTGGCATCCACTAGAATTTGCTTTCACTTGGCTCCAACTAACTTTTTGCTCAGCTTGCACTAACTTTTCTTGGCACCTACTATCCAATTGGTCAAGTTTGATAAATAAATTTTGTTTAACTTTATTCTTCTGAACTTTCTAAGTGTAGCCAATCATTTTGTAACCTCAAGTAGATCATGAATACATCATGTTATCACTGTCTTAACTGATTCTTGCACTTTAATATATAATCATAACTCAACCTTTCCTCTAGGTAATTTTGTTACATCTTGTTGATCGAATCCTCCTCATCAATCAACTAAGTGATGGTACTTGAAACATATAAGCAATTATCTTACCAACATGTAGTAGGTTTGACATTACTAACAAAAAAATGATTGAAACACACAGTCTTCTTCAAAAATCTTTATACTGAAATGATCTTTTTATGCATATATCAACAATCTCCCTCTTTGGCATTGATGGAAAACCAAATTGATCAACTAGTTAAACAAATGATAAACATCTTATTCTATTAAACTAATTAGGTTCAAATAGTAAGACAATACCAAAAAGAGATCTTGTATTTGAAATTTCTCCCTTTATTAGTAGCTCCCTCTTCTGATTAGGTTATAGAATATATCTCCCTCTGAGTTTCTTCTATATTTGATTCTCTTCTTTTATGGATCAACAGAGTATCAGAATATCTCCCTCTTTTTGTTCTAATCCTTCATTTGATTGCTTTCTACTTTCTCCCTCTTTCTTTCTTTTAGTCTCCTGATCTTTTGATGGTGTACTCTCTCCATTGTTCCTCTTGTACTTGATTAGTTTAATGTACTTTCTCCCTCTTTGATAACAATGCCAAAGATATATACTCAACATTTGGCATCTTTGATAAATGCAAATATAGGCTTTTGTAGGTTCTTCAATTTTCTTCCTCTATCACCTTTCTTGTGATTGATTTGTAATTCCAGTTCTATGATTACTTTAGGAAATTTCTAAAGTAAGATCCACTACATGAATCTGTATAAAATGAATATCAACTTTTTTGATGTAGGGTACTCCCTCTGTCTTTTACATAGTCTTTGATAGGGGTATCACCCCTAGTTTACCTCTCAAATACTCATAAGCATCCTTATGTAATGATTTTGTGAAGATATCAACAATTTTCTCCTTTGTGTTAATATATTCCATCTTCACCTCTTTATCTTGAACCAATTCCCTTACATAATGATACTTGATTGCAATGTGCTTTATCTTTGTATGCATTACATGATTCTTTGATATATTGATAACACTTGTATTATCACAATAAAGTGTCACTAGTTCTATGATTTCTTCCTTCATTCCCTTAAGTAGCTACTTGATCGATACAATGTTTGTGTAGTTAATAGCAATAACAACATACTCTCCTTCAATAGTAGATTGGGAAGTACAACTCTACTTCTTGCTAGTCCATGTAATGAGTCTTTTTCCCAAGAAGAATGCTCCTCCACTGGTGTTCTTTTTGTCATTAATATTTCTAGCCCAATAAGCATCAGTGTAGGCTTTCAGTTCAAACTTTTCATTCTTCTTATAGTATAAACCAAACTCTTCTGTTCCTTTCAAGTATCTCATTATCCTTTTCATGGCTATCAAGTGATTCTCTCTAGGATTAGCAGAGAATCTTGCAACTATCTCCACAGATAATGCAATATCAGGTCTACTATGTACTACATATTGCAATTTTCTAATCATGGATCTATATAATGTTTAATTTACCTCAGCTAAATCATGATTCTTTGATAACTTGAGTGCTATCACCATAGGTGTACTTACTATTTTTGAATCCTCTAGTCCAAATGTCTTCAATATCTCTTTGAGATATTTTGACTGAGTGATATATGCACCATATTTTATTTGATAAACTTGTAGTCCCACAAAGAATTTGATCTCACCAAATATTGACGTTTCAAATTCTTGTTTCATCCGATTTGCAAAATCTTTACACAAAGCATCTTGTCCTCCAAATATGATATCATCAACAAATATTTCAGATAACAGTATACCTTTTTCTTTATCTGTCTTCATGTATAAATTTTTGTTATCATCTATCCTTTCAAATCCAATTTTAACAAGATAAGTATGAAGTATCTCATACCATGCTCTTGGTGATTGTTTCAATCCATATATGGCTTTGTGTAGTCTACATACCATGTTCTTATTATTTTTATCAACAAAACCTTCTAGTTGTTCTATGTAGACTTCTTCTTCTAATATGCCATTTAGAAATGTAGACTTGACATCCATCTGATAAACTTTGAAACCTTTTTATATAGCATAAGCAAGAAAAATTCTTACAACAGGGGCAAATGTTTCACCAAAATCAATTCCTTCTTCTTGTGCATACCCTTTACAAACTAGTCTTGCTTTGTTTCTTGCCACTTCACCATTCTTATATAACTTGTTTTTGAATACCCATTTTGTGCCAATCACATTCCTATCTTTTTATCTAGGAACTAGACTCCAAGTCTTGTTCTTTTCTATCTATTGAATATCTTCTTCCATATCCTTATACTAGTCATCATCTTCCAATGCATCTCTCACTATCTTTGGTTCCTTCATGCTTAACAAACATGATCCAATTCTCAATCTATTTCTTGTCATTGGCCTTGCATCTTTGTCTCCAATGATTTGATCTGCAGGGTGGTGTCTTTTGACATATTTGGATAGTCTAGGCTCAGTTCTTGTGGCTAGATTCTATCTTTCAGCTTCAATACCACTGTGTACATCTTTGTCAAGTGTTTTAGCATCTCTTTTATGTGTACTAATCTTAGAGTTAGATTTTGTATTTTCCTTATTTTGCAACTCAACATCTGAATGCAACTCGACAATCACAAGTTGTGACTCAATAGTTGTTGAGACTTGACATTGGTTTGTACCATGATTTGTAGCATCTTCTTTAGCAGGAATTCCTTCATAATAGTATGCAAATTATTTGTATCTGTCTGGTTCTTTTGTGGGTTCAACCTCATGTACTTCTATAAACTCATCAAAATTCACGTTTGCACTTTTCACAATTTTGTTAGTGTTAGTATATAAACACTCATAAGCTTTACTTCTTGTGGAGTAACCAAGGAATATACCTTCTTCACTTTTTGCATCAAACTTTCCACTTCTAATATATTTAAGAATATAGCATTTGCTTCCAAATACCTTAAAGTATTTTACATTTGGTGGATATCCATACCATAGTTCAAAAGGTGTTGAATGAGTACCTTTCTTGACTTGCACATGGTTCAAGGTGTATACAACAATACTTATAGCTTCTCTCCAATATTTTAGAGAAACATTCTTCTCCATCATGAGTGTTTTGGCATAGTCCATTATTGACCTATTTCTTCTTTTAGCAATTTCATTTTGTGGGGGGGTCCCAAGTGCTAATGTCTATCTCTTGATTCCTCTACCTTTATAGAACATCTCAAACTCATTTGAAGTGAACTCTCCTCCTTGGTCTGATCTCCAACATTTTAGATTCTTACCTATTTCTTTTTCAAATCTTGGCAAGTACCATTTGAACATTTGAAAAGCATTTGATTTTCAATTTGGAAACATGATTGTCATCACCCTAGAGTAATCATCAACAAACAACATTATATACTTATCTCCTTTGTAGCTTTGCACTTCAATAGGTCCACACAAGTCAGTATGAACAATTTTAAATATTTCCTTAGAGCTATAAGCTTTACTTTTAAAGCTTGACTCTATCATCTTGCCTAGTTGAAATTGTTTGTAGATTATATTTTTTAGTTTCTTCAACTTAGGCAAACCTCTAACTCTTTTCATGTTGCTAATACTAATCAAATTATCAAAATTTACATGACATAATCTCTTGTGCCAAAGCCATACATCATCAAATTTTGCAATAAGACAAGTAGCATCTTCTATATCTAGATAGAATAGATTACTTCTAGTTTGATAACCTTTTCCAATCAAGTTTCCATTTGTATCATATATCTTGGCTGATTTATTTTCAAATTCAACTTTGCATCCCAAATTATTCAACTGTGACACACTTAACAAATTATAATTTAATCCTTCAGCATAATAAGTATTGTCACATGAAATCTTGTCTATGAGTCTGATAGACTCTTTTCCTTTTGTCAAACATGCTACATCATTACCAAATCTTACACTATTTCCATCATAACAGGTTAACGTAATGAACTTACTCTTGTCTCCAGTCATGTGATGTGAGCATCCACTATCAATGATCCATTTATCATTCTTTTTTAGACAAGTTATAAGTATGGTTGCATCATCCTCATCAAATTCATCCTTCATTGCAACATATACCACTTTATCATTATTTTTATCAGAGTCATGTTCATCAACAATGTAGCATGGCTTCTTGCCTTTGTCTCTATAATCTCTTCCATCATCTTCTCTTTTATTTTTGTGTTTTTTTCCTTCTTTTTAGTTCTTCTATATACATCTTATAGCAATATGACCAACTTTATTGAAATAGAAATAAATGATAGGTAACTTACCTTTGAACTTGCCTTTTTCTCTATAAAATCTTCTTGCTAGCAATGCTTCCAATTGTTCAATGTCTTCCTCATATGTGTTACTATCACTAGATGCATACTTTATCTTCATTTTCTTCTTCTTCTACTTTACCTACTTAGAATCCTTCAATAACAATTTTGCTTTAAAAGCTTATTCAATACTCTCTGATCTATAGTTGTCAAAATTAGATAGCTCAAAAGTAGTTAGATCATTTCTTGGTATACATCTTAACTCTTGGATTATAGAGCTCTAATGGTATACATAGGCAACAATATTCTCAAGAATTTACTCAACACAATATCATCATCTATTTTACTAGTAGCACCTTTTATTGCACTAACAACTTCTTCTATTCTAGCAACATATTGAGCAACATTCTCACCTTCTTCCATTCTCATGTCATCAAACTTACCTCTGAGGCTCTCTGACTTGGCTCTTCGAACATTTTTGTATCCTTCATAGATAGTGTATAGGGAATCCCACATCTACTTTTCACTTTTAAGGCCTTTTATATCATCACATTCAACATAGCTTAGGGCAGAGATAGTCTCCAACAACACCTAATTGTGTTCTTTCTTTTTCATCAAATCTTTAGTAGTTAGGTCTCTTCTAGATCAACATGTTCTACTACAATGTAAGATTGTGCATAATCTCCAAGTCCTCCAAGGTGTAACTTCATCAAACTTTTCCATGCAAGAAAGTTATCTCTGTTGAGCTTGGGTGCCTCTCTTTTTGACATCTTGATCTTTGTGCTTCTAGTATCTTAAAACTAATCCTCTTAAGTAGATGGCTCTAATACCAATTGTTGGAATTCTTTTACAATAATTGAGAGGGGGGGTGAATCAATTATTCAAGGTCTAGATGTGCACATAAAAATTTTCACAATTCAGTGAACCCATAAAATATTCTTAACCATGCATGCATTCATTGTGTGTTAACTAAATTGATATGTTACTATCAAATCAACTTGTAGAAATATAAAGCATGAAACACAACATATCCATCAACACATTTGACACAATGATTTAACATGGAAACTCAATTTGGAAAAAACCACTAGTAACATGCTACTCCTTTATCACTCTTCTGAAGTGATGCACTATTAAAGGCCAACCCTATTAAAGATTACAATACACACTTTTAAATGTGACCCGATTAATGGATTTCAATCACACTGTCAAAAGTGAGTAATGTTAGAGGACTTTAGGCCATTCACTTGGAATGCCACCCTGTTAAAGGATTTTCCAATGATTTTTAAGTCAACCTTACTCCAAAGGGTTTACCCTATGTTGATACAATTATTAGAAAGTAATAGTAGAGCTTTGATCTGATACAACTTACAACCTTACTTGCAGATTACAGATCACTGTTCAGTCCTCAACTCTACTTGGCTTTCGATCTTTGTAGCTCTGACGACTTGTTCACCCTTCAAGCATTCATCCTCTTTAAGCCTTCTTGCTTAGTATGCCATTGCATACTTCTTTACTTGGGTCACTTGATGAAGCAAAACCCCTTTCCTTCTCCTTATCAAATTTTTGCATCAAAACTCTCTAACTCTTTGCTTCATGACCAAACATTCCTAGATATAGGAAATTAGAACACTTTTCCCACTCATTATCCATCACCAAAATTAGTGTTTTCGATGGATTAGGTAGGATGCAATTTATCTATCCCATATCTTGTCTTTTCTAAAGACTTCTCTTTGAATCCATTTGAATTTGCCTTCAAAATGGTTTACATAAGATTATGTGCCACCAACTCATCAATCTTATCTTCCTACTAATTCATAAGTTCCAAGAAAACAAACTTGTTGTCTTTTATTTGGCGAATCTTCATTCTTTTTCATAATGCAATAGCTCAACATTATCATCCTTCTAATGCTCGACACATACTGCATTACTTGGTATCAACTAGATTTGGCTAGTGCTCAACATCAACTAAAAATTACTTGATATCTACAAACTTTTTTGGCATCCACTAGAATTTTATTTCACTTGTCTCCAACTAACTTTTTGCTCAGGTTGTACTAACTTTTCTCAGCACCTACTATCCACTTGGTGAAGCTTGGAAAATAAACTTTGTTTAACTTTATTCTTCTAAACTTTCTAACTATAGCTAGTCATTTTGTAACCTCAAGTAGATCGTCAATACATCATGTTATCACTATCTTAACTGATTCTTGCACTTCAATATATAATCATAACTCAACCATTCCTTTAGGTACTTTTGTTACATCTTGTTGATCAAATCCCCCTCAGCAATTAACTAAGTGATGGAACTTGAAACATATAAGCAATTGTCTTACTAACATGTAGCAGGTTTGACATCAGTGACAAAAAAATGATTGAAACACATAGTCTTCTTCAACAATCTTTCTCCTCAAATGATCTTTTCAATCATATATCAACAAGCCACTTTCAATGGCTAGTTGTCGATCCCATAACATTTTTTCCACATACCTATTGCTATTGTGATAGAGATTTTTGATAGCTTACCATCATTCCCATAGTATTTATACTACAGACATGACAATTGCGACAATGTCTTCAATAGCTTTCTATTGCAATTGGGATAGTGAAAATGAACTGTTTTCTAGTGACTTAGCTTAATTTATGGAAAATTTTTCTATCACAATTGTGGTGGTCTCTCTTTCCATCATAAGTTGAGACAAGAAAAGTCTGATGCCTATCCAATGGGAGCCAATTCCTCTTGATGTCAATTGGGCGATAGGTGGCCATCACAATTGCAATGGGTTGCCATCACAATTCGAGCGAAAAAGTAGTAGTGTCTATACCTCTACCTTCTTCTTGGCAATGGCTATAGAGACTTTCTCTATAACATTATTCTTAAAATTATTTCGTTGACCATGCCATTAATTTTTAATTCACTTCAATATCTCCAATATTTACTTATTCAACAATTTGTACTAGCTAGGAAATAATAAGGGCTTTCCCATCAATATTCTATGCATCAAAAGAATCAAAAAATATATATCTTTTATATCATGCAACACTTTCTTATGTTAATGTTCTCTTTGCATTTCTTCTTGCTTCTTTTTCTTTGGCAAAATGTCCTTAGAATGACAATTTTCTCATAAGTAAGATTAACCAGATCCCATTTTGGCATCTCAATGACTTCATCTAGACTAATAGTAATATCTTTGGAGAACTATCCTTTATTTATTTTCCTTTACTTTTCTTCTGAGTGCTTCTATAGGAATTGCTCTAGTAGGACTAGGTGATGAGATGTCACCACTCAATCTTGTTTGAAATTTAGTGCTTGAGAAAATAATTGTAGCATTTGACACTATATTCTCTGCTCCTTGTTCTATTTCCTTGATTCCCTCATTTTGAGGTCCATAAATATGTGGTCCTTCTTGACCCATGGTAGAAATTTCTACACTAGTTTCTTTGGATGATTACTCTACCTCTTGCTCTTCTCTTTTTTAACGTCTAAGGATTGTTTTGCTCATCAACTAGAGTGTTAGGTGTAGTGGCATATATAGGTGATATGATGTCTTATGGGCTCGACACACCTAAGCTTTCTTCATCATTGTAATAATATTTGATGGTCACGATCTCCACTGCTTTCTCTTGTTTAGATTTTTTTAGTGGTTAAGCCAAAAATAATTTTCCACAGTAGTTGATTTTGATGTACCAAAGCTTCGATCTTATTCTAAAGAGTCATAAAAGTTCTGAACTTAAGAACAAATTGGTTCCTATACTTTTCCAAAAATGTTGACTTTTGATCTTTTGATAGTTCAAGCATTATTTTGGCCAAAGTGCCTTCTCTTATTTGATTCTCCATGTTTGTTTCCCATTTCCATATACTTTCTAATCTACTATAAACATCAATTGGAATATTCTCTTCTAATTTAATAGGAGCCAATTTATTGTTAGCCATCATAACTATCACGGCCTTTTCTATTTTGGATTTGTCACCATTATTCCATTTATCATATTTTATAAATCTAAAACTTGATAATCTTGCAAAGATTCTAATGTCAACACATAGTTCATCATTAATATTTGATCTTTTAGGTATTGTGACTTGGTGATGTCTTAGTTTGAATTTGAATCATTCCTCTTTGTATCTTCCTCTTTAATTTCTTTCTGCTTGACTAACCTTCTTCTCTTTGTCTGGATCCCAATGACTTGCCTTTTCTTCTTCTTTGTACTAGAACCACTCGGTTTAATAATAATGACTATCCCTTTCTTTGTAGATGGATCGACACTAGCTATTGCCACCCTTTTTCTTGGCTTAGTTAGTGTAGGAGGAGAGAGAGATGTCAGTGCTGACTTCTTTGTAACCTTCTTCACTTTATACTTTGTTATTTTCATAATTTCAGCTTTCTTTGCTAGTGGAGTGACCACTACTAGTGCTTTACCTTGATCTTTTTCTCCTTCTTCCTCTTCCTCATCACTACTGACTTTATCTTCATCTTCATGAAGACCTTGTGTAATCTTCAAAGGTTATTTTCTTTTTCTTTGGGTGCCTAGCTTCTCTTCTAGGTCTTAAATCATTTTCTTTCTCTTCTTCTCTTTTGAAGCTATTTTGATATTAACTATGATTATTGTCTTAGCTTCTTCATATTTCACAAAAGGTAAAGCTTCTGCATCGATTTCTTCTTTGAGTAGTGCATCAATATTTGCACTTACATTGTCACTATCAACTTCCTAATCAAATGATTTAATCCATGCTTTCATAGGCTTAATTGCTTGAACAAATTTATTATCTATGTCTATTAGAAATAATACATCATTGTAATATTTCATCACTAATGGTGTTGGGATTTTTATCCTTTTTTCTCATCTTTTGTTTGAGCTACTCAAAATACATGTCCGTAACATTCTCAAAATTTTCTCCCAACTGAGTTGTATATTCACTAATCTGTCTTGTGACAGGTTTTCCTTGCTCCCAAACAATATTGCCAACATTAGGAAAATAATTTTGAACATAAAAGAAAATGTACATGATCAATGATCCAAAATTACACATTGAATTCTTCACCATCCTGATTGATGTTAGGTTCTTTTCCAACTATAACCTTTGCAACTTAATCAATTCAATCTTGAAATTTGTCAAAAAATATAGGGCACAAGTTAACCCTTTCCTTTCAACAATTTTGAATTATTCTTTGATACTCCTTCATCACATTATTTCTCAAATACCTCACGAATATCATAATTACCAACTTCTCTAATTTTACAAATGCAACAATTTTGTACATCATGGATTATAATGACTTTAGGTGGTATTGATGATAACACACCCATTGGATCACCATTCATAGCAATCTTAGGTATAGCACAAACTTTTGGTGGAGGACAAGCATTATTCTTCACTAATTGAATATTACTTACCTCTACTCCTCGATTCTTTGTTGTAGATGATGAAGATGCCATATTTTCTTGTTAGGGTTTTGAAACTTTGGCCTTTCAACAATGTGACACAACTTAAATCTTTACTTGGTCAATCTTTCGCCTTAAAATCACTATTACAAATTTCTTAATTTTCTTTGTGCTCTCAAAATATGAATGTAAGGTGTATAAAATACCTTCAAATTTTCAAAATATACTCAAATTTTCTCAAATTAGGGTCTCAATTAATCTTGTGTTCTTTTTTAGGTGGAATCCATCTATCTCAATCAATATTATGGTTTTAAACTTGGTCTTAACTATACGACTTGGTCTATTGCATCCAACTTGTCCTATACATCAATTTGATATTGAAGTGTTCGATCCATATTGCAATTCTTAGTCAATATAGATAATTTTATTGATGTTTGACACTCGTTATAGAAAATATATTTTTGGACTATTCTTTACATAAATATGTTCTTATGCATCTTTACTTATGCAAATATGAACTTTTGTACATATTATGTTAAGAACTGATGTAATATGAATCAATAAATACATAGTTCCTTACATAACCTTCTTGATCAATTTGAGGTAGTGTGATCACCTTCTCCATTGCATTGAGTAACCTTAACTTCATTTGTTCCACTATCTCCAATTTTCACCTTTTTCTTCGAGGTTTGATTCATCTCCTTCTTTGTTTTTTCAGCATCCACTTTACCCTTACCCTTGGTGTGTTCATTATTTGGTACTAGTGTTCAAGCCCTCCGATTCATTTTCACATGTCCAATCTTATGACAATTAGAACAAACTTTCTTAGGTGCATTCATGTTTGTCCAGTAGGATTTTTCCTATGATATGCATTAATATACTCTATGCCCAAAATTTAGACAATTGTAACAATAACCTTCAAATCTAGGTGTAGTATATGTATCCTTAATTGTTGATCTACACTCATATTTTGATGTCCTTTTTTCTTGTAGTAAAAAACAATAACCAATAAACTTAGTTTTAGGATTTTACATACCATTCTTACTTCTCAAAATGTTTGTAGTGTATCCAAGTTTACCACAATGATAATATGTAAGTTTTCCTTTTGAATTTGCATTCATCATCTCTCCACTCTTTGATGATTCTCCTTCTTTATTAAATGAATATTTCTTTATATGATCTTGTCCATAAATGCTGCCAGATAACCTAGGTGATTTTGTCAATTCTTGCAAGTGCTTTAATGCTTAACTGGGCTTGTTCATTATTTCCACAAGTTCTTTCTTTGATCTTAACTCATTCCTCAGTAGATAATTATATGATCTTAGATTTTTTATTTCCATTTCCTTCCTATTTAATTCTTGATTTACAAGCACCAATTGATTCATCATGTCTAGTTGAGTATTTGTAATCTTTTGCACATCAGATGACCTTTCTTCAAGTCTGATAACCATTTTATTTTTGTCTTCCTCGGCCAAAATCTTCTCTATATTTCTTCTTTCATTTTTTCTCTTCACATAGCATTACTAACCGAATTTCATGTTCTCTCTTTTATCATTTGACTTCTTCATTCAAGATACTATTGTTCTCTAGTAGATCTTCAATTGCTGCATTACTCTCATTAGAATTTCTAGTGTTAAATGGTCCTTGAGCATCAAATTCCTCATAATTTATGTCATTTGGCTAAATGGCCATATCATTTCTCTTTCTTAGAGATTTCCTCAGTTCCTCTCTTTCTACTTCAAGTTGTTGCAGTATGAGTTGGATGCCAATCACTCAATTGTCAATAACCTTTCCCAATTTGTAAGCCTCCATCTCCAAGATCTGAACTCCCTAACTATTAAAATTCCTCAAGAGAACCAATTCTATGATACCAATTATTGGGAGGTTAATTGGGTAATTGAGGGGGGGGGGGTGTGGTGAATAAGGATTTATAAAACTTTTATCCCTTAAATTTTTTTTACTGCACTCACCATATTTTCCATTTCATATGTAATTCATGCATAACATAACTTTTAAAATAAAAATCTATAATAAGTAGATCTAACTATTAATCACACCCATGAAATGCAAACACTTAGCACAAATTATTTCGTTACCTAGAAACCCTCCAAGGTGAAGGTAAAACTAGGGTGGGGATGGCACCCACAAATCTTCACTACTATAGTAACAAAGTTAACCTGTTAGGGTTGCAATTTTGATCACTTCTAATGATCTACCCAATGAGGGGTCTTCCCTACTAAAGGTGTTTAAGACTGTTAGGTCCTACCTTGTGAGAGGATTTTACACTCAAAATAAATTAAAGATAAATATTTACAAAAGGCTTTAAAACTAATTTGTTAAGAGATTATCCCTAATTCAATCTATTAGAACTACCTTAGTACCTAATCCTTCAATCTACACTATAATTGATGATTACGGATCTCCTCCTTCCAATATCGGATCTGATCTCCAATCTTATATGTCTTTACTTAGTCCTCCCCTAATTCATAAGGTCTTTAAACACTATTCTTATTAACTCTCTCATGTATGCAACATCCCAAACTTAACTCCTTCACTTCCTTTACACACTTCACAATCTCTTCTGTGATAGCACATTCCACACACATAAAAATAAGGTTTGGATCTTCCTATTTAAAGACTTCTAAAGAGTTTTCTAGATAATTCTCTTTTTTCTCTTGATGTAATTGGTTGTTCACCTTTCATAGGATAGGTGATCCATATCAAAATGTGAAAAATCATTTGTAAAAAACTCTATAATCATTAAGCATCATGTCTATGTAGGATTGAAATGGTTTATCTCAAAGTTTGTAACATTCCAAAGTTTATGTGCAATCTGTGGTGCTTGACACTTACTGTCTTTGATGCTCAGTCATAATTGTTCTTCATTTTATTTCTCAGCCATAATTGTACTCGACACCTTTTATATAACTCAACATCAATATGCTCTATCTACTCAGCATTCACTCGGATTAGCTTGTACTAAAATACTCGACGACTAAAGACTTGGTCAGCTCCTATAGAACTTAACATATATGCATTTATTTACAAGTCTTCCACATGATTTGACCTTTATAGAGTAGCTCAATCGTAGTGGTGACTGATTGAATCTATGTGATATATGGCTAAGTGTTTGACACTAATAGATAACAAGATTTAGAGATACTAACATAAATATTTGAAATGCATCAGACTTTTCTTTAAGAAACATCACAATCATCATTCTAGAAAAGTCATCAAGAAGTACAATGAAGCATTTGTCACCATAATAGCTTTTCATGACCGTAATAGGACCATAGAAATGAGTATGCACCAACTCCAAAATATCATCACAAGGATAAGTCTTTCTCTTGAAACTAGACTTTGTCATTTTACCCATTTGACATTCTTTGCACATCACTTTATTAGGTTTTTAAAATATTGGTAACCCTCTTACTCTTTTCATCTTACTAATTCTTACCAAATTATCAAAGTTCACATGACATAGCTTCTTATTCCATAACCAAATATCTTCAAATTTTTCAAATAGACAAGTATCTTTAGATAGGTCTAGATGGAAAAAGTTACCTCTTGTTTGCTCTCCACTTCCAATTAGTTCATTAGTAGCATCATATATCTTTTTCTTCTTCTTTTGGAAGTTATTTTGGTATCCTAAAATGATCAAATGTTCCACACTCAAAAATTAATTTTTCAAACCATAAACCCAATATGCATTGTCACATTTGATTTTATCATTCAATTTAATTGATCCTCTATCTTTTACATAACATGGTACATCATTGCCAAACTTAACACTACTTCCATTATAATGTTCTATTTTCTTAAACGTACTTGCATCACCAGTCATATGATGTGAGAAACCACTATCAATTATCCATCTATCATTCTTACTCACATGTGAAATCAATATAGTTTTATCATCTTCATTAGAATCACCTTTCATTGCAACATAAATAGCTTCTTCATCATGATCATCAAAATTACTATTAGAACCATCTTCTTTAGCAATGCAAAAATATTTATTACCTTTATCCTTGTAGCATTTATTACCTTGATTTTCTCTATTGTCTCTCCATCCTTTGTACTTGAAGTCTTTCCTTTCCTCCTTCTCATCTCTGTCAAGACACCTTGCAACAATATGACCAAATTTGTTACATATAAAATAGATAATAGGATTTTTATCTTTGCATTTTCCTTTTCCTCTCAGTAGTCTTCTGGCCAATAATGATTCAAGTTCATCAAGACCATCATACTTTTCACTATCACTTTTTACATATTTTCTCTTCTTGTTGTTCTTAGATCCATCAAGGATTAGTTAAGCTTTAAAAAATGATTCAACACTATTAGGGGAATAATTATAAAAAATTGACAACTTAAATGCAATGAGTCTACCAATTAGACTATCTAAGGTTAGATTATTACTAGGTGTACATCTCAACTCTTGAATTATAGATATTCTAATTGCATAGGTAAGTAGTAAAGTCCTCACTAGCTTACTTATCATAGTCTCATCATATATAATGCCTCCAACTCCTCTAATAACATTCACCACCTCTTTGATTTGGCCACAATATTGTGCAACTATCTCACCTTCTTTAATTCTTATATCATCAAAATTTTCTCTCAAGTTTTATGCCTTAGCTCTCAATATATTTTTGTCTCCTCCTTGGATTTGTGCTAACTTGTCCCAAATTTTCTTTGCAATAGTGCAATCCTTCAAACCATCAAATTCAACACAACTTAGGGCTTCTACAAGTTCAATCATCATTTGATTGTGCTCCTTCTCTTTTATTTTTTCAACTGTCACAAGTCTTGGTACCTCAATATATTCATTCTCCAATTAGTAAGATGTAGAATCTCTGATACTAGATAAGTGAAATCTCATCAAGTGTTTCCATGTTGGGAAGTTCTCCTTTTTCATCTTGGGTATCTCTCTCTTGTACATCTCAATTTTTAGCTATAAGTACTTTAAATATTTTCTTATGAACACTACAACTCTAATACTAATTGTTAGAATGGTTTAGAATAACTGAGAGGGAGCTAAATTAGTTATCCCTAGGTCTAGATGTACCAAATAAAATTTTAGCAACTTCAAAAAACTCAAAAAAATTCATTCAATAGCTCAGTTAATATAACATCTCATCAATATATCAACTTTATGTTCACTATTCTCTATATGTGATGTGTAACAACAAAGTAAACAACTATAAAAATAGCATGCATAAAGTAACATTCACACAAGTAAATGACATGTTGACACCATGATTTAATGTGGAAAAATAATTTGGTAGAAACCACTAAGTAACATGCTATCAATATTTCACTCTTCTAAAGTGATCTCGATTAAGAACCAACCCTGTTAAGGTTATACAACAGATTGTTAATGTGACCCTATCAAAATATTTCATTACCTTGTTAAAGGGCTTTGGATCATTATGTTAGAATGTAACAACAGGTTTAATATGTAAAATATGACTCATTTTGCAAATTCATATGTCCATTCACTCATCTGGTGGTTCATTAATTGGCCTCTATTATCATATCCATCACTAATCTTCTTGGTATCCCTTCCAGTAATCATACTTTATCATTCTCTTCACACTTTTCTTTTGCTACTCTACTCTTCATAACATCTCCTTAAGATCACTAATCAACAACAAACCAACCTTAGAAATCATCTCTTATGCCTTCTTAAATAGGTAATTTGATCTTTTTCTTCTTAAACATCATTGTAGATATTAGGGTTAGGTTAGGTTCATTGAATCCTTCCAATATTTTGTTCTCCTTCTCCTTCCTTGAAACTTCTAGAAACTTATGATCAAATCCTTGCCTTTGATTGCATAGTAAACTCTATTCATGTATAAAATAAACCATCTCTTCAATTCTTATCATCCATATACTTTAACTAATCGAAAATTTCAACTATTTTGGCCTCAAAACTCAATTCTTTGACAAATTATCATGTTCTTGTCATTTGACAATCAATATGTTCTTTTTTTTGGTTATTACAATATATCTCATCATACATTGATCTATCTTTCTTGGTCAAACTTGAAGCTCGACAATAATTGACTCACTTGGTCATAACTAACACTTGTCTAATATTGTTTGTTCATATTCTTCTTAAGTTCCTTAATCTTTTGCTTTACTTTCTTCATTGATTGACCAACACTGATACTCAATTAATTTTAGAGTTTAACTAAACTTTGTGTCTTCTCTTCTAAATAACAACATCAACTATCTTGATCATTTAATGTATTGATTAAACAATACATTATCTTGTTAATGAATAACTTATTAAGTGCCCATTGTAATTTCATAATATTTAAATTGTCATCACTCAACAACTAGACTAGCTCACCTTGTAGTCTCCTCTTTTCAAATCTTCTTCATCAATCAAATGATATTTGCACTCTATACTCTTAGTAAATGTCTCTCCAATAGGTTTGAAAATGTCTTACCATTAGGTTTGAAATCAAAGACAATATAATAATTGCTCCAATTGTATTTTACATGTGGATAGGAATCTTTGCTATGGCTATTGCACTTTGATTATCACAATACAAAGGTGTAGGCTCTTGTTGAGGTAGACCCAAATATTCAAGTATTCTTCTACACCATAGAGCTTCTTTAGATGAATTAGTACATATTTTATATTCAGCTTTGCTAGACAATAGAGAAACAAATGTGTCTTCCTTATGTTTCCAAGATATAGCCCCTCAACTAACAAAGAAACATTAACCATGAGTATATTTCCTATCATTGGGATCTCCACCTAAATTGGAATTAGTACATCCTTGAAAAGTAAAATCAGAATTTGCATCACAAAATAAACCAAGATTAAGAGTTTATTTGATACATCTTAAAATTCCTCAAGCAACTTTTAAGTTTGTTTATTAAGGTTTAGAATTTTAAGACATATCAAACCTCAATAAACCAACACTATATGAAATATCAGGTCTAATAAGAGTGAGATAATTCAAACTTACTACAAGTTGTCTATAAGAAGTAGCATCAACAAAAGGAGTGTTCATATCAACCATTAACTTAGTTCCTAAATCACAGGGAATATAAACATGGTTAGAATCATTCATTTGAAACTTATCCAAAAGATCTTGAGCATGCTTTCTTTGAGAAAGGAAAATACCCTTACGTGTTTGTCATATTTTCATTCCTAAGAAGTAATGTAAAATTCCTAAATAATTCATTTGAATTTTTTGATTAAGTTGAAACTTTATATCATAAATTAAAGTGTTAGAACTTGAAGTAAGAATGAAATCATCAACATATAGAATAATAATGACAATATCATCTTGAATATTTTTATCTATAATTTAGGAACATTTTTACTTCTATCAAAACATTTAGAAATAAAGAAAGAATTAACTTTGGAATAATACTCTTGAGGATATTTCATTAATACATAGATCTATATTTCTTTAGTTTACATACTAAATGTTCATTATCTTATTTGATAAACCATGTGGTTGAGCCATATAAATTTCTTCATGTAAATTACCATTAAAAATGCACTTTTAACATCCATTTGATTAATAGGAAAATTCATTTTTGAAGCTAAAGAAAGCACAATATTATAGTAGTCATCTTAGCAACAAGTGCTAAAGTTTCCTTGTAATCTAAACCTTCAATTTGATATAATCCTCTAGCTACTAGCCTAGCTTTAAACTTGATTTCATTATTGGCATTGAGTTTCATTTCATATAATCATTTGCATGAAACTAAATTCTTACCATGAGGTAAAGAAACTAAATCCCAAGTTTGATTATGAATTAAAGTGTTATATTCCTTCTTTCATAGCCTTTTTCCTATGAGGTTGAACCTTAGCTTGTTCAAAAGTTCAAGGATCATTAGAGTTCATGAGAGAAGTCATTAAATCATAATTAAAATAATTAATTCTCATAGGTTGAGTCCACCAAATCTAGTAAGATAATCATCACTTTCATTAAGTAAACCTTGAACCTATTTAGGTTTTCTCTTAGTAGCAATAAAGTCATCACTAGAAGAAGAGTCATGATCTATGAATGCATCATGCGCATCAAAATTATCATCATTACTAGCATTAGAAGAAATAGGAGGAATAAAAGAAGATAATTGAGGAGTAGGGTTTAGAGAAGGAGGTTGGCCCTCCGCTACCACAATTTACTTCCACAAAATTCATCATCTTGAACCTTGGAAAAATCATGTGCTTCATTTAATGTAGTACAAATTTATCTCTTGCAATTTGCACTTCATTAGTAAGAGGATTATAAAAAATATAATCTTTAGTACTTTCATCATACCCAAAAATATAATTGGAGAAGATTTAGGATCTAATTTATGCCTTTTTTGTTTGGGTGTGTGAATAGAAGAAATAGATCTAGATATCCTAAGTGTTGTAAATTGGGCTTTCCACCTGACCAAGCTTCTTTAGGAGTTATATCTCTCAAAGTCTTAGTAGTATTTCTATTAAGAATGTAAGTAGCACATGCCATAGCTTAAATGAAAAACTTGTAATCCATATTTTTAGCATGTAACATACATCTAGCCATTTCCATAATGGTTCTATGCTTCTATTACGCCATACCATTTTGTTGTGGTGTATAAGGAATAGTAAGATGATGTTTAATACCAAAAGATCTTAAGTAAGAATGAAAAGAATTGTTAACATATTTAGTACCATTATTAGTTCAAAGAATCTAAATATTAGAATTAGATTTCCTTTCCATAGACATACGAAATTCAACAAGTATATCAAGTACTTAATCTTTACTATGTAAGAAATAGATCCAAATTCTTCTAGTTAAATCATCAATAAGAGAAAGAGCATACTTTGAACTTTTAATGGAGGCATTCTCCATAGGTCCTAAAATATCACTATGATTAATTTGTAACTTATGAGATGCCCTCCATGATGAACCATGGGGAAAGGGCTCCCCACACATTTTTCCACTCATATGAGGAAATCCTTCAACCATATTAGATTTTTGCATCAATGAGATATAGTCAGAATTCAAATGACCAAGCCTTTCATGCCACACATTAAGATCAATATTTGCTTACAAAGAGTACCTTGAAGAGGTAAACTCATAAAACTTAAACAATTTACAATGATCCAACTTAGCATTAGCAATAACTTTATTAGTATTAGGATCAATAACATAGCACATGTTTTTATGAGATTCAACCTTATAGTCTTGACATAACTTAGCAACTGAAAGAAGATTGGCTTTCAAATCAGGAACATAAAATAAAACATTAAATTTCCATTTGGAATACTAACATTTCCAAATCATTCAACTTTGCAACTATGATTGTTAGCTAATTGAATTGGAATATATGAAGGATCGGGTCACAAAGAATCAAACACTTCTCTATGAGATATAACATGTTGAGAAGCACCCACTATCAACAATCCAATATTATAATCATTTAGAAACATTATAACTAATAGTAAAAGCATGACATAATTGATTACAATGAGTTTTCAAATTATTTTGATTATTGTTATTCATGGGTTACTAATCATTTTGATTTTTGAAACAATTATTAGTTACATGACCATCTTTTCCACAATAAGTACAATGAGGTTTTCTATTCAAATTGTTATGTTGATTAAGATGGTTATTATTACGATTTGTATTGGGATTATTATTGTTCATAACTTGTCTTTTGGATTTGATTGTGTGTTCTTTTTTAGCATAAAAAAAGCACACACAATCAAATATAGAAGACAAGTTATGAACAAATGGATTGTGGAAATCTGATAATGTTAATTATTATTGTTGTTAAAATAAGGCTTAGAATTAAATCTATTATAATTATTATTATTATTATTAAATTTATGATCTTATTATGATTATTAATAAAATTATGATTATTATGATTATTTTTGAAATTATGATCATTATGATTGTTGGGAGAATTATTATGATTAGATGATCTAAAATTCTGATTTTCATTTTTTGACACAAAAGCATGTTCGTTAGATCTAAACAACTTACCTTCCTCTCGATGCAAAAAATTTTGAAATATAATATAAGTTAATTGAGTAGACAAAGTGGAAATAAGAAGTTGAGAATGAACATTAGTAATAAATTGTTGAAACTTCCTAGGAAGACATTTCTTTAAAATAATGATGATTAATCTAATATCAATTAGTGCAACACCTAATCCAATTAATTGACTTTTAATGGAATCAAGCATAAGTGAAAATTCATCTATAGATTTGAAATATGTATACCTTAAGTCTTCCAAGTTGTCATGCAATTGAATCTTGCATGATTCAGTTGGCCTGTCATACGTTTACTATAAAATGTCCCAAGCTTCATGGGCAATAGTGTAATGAGAAATTAAAACATACAAATTGGGGTTAAGTGAGATACCAATAAGGCCAAGAGATTCTCCATTTATTCCAAGCATCTTTTTCATCTTGTGTAGCTGAAGCGACGAGAACTGAAGAAGGGTTAGTAGCAACATCTAAGATATGCTTAAATCAAAAAACAAAATGAAAAATAAGTTTTTCAGGCAAGATAATTTGAATTATTTAATTTAACTTCTAAAATCAAAGTAGAAATTATTAGAATATAGAGAGCCATTATTATTATTATTATTTTTTAATTCATAAAATAAACAAAACATGTCTATATAAGAAAAGAATTGATAATTTTGATTGAGAATAAGATAAAATATTTTAAAATCAATAAAAAACTCTGTATGTAATAAACTAAAACTTATTTTTTGAAAAATTTTAATTAAAAAAAAAAGTTTTTAAAAAATAACTTAGTCTTTTCAATTAAAATATGTTTTTAAAAAAAAAACTAAGCTTTATAAAAAAAAAAAAACTTGTGTTAATCAAAAATTTGAAAAAAGAACTAGATTTGTTAAAAAATCACATATAATAAGTTTTAAAAATATTATTTATGAAATTTTCTAAAAGGATTTTTGAGAGAGCTAAAAAAGAAATATTAAAAGGTTTTATAACTCAAGAAGCATACACATAGCTTTAAGAGGATTCCTACCCAGAAAAATTGAGAAGAAACAAATAGTAGGAGTAATCTTTGTGTATTTGCGTGCTGATTTTTTTAAAAGTTTAATCATTTCAAAAGTGCAGATCTTTCAGAAAATAATTAAGAAATGCTACCACTGGACAACTATAATTTTAAAAAACTCAAGAGATAATTATTTTTTAAAATGGCTATGGAGAGATGAATTTGGAGCAGAATTCAATGAGCTTTTTTGAGCTACAGTTTTTTTTAAATAAAAAATTAGAGAAACTTCCTTTTCTCAAGAGCTTAATAGTTATATATAAGATTGCAAATTTTTTTAAAGAACGATTAAGATGGCCCTTAAACACGATATATACGTCACTCTAAAGCCTATGAAAATGCTAAAACAAAAGTGGCTCTACTCGAGCTTGACATGGCGGCTAGGATAAAGGCTACGAAGGATCCTAGGGTTAGTATAAAAAAATGTTGCTTTGAGTTGAATGAAGGCTCTCAAGCTGAGAGAAGACAAGGCTCACAAGGTTTGAAAAAAATATAGGTCGAGCTGAAAAACTAGAAGAAGGTGCGAGACAAAGGTGTCCGATAGCGAATGAATATGGCAAGGTAGGTGAAGAGGTAGGGAAAATAAGGGTAAAAGCACAAACCTGTGTCACCTTTTATAAAGAAACGTGATATCAGAATGTGATAGTTCAACATTAATGACAAAAAAAAATGGTATTTGTGTTTAAAATATGAAGATGATGTAAACTAATGAAATGTGTAGAATTGTATGAATTTTATTCCTATAATTTTTATTATTTTTTTGACTAAGAATTTATTCATTTTATTTTATTTTGAAGTCCCTTTTTTAACTATAAAAAATATAGGATGTAGTTCCCGTCAAACAAGTATGTGCAAATCATCTTTTTTTGTTCTAATTTGAAAATATTTTATAGATGACATGTATAGCTAGTGAAAAAAAAAAGAAATAATTATTTTTGTTGTATATTTTCTTTGCTATAAGTACTCAAGTTTGACCTTGTCAAAATCCAACAGTTTTTTCCTCCCGTCAAAACTTCCCTTTCAAATCTATACCTTCTTGAAAAAATATTACATATTCGTGAAGAGGATTCTCTACTCTAGTGATAAATATAATTATTTTATTTTATTGATATGATTTACTATTTTTTTCATTTTTTGAGAGAGCATCTTTTGAAATGTTGAAATATCGACTTATAATATTTTGAGATTATAACATATTATAACTAATCAAAATACTCAAAAATTTATATAATTATGATATTGAATCTAAGATCTATAAAAGGGTATTTTTAGTTTTTGAAAAAAATTGAGTTTTGATAGAGAAATGAGATTTGACCAAAACAGGTTTTTGTATCACAAACAGTGACACAGATCTATGCTTTTACCCATAACTCAAAATAAAAACATGAGTCCAAAGACACAAAAACAAATGATTTTATAATGTGGGTGTAGTGGATATATATCAGCAAGCGAATAGATCTATAGGTTAAATAAATAAAATGGGCAAGGCAAGAGATATAGATTTATTTTAAAGAAACCAAAAATATATAAGGTACAACTCTCATGTAATAGAAAAATTGGAAATTTGGTTTAGTCAAGATATAGTCATAAAGTTTGTTTTAGATTTCTTTGAGAATAGAGTATAGTGAAAAAATCTTGCAACATTATATGAGAAACGAGATTTGAAATGATTTTTTATGTAAATATAGTGAAAGAAACTTTTAATAAGATGAAATAAATGCCTTCAAGAGTAATGTTAGTAAAAATAACAATAGAGAACTACCTATTTTCTTTTTCAAAAAAAAAGAGTTGCAAATAAAATGAAAGGGAAAAAAAAATGTTAGAGAATAAGAAAAGTTTTTCTTGTTTCGGTGGAAAGCCTTCCAAAACAAGAAGAAATAAAATAATATATTTTCAACAAAAAATAGTCCTTTAGCAGCAAGCCTTCCAAAGGGGAATGACTTAAAACATCACACGCTAAGCTCAATTCCTAGACCAATAGTGTTAAATAGTCAAAGTTGACTTTTTTTTTCCCAAGCTTAATTCTTCCCTTAGTGTGTGATGTTTAAGGGTGGCCTTCCAAAGGGGAACAAATGAAAGAAGAAAAACAACCAAACCTACACATACAAAGAGTTAGAATGAGCTCTCCTCTCAAGAGCATCTCCAAAGTGGTAACCTTCACACAAATGCAAATTAAGGATTAGAAGGGTCTCATACCATGAAAGGAATTGATAATAAGAAATATAATGAACTAATCCATGAGAGTTTGAAATGAAAACAAAGTTACCATAAAATCTTGAAGCTTGAAATATCATCCCAAAGATTAACAAAATGGAGACAAAGAGATTTTGAAAGGGGAAACAAAGAGAACACCTTTTTTAATATTATGAATAAGTGTTGTGTGTGTGTGTGTGTGTGTGTGTGTGAGAGAGAGAGAGAGAGAGAGAGAGAGAGATGAGAATGGAGTTGTATGTGGTTGCATGCGCAACTCTCATTTATGTGAATGCCACCATTCATAATAAGTGTATGCAAAGTTTCAAGATCCTCTGAAGGAGGATAAACTAATTTCCTTATAAAAAGAATTACAAAAATTATATATCCTCACACATGGAAAAGAGGACAAGTAAATGACATATCCAAGTAAATGACATGTCCTCACATGTGGACTAATAAAAAAAAAACATAAGGGATACCTTGTTTAGCCCAAATTAAATAAATACAACCAAGGAAAGATTACAAATTGTCACATATATGATACATATTTTCCTTGTGGTGAGAGGTTTTAAAATTGTTAAATTCAACAATGCTCGGGACAAAAATGAACTATGTATGGTCATTTATTTATTTGGGAGGATAGATTTTTGCTATGATTAAACCATATATACTTATTTTAGTTCATCCTTGGAAACCTTTAACAAGGTTCCAATCTAGATTCAACTTCCTTATCTCCCCCTTCATAAATGGTGGACTTTTTTTTGGAGGAAGTGGGAGAAGCTCTTGGAGATTTTTATATGGTTACTTAGAATCGTTAGATATTTATCATTCTACTTTTGTCAGTATCTCGGCTAATATGGATGTGTATATAGGTTTTCTCATTGAGATCTTAATTGGATCTTCAAAGGGTAGTTCAACCTTTAGATTATAAAGGGGTTCCTTTCAATTAGAGAAAATGTTTCAAAATAGGTCACACAGCTACACAATGTGATTTACAAAAAGAAAAACTATCCTCCTCTTAGTGGAAAGGTGCTTGTGAACAACATTATATAGTTGTGAATCAAGTTGGAACTCATAGAAGTTTCTTACATGTGGTTTCAAAAAATTATTAGCATCTTGTGGATTCCTCGTTGGGGGGGGGCGGGGTGGGTGGGTTGGTGAGGGTTTTTTGAGTACAAAGTTGTTGTTTTTCCTGCTACCTCTTTTGATGTACATGTGATGGAACCTCTAGTTGTTGTTTCCTATAATAGTGCCTCCATTTCTTGTGCTTATGCTCCTCCAGTTGATTGCTTTGTTGGCTCTATTTCTTATGTTGGTGTTGTTCTATCTTTGAGTTCACAAGCTTCAAAAGATGCTACTATGAAGGCAGAAGATGGTTGCATTACTACACAAAGAAATAAATCTAAGACATCCATGCCATCTTTTGATATTGTTGGAGTTGATGAAATCCAACTCTGAAGATGCCCAAGATCACCTGCATGCAAAAACCTGTCAAAGAGAAGCCAAGGAAGGAAGAGCATGGAGCAAGGGAAAAACCCTAAATGGACATGAGAGAGAAAATATGCAAACATAAGAAAAAATGTATTTACAATATGCAATATGTGATATTGTGATGTGTGAAAATACAATGAGGGAGCCCGAATATAAAGAGCTCCAAGAATCTCCTAGAACAAGCTGGAAGATGCTAGGAGATAAATGTGACAACTAAGCATGCATCCACATAAGGTGGAAAGTCCTCGAACAATGTGAGAGGATAAGTATGACTTAGGAGAGAACAAACTCCCATATTGTCAACAACTTATAACAAACTCCTAGACTACAACTAATAAATGAATGCATTTACCTAAGTAAGCTTAAGTAAATAGGATAAATAATTAATAAATTAATTATTTACTCTAACACCCCCCCTTAAGTGCAACTTAGGGAAATGCCTTAAGCTCACAAAACTAAGAAATGTAGAAATGGGTCCCGACAATGAGGCCATCTTAGGTACCCATGTATAATGCAAAAAAATGCAACTTCTATAAATGGGGAAAGAGAGAAAACCATGTGGGAAAAACCCTCCCCCAAAAAGAGTTAAGAACCTAGTGAAGAACTGAAGAACCCTCCAACTAGGGAAATATCCCCTAAAACAAGAATAAGGAGTGATCATGAAGAGGCATCACTGAAGCATAAAGAGATGCAAATCTGTCATCAGAAAGAAAAATTGCTGATCTGAAGAACCTCCATGGAAGAAGAAGGCACGAACTGAGCATGTCTATATGGTAGATGATCCATCTCATCGAAATGCATAGGTAGCTAGCCATTGCAATCGCCTTGTATATAGGATCAACCACTGAATACATAGTTCACACTAACAAACCATTGAACCATGGATGCATTAGAACAACAGAATAACCCCCCATTAATGCAGACAGGGTGAGATGACAGGCAATTGAGAAGTTGGCCCAGAGTCTCCAGCAAACGAACCAAGAATGATGAGAGAGAGAGAGATAAAGAGGTACAAACACCCATAAAGACATGGTCACTTTGACACTACATGGGGCTAATGTCATGGAAGAGACACTCACTTGACAAAGGGAGAATACCTAAAACAACAAACAACTATCCCCCCCATGGTGCTTTATAAAAATAGTGCATGTACAACTGACTCAAAACAATGTTCATGACCTCCGAAATGCAAGAGTGGCACTTTATCTCAGTGTGATACATAAAAGTGCTTCAAAATGATAGCTACAATAATCAAAACTAAAATAAGCTTTAACAAAACATAGTACAGCCCAAAACAAAGGAAACCATGCTAGAAAAATGATCCTCGAGCCTAAAACACTCAAGATATCCACCATATAGAAAAAATGCCAAAAATATGATAGAAAGAGCATGGGCCAAAAACTAAGAAAAAGGACCACATTTTTGAAAAGGTGACAGAACCAGCTTTCTAGAAATACAAAGTTTTCAAAAAACTGACATGGGATGCAAAAGATATACAAGCTAGAGTCAAAAATAGAACTTCGGAATTCAACTAAAAAAATGGGCAATAAAAAGCATCAAAACCTAAAAATACCTACACCAATGTCTCTGTCTTAGAACCAGCTTTTCGGTGCTTCTTTTGGATCGAAAAAAGACCTCCATATGCTCAAGTTATGGTTAAAAAACTAAAGGTAGGTCCAAAATGACCTAGGAGGAGAAGTGCAAGCAAGGATGATGATGCAGCATTGATGTCATGCTGACATCAGCAATCCACTAGATTAAACATCATCACAAAAAAGAATGTCACATGGCAATGCCATGTGGAGGCCACGTGGCTATATGGCTGACATGGTAGGTGTGACGCGGTAGGGCCACGTGGCAAAGTGGCACGTAGCACACTTGCCACATGTCACACCTGCAGTTGCCAACTGTGTTGTTGATAGTGTAACTTCCACACAGGTAGCAAAGATCCCACGTAGACTTGATGATGGGGAAAACTTGCTAAGTGTTGTGATCGTAGGATCCTATGTGGGCACAGGTGGCACTAACTCAGACTTCCATGTGGGCGCTAACAGTTAGGCTATGGGCAGGGCAGACATCGACAAAGGCACAAGAAATAAGAGAAGTCACTATGTTGAGGAGTTGAGCCTTCGATGGAGAGCTACAAATGAGTGGCAGCCAAAATAGGTGGTAGGGCTAGAACAGAGGGGGCACCACCTGTGGAGAGTAGACGAGGGGTGGTGACTGGGTTGCAGCAGCCTTGGGGTGGTGCTACCAGCTGCAGCTGTTGCGGGCTGTGGTGTGCCCAAATATATATATATATATATATATATTTTTAAAAAAATCACTCAAAAATCTATACGATCCGTACGGAACCTCTTGCAATGAAATTTTTTTTGCCTTCAGGAGCCCTGTCTCCAAAATCAACAAGTTTTATATGGATCATAGCTGAAAACAGCCTTTCGGATCCAATAGAAATGTCTATTTGGGTCCAAAGTGCTCCAAAAATTTGCTGATCCTCTGATTTGAAGAAAAATGCACAAACAAACTAGGGTTTGTGTCTTCGAATCACGGCTTCAAAAATCTTTCAATGAAGTAGCAGCAGGGAGGCTCTGATACCATGTTGGAGTTGATGAAATCCAACTCTAAAGATGCCCAAGATCACCTGCATGTGAAAACTTGTCAAAGAGAAGCCAAGGAAGGAAGAGCGTGGAGCAAGGGAAAAACCCTAAACAGACATGAGAGAGAAAATATGCAAACATAAGAAAAAATGTATTTACAATATGCAATATGTGATATTGTGATGTGTGAAAATACAATGAGGGAGCCCAAATATAAAGAGCTCCAGGAATCTCCTAGAACAAGCTAGAAGATGCTAGGAGATAAGTGTGAAAACTAAGCATACATCCACATAAGGTGAAAAGTCCTCGAACAATGTGAGAGGATAAGTATGACTTAGGAGAGAACAAACTCCCATACTGTCAACAACTTATAACAAAATCCTAGACTACAACTAATAAATGAATGCATTTACCTAAGTAAGCTTAAGTAAATAGAATAAATAATTAATAAATTAATTATTTACTCTAACAGATATGACCCATGATTCCCACTAGGGAAGTGCTAATTGAAAATCCAAATGGTTCCTTGGCATGAGTGACTAGGTTGGATATTTTTTGGTCTTACCTATGGTTTTGGGTTGTATACTACCTTTTTGTACATATTTTGTTTTAGGTTGTGGGAGCTCATTGTTAAAACCCATTTTGACATCTTGGATCCATTTTATTTTTTGATGGGCTTTTATGCTCTATCTTTACTTATCCTCTCATACAAGTTTTAGGTAGCTTCCAAACTTCTTTTTTATTAATTAAAATCAATGAGGAATATTTTTAATTAAATACTATAATTATTTAACTAAATTGAAAAAAATGGATAAATTAAATAACTATTTAATTAACTTTTTAGAAGATTAATTAGAGAATCTATAAATAATATTGAATAAAAACTAAATAATTAATTAAAATTATTAGAATTGGAAGGAAATTATGAAAAATCCAAACTACTATGAAATACACAAGTTAAATAAATAATAAATATTATTTAATTAATTAATATGAACATTACTATAATTATTGCTCGCATGCAGATGCCAATAATATTATTTTTAGTGCATATGATTTTCTCCTCTATTAGATAATAGATTTTAAAATATCATTTTAAAGAACAATAAATAAAAATCATGTTGAAGTATGCCTCAATGAGATCAAAAAACCAACAAGGTAACATGATGTCTCCCCTCAAAAAATTGAACAAAAAATATAGGAAGGAGCTCAAGTTATGAAAAAAATGAGTAGGATTGGAAAGAAAGTGATTGATTGGAAAAAAAAGTTTGGAAAGCCTTATGGGATCTGAAAGGAAAAATTTTATATGACTAGTTCAAAAGGGGACTTTACATGTCCATTGAGGAAGGCTAGGGGTTTATAGATAGGCTTTAGGGGTCAATTTCTAGCTTCATTTTCACTCTTCAATTTTTAAAATTTTGAGGGTGATATTCACATCAAGAAGCAGGTTAGAACCTATATTTGTTTGAGGGAGCCCCAACACTAATGAGTATTTATTTGATTATGCATCTATTATCTTGATTTTTTTACTTATATTTATTTGGGTCTAGATAGGAAATTATGCATGTGACACATGTGTTAGTCACATTCTCCACAACTATGGTTTATGTAGCATAATTAGATTATTTTTATTTTTAAAAATCAAGCCATATAATCATGGCAATGCAATACATACACTTCATTATACACAAGAGTATGATTCACTAGACACATATGTACAATAGAATATCCATAATTACATTTTAGGATAGATTATAATACCCGCATTTGTATGGATAATTTGACATGTGAGGAAGCCCCAACACTAATGAGTTCTTGTTTGATTATGCATCTATTTTCTTGATTTTTGCACTTCAATTTATTTGGGTCTAGATAGGAAATTATGCATGTGACACATGTGTTAGTCACATTCTCCACAATTATGGTTTATGTAACATACTTAGATTTTTTTAATTTTTTTAAAAATCAAGCCATATAATCATGGCAACGCAATACATGCACTTCATTATACACAAGAGTATGATTCACTAGATACATATGTACAATAGAATATCCATAATTACATATTAGGATAGATTATAATCAACCCACATTTGTATGGATAATTTGACTTGTTTTCATGGTAATTGTTATAGGAACGATTATTCACATTTCTAAGTAGCATCCAATGCATCTTCTAGGTTAAAAAAATGGTGCAATTAATGAATACATTTTGACATGTGAAATATATATAATGTAAATGAATTTTCATGGCATGTTTGTATATTATTATTATTGATATTGCATTTGTATTTGATTATTTAGGTTTGATACATTGTACTCATTACTTGAGAGAATCATCCAAATGTACGAGTGTATAGGTACTACCTTAATCAAGAGGAGTGTGATCAATTAGATGGGATGTAGCTTTTTTATTCAAATTGGATGTCCTATATTAGGGGGAAAATGGGGCTTATTATTATTTGAGAGATGGCATTGAGAGGTATCTTCCTTTAATTTATCAACAAGAGAGTGCATAGCGACCTTGTAGAATGGATATAGGACATTAATGTTATCGATTAAAGGGGCCAAAGCTATATATGCATCACAAGTTGGTTGTAGGAAATTATGTGAGTTATTTGATGCTCCAAAGATGGAATCAAGGATCTAACATTATGAGATTAAGTAGAGAAAGATGGTGATTGATTATGAGGAGTTTTTTTTTTATTATGTTGATTGGTTGATGGAAATATTTTAACAAGTTGAAGGATTAACATTGTATATGCACAAGGACCATGTATATTATCTCTTCTCTTTGATGATTTTAATTTTGGTCATGGTTTCCATCTTCAAGTTGTGATACCATGTCCCAAAGTTCCCAAGCTATTATCTCCCTTCGGCTGGGGTCTTGAAAAATCTCTTTGACCAAAGAGCTTGGGCTCGAGGTTTCCTATCTGCCAAATTTCATATCCATTTTTGGAAATGTTCCCAACCATCAGATTTGTTATCCTTAAGAAACCATAGAGGGTGTCTATCTCTTCCCTTCCATTGTAGGCTTCCCTCCTTTCATTTCCACTATAGGGAGAGAATGATCTCTATTACTCTCAAACATGAGAGTGTTTTGTAGATTATGCACATCTAGAGATGCCAAATGATGACCTACTATAGATTGTAGTTTTGTGTCATAGATTTCATAGAGAGATCCTCTACTATCAAATGTGTTTTCTATAGACACCCATGGCCAATTGTCTGCCATATAATGTTGAACATCCTAAATAATATTCATTTACACTTTTAGGGAATTCTCTTCCCCTTCCTCTATACTTTCACCTTCTTCTAAAGGGAACTACTTGTTTCCACTTTTATCTTCTTCTACATTGAATCTATCTCATGCCCCCTTATCTTTGCACTTTCCGTGATCTGTCATTTCATCTTCTTCCACAACAAACTTTTTGTTTGTTATTTTATCTTCTTCCACAATAGACTTCTTGTCTATCCTTTCATCTTCTTCTTTAAAGGGCTCTTGTCTGCCCCTTCATCCACTTCTATAGAAAACATTTTGTTTTCTTCTTTCTCTTCTACTACTGGGAACTTCCCATGTTCTTCAAAGTATTCTAGTTGCAACATCCTATAAAATTTAAATGAAAAATTATTTGTGCCTTTGAGGTCTAAACAAGAGATAAGAGAAGCCATTTTATAATATGCAGACCCTATGCATTTTACAGACTTTCTAATCTTATCTTCTCTTGGTTGCTTCCCTAATTCTTCCATGACAACTTTCTTATTTTGCACATTACCATTACCCGTGTCATCGAGAATTTCATTAAGCTCAAATTTAAGATCCTTAAAATTTTCTTTTGCTTCTACTTTTGTCTTATCTTCCTAGCCATCCCACCAGTGCACATGGTGGATACTTCTACTCTTAGTAGGCATAACCTCAACCTCTACCAAACCCAAATTTCCAAGAATTTTTTTGATGATAAGATCAACTTCACCATTTTCCATCTCTTCTCTAGCCTCACCTTGGCTCTAATACCAATTGTTAAAGAAACGGAGAAATAAAATTAAAAAGTAAACAACAAAGACAAACACAATAGACTGGTATTTATCACGGTTCAACAAAACTTGCCTAGGTCCACACTATAGTAGGGAATTCTTGTATTAGTTAAACCATGCATTACACGGGATGCACATAGCCATTATATAGAACTCTATAAATATGAAGAGTCAAGAGGGAGAACAAAAAGACATATGATTGTTGGGCTTCATTAATCAACAGTTTACACATCTGTTGAGGAAGACAAGGGGTTCACAAATATGCTTTAGGGGTCAATTTCTAGCTTCATTTTCACTCTTGAGTTTTGAAAAAAAACATGTAGAAGAAGAGCTCTTCAAGAAACTCGGGCTAACAATGATGGGCTTTGAGAATGACATTTGCATTGACGAGAGGGTTATAACCTATCATTTTCTATAGGAAGCCACAAAATTGATGAGTACTTTTTTTATTATGCATATATGGTCTTGATTTATGCAATTAGATTTTTTGGGTCTAGATTTTATTATTATTACGCATTCACATCTTGAGGAGTTCAATGTGCACTTCTTCTATGGGCTTATCAATGTTTGATTCTTCTACCAAATTCTCTATTTTAGTAGTTGATGCCCCTGTAGAAAAGGACATATGATTCATGACTTAGATTGGGAGATGTGAAATAAAAATATGCTACATCAAAGGTATTTGATCCCCAATCTTCAATATTCTCTGATATCCTTCTCTTTGTTTGTGCACTCCTTAATTGTGATGTGTTCTCCTTGAGGCTTGGAGATATTATTGCATGTTGCTTTCTTTTCTTCTCTACAAATTTAATTATTTTCCATGTTCTTCTTATAAGGGAACATCATTTTTGAAATAATCTTCCTCCTCTTTAGTAATAGCCTTAATAAAGGGTCAATGTGTAGAGCTAGCCCTCTTTCTCTAATACACATGGCTTTTCTTTTTGTCAAGCTATGGGGTGGAAGTAGAGCCAAAAGTAGGAGTCCTCTTCTTTTTCACTAGGGTAGGATTCTTGTGGACCTCCTTGTATTCTTTAGATTCTTCCTAAATTAGTAAGGATTTTCTCTTCTTTTCTTTACCTTCCTTGGTTATCACCTCATAGGCCACCTATTCTGAATACTAATATACTATTTCCATCCTATGAGATGACATGGGGGTCCAAGTAGGAATGAAGACCTTTTTGAAAATTGGCTACTAGTGATATGTAATTGTTGTCATTTATGGAAACACATGATGTACATGCTTATAGGAAACCTCAAAAATAAATATACTTAGTGTTTGGTAATCAAAAAATTAAGTATAGAATTTGATTTATAGTAGTTTATTGTTTCATTTATAACTTGTTGCTGACATCATATTATGACTAGAAATGTTAGATAGAGGTAGTATACATGTTGGAGATGATGTGTATAACCTTGGAAGTAAGTTTGAACTATACATAACATATATAATCATGTTTGAAGTGAAACTAGACAATGCAATTGAAGGAAAGGATTATTTTGTTTACAAGATAATTACTTGCCCAATTAGGGCCAACATCCTACATGTTTACTCTAAGTTAGAAAAATTAGAATATCGTCATAGCTGACCCATCAAAAATTTGTGTAAAGGCATGGTATTTATGTAAAGGACATCTTGCGATAAGAAAAAAAAGTGATGGTGATTGCAAGTGCTATCTTGTAATTGTGATTACATGCAAACTTTTGTGAAAGTGATATATGAAAAGTTTTATTTGAGCTATTTTGTAATCCAAGATCAAGCTAAAGATCAAAGATTAGTCAAGGAAGAAGCTATAGTAGCTATATTCCAAAAGTCTAATTACTTGTTTGGGCAGTGAGCTCTTCTTGTAATTGGAAGTGCATGTTTGGGTAGTGGGCTCATCTTGCATTTACTATACCACAACTCCTAATAGGGTCAAAATCTCCTAACAAGGATTCAAAGTATCCTAATAGGGACTCCTTATACTAAATTTTCTCATTGACTCGTAATAGGGTCCATCCTCTAATAAGGAACTTATATATCAGTATATTATCTAGTGGGTATCATCCCCACTGAGGTTTTCCCTTGGCCAAAGTTTCCCTAGTTAACAAAATATGGTGTTATGAGTTATCTTTGTGCATTATTACTATTACTATTCAACATTACTTTATTGCTTTATTATGCATGGTTTAAAGTAAGAAATAATATCTAGTTGGTGACTAAAGTTTGTAGATTATTGATTCATCCCCCCTCCTAGTAATCCCTATTTCTAACAATTGGTATCAGAGCATAGTTACTTTGAAGAGGCTTAATAGCTTGAGTAAGATCCCTATGGATATGGAACACTTGATGAAGAACCTTTAAGAAGCTCTTGAAAAAATTGATCTCCTTACTGAAAAAAGAGATAAGCTGAAAAATAGATATGAAGACTCCAAAATATACATTGGTCAATTAAAGGAAAAGATTGAACATCTCAAATCCAAGCTTGAATCTGCTAAATCTAGAACTAGTGATGATGAATACTCAATATTAAAGATAGAGTACAAGAACTTGAAGCATGAATTGAAGATTACAAATCTAAAGTTGACTTTGAGGACTAATCCTAGCAAATTTGAATATGATTTGAAGATGTAAAATGCAGATCTGAGAGCAAATCTGGCAAAGAAAACATCTAAGTCTAAAACATTAAAAGAAGATCATGAAGAACTTCACAAGTACAATACTATTGTGAAAATTGAATTAACTCAGTGCAAGCAGTAGCTTGAGAAGCTTTATTCTAGCAAAGAAAAGCTTGATGATTCAATGTCAATACAAAGACCTACTTATGATAAGATTGATCTTGGTTATGTAATTAACATATCTATGAAGAAACCTGAGATTAGATTAGATCTAAAAGAAAAAGATAGATCTGATGATAAGATTGATTCCAGTCAATCTTTTGATAAATCCAAAGAAGTTGGACAAGAAAAGGAAGTTGAAATTTTAGATGAATGAAAGCAAGTGGAATCTCCTAAGAAAACTACGTATGAATTTAAAGGTAAGTGCTTTTTATGTAATGAAATAGGTTATATGGAAAGAGATTGTTCTAATAAGTCATTTAATCATGTTAAGGACTTTTATTTTCATAATTTTTATGATATGGATCATAATGTAATTGATTGTAGGAAACCTAAGTATGATAATGATAGAAGAAATAGTAGAATGTCTAGAAATACTAACCCTACAGATAGAAGAATATCTAATTAAAGGGCATTGAGAGAAGGAAGATCTTATGAAGATAGAAGATAGCTTGTACATTATATGTGTAACAACTTAGGACACTTTGCTTGAAATTGTCATGCACCTGATGATCAATAGAATCCTAGAAGCAAAGCACTAGTTTGTATTGGAAATATAAGAGGAGTAATTGAGAGGAGAGGGGTGAATTAGTTACTACTAAAATAAATTCTAGATTACCATTAGATAAAATATTAACATATAAACCATTAGATGTACACACAAGTCCTAATATTGCTCTAGTAGTTGGAATAGTAGCAAGATTGGCAGAAAATCCCAAGGAAAATCACATGATGAAAATCAAGAGAATCATGAGGCATTTGAAAGGTACTGAAGACTATGGTTTATGGTACAAACTTGGAGGCAATTTGGACTTGAAAGTATTTACTGATGATGATTGGGCAGGAAGTCTTGATGATAGAAAAAGCACTAGTGGTGGAGCATTCTTTCTTGGTAAAAGATTGTATCTTGGACAAGCAAGAAGAAAAATTGTACATCTCAATCCACAGCAGAGGCAGAATATGTAGCAGCAACAGTCAATTTCTCTAACATTATTTGGTTCAAACAACTATTGGAAGGAATGAAGGTAGAAATCAAAGACCTAGTTTTCATATATTTTGATAACACTGGTGCAATCAACATATCAAAGAATCCATTAATGCATTCCAAAACAAAGCACATTGCTATAAAATATCACCTCTTAAGAGAGTTGGTGCAAGATAAAGAAGTCAAATTGGAATATGTGAATACAAAGGAACAAATTGTAGATATATTCACCAAGCCATTACCTAAGGATGCATTTCTATATCTAAGAGGTAAGCTAGGGGTCATTCCCCTATCTAAAATTCACTAAATAAAGTGTAGTGTTATATGTTCATCAAAATTGATTTTTTAAGGGATATATCTATACATGGTGAGGTTCTTTATACATTATACTATACATCTTCTTGCAATATACAACATATCTCTCTATACATAAATTACTCCCCCATTGATTTTTTAACTCATTGCATGATCTCCCCCATAACATATCTTTTACTCCAATATCTTCTCTCCCACCTTTTTGTCACTAATGCCAAAGGGGGAGATTGTTGACATATTAGTCAAGTTTTTTATTAGTGACACACACTTATTTAGATTGTATATTGCTATCGAGCTTATTGTATAGCTATCAGTGTTTGCAACTATTTTAGTTATCACTGAGTTCTATGGTTACTACTGAGTCCTTTGGACAAATCTCAATGGTAACCAAGTAGTCACAGTTATAGTGAAGATCAACAGTGTAATACATGCATCTTAGTGTATTCCAAGTTTACCAGAGCACACTGAGCTGTGTAGTGTTCATTGAGTTTGCAGTGTATGTGATGCAAGTCTAGTGTTAACCAAGCTTCTCAGTATTAACCAAGTGACTCAATTTATACCAAGCTTGAAGTGACAGTGTTTATTGAGTCATACAATGTAAATCAAGAGACTTAGTTTATATGATGAGTTTCACAATATTTACCGAGTCACCAGTGCAAACTGAGTTCAATACTAATTGGAAGTGATCAGTATGGACCAAGCCTCTACATCTACCAAGTGCATGACGATGCCGAGCATTGACAATGGATGTCGAGTATTAAAACCTCACTAAGTTAGTCTTTAGAACCTAAATGTCTTCATGTGGGCTGACTTTCTAATATTTGTGTTAACTTGTATTGTGACTAACTTTGTAATTTGTATAATTGGATTAATATATATGTAATGTATTGTATCATATCAAAAGCATGAGCATGAGAATGAGTATAAGTGTGAAATCAATGTAATCATCAGAGAAGAGAAGAAAGAGCGAATTGAAAAAGCTACAATAGTATAAGGAGCAACAATGACATATCGATCACAACAAGGTGATTATTACATAAAGGAATCTCATTCTTTATTCTTTCATTTTCAAATCTTAGGCTCGTGATTTCCTCATATTCATTGGAGAGCTGATCAATAAGGTCTACTTGCTGAAGGGATCAGTTTTGAATTTCATTGTTCCTTCCATCTATCTCTTCTTTTATCTTGTTTTTCAGTTCCATGGCTTCACATAACCTTACTGCCTAAATTTCTTGTTCTCTTTTAAGTTTTCTTACCTCTTCATGTAGGGAACCATTATTTTCTCAAATTTTTTTGATTGCTTCATTGGCTTCATTTGAATTGCTTGAATGAATGTCTTCAATTCTTTCTTCAATGTAGAGATGATCATTCATTTGAATTGCAAGTTCTTTTCTTCTTTTCAAGGATTGAGAGAGTTGCTCTTTTGCTTTCTTGAGTTGGGAAATGACCATTTCTAGATCTAACTTCTCATTATCAATAGCTTTGTCAAGTCTCGATATCTCCATAGCCTTGATTTTTTCTCAAGTTGTTAAGGTTTCTCCTGAGAACCACAATGCTTTAATACCAATTGTTAGAAATATTTAAGACTAAGCTAAGTTACTAAGAGGGGAAGGGTGAATCAATAACTTCTAAAACTTTAACAATTTCAACTCTTAACAATCTAATAAGAATTTAATCCATCACATATACTTTGATCTACTTGCATGCATAAGAAACTAAAAATATGAAAGCATTCATAACACTGTGACACAAAGATTTGGTGACCTAGAAACCTTCCAAATAGAAAGTAAAACTAGGGTGGGGATGGTACTCATGACTTTAGTATTGCAGTATAAAGTTAGCCAGTTAAAGCTTACATTAATCACTTCTAATTATCTGCCCTATTGGGAGCAATGAGGATTACTAGGTCCACATTGTGAAAGGATTTAAAAACATAAAATTAAGTATGGACTTAGTAAAGAGATTTACAAAAGGCTATTAGGTCTACCTTATGAAAGGATTTGACTGATCCACCTATTAGGATGAAACAATAGATGATCTTTGATCTGTAACTTGGTTTGCTAAATGAGATTCCTTTATGTACTAATCACCTTTCTATGATAGATATGTCTTTCTTGCTCCTTATATTATTGTAGCCTTTTCAATTCGCTCTCTCTACTCTTCTTTGATGATTACATTGATTTCATGCTTATACTCATTCTCATGCTCATGCTTTTGATATGATACAATACATTACATATGTATCAATCCAATTATACAAATTACAAAGTCGACCACAATACAAGTTAACACAAATATTACAAAGTTAGCCCACATGAAGACATTTGAGTTCTAAAGACTGACTCAGTGAGGTTATGATACTTAGCATCCACTATCAATGCTTGGTATCATCATGCACTTGGTAGATGTAGAGGCTCAGTCCATATTGATCACTTCCATGTAGTCCTAAACTCAATCTACACTGGTGACTTGGTAGATACTGTGAAACTCGTCATATAAATTGAGTCTCTTGATTTATATTGTATGACTCGATAAATATTGTCACTTTGAGCTTGGTATAAATTGAGTCACTTGGTTAATATTGAGAAGTTTAGTTAACACTGGACTCGCATCACATACACTATGAACTCGGTGAACACTGCATAGCTCAACTTGCACTGGTAAACTTGGCATACACTAAGATGCACAATTTACATTGTTGATCTTCACTATAACTGTGATTGCTTGATAACCACTGAGATTTGTCCAAAGAACTCGGTAGCAACTGTAGAACTTGGTGATGACTAGAATACTTGACAAACATTGATAGTTATACAATAACCTCAGTAGCTATATACAATCTAAATAAGTGTGTGTCACTAATAAAAAATTTGACTGATATGTCAACAATATCCCCCTTTGGTATTAGTGACAAAAACACTTATCAACCAAAACTAAATTCAAAAAGATTCTTGAATACCTTTTATTCATCACCTTGTAATACTAGCTCAATAGAGTATACTATTTTTGAGATTTTTCAAAATTAATTTTGTAAGGGATATATTTGTACATGGTGAGGTTCTTTATATACTATACTATACATCTTCTTGCAATATACAACATATCCCTCTGTACATAACATACTCCCCCATTGATTTTTCAACTTATTGCATGATCTCCCCTATAACATATATGTCTTACTCCAATATCTTTTCTCCCCCTTTTCGACATTAATGTAAAAGATTTATTCTATTTATTTACATAGTAATACCAAAATGAGATAGAAAATCTGAATGTACCTTGAGAATGATCGCCAAGGTGTTATCCCAATTGTCTTGCACGATCTTGCATGTGTGAAGTGCAATTTGAACCTCTGCTGACAATTCTATCATATAATCCACAATGGAGAAATTATTGTCATGGATGAGAGTTTTTGAGTGTACAATATGTTTCTATAGTACATCCATGATGGGAAGAATCATATTTTGTATATCTATCAACGTGGATCTAATTTTTGCTTCTTCTCTAAGCAATTCTACTTGCATATCTGACAAAAATCTTATCCTTTCGAAATGTACAAAGCTTGAACTGGGGTCAAATTGTACCTGGTGAGCACTAGCTTTCAAATCTTCATCTATTTTGGACAGCTTGTCCTTTATTTCTTTAGTAAACTTAGAAACATCACAAAGCTTTCCAAAAAGTGATGATACATTTATACAAGATGCTTCTAAATTTCCCAAAATTGTAGAAAGTTCTACTTGATAAATGGCTATCTACTGAGCAATGTGCTCTAGCACTTTATTGTCAAATTTTTTCTCTACTTTTTGTACTAAATTTTCTTGTCCCTCAGTGTCTTTGTTGAATGTTTGTACTGCCTCTATTAGCTAATACAAAATTAGTTGAGAAGAATCAACCTCAATACCCATGGCCTCTACCAAAATGTTCTTTGCATCTTCAATTATTTTAAATTCCTTATCTCTCTGCTCTCTTAGTTTCTATTGTTTAGCCTTCTTCTAGAGGAGTTTTCCAAATAAATATATTTGGTCCAAGGTAAGCTTGGAAATGTCCCAATTTAGGATAAAAATTTTCCTCATCTAAATTAATTTCTTCCTCATATAAACATTATAATCTGTAAAAATTAGCATATAAACCATTAGATGTTATCTGTGATTACCATTACTTTAACTTAGTTGCAAACACATAAAGAAAATAGCATGAACACATTTGACACTAGGATTTAACGTGGAAACCCAATTTGAAAAAAATCACCAATAGAAACTAGTTACTGGTTTTCACTCTTCTAAAGCGAGCCCTATTAAGAGCCAGCCCTCTTAAAGGTTATACAACACACTGTTAGGTTTGACCCTGTTAAAGGATTTAATCATCCTATTAGGAATGGCTTAGTTAGAGGTCTTGAGAACAACTCAATGGAATTGCCACCTTGTTAGAGGATTTGTAAATAGTTGTTAAACCAACTTTTTAAAGAGATTTATGTCACTGCTACAATGGTTAGAGAGTAACAATGAGATGACTTGATTTGACTACAACCAATTTTTTGATTTTAGATCTCTATTTTGGCTTGTACTTTGATCCTTTCTGATTGAATGTGACTTTGTTGCACCACAAGGATATTTTTCTTATCCTTCAAATTTGCTTCCTCTGTTCATCAATAGATCTTCAATCACATCATCATAATTCACACATTCGCTTGCACACTTTTCACAAACTTGCACACTTTGAAATCACAACTTGACTTTATACTTATATCTTCCACTTTGTCAAGTTGACTTAAATAAAACTTATAATAATCAATATTCATTACCTTAGTTAGTTGGAATCAATAGATAAAACAATTAAGCTTAACACAACAAAATAAGAAAATCCTTTGTTAGCTGACCTTGCTTGGTAGAAACTAACTCTGAAATGATTTTGTTTGTTAACCAATAGAAGCTTGGTTAACACTGCAAACTTACAAAAATCCTTTGGCAACCAAGTGAGCTTGGTTAGCATTGGTTCCATCCAAATTTCCTATGTTACCCGAGTGAGCTCGGTTAACACCCACTTTGTGCAGCTTTTCCTTCGATGCCCAAGTGAACTTGGTAGACACTGCCTTCTGAACTAGCTAAACACAGGAATGCTCAGTAGACATAGAGAACTATCTTAACTACTTGAGTGAGCTTGACATATACCAATTGATAATGATTATGACATTTGTATAACATGAAAAACAACACAATTAATCAATTGTATCTAACAATCTCCTTGTTTGGCATTTATGGCAACACAACATGTGATAGAACAATGAAATTTTGGATTTGGAAACTCCCTTAGTATGAGCTCTTCCTTTCACTAAATTCTATTTGCATTCATTGAGCTTTATTTAGTGAATTTTAGATAGGGAATGATCCCTAGCTTACCTCTTAGATACAAAAATGTATCCTTAGGTAATGGCTTGATGAATATGTTTGCAATCTATTCCTTTGTATTTACATATTCCAGTCTAACTTCTTTATTTTACACAACTCTCTTAAGAAGTGATATTTTATAGCAATGTGTTTTGTTTTGGAATGCATTACTAGATTCTTTGATATGTTGATTGCATTGGTGTTATCACAATATATGACAACTGGGTCTTTGATTTCTACCTTCATTCCTTCCAATAGTTGTTTGAACCAAACAATGTTAGAGCAATTGACTACTGCTGCTACATATTTTGCCTCTATTGTAGATTGATATGTAAAATTTTATTTCTTGCTTGTCCAAGATACTAATCTTTTACCAGAAAAGAATGCTCCACCACTAATGTTTTTTTCTATCATCAAGACTTCCTACCCAGTCAGCATCAATAAATACTTTCAAGTCTAAATTGCCTCCAAGTTTGTACCATAAACCATAGTCTTCAGTACCTTTCAGATACGTCATGTGATTTTCCTTAGGATTTGCTAAGAATCTTGCCACTATTCCAACTACTAGAGAAATATTAGGCCTTGTGTGTACTACATACTTCAATTTTTTTATCATTGATCTATAAGTGATTTTATCTACTTCTTTGGAATCATCATTTTTGGAAAGCTTATGTCTAGTATACATAGGTGTTCCAAGTGGTCTTGAATCTTCCATTCCAAATTCCTTCAGTATCTCCTTGATATACTTAGATTGAGTGTTGTAGATACCATTCTTGTTCTATTGTATTTGCAATCCAATAAATAATTTTATTTCACCAAACATGGACATCTCAAATTCTTTACTCATTTCTTTTGAGAATTCTTTGCATAAGTCATCATTTCCTATAAATATAGTGTCATCAACAAATATTTCTGCTAACACAACCTTCTTATCTAGTCCCTCCTTGATATACAAACTACTATTATCATTAGTCCTTTGAAAACCAATATGTACCAAGTAATTATGGAGTCTTTCATACCAAGCTCTAGGAGCTTGCTTGAGACCATATAATGCTTTGTGTAGTTTTCAAACCATGTTTCCTTTGCTAGGATCTACAAAACCTTATGGTTTCTCAATGTAAATTTCTTCATCAAGAATGTAGATTTAACATCCATTTGATATACTTTAAATCCTCTATGTGTTGCATATGCTAGTAAATTTCTAACACCTTCAAGTCTTGCTATAGGACCAAATGTCTCACCATAGTCAATACTTTCTTCTTAAGAATAACCTTTGCACTCTAGTCTTGCTTTGTTTCTTGATACCTTTCCATCTTCATTCAGTTTATTTCCAAATACCCATTTTGTGCCAATTACATTTTTATCCTTGGGTCTAGGAATAAGAGTCCATGTTTTGTTCTTCTCTATCTATTCTATCTCTTCATTAATTGCTTCAATCCAACTTTCATTTTCTAGAGCATTTTTAACACTTCTAAGTTCAAATTCAACAAGTAAACATGTACCTTTTAATTTGCTTCTTGTCATTGTTCCACCTAATTTGTCTCCAATGATCCGATCAGGCGCACAATATCTTTTGGCATATCTTGCTAACATAGGCTCCTTGATCTTTGAATGAGTTACACCATCTTCTTCTTGAATTTTAGTTTCAAGATTGGGTCCTTTTGTCTATGACTCAGGTTTATCAGGCTTGGTTTGAACTAACTCAACAGCCTCTAATTATGACTTGAATCCTTGCAGCTTGAGTTGCACTGTCTACAACTCAGTAGCTATTGGAGTTTTTGGGGACTCGGGAGTTGAGGCTACTTCTCCTTTAGATATATTTTTCATAGTATCAAGTTCATAGTAAATAAATCTTCTATAGTCTTCAGGTTCTTTGTTCCTTTCTTTTTCACTCTTTTCTACAAATTCATCAATTCTAACATGTGCACTCTCTATAATTTTGTGAGTGGACAAATTCAAACATCTGTATGCTTTACTTATGTAGGAGTATCCTAGAAATATGTCTTCATCACCTTTTACATCAAATTTTTCTTTTCTAGATTCTTTTAATATGTAACATTTGCTACCAAATACTTTAAAGTAATTTACATTAGGTTTGTAGCCATACCATAGCTGATAAGGTGTCTTGTCTGAATTTTTCTTCAACTAAACTCTATTCAAGGTATGAATTGTAGTATTGATAGCTTCCTTTCAATATTTAAGAGCAATGTTATTTTCAATCATTAGTGTTCTTGCACAATCCATGATAGATTTGTTTCTTCTTTCTGCTATACCATTTTGTTGTGGTGTACTAGGGGCAAATACTCTTCTTTTGATTTCTCTTTCAATGAAAAAATTGTTGAATTTATGGGAGATGAATTCACCACCTCTATCTAATCTCAAGTATTTCAACTTCTTTCTAGTTTCTTTTTCTACTCTTGCCAGATACCACTTGAATTTTTGAAAGGCTTCTAACTTTTCTTTTAGGTACATTACTATCATCATTCTAGAGCAGTCATCAACAAAAAGAATGAAAAAAAAATTCCCCACTATAAATTTCTATTCCAATAGGTCTACATAAGTCTATATGAACAATTTCCAAGACTTCTTCTGACTAATAGTCTTTGCTTTTGAAGCTTGTCTTTCCCATCTTACCAATTTGACAATTCTTGCATAGATCCATGTTAGGCTTCTTCAAACTAGGGATACCTCTTACTCATTTATGTTTTCTTATCTTAACTAGATTATCAAAGTTCACATGACATAGCCTTTTGTGCCATAACCAACTTTCCTCTACTTGAGCAATAAAACATGAACAATCACTAAGATCAAGATAAAATAGATTACCTTTTGTTTGCTTGCTAGAATCAACCAAATTTCCTTTCCCATCTAGTAGCTTGGCCTATTCATTCATGAATTCAACCTTGAATCTAATGTTATTCAACTATACCACACTTAGTATGTTATGCTTTAGTCCTTCAACTCAATAGGTATTATCACATACAAGTTTTTTAGTCAACAAGATACATCCTTTTCCTTTTATGTTGCAGGGTTCATTATTTCCAAATCTAACACTACCTTTGTCATAATATTCCATATGCTCAAATTTTGTTTTGTCACCAGTCATATGATGTGAGTAGCTACTGTCAATAATCCATATATTATTTTTACTAACATGAGAGATAAGTGCCATCTTATCTTCTTCATCATCATATTCATCTTTCACAATAATATATACCATTTCATCTTCACTATTATTAGAACCTTTAGTTATGAAATAATATTTCTTACCTTTTTCCTTGAAGCTCTTGTAGTTCTTGGAGTCCTTCTTTCCTTTATGCTTATTACCTTTCTTTTCATCCTTGTTTTCTTTGTTTGGACATCTAGCAACAATGTGACCAATTTCTTCACAAGAAAAATAGATCTACGGAACTTTACCCTTGTACTTTCCTCTTCCTTTGAAATAATTCCTTGCAAGTAGGGCTTCAACAACTTCAAGATCACTATCTAAACATTCTTCTGATGATCCATCTTCTTCACTTCTTGATCGACTAGATTTTTACTTTTTACCTTTTCTTTGAGTGAAAGCTTAGCTTTAAATGCCAATTCAATATTCTTTGAAGTACGAACATAGTTATCATAATTTTCTAACTCAAAAGATGTTAATCTTCCAACTAGAGCATCCAACCCTATCTTATTAGTTGGATCACATCTCATTTCTTGAATAGTAGGTACTCTAATTGCATAGATGGGAAGAACAGTTATGAGCACTTTACTTACAAAAATTTCCTCCTTGATGTCTCCTCCAGATTCTTTGATTGTACTTACACTAGCCTTGATCCTTTTCACATATTTTTCAATGTTTTCATCTTCTCTCATTCTCATTTGATCAAATTGTCCTCTAAGGCTTTTAGCTTTGGCTCTTCTTACATTGTCATCTCCTCCATAGATATCTTTCAGTTTGTTCCACATTTCAAAAGAAATTTTACAGTCTTTTACCTCATCAAATTCAGCATAACTAATATCAATCATCATGATATTATAATTCTTCTTTTCAACAATGTCTTCAACTGATAATGTTCCAGTGGGAGTCTTATATTCAGCATCAAGATACTTGCAACCTGAATCACTGATGGTAGTCAAATGCAATCTCATAAGTCCTTTCCATGCTGCAAAATTGTCTCTATTCAGCTTGGGAATCTCTCTTTTGTAAGACATCTTGATCTTTAGCTTAGGTCCTTGAAACCTTCTCTGCAAGCACCAAAAGCTCTGATACCAATTGTTGAAAATATAAGAGGATTAACTAAGAAGATATTCTTTTTATCCTTAAAATTTGCTTCGTCTACTCATAAATAGATCTTCAATCACATCATCATAATTCTCACATTCTCTTGCACACTTTTCACACACTTGCACACTTTGAAATCACAACTTGACCTTATACTTATATCTTCCACTTTGTCAAGTTAGCTCAAATACAACTTAAAATAATCAATATTCATTACTTTAGTTGGCTAGAATCAATAAATAAATCAGTTAAGCTTAATAAAATAAAATAAGAAAATCTTTTGTTAGCCGACCCTGATCGATAGAAACTAACTCTAAAATGATTTCCTTTGTTAACCAACAAAATCTTGGTTAACATTACAAACTTAAAAAAATCATTTGGCAACCAAGTGAGGTTGGTTAGCATTGGTTCCATCCAACTTTCCTTCATTACCTGAGTGAGCTCAATTAACACTCGCTTTTTGTAATTTTTCCTTCGACACTTGAGTAAACTTAGTAGACACTACCTTTTGAACTAGGTAAACATAGGAATGCTTGGTAGACACTGAGAACTGTCTTGACTTCCCAAGTGAGCTTAGCATATATTGACTGATAATGATTATGACATTTGTGTAATATCAAAGACAACACACAATTAATCAATTGTATCCTGTAGTATGTCAATTATGCAACAACTTTGGACGCACAACAAAGTACTACAGAATGGACAAAAACTTTAGAGATAGAAGGAACTATGGAAGAAACTTTAGGAGAAGAAGGAATGATGGAAATAAAGTTGGTTATGATAGAAGGAATCATGAAAGGAACTTTGGAACTAACAGAGACAATGAGGATTCAATAAACATTATTAATAAACTTTGAGAAGAACTTAATGAAGCATTTATAAAAGGAGTAGATATCTCAAAGGAAAAGATAAATAATGATGAGATAGGAAGATTGAAGTAAGTTGTTGAGTTTGATTCAATTAAGTTGAATTAAGTTTGTTCACAGCATCAAAATTTAAAAACTCATTTAGAAATGGAACTAGAGGTAGCAAAGTTGGAAAAATGTGTATCTAGTTATGTTTAGATGGTACCTAAGCTCACTTGTAATTTGGAGCTTATCTAAAAAAATTATGAAGGAATTTAGAGTTATTGGTATTACAAAAAAAAGTCAATTCCATAATAGAAGATGAAAAGTATGTTTTTACAAAGAATTTCATGATGTGAAGTTGAGTTTAGTTTTGTCATGATGGAAACTAGCTATGGAAAACCTCAGGTGACATGTGAAGATCAGATAGATAATCTTCAGCAATTATTTGATTACATAAAGTAATTGATATATTTTTCATGTTTTTAAAGTACACAATTAATGCAAGTTCAAGTTGACTTAATAAATGGAGTACATAATTTATTTTCATATCATTGTGAATTCATCTGAAGCAAAGAGCACTCAAAAGCAACTTATCAAAGCAATTTTGAAGCAAACCCTACTTTTGAAAGAGGTATATTATCATTTTCTGCAAATTTGTTTGGTAAATTTTTATAATTGATAGGATCATGGATATGTCAGTAGTGCACAATGTTGAGGATGAAGATAGACTAAGTTGAAGGTTTTTTCTATACAACCTATTGAAGGAAACCCTAACTTAGTGTTGTCTATCACTCTAAACAATGTAGTATATCTTGAAGATGTTGGAAGTTATCTAAATAGTAAGTTTGAGTCTATTGGTAGTGAATTCTTGAACAAGGATATGGAATTGGTTTTCAACTATGACATGACTATGAAGCCCAGATTTGAACATCTAAGGGAACTAGACTTGCTTAAATACCACTTCGATCATATTGTATAGGATGCATGATGGTAAATTATGGATGTAAGGTAATGTAATTGACATTTCTACTAACCTTATTCATGAGGTAACTGGTCTTAGTAAATAAGAAAATGTACCTATATGTGAGAAAATGATCAAGAAGAAAGTTGAGAGCCACACTAAAGTAGTATATAATGGAAAGGCTATGGTGATCAACACCATCAAGAAAGATGATATAAGATTTTTGAGTAGAATTTTTTCTTATTCTATTTGTGCAAGAAAAAAAATTGATGAATTATGAGCTAGATTCATCTATGTAGCATATAAGATATGTATAGAGAAGGAACAAGTGAATCTTAGTGAAATTTTGATAATGCAACTCATAGAAAACCTAGAAAAGATCAAAAGGACAAACAATTGTGTGTTTAGATACTATTCATTGATCAATCACATATTCTTTCATGTACTTTAAAGATTTCCTTACTTATCAGTCATAGACATAATGAGTAGTGACAGATGTACGGTAGAAAAGATTACAAAATTATGCAAAAGGCATCCTACAGATAAGATATTAGATAGTGACAATTTGATAATGAGAACATATCAGAATGAAATGAAACAAAGATTCAGAATTGTACTTGCAATTGTAGATAAATTTAAGGAAGACATTTACATTTTGGTTGATATATATTATACCTATATTCAAGCAGTGGAACCTCGGGAAACATTTCTTGATCCCTTGAGTTATGAATTAAATGATGATATACCAATTGGTTACATTGATTTATTGTTGAATTTAGATAAAAACAAAGTAGAATACAGATTTAGTACCTACAATGAGATCACATAGTTAGCTCATCAAGTGACCTTAGAGAAGACATCACACAAAAAAGGTAGAGTCTATAAAGAAAAAGGTACTATCAAAGGTTGGAATTACAAAAAGTGAGGCTGAGGCTATAAGGAAAACAATGAAGCAAGATTGAATATTCAACCTTTATCAGTATCTATTGCAAAGACATATTCTAAATAGAGCATTCCATATGTAGTAGTGCTAGATGTGTAGCCTAATGAACCTAAGAGAAAATCTAAAAGATTGGTAGAAATAGTAACTACTAAAACAAAGAGAGTAAAACAACAAGCCATTAGACCAGGAAAAAGATAGAAAACATTGTTGACAATTTTTGAGTCCATTGATGAAGAGGAAGAAGAACAAGAGATCAAGCAAGTAGAGAAAGTGACTCAATTCAAGAAATAAACAAGAAAAGCTTGGCAACCTTGGAAGCCAAAGATAGATAAAGTTAATCCAACTATTGCTAATGAAGGTAACTTTATTTAGATAAAAAAAAATTATGATTTGTATAATAGTTTTAAGAAGGATCAGATTGATAAATCTATAGTGAGGCATATTATAGCAAAAAATCTAAAATTGAAGGATCTTGAGAGTATAATTAACCAGAAAGTCTATGAAAGACTATTCAGAAGAAGGCTCTTGCAAGGGAAGAAAATCTAGAACTTCCAAAGTCTATGCTTAGAACTATTTGCAATACTGATGACAAAGAAGAGATTAAAATATTGTTGAATAGCCTTGCACCTTATTTAAGGAATAAATTGAGATAGTTTCTATTTATGGTTGGTGAAAAATATAAACTAAGAAGTGAGACTACAACAACAATCAATCAAATGATGACAGAGTCAAAGGAAACATCTCCTCTAGCACCTAGAACCTCAAAAGTGTCAATGAGCAGTGATAGTATGAAAATTGATCAAACCAATATTACCATTAACATTGATGATAACAATCCATTTGAAGGTTCTAAAAATAATGAACTAGTACCGAGGATATTGAGGATAAATAAAGATAGATTGAAGAAGAGAAGAGGCTACTTGAAGAAGAAAAACGAAAAATAGAGGAGGGCAAGTAGAAATTTCTTGAGGAAGAAAAGAAAAGATAGGAAGAGCAGGAAAATAGGAGGATTGCAGAAGAAGAAATGGGAAAGAAAATTGAGGAAGATGAGAAGAAGAGATTGGAAGAAAAGAGAGAAAAGGAAAAAGAAAAGAAAGAAGAAGAAATAAGAGAAAAGAAGCAGCTAAGAAACAAAGGGAGGATGGCATTAAACCATCTAGTTCATCTACTCCACTCTCTCTTACCAGTTTAGCTACTAATGATGATGATTAAACAAATTTAATCTCATCTCTGACAAAGCTTATTGATAAGAAGAGGAAAGTGAAGAGCTTACATAGAAGTTTAATGGTTGTTATTGATAGACTACATAGTACCTTGGTAGTATAACACACTAAATCAGATCCTGAATAGAGGGAAAAAACAATGCTGAAATCATTTGATGAAGAGTTTACAAATTTTTTGAATGTTGTAGAAGAAAAGGGATAAATTTCCCATGATAACTTTTTTAGAACAATTTGTCAAAACATTAAGAATGACTTGGTTAATCTTGATACTTGTATCAAGTAACTCTAGAAATGCCAACAGGATGGAAAAAATTTGTATGTCAAGTGTGCTTTATCATACAAACTAACTAAAGACATTGATAGTCATATAGAAGGTAAGATGAGTGAGCTAGAGGCTATATCCAGCCAGATCCAGAATCCATCTTACAAAATAGATGATTTTGAAGGACAAGACAAGTGACCAGTATCCACAATGATATCAGGAAACTGGAACTTCAAAAGGAACAAATTTTGAAGAGGATATCAGATTTTAGAGAATCTATTGCTCTAAAATTATATTTTGTTGAGAAATATTTGGAGGAATGTGTTAAGGCCAAGGATACATATTCTAACTTTTCGTATTCAGATCTTAATGCAGTTGAGATTGCATCATATCCTTTATGTGCAATTCTTACCTCGGCTAAATCCACCAAGGAAACATGGACTAAGGGTATGGATAGTTTGAAGGAAAACTTTGATGATTGCATGAAGATCACATCAACATAAGAAGGACAACATTTTATTATTATAGTTTTTAATAGATTTCTGACATTTTGACCTTTGTCATTAATGTCAAAGTGGGAGTAATTGTGAAAAATTAGTAATTGAAAAAAAATGGAAAGTACTTGAATTATCAAAAGGGGAGAATATTGTAAGTACATAATGTAATTCATATTGTAAGGGGGGCTTATGTAAATTTGGACAAATTGTAATAGATGTAATGTTATATGTTTATTCTTTTGGTATGTTAAGTTTTTGTCACTTAGCCAATTTTCCCTATTTTGTTGCCATCAATGCCAAAGGGGGAGATTGTTGAAAATTGACTAATAGTGATATGTAATTATTGTCATTTATGGAAACACATGATGTACATGCTTACAGGAAACCTCAAAAATAAATATGGTTAGTGTTTGGTAATTAGAAAATTGTCTAAGTACAAAATTTGGTTTACAACAGTGTATTGTTTTGTTTATAACTTGTTGTTGATGTCATATTATGACTAGAGAAGTTAGATGGATATATTATACATGTTGGAGATGATGTATATAAACTCAAAAGTAAGTACAAACTGTACAAAACATAGATAATCATGTTTGAATTGAAACGAGATAGCGGTATTGAAGGAAAGGATTATTTTATTTACAAGATAATTACTTGTCCAAATAGGGCCTACATCCTACATGTTTACCCTAATTTGGATAAGTAGACTTTGGTCTTAGGAAACCTGACAAAAATTTGTGTAAAGGCATGGTATTTATGCAAATGACATCTTGCAATAAGAAAAAAAAAGTGATGGTGATTGCAAGTGCTATCTTGTAATTGTGATTACATGTAAACTTTTGTGAAAGTGATAGATGCAAAGTTTTATATGAGATATTTTGTGATCCAACATTGAGCTAAAGATCAGAGATCAGTCAAGGCAGAAGTTATAGCACATATATTTTAGAAGTTTGATTAGTTGTTTGGGTAGTCGGCTCTTCTTGTTATTGGAAGTGCATGTTTGGGCAGTGGGCTCATCTTGCATTTACTATACTACAACTCCTAATAGGGTTGGAATCTCCTAAAAGGGATTCAAAGTCTCCTAACAAGGACTCCTTATACTAAATTTTCTCATTGACTCCTAATAGAGTCCATCCTCTAACAAGGAACTTATATATCAGTATATTATCTAGTGGGTATCATCCCCATCGAGGTTTTCCCTTGGCCAAGGTTTCCCTAGTTAATAAAATATGGTGTTATGAGTTCTCTTTGTGCATTATTACTATTATTGTTCAGCATTACTTTATTTCTTTATTATTAATGGTTTAAACTAAGAAATAATATCCAATTGGTGACTAAAGTGTGTAGATTACTGATTCATGCCCCCCCTTCCGCCCTCAATAATCCCTATTTCTAATAGACCTTATTTCCCTTACCCTTATCTAGTTTCATCAAAACAACCAACTGAGGTCATTAAGGTACTTGATCCAATTAAAATGGCTTAGAAATTCATCTCAATGTAAGATCACTTTCATGCCTCACTCTTTAGATTACACCATCATTCTCAAGGTGGGCCATTTCTTTTTTTGTTGCTTCATGTTCATAAATCTTTTCTTAGTTGAATAGTGGGTCCAAGACATCCTTTGAATATTTATTCCATTATTTTCTTGGTAAATCCATGTATAATTTATATTTTTTAATATTTTATTCAATCTATAATAGTTTCTCATTCTAGTCTTGTAGTCACTAGAGAAGTTGATCAAGATATCTTTGATATGTGGCTCGTACACACATCCTCTTCCTTTCACCTTGTTGAAGTATTTGATTGGATCAAAAAAATGTTAGATCAACCTAAAGTTCTCAAAGGGATAGTTTTTTCACTCCATGAATAAAGTCCTTATTGATTTTCTTATTAAAAATGATGCACATATAAAGGGAAATTGGGAATTAATAGCAATGCTTATACTTTGTGTTGACATTCTCATAGGAATTCTTGATTTGTCTACCTATCTCCAACAATGCCAATATATATATATATATATATATATATATATATATATATATATATATATATATAGGGAGCTTCTTTCAATATATTGTAGTATCTAAGACCCCAATGTGTGTGAAAGTTGATAACTATATGTATTATGCTCCCAATTGGGTGACTTTGGAAGTGGCTTCTATGTTGAGACTCTTCCTATAGTCACCTCTAATGTGGTGGATGTTTGCTAATATGAATGTATTATCCTTGCTATTAATAGTTTCCTTTTTATCTTCTTCATGTGTTTAATCAAACCCATAGTTTAGCAATTGTCATTCAATTCTTGATATCACCATACCCTTCAAGTCAGTCAAGCTCCAGGTTGGTCCTTGTCTAACCTTCTTCTTGAATTATTCAATTCCTTTTTGTACCAAGTCCTTGATCTTTTGAGTTATATTTTTAAGGACTTGAAACTTGAAACCTCTTTGAACTATTTGAACCACTTTGAATAGGATTCAGATGGTACAAGGATGTCTCAAAGAGCCGATGGTGGTGGATCCCATACTTCAAGCTAGATTGTCAAGTATGGCATCATCATGAAATGAAATGGTTGAAAGTTTAGTGAAATGTGTGATGAATTATCATGATGTGGCCAAATCTCATAAAGAATATGACATTTTTTATTGTGCTAACCTTCAAAGGGAAATCATTAATATAAGACATAATGGGTAACTGATGCATGTTAGGTGATATGAATAATAAAAAAAGGGCTTCACAAGTATGGGTTGATCTTAATGTAGTAAGGAAAAAATGAAGTGCAAAGACTATTATTTATTTTGTTGGCTATAAGTTGTCAAATCCATTAAACTTCATGACATGAAAATCTTTCCTTCCTTGCCACAAGATTTGTCATTAATTATTTGTCTACTTTAAAAAGCCTTATTTTCAAGATGACAATTCACTAAGTTTTATCACTAGCAATAGAAGAGGTGAGATACTGAGATTCAAGGGAGTATTTTGTGAGCTTTTTTTGTTGAATTCACGGTAATCTCTCAGCAACCCTACCTAGTATTGTTTTTCCACAATTATCTTTGTATAGAAGCTAGGTGTTATTTCTTTTTTGTTAAAAAGCCATGAGGTTGTCTCTCTATTCTTTTGGTAGTGTTTATGGTATGAAATCTAAATGACCCTTGGTTATAGACACAAACCTTAAAGGGGTAGACGTAGAAACCTTTTTGGCCAAATTGTGTGATAAGGTAGATGAGCCCTATTATGGTAAAACTATGGATAGTGGTCTATTTAAGCTGTGACTTTCCACTAGTCATTATAAGCCCTAAATTAATTTGGAATACATAATACATTGTGGCATCAAGTCAAAATGTCAAAGGGTTTCTCTGGATCAAATGAGAAACTATCATGCTAGTCTTTAAAATCCCTAATGAAACCTTCTATGACTATACCCATACTCAATCACTAGCTATGTTTAATGAAGCTCTTGAGAAAAATCATAGTGTTATAGTTAGGCCTTGGATAGAGAAATTCTATAAGGGAGGTGTCAAGGGACATTTACGATCCTTTTTTATGCAATATTTTGATCCATTTCATGTGCCTTCATACTCACTTGCATGCTTTATTTCTTTTCTAATTCATCCCATTTTACCATTTTTATGTTGCATGTGATTTAATATATGTAAGTATTATTTAATATGGTTTTGGGATTAAATATAGAAAATATTTATTGACTATTTTTGCTAATAGGAATTATAATCCTAATATTGTGGAAAATTAGGCTTCCAACATACATATTGCAAGAACTTTTTGCTATAGGAGCTTTGTGGTCTTCCTATCACTCTCTTCACAATACTCTGCTATCTAAAAATTGTTCCTATCATTTGCCAACTTAGTTCCATTTGAAGTCATGTGGATTTATTTGATGATCCAATTCAAAATTTTGTATACTATTATTTTACCATCCTTGTACATGTAGTTATTTGATTCCCTGATTCTTCCAATAACTTTATTGGGTACAATGACAAAAAGGATGCATGCATTGGCTATGTGGAGGATCTGTAGATATTATAATCTCCTACTATTATTATTTTTTATAATAGTTTTCTTCCACATGTAGTTGATATCCAAGATCTTACGAAGACAAGTATGACTTGTCTTTTCCCATTTATAGTTGTTGTTATAACAAATATGTTTTATTATGTGGCCAACAAATAATATATTATGTAAACACATTATTTTCAATTTTTTGGCCATGTTAAAAAGAAAATTATCTCTTTTCATATTATTTCTTATAGGATGCAATAATATAAGCAACATATGTAAATATTTCAATGTAATTCCTTTGTATAAAATTGTTAAGAAATAAAATCATTGTGTTGATCGGTTCCAAGATAGTTCTATGAGCTTTATCTCTATCAATTGATTGGGAGGAAGGACACCCACTCTCCAACAATTAATGGAAAGTAAATATTTTGTAACTTTTATTTGAGTGTTTTGATTTTAATTCGTAATGTTCTATATTGTTTTGTTTCTATGCTTGGCATGTGTTAATAAGTGGTCTTAGTTGATTGAGTTTTATGATACTATATTTCTATGTTTGTTGTGTGTTAATAATTTTTGTTTTATAGATTTCAATAATATGGTTTTCACATTTTTTTTATGTTTTAGAAATTGCCATATTTTTCGTGCAATTCTTGTAGCACTTTAATAATAGAAATAGAGAGTCAAACCAACTGTGCATTAAGGAATTATTTTATCAGATTAACCATTCATACCTTATGCATATTTATGGTCTATAGATTATTTTTATTTGGATTTTTAAGTTTCAATTTATGAATTATTAGATCTATTAAAATTGTTGTTCCTAGAAAATGATAGTTCATGTCACTAGGAAGTGACGATTCCTATCGCTAGAGTTGCTTTAGTTTGCTACAGGTTTTTTTTTTTGTGTTCTAGATGAACTTAGAATCACTCATCTCACAATCTACACCCCTTGATAGTATATTACCCATACACCTTTCACAATCTTACGCCCCCAGATTGATACAAATAGACCAAGCTGAAAATCATCTTGATTTATATCAATTCTCTCTCATTATTTACCCTAATGTTGGCCAATCATTTCGGTGTTGTTTCCAAGGAAAGGTTTCAATGGCATTTTAGTGTGTGAGGTGAGTTAGTAATAGTGTGCCTTAGGGAGTGTCTAATCAAGTCTCAACCTTGCTTAGTCTGGTACCTTAGGTTTGCAGTGTAGTAAATCATATAGATGTATCATTTTAGATTTTACAAGTAGGTATTAGAATTTAGTTTCAATTTTACATTATCACTTGTTGAGAGTAATTTATTAAAAAATTAATTTTGAAGATTTTTTTTTTAAATGATGCACTTTCAAGGTGGTTCCAACACATGATTTCTTTGATGAAAAATGGTCAAAAGATGCAAAATTCAAAGGGAACATAAGAAGCAAAATCAACAAAATTATTTTTTACCCCTTGAGCCCACATTCAAAATTAGAAACAAAAGGGTGGGGAATTGCATCGACCAAAGGTGACATTTTTATACCCTTTCTACTTAATAAATGCAACTTAGATGATCTTAATATTCCATTATCATAGGTATGTACAACCTCTATATTTGAACAAGAGAAAATCATTGATGAATTTTAAGAACAATGTAAGTTTGAGAATGATGATTCAACCACATTTTGTTCTATTTTTTATAGGAAATATGATAATTGCATATGCCTAAATAACCAAGAGAGCATGGTGAGTGAAGTACAAGATATTGGTGAGCCTCACCATGATAATGATTTAAGTGAAAAAGTATTTCTTGTAATCGATGAACCACAAAATCAAGAAGATCAAGGTATGAATACAGATGGTAAAATGTTTACATTACAAAGACAACATGTTTCTTCAAATAATATGCATGATGGATGGAATCATAAATACTCACAACAACCATTATATCCATCCTTACCATATATGTTCTACCCATCCTCCTTATTCCCACCCACTTTATATCCTCAACAATTCTTACCATTCCATATTATACTACCCACTCCACCATATACACCAAGGGAAACTATAATGCCTCATAACACACTTCATAATAAGGTGGTTAAAATTACATATAAACCTTCAAGGTTCCCTTTACCATCTAATGATGTGCTTGAAATTGGTAAACCACCATTAGAATGTATTAATGCACATAAGGGATGTAATTTTAGCATAATTGAATTTGGATAACAATATAATTTATTGAGTCATAATAAAATTTGTTTCTCTTTTCTACTTAGTGAATAAAAAATGCACAGAAATGAGGCCATACTTTAAATTGAGTGGGTTTTAATTATTGGACTCATAAATATGTGTGTTTACATTAATCCTACACTAATGAATATCAAACCAAATGCATTCCTCATTCCACAAATGTGTTGTCAGATCCTCTAAGATCTATATTTTATTATTTTTATACGTATCCATCTCAATATTTGGAGGCCTATGGTTAAAATGCATATTCCTCACACACTTGTTGATTTGGCACCATTGATAATTGATTAAGCACAATCATAAGGGATCATATGCATTAATGAACAAATAAAATAGGTTACAAATGGATGATATTTAGTTTCAAAAGGATCAAAGTATTCATATCTATTCCTCACTCTTCATTCATTTCATTAAGATGACTATTCATTGGTAAAAGGTGTTATTCTATTCATTGATTCCTTGAATGATCTTAAAGTGGTATCTTTGATCAAGGAATAAGGTATTCTTAAATATGGTAACATTCTTTATATTATCATCTTAATGTTCTTGTTTCCTTGTAGTATGAAGTTAAGTTTGGGAGGAAGTCCCTTGAATTATAATTAACTCCTAATAAATGCTCCTTGAAATTTTAATTGGTACCCATGCTATTTGTAAATTGTGTGACACCTAGATCACATCAAGGTATACATTCTTGTGTTAGTCAATATTTATATTTTTTTCTATACAGTAATTCAATATCAAGTATTTATTCATATAAATAACTCTACCATCTATATTCTACTAAAAAAATCCCATATCATGGTGGAGTTATTAAATAAATGATTCCTATACTTGATCTACTTGGTCTTGATAATGTGGCTAAAGGTCTCTTCTAGCAGTTATCCAATATTGTCATACATATGCTAATTGATGATTACTTTCTTACTTTTCATCCAATGATAAGATTTTTTGGTCTTATTAGGAGAAGAATAGGATGATTCCTCTGTATTTCCCTCATGGAAATAACAAGTGGATTATTGGGATATATGATCAATATTCATGGTTACTATATCTTTTTGTACCACCTTAGATGCCAAATAATGTGACACATGGTTTTTGAGATCCATGGGTCTTATATCTTTGGCTAATTCTTCATCACACATGGCATGAAGACAAGAATGAGGAATCAAATGACGCTAAATATGTTCTCATCATGAGTTGATCCATCTATCTATCTGGAGCCATGAGGTTGAGTTGGAGTGCTACACTGATATTTCTCTACATTGCCTTCACTATGGGAAATTACTTGTACAAACAATAATTATGTCAACCAAGTGAGTGGGCATGTTTTCTAAAATTCCATAATAAGATTACCAATATGGTGGTATAAATTCACTAGGATCCAACATTCTTATAAAACTCATGCTATGCATATATGAATGGTCACTCTTGGTAAGGTATATATCTTTATGCTTGGTTATCATTTGAAGATCTACAAGCAACCCATTTTATCAGTGAATTTTATGGGATTGTATGATTTTGATGGTTTTTTTTCTACATGAGAGTTTCCATTTCTTTGGTCATCATATGCAGTTTCTCAAAAATGAAAAAAATAGGAAAAAATAATAATAAAAGATCCAACACTGAAAACCTATGGGCATTGTTGTCCAATTATTATTTGAAAACTAATTTTTGGTAGTTGTTAACTGAAAAATACATTTTGAGTGGTGAAAAACATTTTTATAGTGTCATTAAATGATGAGTGATTGAAAAATGGCTTTCCAATGCTCACTTGTCATGATAGAAAATTGAAAAAAAGGGAAAACAATTTGAAAAAATATACAGGAAAAGAGAAAAAAAAAGAGAAAAAACAATGCAATAATTGGTTTGAGATAGGTATTTTTCAAGGACAAGTAACTACTTCTATAGCTCTTTATCTCTCTCAGTGTCTCTAGCATCTCCTATTACTCAATTTTGTGGTTGTGCTTCCATTATGGTGATCACTATGTCTTTGATCACCTTGGGTAAACACTACACATTCATTTGAGGTGTTATGAAATGTAGTGCCTCTCCCATTTGATTTATATAAGTCATCCTAATGGATGCAACCTTGATTATCTTGCTTGGTGAGTGATCATGATTGTGACCATGAGTGGTCTACACCCTTGAGGTGATTTGATTTATGTTACTATACCAATTTCTTTGATTATGTTTATGGTTGATTTATGAGATTATGATGTGGTAGATGGTTTCATTAAGGTTTGTGCTAGTGGTTACTAGGATTGATGTGATATCATGAGGTTGTTCTGTGATTATCCTGAGATGTGTGCATAGATTGCACTCTATATTATTACCCTTCTACACTAGACTAGGTTCCTATAGTAGTGGTTAGTCATGTATATGACTGTGTTTGCTTATGTGTTTTAAGTGCCTTTTCATGTTGATTAAATAACCATTATTAAATGCTTAAATAATTAGAAATCAATTATCTATGTTAGTTTACTATGTTGTTTAGTTGATCATATTTACATGATGACACTTTCTTTTCAGATGATACTATGCTTTATGAGGATATTTAGTTATCTAGTATTTGGATAGATTCTTTGATTTTGTTCATACATTGGTTTGATGCTATGGTTATTTATTTCATTCTTACTTTGTGATGCTTTATGTGAAAGTGAGTGATGTAAATAGATTATTTTAGTGTAATTTAATAAAAGATTAAATTAGGTGATTTAATGCATTTATTTCTTCAAATATTTTATTATATGCAATTCCATTTGATCATGTGTTTTAGTATGCAGGATTTATATCCCTAGCAATGGCACATGGAGTTAGTGGTTCAACTGTTCATATTTACTATTGTCATCCTTGTGTGGTTGACATGTCTTATTCAAATGTTTAAATTAAACCTTCTAGTGATTTGATAAATCTAGACTTATTTGCATTATGTGATTATACCTATGAATGCATTTGTGCATTTAAAGGTTCACATTATCGCAAAATTTCTAAGCATTATGTGACTTTGGTTTTTTGGGTTTTGGGCTTTATTTTAATTAATTTTAATTTCTTGTAGCTTTTCCATAGATGAATTTCAATTACTTGGAATAACCTTTTTTTTTGGGTTGATTCAAGGTTTAACTAGGTTGGCTAGTTATTTACCCTAATTGATTATTCACTCGAAAAGTGAATAAACATCAAAAGAGGAATTTAATTTCTCACTTCTCACTTTTGAATTAGAAAGTTTGAGAGTAAAACACAAAATCCTTTTCATGAGGAATTATTATTATGTTTATTGTGAGAGCTATGAGCGTGAGATTTTCATGAAATTGGTCTCGTTGGATCCAGCTCGGGGAGACCTTGGATTGCCTTGATTTTTGGCTACTTCTATGAGATTTTTATTTTATGGTTTAAATTCTCATTTTTCCCTTTTGGTTGCCAAGCAAGGCTCTCTCATTTTATTATTTTAGCTTCGTTTCAACTTCTATTTTTTGGTAGTCATTTGTTAGCTGAGAACTAGTATTCTCCTTTGTTTTTGTATCCTAGCTCTAGTCAGTTGGGCAAGTATGAGCTTTTCCCTATTTTTGGGATGAGGTTTTGGGGTTTTGCACCACTTGCATATAGATTCCAAACCCAAATTTTATTCAATTTTTGTGGCTTTTATGCCCTAAGACCAAATGGGTTTTAATTTCATAGTTTTGATTTTGGAGGTTATTCACCTCAATTTGTGTGCCGCCCAATTTTTCAGGTTTTATTGGCATGATGTTGGTCATGAACTTGGATAAACTATAGGATGTTAGTTAGACTATTGTTGCACTTTTATGTTTGCATTGAGATGTGTGCCACATCTATACCCCTAACTTTGTGTTCAATTGAGTGATTTTATACCTGGTCTTATTGTTTATTTTGGACCCTTATTATTGTTTCGTAAACACTAGGATTCGTGTAGATTCCATACTCTCACATTGAGGCCGATTGAATGAGTTCATGATATTTGGTCTTGTTTCATCATTGGGATTTGTGTAGAATCCATTCTCTCAAATTGAGGCCACTTGATTGAGTTCATGATGTATGGTTTTATTATTCATTGGGATTCAATTAGAATCCATCCTCCTAAGCTTGGTTTTAGTTGAGTGATATTTTTCTTGTGTTTTCATCCAATTCTTGTATTTTGATATTTGTGACAATGGTGAACCTGCTCATGAGCACATGTGTGTACATTTATTAGGTGACTTATGAGGCCCAAACTCTCAAGTTGTTATTTGGTTGAGTTGTATCTTTTGGGTTGGATTGGAAATATGCATGCCTACAAGCGCTCATCATGGGATGAGTGTAGGTAGGGTAGGGTAGCTTCATGGAGGGGCTTCTACCATAATTTTGGTGACTTTTCCCATGTTGACAGGTAGAAGGCTTAATTAGTGATAACTAAATTAAATACTAGGTGGTAATAAAACTTAAGATAATTAAAATGTGTGAGCACTTGATTAAATTCAAGGACACAGTGCATGAACCTTCCATTGGGAAGTTGACTTTACCACCCTACTAGTTTTGGCTACTTGATGTCATGCTATTTCCCCCCCAAGTGAGTCCCTACATAGTTATCCATTGAGTGTTTTACCAAGACCTACTATACTTACATTGTCTCATGATCTTGGTTGTAGTCATCATCATTGTCTAACATGGATGTTAGCCATCGATGTTTTTCTTATGTGAATTTTTGGTTGGATCATTATCTCTACAATCATGATGGGAGTGGACCTATGGGTTTCACATGGTTGGGAGGCATAGCTACCTATACCATATCTGGGGAATGGTATACAAAGACGATCTATTGTCCTAGTACAACCGTTGCTGGATGTTTTCACTTGGTACTTTGGGTTCTGCAGTATGCTTTCTTGTGATTTATGGTTTCATTGAAATGCTTAGATATCATGTTTAGATGATGTTATTTTATTTGATGCATTTCCTTATTATGATGTTTAGCTTATGATTAGATGACGTTATTTTCTTAGTTAGAGTATCTATTGCTTATTGGATTAGCATGTTAGATTTCAAGTTCTTATGATGTTATTACACTTTAGTAGTGATGTCCTCATAAGAAAACTCCAACTATCTAGTTGGTAGTTTGGGATGTTATTTGAAGGGGGTCACTAGGACCTTCAAGGTCCCATGATGCTATTAGGTTTGGGAGGAACCACATACTTGTTCATTTTTTTAGTTCATTATGATGTTGTTTTAATTCATTTCCTTCACTACTATGTTTAGATGGTTAGATTGAGTTTTTTGTCTTTTAGTTATTATGTTTGAGTGTCTATGCCTCAATTGTTGATCTCTAGGCAGGACATTACATCTAGTATCAAAGCCCATGTTCAAACATTAGGATCTTTGTGTATATCTTGCCCATATGTTTGATGTTGTGATTGTTTGAGTGTCAGTGTCTTGGTGAAAGATTGTGAGTTTTATTGCTTTGGTATCTACTTGTGATGGACTTTCTTATCCAGTAGATGCAACTAGAGTAGTGTGAGGAGAAGGAAGTGAGTCTTCCCTTGTTTTGTAGACAAAGTCAATGTGCCTTGTTTGGTTGGTTGCATGTGTGACCTATCAGATGGAGCTATTGAATGGTGTCTGTGTGTTGGATTTGAGTGCCTATTTTTGTTTCTCCTAGTGGAGTAAGGTGCATTTTTTCCCTATTTTCTCCTATTTGTAAGTAAATAAATGAATTTTATTTGTGATTCTATGTTATGTCAATATAGTAATGAAATGGTTCCTTTCATTGAGAAATGAGTGTTTATTGTTAATTATTGCAAAGGAGTAGGTTTTTCAATAGATCCTTTGGTTTAATGACTTAAGTCCCAATTCTAATTTTTTCATAAGCTTATGGAAATTGTATTAAAATTGATGGATATAAAAATGTTGCATTGCATAGAAAATAATTAAGGAAATTAATGTAGTGTGCATATGCATGAGGTTATTGATGGTATACTGCTTGATATGTGTGAGTGTTTTCTCTAATGTTGCTTGGATTATGTATTCCTTAGCATTACATGCTGGTTTATCCCTCTTGTGTGACTATTCCCAGTCATCACATGTAATGTGAATAGATTAATACCTTATTTTATTTAGCTAGAGGTACTTTCCTTATGTTTTTTGGGCTAGCATTGGTTTTTAGTATTTTCCCTTCTTGGAATAGTCATCAAATTTTCTCTATCACTCTCTTTGTGACAGTTGTCACATTTGACTTATCATTGAAATGTACATTTTTTGAGATTTATCAGTGGAGTTGACAATTTCCACTTTTGGGCTTTCTATTTTGGTTCATGATGAATATTTTGAATGTGTTTTACTACTACCTAGTTGTGTGTTGTGACTCTATTCATCTTGAACCTCTAGTAGTATGTATGTGGGATAATAGCATAGAGAACATACTAGTGTGCTTGTAATAGATGTAAAGTTGTTAATGCAATTAGATGGTTTAAATGGTGTTTAAACATAATGTTTTTTTGGAAAGAAAAATTGAAAAGATATGTACTTGTTTTATGGTAAATGATTCTTGAACCCTTGCTTTGAAACCTTTTAGTTTCATTACAAATTAATTCTTGTGTTATGATTATTTAATGAAATTATGAAAGTGAAGTAATGATCATTAATTATCCTTTATTTCACGTCTTATGTCATTTGGGGCATGTGTGCTCTTTGGTTGTTCTGGACATTTTGTTCATTGTTTGTATGTGTAACCGAGACGGTTTGAGTCTTCCTATGATTTTTTATCTTGAGTGGTGATCCAAAATATTAGGTCTTAGGACTCTTTAACCTCCATTATGTTTTATGCCTTGATATCTTTCTGACACTTTTGAATAGACTCAATTGGAGTTTGGACACGAAAGTTATGGCCTTTGAAGTGAAGGTAATTTTTGTGTTTTAAAATTTCATGTGAGAAACAAGTGGTCATGCACTTTCTTGCCTGGTTCATTGTATTATCTTACCTGGTTTGGTAAGAAAGCTCATGTGAGAGTGTGATAATGTAGAATGTCACCACGAGAACCAAAATCACTCTTTTACATAGAAGATGTTAATTGATGTTTTGAGTACCCTTTGTTAAGTAGAGGCCAATTCAATCATGATATATCACATTTATGGCCATTGGAGAAGTTTAACCTTTCATGTTATTCATAAAGGATTTAATAAGCTTTCATAATCTACTGGGTACTTGTTGGAGTTTGTGCTTGGGTTGGTGTGTTCCCTATAACACCATCCTACCTTTGTGAGAAGAAGTGTGGACTGTGAGCGTCCCTTACTTGAGGTTGATGTTGTCTTGTCATTGAGAGTGACTCAATCTTTTGGTGAGTATAGATCCTCCTTTTGGATGTTGACTTTTGTTCATCTTTGTATCCTTTCCTCTCTTGATGAAGTAGGCTAGCATGGTTATGCCACTAGCTCTATTAGTGTTGGATGAGTATTTTGATGGTTGGTGGAATTGTGAGTTCCTAATGCGTCTTAGGCTGATTTAGTGCAGAGGTTGAGAGAGACTCCCTCTTAGTCCTAATTCTTTGTAGTTTATATCTCCCTTACCTTATATCTTCAAGGATTGTCTCAGTCAAGTTTCTCATTGATAGTTGACTTGAGGCTAGAGATTGAGCTTAGTGGTAGGTGGGGTGTGGTATTCCCAGCATGTTGCTAGAGGGACATGGTATTGTTAGATGTATATTATCATGTTATGAGTTGGTATGAAAGTATTACATGATTTTGTCCACTAATAAAATTTTTGAAACCTTGTGGAAATGTGATATCTTGTCTAGATGGGTTATATAACCCGAGTTCCCAATGATAGTTGATTTTTTTGTACCATAGAGACTATGTGCTCCTATGCTTGGTGGTTAGCTATGGAGAGTATCCTTGGAATGTGAAATTTGTTAGTAAATTATCATCCTATATGTTCAAAAGGGTGAGTTTATGCAGACTCAAGGATGCTCATGTATGTCATGATAGGACTCTTGGGAATTTGGGGTGGTTATTTCACCATGATTCCAACTCTTGTTGGAAGTGCGTAGTGTTTTGACCTATTTTTATGGTCACATGGTAGGTGCATTTTAGTTGGGCACCTGTGGATGAGGTAGAGTGGATTTTTCCTTACCTTGTATTATTGACTTTAAGGCTAGATGGGTTTTCTTAGGGCATACAAAGTTCCTTGTTGGAGGACCTTGTGTCAATGTGACATCTATTCTCTTGTGGTTAACTTATTTGGGGGTTGACAAGAAGGTGTGTGAATGTTGGAGTGACTTGGGTGGATTTGTGAAGAAATTGGTGAATCACTCCTATTGTTTGATTTTCATTTTGTGCTTGGTGTGTTTGGATTCTAATCTTGGATTGCAGGCTTTCAAGAGTAAGCCTAGTCTTTGGGAAGGATGATGTAGCACCTCTCCCATTTGATTTCTATAAGTCATATTGATGGATGCAACCTTGATGATCTTTCTTGGTGAGTGATCATGATTGGGACCATGAGTGGTCTATACCCTTGAGGTGATTTGATTTATGTTACTATATCAATTGCTTTGATTATGCTTATGGTTGATTTATGAGATTATGATGTGTTAGATGGTTTCATTGAGGTTTGTGCCAATGGTTACCAGGATTGATGTGGTATCATGAGGTTGTTCTATGATTATCTTGAAATGTATGTAGAGATTACATTGTGTATTATTACCCTACTACATTGGACTACGTTCCTATAGCAGTGGTTAGTCATCTATATGATTGTGTTCACTTATGTCTTTTAAATTTCTTTTCATGTTGTTTAAACAACCATTATTAAATGCTTAAATAATTAGGAATGAATTGTCCATGTTAGATTACAATGTTTTTTAGTTGATCATATATGCATGATGATGCTTTCGTTTGAGATGACAATATATTTTATGAGCATATCTAGTTATCCAGAATTTGGACTGATTCTCTGATTTTGTTCATACATTCAACTTGATGCTATGGTTATTTACTTCATTCTTACTTTGTGATGCTCTATGCAAAAGTGAGTGATGTAAATAAATTATTTTAGTATAATTAAATAAATGGTTAAATTAGGTGATTTAATGCATTTATTACTTCAGCTATGTTATTATATGCAATTGCACTTGATCATGTGTTTTAGTGTGCAGGATTTATATCCCTCATAGTGGCACGTGGAGTTAGTGATTCAACTATTCATATTTACCAATGTCTTCCCTATATGGTTGACATATGTTTTTTAAATGTTTAAATTAAACCTAGTGATTTGATAAATCTAGACTCATTTGCATTATGTGATTAGACATGTAAATGTGTCTATGTATTTAGAGATTTGCATTGTCGCAAAATTTCTAAGGATTCCATGACTTTTGTTTTTGGGTTTTTGGGCCTTATTTTTTTTAATTCTAATTTTTGGTAGTTTTTCTATAGATGAATTCCAATTACTTGAAATTTATTATTTTCATTTGGGTTTATTTGGGGTTTAACTAGGTTGGTTGGTTATTTACCCTAATTGATTATTCACTCAAAAAGTGAATAAATATCTAAAGAGGAATTTATTTTCCCACTGCTCACTTTTGAATCAAAAAGTTTGAGAGTAAAACCCAAAATCCTCTTCATGAGGAATTACTGTTTTGTTCATTGTGGGAGCTATAGGCATGGGATCATTGCGAGATCAGTCTTGTTGGATCTAACTCAGGGAAACCTTGGATTGCCATGGTTTTTGGCTACTTCTGCAAGATTTTTATTTTATATTTCAGATTCATATTTTTCCATTCTAGCTTATGAGGTAGGGCTCTCTCATTTTATTGTTTTAGCTCTATTTTTTCTTTTTCTTTTGGTAGCTATTTGTTAGGAGGCTACGAACTAGTGTTCCCCTCCATTTTTGTATGCTAGCTCTACTCGATTGCATGTGTATGAGCATTTTCCTATTTTCCAAGATGAGGGTTTGGGATTTTACACCATTATGCTAGTTTTTTTTGCATATAGACTCCAAACCCTAATTTTATTGGATTTTTTACCATTAGACCAAATGGGTTTTAATTTTATAGTCTTTGAGTTTAGAGGTTTTTTTTCTTGATTTGTGTGCCACCCAGTTTTCTTAAGTTTTATTGGCACGATGTTGGTCGTGAACTTGGATTATCTATAGGATGTCAATTAGACTATTGTTACACTTTTATGTTTGCATTGGGACGTGTGCCACATCCGTACTCTTGACTTTGTATTTGGTTGAGTGATTTTATACCTGATGTTATTATTTCATGTACACTAGGATTCATTTAGAATCCATATTCTTGGATTAAGGTTGGTTGAGTGAGTTCATAATGTTTGGTCCTATTGTATCATTGGGATTCATGTAGAATCCATACTCCCAAATTGAGGCCGATTGAGTGAGTTTATGATGTATGGTTTTATTGTTCATTAGGATTCATGTAGAATCCATCCTCCCAAGCTTGGTTTTAGTTGAGTGATATTTTTCTTATGTTTTCATCCAACCCTTGTGTTTTGATATTCATGACAATGGTGTGCCCACTCACAACTACATGCACATGCATTTATCGGGTGACTTACGAGGCCCAAACTCCTGAGCTATTATTTAGTTGAGTTGTATCTTTTGGGTTGGGTTGGCAATATGCATGCCTATGGGTGCTCATCATGGGATGAGTACAGGTAGTGTAGGGTAGAGTAGCTTTATGGAGGGGCTTCTACGAAAATTTTGGTGACTTTTCCTAGGTTGATAGGTAGAAGGCTTAATTAGTGATAACTAAATAAAATATTGGGTGGTAATAAAACTTAAGATAATTAAAATGTGTGAGTACCTGATTAAGGTCAAGGACACAGTGTGTAAGCCTTTTGTTGGGAAGTTAACTTGAGTAGCCCTCTAGCTTGGGCTACTTGATGCCATCTTGTTTCCCCTCTAGGTGAGTACCAATATAGTTATCCAATGAGTGTCTAATTAGGACCTGTTGTACTTGCATTGTCTCATGATCTAGGTTGTAGTCCTCTTCACTATCTGGCGTGGGTGTTAGCCACAAAATTTTTCCTTTTGTGTGCTTGTGTTTGGATTATTATCTCCATCATCACAATGGGAGTGGACCTATTGGTTTGATGTGGTTGGGAAGTGTAGCTACCTATACCATTGCTGGGGACTAGTGTACAAAAATGGTCTATTATCTTAGTGTGACCATTGTTGGATATTTTCACTTGTTACTTTGGGTTCTGAAGTATAATTTCTTGTGATTTATGCTTTCATTGGAATGCTTAGATAACATGTTTAGATGATGTTAGTTTATTTGATGCATTTCTTTATTATGATGTTTAGCATATGATTAGATGATGTTATTTTCTTAGTTGGAGTATCTATTTCTTATTGGTTTAGCATGTTAGATTTCTTGTTCTTACAATGTTATTACACTTTAGTACTAACGTCCTGATAAGACAACTCTAACTATCTAGTTGGTAGTTTGGGATGTTATGCACGAGGGATGGATAGGACCTTCGAGGTCTCATGATGCTAATTATGGTTGGGACACTAGTACATTTGACCCCATTTTTAGACCAAAATTTTTGACCATCTATTAAAATGTTTTAGATTGGTCAAAATATGGAAGGAAAAATATCTTTTTTTTTCTAAAATCCATGCCCGTGTTGGTCAAAATTTTGAACAACACGAGCTTGACATGTTAAAATAAAAAAGGGGCAAGTTAGGGTTTATTGTTATGTTTCACGAGCATGCGCGAGAGTTGCAGAGGCATTCTATTTGGAGTGCAGGAGCTACAAGAGCACCTAGCAACTTATATCTATTCATAAATCTAGTCTCAGAGGGTTGCAGATATATGTGTGAGTGCATGCATGAGTGTCCCTTAGAATCTCCTCAAGAAACCTCTACATTGAATTCCCACTATCAAGATCATCCACGGGAATATTGGTGCCCCCAAATATCTCTTGGTTTGAGAGATCCACCTCCTCGTCATCCATGCTAGCCATTCATCAATCCCTCAGCCTAAAAAAAAAACTTCCTAATAGAAAAAAGATTTAGCAAGAAAGGATTTATCAAATACTCAATAGCAAAAAACTTTCCACCCCTCAAAACCCCAATTTGAACTCTGAGGATCCAACATGATCCCATCAATGTTCATAAATTGTCCAACCCTTTACAAAAAATATTTCTAACAAAGCAACAAATTAGGCAACTCAAACCTATCAAACTCAACCATATTGGTATCTGTCTGCTTTCTTTTTTCTGCTATGTTTTCACTCTTCTGATGTTTTCCATACATAGCATATTAGTTGCTGATGTGAGTAATGCAAAAAACCTTGAAAATAGCTATGCCCACAAAAAAAATATAATGTTTACTTTTAAGATTTAAGATGCCTTCCATTCCTTGTAGTCGAGATGAAATAGAAACTGTAAATCTTGAATGCTTATCAATCTATCTTCAACTGTTCGAGCATTCCTAGGAACTGTAAGTGCGCAAATTTATAAGGGCTCAATTAGATATTGCAACTAAATCCAAAAAGACAATATGGATATTTTATAAATAGAACTACAAAAGCATGGTATCATTTTTTTTTAGTTAACACACCTAATTGGCAAACAATTTTTTTAAAAAAATTGTATTCTTATTAAAACAATTGGTCTCATTTAGCTTCACGAGTGGATATAATTTATGAAATTGCCTAGTAAACAATTTAGACCTTATAAATACAAAGCGGTAAAATTTGGAAAACATGTGTAATATGGTGTAAGCTAACTCGCTTAAAATGGAAGTATTGTCAAAATTCATGCAGTGTGTGCATTTATAGAGAATAATATTCTATCAACTTTTCATGAGAATCAATTTTTTTCAGCCCTTAAAATTGAAAGATGAGAAAAATCCTTTGGCCTTACCAATTTCATGGTCACCATTTTCACTGATAGTTATCTCAGAATTGCCATCCCTAACCAAGAAGGATAATGCAAAAAGGTTTTCTATAGCCCTGCCAAATGACGAATTCTTAGAAAGAAGACTGTTAAACACAAGAAACTTTTCCTTCATTAATAATCTATGTAGTATTTTGACCTCTTTTTCCATGCTTTTAACCTTATAAAGCTCTTTACATTCTAGATTCTAAATAAAGATTCAAATAAAAACCAAGGCTTGGCACATTTTATAGTAGAAGAAATATAATCATGCTTGGCAATCAAAGAACTCATTTCAAACCATAAAGATAATGAAAAACATTGGAAATATATAGAGTTTGAATTCAGATACCTCATATTAAATAAACAAGCCGAAATAATAATAAATTTAACATAAAGAATATACTCTCTCATACCTTTGAACTCTCATGAGGGATGTTATCCTCATTATATGATTGTGGATCTTAGTTATTGAATAGGGCATGTGATCTAACTGTCAAATCACCCAATGCTCATAACCTTTGTTCATTGCTTTGTCAGACTTATTCCATCTACTAATACTTTATTTTTATCATATGTACAAATATTATATCTGTGTATGATAGGGATTTATCACCATAGAAGCCACAAACATATCAAATGTATGTTTATTCATATCATTGCATCTCATGAACCAAAGAAAGCATTGTCAATTCAGCCATCATGATTTTAATGGCCTTAATATTATGTATGATTTTCTTAAGACAACATCTATGGGCATGAAAGCTCTAGTACATTCTCTGTTTCCAATGCTTCTTTTCTCTTCATTGTTGCATTTAGTTGGAAGGACTAACAAAGTGAGCTGTGAAATTGACCATGAATGCAGTATGGTGAGTCCCAACTAGGCCACAGTTAGATTGAATATTAGGTTTGAGATAATTTGATCGAAGATTGGATTTGAGCAGTTTTTTGACAATCATAATGTAAATGATATTAATCTAAGTTTAATGATATTAATCTAAGTTTAAGAGAGTTTAATTTCTATTGTTCTAAAAAAAATTTATGGAGATGCATCTAGAAATGTTGTATGATCCTGGGGTTGTGGAGAAGATGGATAGTTAGCCCATGGGGATGTAGAGGATCACCATAAGCCAACAATAATAAGTGATCTTGATGGTTGTGAAATAACATCTGTAATTTGTAGCGCTGATCATACAAAAACATATTTGGATACCAAGCTGATGGTTTATAGTTGGGGTTGGTAAGGCTTTAGACTAGAAATATAGTTGCTAGAATATGATAAATATGTTTGAATCAAGTCATGAGTGTCTTCAGCCAGGCTGAACACATGATATATGAATTAATTGTACCATTATTTGGTAAAATTCACCCATTGAAAATTTAGTTGTTTATAGTTGGGGTTGGTAAGGCTTTTGACTAAAAACATAATTAGTAGAATATGGAAAATAAATTTAAATCAGGTCATGAGTGCCTTTAGCCAAACTGAATTTGACCTAAGAATTAATTGTAACATTATTTGATAAATTTATCCCCTACTCAAAATTATAATGTCCATTGGCCTTAATTTTCCAATTGTTGACTTAGAGTTTTTTATTTGTGGATGAATAATTTGTCTTTGAAAGAGGCGTGGAAGAAGATGCCTCATTACCTAATAATCAATATGTCAACTTGTTTGTAGTCTATTTTACAATTGTTGCAATATTTTTCAAAGTTTGATATTTAGTGAATGGAGAGTTGAGCCTACACTCACTTTAAGTTTTTCTCTTCCATTCATTTTTGTGGAATTTTATTACATTAAAAAGAGTTGTGAGTATTCATGTTTTTATAGATTACGGTAAAATAGGTTTTGAAGGGCCCCCAAAACCCTTTAACAAAAATAGAAAAGATAAAGCATTAAAGTTCACCAAGTTTTATAAGGACCTAAAACCTACCAAGAAACAACATCAAAATTAGGTTTTACAAGGACTTGAAACCACATAAAATATCCTATAACAGTACCCAGGTTTTACAAGGACCTGGAACCTAGTTTAAAGACTAGACAAAAACTAGTAAACAGGACCAAAAACATAAACCATTACCTGCAACTAGCAAAAAAGACCAAAGGCTGAGACAAAACCCAAAGATCAAAACCTAGTGAGAGCTACTACTGTAGCTCTTTGATCATTTTGATAACCTCTTTTCCAATCTCTGTAGTGTCTTGAATGGAATCAGAAGTCAAAATACCAACAGCCTCCTGAGCCCACTTCCTAGAACTCTACCTAGTTCTCTTGCTTGGACCCCCTGGTGATATAATCTCTTCATTTGTGCATTTTCCAAGACTAGCAACAGTAGCGCAGTTATTGGAAGTCACCTACTCCATTTTATTACCACTTTCCTTAATAAGAATTTGAAGGTTTTGTTCATAATCCTTGAGTTTTTTTAGGATGTTTCCCACCTACACTTCCAACTAGATAATTTTGGCATAGTCAATATCCTAGTTTTTTTGCACAATATCCATTTTCTTTTTCAGACCCATTATTTCATTATACACCCATGAATCAACTTGAAGAATGGAATTGACTTTTTTCTTTGTAGAATGCAAAAAGGAAAGCATAGTTTCCCTTTGTGGAGAATCATTCCTGTCCTCTTCTACAACCTCTCTGATGGGAGAAGCAATCTTATCTATCTGTTCATCCTCCCTTATAGTAGCAGGGTCCTCATTTTTGTCCTGTTCCACAACCTCTCTAGTGGGTGAAGCAATCTTAACTATCTAATCCTCCTCCCTCATAGTAATAGGGTCCTCTTTAGCCTTTTCCATCTCTTCTTCATGATCATCAGTATCACTCTGATTACCCTCATCACCAGTATTACCTTGTTTTGTATTTTCTTCACTATTTTCTTCCTCATCCTGTTTCTCACTTTTTCCTTTGCTCTCCGAGTAACCTTCTAGGTTAGAACTAAAATATCCAACATTCGTGTTTTCCTCTTCCTCTAGAGTATCATCCTCTTTCCTTTTAGAGTTCTCAGACTCAGTATTCACTTCCACCTTTTCCTTTTGAGAATGTGAGGGCTTTTGTCTAAGAATCCTCTTCTTACCCTTAACATTCTCTTCATTCTTATTCTTTTTAGAATGAGAATTAGTAGCAAAACCCTTATTTTTATCTAATGAAGGAGTGGAAACAATGGACTTACTTTTATAGTAACCCTCAATAAGGAGAATTAAACCTTCATGTAAAATAGGACACAATTCCTTCTTCCTACGAGCATGCAAACTTTGAAGAAAAGAAAACTGTAAATAGAAAGGAAAAGAAAGTCTATCCTTATGTCTGAAATGATTGAGGAAGACAAAATGAAATTTATGTACTCTTTTATTTCTACCATCCAGAATGAAATACTCATAGGTATAGGACAGCACATCTCGCAAAATTTCCTTTATCTACTCCAAATTGTAGAAGTCTCCACTTTTAACCAGATTTTTCTCCTCAACATCCATTTTAGGAAATTTTCTAAAAGCAGCATTTGAAATGATGGTTTGTTTACTAAAACTTATTCCTTCCATGGGTGAACTCGTGATGTCAACTATGAAGTCCTCCATCAATTTCACAGTGACACCATGTAAAGAGATCCTGTCCTTAGTCCAGTTTCTGAAAAAGGTCATGGTGACATGCGGTTAGAACCCGTGAAGGCATTCCAAATAACTAGTCACCTTCCCCTTCTAAAAAATCTTCCAAACATCCTTCCTAGCCTTCCATTCATTGAAAGTTTTGGGTTCTTGTTTACTTGGCTCACCTCCATGATTGGGAAAAATTTTGTGAACTATTGATTTACAACTCACTTTGCTCTTAGTCTTTCCTATTTCTAAGAATTTGCATCAGAGCTTAGTTACTCATAAAAGGCCAAACTTGTTGAGTAAGATCTCTATGGGTATGGATCAATTACAAAAGAGCCTAGAAGGAGCTCTTAAATAGTTTGATGTACTTAAAGAAGAGAGAGATACTTTGAAAGATAAGTATGAAGATGCTAAAAACTACATTAATAAATTGAAGGACAAGATTGAATATATCATATCTAAGAAAGACTCTAAAGATCATACTAAAGAGTGCATTGAAATTTCAAGGCTTAAGAAAGAGAATTAAATTCTGAAGCATGAACTAGAGACTGCAAATCTAAAGTTGAGCTTGAAGGATGATGACAAGAAGATTGAATCATATTTGAGATCTGAGATCTAAACTTGCAAAGATGACATATGAACTTGAGTCTTAGAAGTTATGGTATGAAAAACTTGATAAATATAATACAATTCTGAAAGGAGAAATAACACAGTTTGAGCAACATCTTGAGAAGTTGTGTTCCAATAGTGAAAAACTTGATGAGAAACTTGATGATCAGATCTATATGCAAAGATTTCTTAGGATAAGGTAGGTCTTGGATATTTTGAAAGAGAAACATCTAAGAAAAATGAAGTTACAAAGGAATCAGATGTTGTAATCTAATAGGTTGAGCATGAATAAGAAGATATGAGCAAGGTTGAGGCAAATCAATCTAAAGATGTACCTAAGAAACTTGAACAATATGAATCACTTAAATAATTAAGGAACCAATTTAGAAAAGGATGTTATGCATGTAATGAGTTTTTTCACATGAAGAAGGACTATACAGGTAAGTATTTTAAACCCCTTTCTAGTTATTTTTCTATTTGTAATGGTTTTGGTCATAGAGCTATTGAATGTAAGAAACCAAAATTTAATGATAATAGTCAAATGTTTAGAGGTGTTAACCTTGTAGCTAGTAGACCTATTGGAGGAAAAAATATTATAAGGAATGGTATCATGTGCTATAAGTGTAACAACTTTGGACATATTTCTCGAGATTGCACAACACAGATCAATCAGTTGAGACCTAGATATGGAAATGATGTTATAGTTTGTTAGATTTTTAATGACATGGGACATATGAAATATTTTGTAAGATAAGAAACCCTAATCCTAGAAGGAATACGAACAACAATAGAAGCAATGAGGATAAAAGAAATAGTCAAAGAGAAGATATGAAAGACCTTATTGGGCACCTTGATGAATCATTTGTTAAATATAAGGATATAGCAAGTTCACATTTAGTTTTAGAAAATCAAAAAAGTGAAGCATCTAAAAAATATATTAAAATTAGTGATAGTTTTTTATATTAAAATTAGTGATAGTTACTAGCTAACCCTAATCTAATTAAGCAATTCATTTCATCAATTTTTATAACACAATTAGCATCATAGTAATGTGGAAACCCTTAGAGACATAATTGAGAGTTGCACAGTTAATAGGAAATAGACATGGATGAGTAGAAGCTATGGTTAAGTGCATGTGAATTTTTGAGATCATATATGAGCATGCACAAGAAAATAAATTTATTGGAAATAAAGGTACAACTTTTTGTGATTGTGTAGTTGCACAATTAATCTTGAAGTCAATTCGAAAGGATTTAAGGATCAAGATAAAATTTATAAGAATAAATTGACCATGTGTGACATTAAGGAGAAAATCAAAGGTTTTCAAGGAAAAATTGAAGTGTGTGCAACAACAAACCTTATTTCTATGATACTTCAAGAATTTCACAATCTTGTAAAGGTTAATGTGTAGAATTGTGTGCAATATTTTGTTAAGATGGATAAGTCTACAATTCACAATGTAGAAGATTTACCTAGACCTAAGTTGAAGTTAAACCCCATAAAAACCTTGGAGGATGACCCCTTGACCATATTTTTTGCAAACCCCTAATGACATCTATACTTGGAAGATACTAGTAGTCACATCATATGTAAATTTGAGATAGTAGGTGAGGAAAATGTTTTAAAAGATTTTGACCATGTTTATAATCAAGCTATCTCATTTAAGGAAGGTTATGATCACCTAGGGTAGAATGACCTCGTTAGATACCTATTTCAATATGATTTTGAAAATGAAGAGTGGACTAAGATTATTTTAAGTAGGATTCATGATGGCTAAATTATGAATGGGAGAAAATGTTGAGGAAATCTTAGCTAATTTGATACATAAGGTCACTAGTTTGAGTAATGAAGGCTCTATTCCCTCAAATGAAAAGAATTTGAAGAAGGTTGTACTTGAAAATACCTAGTTAACTCATAATGGAAGATAACTTATGATAAGGATGATAAAAAAAGATGATGTAAGGTATGTGATAAAAATCATGGAAACTAAGATGTTTTCAAGTTCCAAGGAAGATGACATGGTAGCAGGCTTTGTCCATGTAACATATATACTTTGTGTTGAGAAATCTAAGGTGAATTTATGTGAGATATTAAGTGTCTAGTTGGTAGAGGACTTGGAGAGGATTTAGAAAGTGACACAGTCAAGTCAGGTCTCAATCCCTAATCACCTATATATTCTTCCACCTATTGAAAAGATTTCCATTTATGTAAAAAATCTAAATTGATTAATAATGAAAAGTGCACAATGGAAAAGATAACTAACTTATGCAAGAGACATCCCATAGAAAAAATTGAGAGTAGTGCAAACCTAATTATTAATACATTCCAGAGTGACATGAAGCAAAGATTGAGGATTCCACCATCAGTTGTGAGTAGACATAAGGAGGATTTTTTCATGGTTGATACAAATCTCACATACATTCAACTGGTAGAACCAAGAATGTTGCATTTAGACCTTCTTGGCTATGAAGTTACAAAAGAAGAAATTGAATGTTATGTGAAGGAAATTAAGAAACTAGACAAACATGAAGAGTTTGACATGTTTAGAACCTTTTAAGAGAATATGAAAAAGACTTATCAAGTCTGCTAAGAAGAAAGTGGAAACCATGATGAAGACTTTAATGGAGAAAGTAGAGATGGCTCCTGAAGAATCTACTATAGTAAGGAAGAAAGTGGTAGGAATGAAGAAAATTGGTCAAGAAAATATAATGTTTGTACCACCATTAATAGCAACAGGACCCTCACCATTAGCCCCAATAGTAGTAGAAGGTATTATAGTAGTTGAACCAGCATCTGAGACATCCACCATTCCATATAAAGTAGTTGCACCAATGAAACTATAGGTCATACCACCTATTCTACCTATTAACTAAGAGAAGAACAAGAACAAGAACGAGAACTAGTAGATGTGAAGAGAAAGTCTACTAGGTTAGCAAAGGTAAAACAAGAACTAGTAGAAGCTCCTAATTAGGATGAAATAGGTCTTAAGACAAATTAAAATCATTAAAAATATATTAGGGCTTAAGGGGTCCTAATATTGTTTAAGGGATCATAATAGGTAATATTAAGAATGTTAGGTCATAAGAGGTCATAATAGGTCATGTTAGGCATGTTAGATTAAGGGGTCTTAATATGGCTTTAGCGATCCTGTCATATCATGTTAGACATATTAGGTCTTAAGGAGTCCTTAGAGATCATGTTAGGAATATTAATTCTTAATAGATCCTTACATGGCTTAAGGGGTCCTATTAGGTCATGGTAGGTCATAAGGGATCCTAATAGATCATATTAGGTTATGACATGTTATGTAAGGTCATGTTAGGCTATATTTACACAATATGGTTCCACTAGGTCATGTTAAGTCATTATTTTAATATTTTCTAACATTAATTACATAAGGTCTTCAAATATTTTATAAAGTTTTCATATTTTTTTCTTTTTTTCTCATATACATTTTCCTAAATTTTTCAAACATTTTTGTAACATTATTTCTAATTAAAATAAAGAAAATATTTTCATACATTTTAAAATTAAAATACATTTTAAGACATATTGTAATTATTTTTTCTAACATTATCTCTAAAGTTTTATACCATAATTTTCTAAAGTTCTCAAATGTTTTCTAACAATAATTCTCCTAAAAATAAAAACATATTTTTGTACATTCAAAAATAAAAATACATTCAAAAAATACTATAAAAATTCATTAATAAATGTATACAAAACATTTTAAAAAATCAAAATTGTTATTCATATTAAATAAATTAAAATAAAACATTAAAATGCATAAAATATTATTAAAAAACCCACTAACCTGGTCCAACTGAATAGGATGAATAACTCTCTCCCACTCTGGAAATCTAGGAATTGTTGAGTTCAAATGAGCCCTTTAGGGGCTTTTGGGGGGTTTATATAGACTTTTATGGTTTCAATCATAATTGTTACAATTGGAACCCCCATGTTCAATCAAAACATCAGTGACACTTTGGCACCACATGGGACCAATTTAAAGCATTCCAACCAAAATATTTTCAATCAAAACATGTTTGATTAGACACATGAAGTTAGCCTAAAGGTGACATAGGTTTGTACTTTTACTCATATTAGAACCTCATGATTGTTGCAAGGAGAAGTATCAAAAACTATTTTCCATCTATCCTAAAAAAAAAAAATTATTTCTTCATGCACACATCAATGGATCCAAAGCCTCCTACAAGTATCATTTAGTTCCTCATTTGTTTTTGGATTTACAAATAGATTGTAAATATGACCTTTCAATATATTTTTCCATTTAATGTTTTCATGAATAACTTATTCACATAATATTTTTTTCTCTTCTCTTTTATTTATCCATGATTTAAGATTTCCACTAATTGAGTCTATGTGGATCAAGATTGATCCTAATGAATTGGAAGAAAACTCCCTTCTAGGATTCATATCAATTGATCATTTTAATCTTCCAATTAACTATTTTAATTCATTTTTTCCACTTTCTATTTGGTTCATCAATGTTTCTTGCATTCTAGGTTGAGTTCTTTGGGTTTATGGAGGAGGCTAGGGTTCATTTTCTTCATTTCTTCATGAGGAGAATGTGAAGGGTTTGGTGGAGGGTTTTATTTAGGAGGAAACTATCTCCTATAAATTAAAACAAAATGATCTTAAAACACTATGTAAAATAAAAATTTGATAACTTCGTAGGAATAAAACAAAATGTGACTTAATAACTAAATAAAACTTAAATTTCAATAAACAAAATAGAGCATAGGTTATATATGTTTAATTACCTCTTTAACCAATTTGACCTCCTCTATGTGGTGGAAACATTTTTGAATAACTTGAATGCACCTGTAAATAAAATTGAGCTCCAATGAAGTTATACAAATTTTTTGCAAAAAAATAATGTCAAGTCATGACTAAAATGAAAAAAATGAGGTTTCATTTCGTGATTTTTGTTTTAATGTACACTTTTAAATAGAGCATACACCTCATAGGGAACATGTCATATACTTTTCACTTCTTAAGACTAAGGATTGGGCATTACAAGCCATAAGGTATATGTTGTATTGGATATTTTCCATACATGAAATGGGGAACTAGAGAAAAAATTATAAAAAATTTGGCCCCTAATCTTCATGCACACACCCGTCAACCACATAGATTCTTGTTGCATCACTCAGATCTCCCAATTAGATCTTCATGTAAGGCACCCATGCCATGTTGGTTGCCACATCAACCTTTATATAATCAACATCTACTAGAATTATTTAGTCCAGTAAGTAGTCCACTTTAGTGCCTAGTAAGAAATATTGATGTTTTTTTGCCACTTCATGATTCTAATGGGCATTAATTTTATGCATATTCAGTCATGAAATAGCTAGTTAATTTTTTTATTGTGATAGTACTATGGCCATCAAAATTAATTACCTAGTCCTCTAAAATTCTCATTAGTTGAAAATCCATACCCTCTCCATTTGAATTTTTAGTTTTGTTTCCTAACTTCGTAGGATCATAACTTGCTCATTTTTTCTCCTTTTGGAGCATCTTTTAATTTAGGGAAGGGATTCTTGAATTTTGTAGTGGTGGTACCAACTTCTTATTTTGGTGGCCAAATTAATCAAAATTTATAGATTTATGTGATTGTTCATATCTAATCTTGCAATTTACAACTTCTTGAGCTTTCTTTGGGCACATATAATAACATTTTTAAGTGCAATTTATTTTTTTGAAAGTGCATTTTTTTGTCTACTTTCTAGATCTACAATCATTTTTTGGTGATTTGAAGTGAAGATATCAATTTCATAAATATTCCATTTTAGGACTATATATGCACTTGGTTAATCCTTGAATTCAATTTTCTGATTTGAATTAGTAATTTAAAGGAATTAATAGTTATTCTCATCATTATTTGATTTTTGTTAGACCAAATGATGTTGATATTGATAATGTTGCAAGGATTAGATAATTGATCTATAAAAGGATGTAGGAGAATTGGATTAGTTATAATGTTGTCATTGATGTAAATCTTATTGATTTACTAAGCTAGATAATAATTTACATAAGTTTCCAAATCATCTGAAGGATATGGGTTTGAGAAAATAAATTATTGAGTCAAGATAAAAGAAGAAATGATGAAGTGATGTTAAGTGATGTTAAGTGTTGAGCTTCAATGGGAACTTGATGGATCAGACTTTAACAAGGTCATATTGGTTTGATTGTTTTACATGATTTGATTAAGTGTTAAGATGATGTATAAGCATGCTACATTAGTCAATAAAAAAGAGGAAAGCTATGAAGTAAAAAGACAAGGAATTAGTTTGTGCTACTGAGATGGAAATGATAACTAGTAAGAACAGGATAATGTTCAGTGTAATGTATACCAAACAAGTGTTAGTGAACTAAATATGTGTGAGCATCGAGTAGGCAAGTGTTATCGAGAAAGTTAGTAACAATTGAGAAAATGATGGTGTTTGATGTAGAAATAACAAATGTTAGAGAAGATAAATAATTTTGATAAAATCAATTGTGGGATGACATCAAGTCTAAATATGGACTATTCTAGAATATTCTAAGGAAATAAGTTTTTTAATGAGATATATTTATTAAATTAGTTAGATAATATCAAATGGAATATATTCAAGTTAAGGTTTGTGATCCAAGAAAATATCATGTTTCAAGTTAAATTACAGCTAGCACGATGCATAAATCATTTTACCTAGTGGTAGATTCAATAAATCCAAGCTAAGATGTGATTGAATGGATGAGGTAAATTCAAGGAAACCCTAATGAATGTAGTTAAGAGGAAGAAAATTTCCTATATAAAGGATGAGGAAGAAGGTTAAAGTTGCTGACAACTATTGATATTATTCATAGCCAAATAGAGATAGAAGAGTCACTGAGAAGAGGAAAGTGTGAGTCTAGAGAAGGAAATCAAAGAGTTGGAAACTGTGTGTTGATCAAATAACTAAATAAGAGTGTGAAGAAGATAATTGAGAAGAGAGGAAATTTGAATAGGCAAAGGTAGTTGATATTTCATACAGATCATTTAATTGTTATTATCTAACAATTGTATCATACCATTTCTTAATTGAGTGGATATAAAAGTCTTATTTACAAATCCTTTTGTAAGGTATCATCCTAACTAATGTATGAAGTCCTTTAGTAAGGTGACTCACAAATAGGGTGAACATATCTAACTAGTCTTTGGTGAAAATTCCCTAATAGGGTCACATTTAATCAATGTACATTGTATTCTTGCATGACAATTCCCACATGTTTTTACCCAAATTGGATTTCCACATTAAAATTTTGTTTTGATGTGTTTATGAGTGTTTTCATGTTATTTATAGGTTTCTTTGTATGTAATTTTATACTGTTGTAAGTTGATTAATTATTTTACTGAGTTGATTGAGTTGCTTGATGATAAGTTTAAAAGGGGTAAGAATTGTTTTAAAGGACTCGTGATAATTGATTCACCCCCCTCTTAGTTATCCAACAATTAGTATCAATGAATTTTGTGCTTAGAAGGAAAATTTTAAAAGACTTGAGCTAAATATCTGAATATGTATAAGAGAGAGGTACCCAAGTTGAATAAAGAACATTTCTTCTCATGGAAATGAAGGATGAGGTTGTACCTATCTAGAATTAAATATTATTCTTTGTACTACTTGGATAATGACTATACTCCACTACCACTTGGACCTTTGGCAGTTAAGAAGATGAAGGAAAAGATAGAACACAACACCTTGATGATTGAGATAACTTTTTCTATGACTAATGTTGAATACAATTGTAGTGCCCCTTGTGTTTGTAGTTTGTACCTTGTCTATTTTGATTCAAGAGATACTTGATACTCTTATTGTTATTTGTATTTTGAGATGACTTGAGGATCGGGTGTTATACTTTGATTCAGTATCATAGATGCTTTACTGCTATGCTGTCAGTTTATCATATTTTCATGTTGATGCCATTTTGAGATGACAATAGATCTATGATGATATCTAATTATCTGGTATTTGGGCATATTTTTTACAATTTTATGTGATGGATTTCATGCTATGGTTATTTACTTCATTCTTGTATCTTTTATTCTTTATGCGAACATGGGTGATGTAAATAGATTAATTAGTTATTTAATGCATTTATTGCTTTGGCTATGATATTATTATGCAATTGCACTTGATCATGTGTTTTGGTGTGCACGATTTATATCCCTAGTAGTGGCACATGGAGTTAGTGATTCAACTATTCATATTTTACCAATGTCATCCTTGTATGGTCAACATATCCTTATTTTAATTGTTTAAATTAAAATATTTTAGTGATTATTAAATCCAATCTCATCTACATTATGTGATTAAACCAGTAAGTGTGTCTGTGCATTTAGAGGTTCACATTGTCACAAAAGTTGTTAAGTGATTTTCTGTGATTTTGGGTTTTTAGGCTTTAAATATTTTTAGATTAATTTTTGGTAGCTTTGCCTTAGGTGAATTCTCATTATGGGGAATAACCTTTTTTTTTTGGTCAATTCAGAGTCTATCTAGTCTAACTGGCTATGTGACCTAATCGACTATTCACTCGAAAAGTGAATAAGTATTAAAAAAAGTTTTTATTATTCACTTCTCACTTTTTCAAAATAGAAATTTGAGAGCTCTTTTGAGAATCCTCTTCTAAAGGATTTGATTCCTACTCATTCTTGGAGCTGTGAGCGTGGGTTTTCACGAGATCAGACTTGTTGGATCTAGCTTAGGGAGTTCTTGCTTTGCTGTCACTTTCAGCAGTTTTGGCAGGATATTTATTTTATTCTGCAAGTTTTGGTTCATGCCCTTTTCTGTCAGGTAGGGCCTTTCCATTTTATTGTTTCTATTCCGTTTTAGCTTCTATTTCTTGTAGCAGTATGTTAGGAGGTTGAGAAGTAGTGTTCCCCTCCATTTCTATTTGCTGGTTTGGCCCAGTTGGTCAAGTATGAATTGTTTCCCTATTTTTGGGATGAGGGTTTGGGGTTTTGAGCTATTATGCTGGCTATTTTTGCATACAGTTTCCAAACTTAGTTATTTTTAAATTTTCAAGGTTTTTACACCTAAAGGCCAAATGGGTTTTAATTTCAAAGTTTTCCCAAATTTTGGGTTTTTTACCTTGTTTTGTGTGTCGGCCTATTTTTTCTAATTTTGTTGGCACAATGTGAGTTGTGGACCTAGATGATCCATTTGAATGTCAGTCATGCCACTATTTCACTTTTATGTTGCATTGGGATGTGTGTCACATCCATCATCTTGATTCTATTTTTAGTTGAGTGACTTTTTGCATTATTTTCTCATCTAGTCCTTGTGTTATGATCTTTGTGATGGTGGTGTGCCACACACAAGTATGTACGTATACATCTATCAGGTGACTTGCAATGCCCAATCTTCTGTGGTACTTCTGGAAGTTATGATCATTGGGGTTGGGTTGGGGATTTTCATACCTACAAGCACTCATCATTAGATGAGCATGGGTAGGCTGAGGTAGTATATGGAGGGGGCTTCTACCTCGTGTCCTAGTGATCATTGTACCCAAAGGGTTGGCGAAGGCAGTTTTAATTAAGTGATAGCTAAATGAAAATACTGAGTGGTAATAAATAATTTAAGATAATTAAAACTTGACTATGCACCTTCCATTGGGGAGAACAACTGCCACTACTAGCTTGGGCTTGTCGATGTCAAGTGACTCTCCATAATGTTAGCCCCTACTTAGTAGCCCATTGAGTGTCTGACCAAGACCTATAGTTTATGCATTGTCTTTTTCTTGGTTTTAGTCATCATACTATCTGGCATGTGTGTTAGCCATAAAAATTTTCTTTGTGTGTGTTTGTGGTTGGATCATTATCTCCATCAACATAATGGGTGTGGACCTACAGGTACTACATGGTTGGGAGGTGTAGCTACCTACACCACTACTAGGGACCATTGTACAAAGATGGTTTTTCATCCTAGTGCAACCATTGTTCGATGCTTTCACTTGGTACTACGGGTTCCAAAGTATGCCTTCTTGTGATTTATGCTTTCATTGTGATGCTTGTATATCATGTTCAAGTGATGTTAATTACTATCACATTCCCTTATTATGATGATTAGCATGTGATAGGTGATGTTTTCTACTTTGTAGGATTATTTTATGCTTTAGTTCCATCATGTTAGATTTCCTTATGCTTATTTTGTAGCATGTTTTAGTAGTGACGTCCCTATTACGATAGTATCGATGATCTGATCAGTGCCTTGGGATATTATGTGCGGAGGATGGCTAGGGAAAATGATGGTCTTATGATGATATTGATAGTTGGGAGGAACTACATATTTAGTTTGTTTTCACTACTCATTGCGATGTTATTTCCATTTACTGTGATGTTGCATTTGTACTCTGCAATGTTTCCCTTATGTTCTTTTCCTTTACTATTTAGATGGTTAGATGTTATTTCCATCTTTTTGTCTTTTAGTTTTGTTCAAGTGTTATTACCTTGAAATGTGGATCTGGTACTCCCTAGTGTGGAGGAACTTCATTCTTGGCTTTCTTAGTTTCCTTCTCTATTTTTTTACTTTCGTTGTCTGGCATGCTGACTTGAGACCTCGCACAAAATCATACTTTCTCATGTGAGATTGCAAGTCCTCATGTGGTGTAGTGGGCTTCTTCATGTGGAGTGGCACTTTCTCGTGTGAAACCCTACACTAGTCTGGAGGTGTTTTGGTTGTACGGTCAAACACTTCTTCATGCCATTATGCACATCTTCACATAGAAAGGTAATTCTTCACGTGTCATGATGCACTTCTTCACATGAAATTATGGCAAAGATAAGTTCTCACATGGAAAATAGGAGGTGTCTCCCTTGGTTTTTAGGGTTCAATTTTCAAAGTTTCTGTAGTACCCTTTGGGTTTCCTTAAATTACCTTGGTTGGGCAATTTTGAGATTCTTAGTGTTGGTTGTCATTTTAGGTTTTCACTCTTGTAGTGTTGTGTCAGTTCTAGTAGTGGTGTTAGGAGGTTTATTGGTTGTCAAGATGATGATTAAGACTTTTGTTGCAATCTATATGATATGTGTGTGATATGTTCTTGTGCACTCATACTTTATAAAAAAAAATCTTGGCTTGTATTTCATCCTTGTTCCAAGGATCTTTTGGTGGGGCATTACAATGATGATATCAAGAACTATGCTATTGTGAAATACATGTAGGAAAAACTTTCTCTTATTTATGGAGGTGATCTAGATGTATAGAGAGTAAAGATTGAGAGTCTCAGAGGAAATTTTGATGATATAGAAAATGCAAGAAGGTGAGAACATTGTAAAATATTGCAACATAATCAAGGAAGTGGCCAGTGCTATTAGAGGAGTAGATGTAATCATAAGTGAAGAATATGTGGTAAGAAAAGTTCTTAGATTTCTCCTACCTATATATGTTATTAAAGTTTCTAATAGTTTGGAATTGAGATCCATACCTAGTAATATCCTTACTCTTGATGCTTTGATTGGTAGGCATACTATATATGAGCTTATTAAATATGGTAAAAGTGTACCAAAGATATAACATATTTTCAAGACATCTCTAACCATTGGTAGTTTAAGGAAAGGAGAAAGAGATACCCATTTAGTATAGGTGGAAGAGACTATGAAAATTATCTATCTAAGGAGAAAGAGATAGAGAAATTGGAAGTGTTCTATCAAGGAGGTTACTGAGTGGAAAAGGAAAGTATAAAGGTAAATTACCTCTAAAATGTTTTAATTTAAATAAGAGTTGTCATGTTGTGTCTAGGTGTCCTGATAATGAAAATATAATGATAAGAATGACAAGAAGGAAAATACATTTAGAAGGCCCATTGACAACGAGGATAATGGAAAGAAGTCATGTTACCTAGATAAGGAATGACAAACTAATGAATAAATATGATGATCTAAAAGAAGGTGAGCAAGTTATCTATGTTTCTATGAAGGATGATTTAAAATAAAGTATGAAGATGAAAAAGCCCTTATCTCTCAAGTTGATAAAATTGATACATGGATTATTGATAGTGGTTGTTCACAACATATGATTGGTAGTGCTAACAAGTTTGAAAACACAAAAGAGTATAATGGAGGATGTGTTAGACTTGGTAATGATTCTCCATGTTTTGTCAAAGGAAAAGGATGCATCACGCTTAATGAAAAGATTAACTATCATGATTCTTATTAGGTTCAAGTACTTAAGTACAATTTTTTGAGTGTTGCATAATTGAATAAAAAAGGCCACTGACTAGAATTTCTAAACCAAAATGTGAAGATCTATGATGCTACTAGAAAGTTGATTGGTACTAGTGATCAATCTAAAGGTAACTTATTCTATAAGGACTCTACTACACATATGTTTCTTATTACAAGAAGTGAAGTAATAAATGAGATTTTTTTGATATGGCATAAAAGGTTTTATTTGTAAATTTTAATAACCAAGTTAATGTTAGTAAGAAACAAAGAATTAGAGGTTTTCCACTTAAGAAAGCCTAACAAAGTGATGTGTAAGGAATGTAAGAACTGGAGTGATGACTAATTCAAGTTTTCTAAGAAAGTCCTATTCAACTAATTACATACTAGAGTTGGTTCATATTGATATCTGTGGTCCTATGAGAGTGTTGATCAGCTATTATGGTGATCAATATTTCATTTTGTTTGTTGATGACTATTCAAGGATGGTGTCTTTGATGTTTCTAAAAGATGAATCTAATGTTTTTCAAATGTTTAAATTGTATAATTTGATAAAGTTGAAAATGAAATAGGTAAGAAACTAAAGTGCTTAAGACCTAATAGAGGAGGTGAAATTATTTTTTATGAATTTACTATCTTTTGTAATGAGAATGGAATTAAAATACAACTATCTACACTAATGATTCCATAACATAATTTAATAGATGGAAGTAGGAACATATCTATAGTTGATTGTGCAAGAACATCACTAATTGAAAAGGGAGTTATGCAAACATTCTAGAGAGAGTCCATTAGTAGTATTGTTTACATCCTCAACTAAGTACAATTGAAGAAAGGTACAAACAAAAATCATTATGAACTTCGCTATGAGAATACACCTAATGTTGGATATTTTAAAATACTTGGAAGTAACTATTACATATAAAAATATGTTACAAATAGAAAGTTTTATTCTAAAGGAGATGAAGCTATACTCCTAAGATACTCCACAACAAGAAAAACATATAAGGGTTTGAATAAGACTATTGACAAAATGGTGAAAAATACAAATGTAAAGATCAATAACTTTATAGAAAAGAATGAGGATGATAGGAAAAAGGAACCTAAAGAATATCAAATATTTGTATATGTAAGGGAAGGGATTCTTTGACACTATACATGCACAACAACAAGAAATAACTAAGGATCCTATTGAATCCCCACAAATTGAAGAAAATGTTGAACAACAAATAATCGATCTTATTTTAGAAAAGTATGTTTGAAGGAATCATTCAACAAACTAGATAATTAGAAACAAATATGTAGGAAATATGACAAGAAGAAAGTTAAGAGAGAATGCATGTTTGATTTATGAATTTGAGTGTAGATTAGTCAAGGATGCATGAGAGAATGAAGATTGGATTGCTACAATGAAGTAGTGAAAGGAAAAAAATTGTAAAGTAAAAGTACAAGGAATCAGTTTGTGTTATTGAGCTTGAAATGATGGTTAATAGCCAAAGGTTATCATTTGGTGTAATGTTCACCAAACAAGTGTTAATGAACAGAAGATGTGTGTACACCAAGTAATAAAGTGTTGCAAAGAAAATCAATGGTAGCCAAGAAGATGATGATATTTGGTGTAGAAAGAACAAAGGCGAACGATTTTGATGAAATCAATTGTGTGACAACATAAAACATGAATATAAACTATTTTAGAATATTCTAAGGAAGGCAAGAAGGTTTTTAATGAGAACTATGGAAGAAATTAGTTAGGTAAGATCAAATGGAAGAGATTCAAGGAAAGGTTCATGAACTAAAAAGAATTCAAGTTCTAAGGTAAATTACAGCTAGCATGATGCATAAAATATTTTACCTAGTGGTAGATTCAATGAATGTAAGCTAAAAAATTATTGAACAGAACTGAACAATTCAAGGAAGCCCTAATGAATATGATTAAATGGAAAAACATCACCTATATAAAGGAAGAGAAAGAAAATTAAATTTCTGATGTAGGAGCATCTAGAGGTATAAGGGCAATCCTGTGTCAACCAAAAATTGTACTTAGACTTAGTTTCTATTTCATGTGTTTTCATTTCTAGATACCCATTTGCGTCAAATAAAGGTTCCAACTCTCACAGTTCCACTATCAGTGTTATGGGTTAGAGTTTTTAATCACCGTGGGATACGTGTAAATGCCAGAAAAATAGGAGTATGTAATTGAGCTATCATTTTGGTAAACTAGAAGGTGTAAATTGACTAGATGAATGTAATTATAATTTAGAGCATTCCAAAAAAAGAATCAGTCAAAGGCCCCATAGTTTGAAAGTTATTGCAGTTTTTTGGTTTTTGGAGACCTTCTAAGAATGCTTCAAATTCAGGTTAGGGGCATTAAATGACCTCAAAAAGGGCCAAAAATGGGGGTCAAGCAAAGCTGGTCCATAGGGCTATAGAGCGCTTTGAGAGCTTTTTGAAAATGTAAATGGTTCGTCAATCGGAGCTACAGTTCAAAAGTTATGCCTGCTGAAAGTTCGGTTACCATTTCTGGGTTCTTCTAGATTTGCGTCAACTTCTAACACAGCTTCTGAAGCCTTCTATTTGGTTGGTGGATGCCAACTAGTACTTTCTAGAAGGCACTAATAATCCTTAAACCTCTGGGGTCTATTTTAGATCATTTCTGGCATTGTAAAAGGCAATTAGAAGTGGAGTTTTAGAGAAGGTACTAGGAGAAGAATTTATCTCTAGATTTATGCTATTGTAAGCCCATAGGGCATGTTTTGGAGTTTGTTTCTCTGAACTAAGTGTACTAGCATATTTTTACAGTTAATAAAATTTTCCCTTTCTTATTGTGTCCATTATGTTCTTGGGTTGTGTCCCCATCAAGTGGTATCAGAGCTGGTTTTCCTAAGTGTGTACACAGAGCGCCAACTGTGAGGCAGTTTGCACCAGGACTGTGTGGTTGTCAGTTTGAGTTAAGAAGATGCCTCCATGAAGACAACATGGTGGAAGGGCCAGAGCTATTAATCCTGAGGAGGTTAGAGCCCTCCAAAGGCAAGTACAAGCATTGCAGGAGGAGCTCCATAGAGGAACAAATGTTGTTGCAGGCGACGAAAGTGAGGATGACAATGAAGAAGAAGAAATTGGACCAAAAGGGGAATTTGATGGGGAAGTTCTAAATTAGGCAAAGGAAAGGCTTTTTAGGGCCATTACTAAGTCTGGAAAGGACCTATAATTGATGTGTGTGTATTTTCAAAAAATTTGAAACCAGATGAGTTGATCAACTGGATCAATGAAATAGAAGAGTACTTTGAGTATGAGGATATTAGGAATCCAGATAGGGTTCAGTTTGCAAAGGCCATGCAAATATCTAGTGGCAAGAGATTCAATTGGAAATAAACAGAAGAAGAAAGGAGATCACAAGGTGGGATCATATGGTGGACAAATTGAAGAAGCAATTCATTCCTATTAACTACAAGATTGATTTGTTTAAGAAGATGCATGGGTTAAAGACAGTAGGAAAATCAATCCAAGAATATACAGAGGAGTTTTACCAACTTCTGATTAGAGCAAGGCATGCAGAAGCAAATAAGGAGAAGGTTGCTCGTTATATCAGTGGGTTGCAACCTAGCATACAGGAGGAATTAAGTCTGGTAAGAATGACCAGTGTTGAAGAGGCATACCAGTTTGCCCTATGAGTTGAAGAGAAGCTAAACAAAAAGATTGAAGGGAGACAAAGAGGGTGACGTCAAGGACGAACGGGTAGTGGTAGGTCATCTGGAGGCCGAAATGAAACCCAAAAGAAAAATGAAGATGTGGGTACTAGCAGGAACCAAAGGAACGAGGGTTTCAACCACTCCCATGATCAAGACTTTGGAAATCAGAGAGGAAGAGGTAGAGGACATGGGCAAGGAAGAGGAGGCTTTCATGGTACCTATTTCCATTGTAATGAGGAAGGTCATCGTGCCTTTGAATGCCCTCAAAGACAAGAAAGGATAGATAGGAGAGTTGAGGGTCAAGCTAGGGTTTCTCATGTGCATTAGGATGCACAATCATCACATTCAAAGGATGCAAAAAGAGGAGAGACTTTAGTAAATGAAAGGGTCCTACTAAGTGGTGAGATTGAACCAGGACAAAGGAGGAGTTTATTCCCTACCAGATGCAAATGTGAGGATAAATGTTATGATGTGATCATTGATGGTGGTAGCACTGATAACTTGGTATCAGAGGAGATGGTCTCTAAGCTGAAGTTCAAGAGGGAGAAACACCCCCAGCCCTATCGGATTGCTTGGGTGAAAGATGATCATAAGGTCGTGGTAATTGAACAATATTTAGTGAAATTCAAAATTCGGAGTTACCATGATGAAGTTCTTTGTGATGTTATTCCAATGGATGTTTTCCATCTATTGTTGGGAAGATCTTGGCAGTTTGATAGGCATGATGTACATGATGGTCATACAAACACATACTCTCTAACAAAGGATGGAGTTTGCCACAAACTGAAGCCCATGAAAAAGGAAGGCAAAAAGTTATATAACAGTGTTAAGATTTGTCTTGTTGATGGAAGGAAGTTTTTAAATGGCATGAAACATCAACGTATGTGGTATGCTTTGATTCTTAGGAAAGATAAAGAAGGTAGTAGTGAAATACCACTTGAAGTTTCAGATTTACTAAGTGAGTTTGGAGATATTATCTCTAATAATGTTCCAGAAGGATTGCCACTAGTAAGGCAAATCAGTCATCAGATAGATTTAATTCCTGGAGCTAGTTTGCCTAACAAGGCTACTCACAAGATGACTCCTACTAAAATTGAGGAGCTGAATAGACAGGTACAGGAGCTATTGAGGAAGGGCTTGATTCGGGAGAGCCTGAGTCCATGTGCAGTACCTGCAGTACTGGCACCAAAGAAGGATTGAGAGTGGAAGATGTGTATAGACTCTCGAGCTATAAATAGGATAACCATCAAGTATTGGTTTCCTTTGCCAAGAATTGATGATCTTATGGACTGCTTGAGTGGAGCTTAGTACTTCACAAAGATAGATCTCAAGAGTGGTTATCACTAGATATGGATTCAAGAAGGAGATGAGTGAAAAATAGCCTTCAAGACCAAGGAGGGTCTTTATGAGTGGTTAGTCATGCCCTTTGGATTGATGAATGCCCCAAGAACCTTCATGCAGCTTATGAATGAGGTAGTTAAGAAGTTCTTGGGAAAATTTGTTATTGTCTATTTGGATGATATTTTAATTTTCAGAAAGACTTTGGAAGAAAATTAATTGCATATTCATAGTGTCCTTGAAAGGTTAAGGGAAGAGAAACTGTTAATTAATTTGAAGAAGTGTATCTTTACAAAAGGGAGTTAGTCTACTTGGGGTTTGTTATATCACCTGAAGGTCTTAAAATGGATCCAGAGAAGGTAAAAGCCATCTTGGAATGGCCTACTCCAAGGTCTGCTACTGAGGCAAGATCATTTCATGGTCTGGTTAGTTTTTATAGAAAGTTCATTAAGAATTTCAATGGCATATGTGCACCCCTGACTGACACAGTAAGAGGGGATAGAAAAGAGTTCAAATAGACAGCGACAGCTGCGAGAAGTTTTGAATTGCTGAAGAAGAAGGTGACAGAACAGCCTGTGTTGGCACTTCTATATTTTAGAAAGGTGTTCTAGGTGGATTGTGATGCTAGTGGCAGCACTATTGGGGCTGTATTAAGCCAAGAAGGTAAGCCTATTGCATATTTTAGTGAAAAATTCAATGATGCGAAAAGAAAGTATTCTATTTATGATCAAGAGTTCTATGCAATAGTTCAGGCCTTAAATAAATGGAGGCATTATTTGTTGCCAAAGGAATTTTTTTTGTATACTGATCATCAAGCATTACAGTACCTAAATAGCCAAGGTAAATTGAATCAAAGGCATATGAAGTGGGTAGAGTTCTTGCAGAGCTATACATTTGTATTGAAGCATAGAAGTGGAAAACCTAACAGGGTTGCAGATGCACTAAGTAGGAGATAGTTGTTGCTTACAGTAATGTAGGTTGAAGTAGTTGGGTTTGATGAACTCAAGAATTTGTAACCTGAGGATCTTGATTTTGCTAAAGCATGGAAAGCTTGTAAAGAACTTGTTTATGTAGACAGAACTAAGTGGTTAGACTATCTATTTCAGGATGGTATGCTATTCAAGGGCAGTCAATTATGCATTCCAAGGAGTTCCATGAGGGAAAATCTAATTAAGGAGAAACACATTGGAGGGATGGCAGGACATTTTGATCAAGATAAGACCATTGCCATTCTTAGAGAATATTATTTTTGGCCTCAGATTTCACAGGATGTGAAGAAGTTTGTACAGAGTTGTCATATTTGTCAAGTTGCCAAGGGATTTAGTCACAATACTAGACTATATCAGCCATTTCCTGTTCCATCAAAACCATGGGAGGACATAAGTATGGATTTTGTTCTTGGATTGCTGAGGACACAAAGGGGTAATGACTCAGTATTTGTGGTGGTTAATAGGTTCTCCAAAATGGAACATTTCATTTCATGCCACAAAAATCATGATGTTGTCCATATTGCAGACTTGTTTTTCAGAGAAGTGGTAAGACTACATGGTCTTCCAAGGAGTATAGTTTCTGACAGAAATACTAAATTTGTAGGGTATTTCTGGAGAACATTGTGGAAGAAGTTGAGAACAGAATTGAAATTCAGTTCCACACATCACTCGCTGACTGACGACCAAATAGAAGTGGTAAACAGAAGTCTGAGCAATTTGCTAAGATGTTTAGTTGGGGATAAACCCAAGGAGTGGGATTTGATTCTAACACAAGCAGAGTTTGCTTACAATAACTCTATAAACAGAAGTACTAGTAGATCATCATTCCAAATTGTATATGGAAGTAGCCCAAGGACTGTACCAGAGTTGAGGAAGATAGAGCAAGGGGAGAGGACAAGTGTTGAAGCTAAAGAATTTGCTGAACATATCAAGCATCTACATGAGGAGGTCCAGGCACACATTACCAAGATGAATCAAGAGTATAAAGCTAGGGCTGATCAAAGGATAAGACATAAGAAATTCCAAGTAGGGCACCTAGTCATGGTACACTTACGAAAAGAAAGATTTCTAGCCAGCACTTCAACAAATTGAAAATGAAGAAATTTGGTCCCTGCAAAATTCTGAGGAAACATGACTCAAGAAATGCATATGAGGTGGAGTTGCTAGATGGTATTCACATTTCTCCTATTTTCAACATTGCAGACTTAACAGAGTATCATGATGATGTTGTAGATGAGGAGCTAATGTTAGAGCCATGTCCAATTCCTACTTCTATGAAGGAGGAGATAGAAGACATTCTAAATCATCGTGTGGGCAAGAGTACCAGAAATAGGTAGTATGAAGAGTATCTGGTCAAGTGGAAAGGATGACCGATTGAGGACTCAACTTGGATATTAGTAGCTGAGGTTTCCCATTTGGGATTTCCTCTACCATTCATAAAGTGATAGGGTCACTTTTCAATCTACCCTGGGTGTTTGATGCAAGAGCATCTTGAGGTATAAGGGCAATCCTGTGTCAACCAAAATATGTACTTAGACTTAGTTTCTGTTTCATGTGTTTTTATTTGTAGATACCCATTTGGGTCAAATAAAGGTTCCAACTCTCACAATTCCACTATCAGTGTTCTGGGTTAGAGTTTTTAATCACCTTGGGATACGTATAAATGCCAGAAAAATAGGAGTATGTAATTGAGCCATCATTTTGGTGAACTAGAAGGTGTAAATTGGCCAGATGAATGAAATTGTAATTTAGAGCATTGCAGAAAGAGAATCAGGTCAAAAGGCCCCACAGTTTGAAATTTATTGTAGTTTTTTAGTTTTTGGAGACCTCCTAAGAATGCTCCAAAGTCAAATTAGGGGCATTAAATGACCTCAAAAAGGGCCAAAAAATGGGGGACAGAAAAGCTTGTCCATAGGGCTATAGAGTTCTTTGGGAGCTTTCTAAAAATGTAAATGGTTCGTCAATCGAAGCTACAGTTCAAAAGTTATGCCTCCCAGAAGTTCGATTACCATTTTTGGGTTCTTCTAGATTTGTATCAACTTCTAATGCAACTTCTAGAGACTTCTATTTGGTTGGTGGATGCCAACTAGCACTTTCTAGAATGTCCTCCTAATCCTTAAACCTCTGAGTTCTATTTAAGAACATTTCTGGTATTGTAAAAGGCAGTTAGGAGTGGAGTTTGAGAGAAGGTACTAGGAGAAGAATCTATCTCCAGATTTATGCTATTGCAAGCCCATAGGGCATGTTTTGAAGTATGTTTCTCTACACTAAGTGTACTAGCATATTTTTACAGTTAATAAAATTTTCCATTTCCTGTTGTGTCCATTATGTGCTTGGGTTGTGTCCCCATCAAGTGGTATCAGAGCTGGTTTTCCTGAGTGTGTAGACAGAGCGCCGACTGTGAGGTAGTTTGCACCAAGACTGTATGGTTGTGGGTTTGAGTTAAGAAGATGCCTCCACAAAGAGAGCATGGTGGAAGGGCCAGAGCTATTAATCCTAAGGAGGTTAGAGCCCTCCAAAGGCAGGTACAAGCATTACAGGAGGAGCTCCGTAGAGGAACAAATGTTATTGCAGGCAATGAAAGTGAGGATGAATATAAAGAAGCAAAAATTGGACCAGAAGGGGAATTTGATGGGGAAGTTTTGAATTAGGTAGAGGAAAGGCTTTTTAGGGCCATTACTAAGTTTGGAAAAAGAACTACAATTTATGTGGGTCTACTTTTAGGAAATCTGAAACCAGATGAATTGATCGACTAGATCAATGAACTGGAAGAGTACTTTGAGTATGAGGATATCAGGGATCCAGATAGGGTTAAGTGTGCAAAGGCCATGCCAAAATCTGGTGGCAAGAGGTTCAATTGGAAACAAATAGAAGAGGAAAGGAGAAGATCACAAGGTGGGATCGTATGGTGGACAAATTGAAGAAGCAATTCATTCTTGTTGACTACGAGCTTGATTTGTTTAAAAAGATGCATGGGTTAAAGCAAGCAGGAAAATCAATCCAAGAACATATAGAGGAGTTTTACCAACTTTTGATTAGAGTAGGGCATGTAGAAGCAAATAAGGAGAAGGTTTCTTGTTATATCAGTGGGTTGCGACCTAGCATCCAGGAGGAATTAAGTCTGGTAAGAATGACCAGCGTTGAAGAGGCATACCAATTTGCCTACGAGTTGAAGAGAAGCTAAATAAAAAGTTTGAAGGGAGACAAAGAGGGTGCGATTAAGGAAGAAGGGGTAATGGTAGGTCATATGGAGGCCAAAATGAAACCCAAAAGAAAAATGAAGATGTAGGTACTGGCAGGAACCAGAGGAACGAGGGTTTCAACCACTCCCATGATCAAGACTTTGGAAATCAGAGAGGAAGAGGTAGAGGACGTGGGCAAGGAAGAGGGGGCTTTCGTGGTACCTATTTCCATTGCAATGAGGAAGGTCATCGTGCCTTTGAATTCCCTCAATGATAAGGAAGGACAGATAGGAGAGCTGAGAGTCAAGCTAGGGTTGCTCATGTGGATGAGGATGCACAATCATTAAATTTAGAGGATGAAGAAAGAGGAGAGACTTTAGTAAATGAAAGGGTCCTACTAAGTGGTGAGATTGAACCAGGACAAAGGAGGATTTTATTCCCTACCAGATGCAAATGTGAGGATAAATGTTGTGATGTGATCATTGATGGTGGTAGCACTGATAACTTGGTATCAGAGGAGATGGTCTCTAAGCTGAAGTTCAAGAGGGAGAAACACCCCCAGCCCTATCGGATTGCTTGGGTGAAAGATGATCATAAAGTCCTAGTAAGTGAACAATGTTTAGTGAAATTCAAAATTGGGAGTTACCATGATGAAGATCTCTATGATGTTATTCCAATGGATTTTTTCCAATGGAAGACCGTGGCAGTTTGATAAGCATGCAGTACATGATGGTCATGCAAACACATAATCTCTAACAAAGGATGGAGTTCGCCACAAACTGAAGCCCATGAAAAAGGAAGGCAAAAAGGTATGTAGCAGTGCTAGGATTTGTCTTGTTGATGGAAGAAAGTTTTTAGATGGAATGAAACATTAGCGTATGTGGTATGCTTTGATTCCTAGGAAAGATAAAGAAGGTAGTAGTGAAATACCACTTGAAGTTTCAGATTTACTAGGTGAGTTTGGAGATATTATCTCTAATAATGTTCCAGAAGGATGGCCAGTAGTAAAGCAAATCAGTCATCAGATAGATTTAATTCCTAGAGCTAGTTTTCCTAACAAGGTTGCTCATAGGATGAATCCTACTAAAAGTGAGGAGCTGAACAGACAGGTGCAGGAGCTATTGAGGAAGGGCTTGATTTGGGAGAGCCTGAGTCCATGTGCAGTACCTGCAGTACTAGCACCAAAGCAGGATGGAGAGTGGAGGATGTGTACAGACTCTCGAGCTATAAATAGGATAACAATCAAGTATCAGTTTCCTTTGCCAAGAATGGATGATCTTATGGACTGCTTGAGTGGAGCTCAGTACTTCACAAAGATAGATCTCAAGAGTGGTTATCACCAGATATCAATTTGAGAAGGAGATGAGTGTAAAACAGCCTTCAAGACCAAGGAGGGTCTTTATGAGTGGTTAGTCATGCCCTTTGGATTGACGAACACCCCAAGCACCTTCATGTGGCTTATGAATGAGGTCGTTAAGAAGTTCTTGGGAAAATTTGTTATTGTCTATTTGGATGATATTTTAATTTTCAGAAAAACTTTGGAAGAACATTTATTGCATATTCATAGTGTCCTTGAAAGGTTAAGGGAAGAGAAACTATTAATTAATTTCAAGAAATGTATCTTTGCAAAAAGGGAGTTAGTCTACTTGGCGTTTGTTATATCACCTGAAGGTCTTAAAATGGATCCAGAGAAGGTAAAATCCATCTTGGAATGGCCTACTCCAAGGTCTGCTACTAAGGTAAGATCATTTCATGGTTTGGTTAGTTTTTACATAAATTTCATTAAGAATTTCAATGTCATATGTGCACTCCTGACTGACACAATAAGAGGGGATAGAAAAGAGTTCAAATGGACAGCGGCAGCTGCAAGAAGTTTTGAATTGCTGAAGAAGAAGGTGATAGAACAACCTGTGTTGGCACTTCCAAATTTTACAAAGGTGTTCCAAGTGGATTGCAATGCTAGTGGTAGCACTATTGGGGCTATATTAAGCCAAGAAGGTAAGCCTATTGCATATTTTAGTGAAAAATTGAATGATCCAAAAAGAAAGTATTCTATTTATGATCAAGAGTTCTATGCAATAGTTTAGGCCTTAAAGAAATGGAGGCATTATTTGTTGCCAAAGGAATACTAATCATCAGGCATTATAGTATCTAAATAGAAAAGGTAAATTGAATTAGAGGCATATGAAGTGGGTAGAGTTCTTGTAGAGCTATACATTTGTGTTGAAGCATAGAAGTGGAAAATCTAACAGGGTTGCAGATGCACTAAGTAGGAGACAGTTGTTGCTTACAGTAATGCAGGTTGAAGTAGTTGGGTTTGATGAACTCAAGAATCTATACCCTGAGGATCCTGATTTTGTTGAAGCATGGAAAGCTTGTAAAGAACCTGTTGTTGTAGATAGAACTAAGTGGTTAGACTATCTTATTTAGGATGGTATTCTATTCAAGGGCAGTCAATTATGCATTCCAAGGAGTTCCATGAGGGAAAATTAGATTAAGGAGAAACACAGTGGAGGGATGGTAGGATATTTTGGTCGAGATAAGACCATTGCCATTCTTAGAGAACATTATTTTTGGCCTCAAATTTCACAAGATGTGAAGAAGTTTGTACAGAGTTGTCAAATTGTCAAGTTGCCAAGGGATTTAGTCACCATACTGGACTATATCATCCTTTACCTATTCAATCAAAACCATGGGAGGACATAACTATGGATTTTTTTCTTGGATTTTCGAGGACATGAAGGGGTAATGACTTAGTATTTTTGGTGGTTGATAGCTTCTCCAAATGGAACATTTCATTCCATGCCACAAAACTCATGATGTTGTCCATATTGCAAACTTGTTTTTCAGAGAGGTGGTAAGACTACATGGTCTTCCAAGGAGTATAGTTTCTGACAGAGATATTAAATTTGTAGGGTATTTCTGGAGAACATTGTGGAAGAAGTTGAGAACAGACTTGAAATTCAGTTCCACACATCACCTGTAGACTGACGGCCAAATAAAAGTGGTAAACAAAAGTCTGGGCAATTTGATGAGATGTTTAGTTGGGGATAAACCCAAGGTGTGGGATTTGATTCTACCACAAGCAGAGTTTGCTTACAATAACTCTATAAACAGGAGTACTGGTAGATCACCATTCCAAATTGTATATGGAAGTAGCCCAAGGACTGCACCAGAGTTGAGGAAGATAGAGCAAGGGGAGAGGACAAGTGTTGAAGCTGAAGAATTTGTTGAACATATCAAGCATCTACATGAGGAGGTCCAGGCACACATTACCAAGATGAATCAAGAGTATAAAGCTAGGGCTGATCAAAGGAGAAGACATAAGGAATTCCAAGTAGGGGATCTAGTCATGGTACACTTACAAAAAGAAATATTTCCAGCCGGTACTTACAACAAGCTAAAAATGAAGAAATTTGGCCCCTGCAAAATTCTGAGGAAACATAACTCAAGAAATGCATATGAGGTGGAGTTGCCAAATGGTATTCACATCTCTCCTATTTTCAACATTGCAAACTTAATAGAGTATCATGATGATGGTGCAGATGAGGAGCTAATGTTAGAGCCATGTCCAACTCCTACTTCTAAGAAGGAGGAGATAGAAGACATTCTAAATCATCATGCGGGCAAGAGTACCAGAAATAGGCAGTATGAAGAGTATCTGGTCAAGTGGAAAGGTCGGCCGATTGAGGACTCAAATTGGATATCATCAGCTAAGGTTTCCCATTTGGGATTTCCTATAACATTCATAAAGTGACAGGGTCACTTTTCAATCTACCCTGGGTGTCTGATGCAGGAGCATCTGGAGGTATAAGGGCAATCTTATGTCAACCAAAAAATGTACTTAGACTTAGTTTCTGTTTCATGTGTTTTCATTTTTGGATACCCATTTGGGTCAAATAAAGGTTCCAACTCTCACAGTTCCACTATCAGTGTTCTGGGTTAGAGTTTTTAATCACCTTGGGATACGTGTAAATGCCAAAAAAATAAGAGTATGTAATTGAGCCATTATTTTTGTGAAATAGAAGGTGTAAATTGGCCAGATGAATGTAATTGTGATTTAGAGCATTCTAGAAAAAGAATTAGGTCAAAAGGCCCCACAGTTTGAAAGTTATTACAGTTTTTTGGTTTTTGGAGACCTCCTAAGAATGCTTCAAAGTTAGGTTAGGGGCATTAAATGACCTCAAAAAGGGCCAAAAAATGGGGGATAGGCTAAGCGTGTCCATAGGGCTATAGAGAACTTTGAGAACTTTTCGAAAATGTAAATAGTTCGTCAATCGAAGCTACAGTTCAAAAGTTATGCCTCGCAAAAGTTTGATTACCATTTTTGGGTTCTTCTAGATTTGCGTCAACTTCTAACGCAGCTTTTGGAGCCTTCTATTTTCTCAGTGGATTGCAACTAGAACTTTCTAGAATATACTCCTAATCTTTAAACCTCCAGGGTCTATTTAAGAACATTTCTGGTATTGTAAAAGGCAGTTAGAAGTGGAGTTTGAGAGAAGGACTAGGAGAAGAATTTATCTCCAGATTTATGCTATTGTAAGCCCATAGGGCATGTTTTGGAGTTTGTTTCTTTGCACTAAGTGTACTAGCATATTTTTACAGTTAATAAAATTTTCCCTTTCCTGTTGTGTCCATTCTATGCTTGGGTTGTGTCCCCATCAATTTCCTAACAACTGCTGATATTTTTTATTGAGAAAAAAGATAGAAGAGTTGCCAAGTAGAGGAAAGTGTAATTTTGGAGAAAGAAAGTAAAGAGTTGGAAAGGATGTTTTGATCAGCTAAGTAAAGAAGAGTGTGAAGAAGAGGATTGAACAGAAAGGAGATCTAAATAGGAAAAGTTAGTTGTTATTTCAGATAGATCATTTCATTATTACTCTCTAACAATTTTGGGATAAAATTTCTTAATCAGGTGGACCTCACAGTCCTATTTGTAAATCCTTTTGTAAGGTGTCATTCTAAAAAATGTACTAAGTCCTTTAGTAAGGCCACTCATGAATAGGCTGAGTAGGTCTAACTAATCTTTTGTAAAAATCCCCTAACAAGGTTACATCATTTATTTAATGAACCTTTAACAAGGTTGCTCTTAACCTAGCTCACTTCAAAAAAGTGAATCTGACAATTCTTGTGGTGGTTTTTACCCAAATTGGGTTTCCACATTAAAATCTAGTGTTGATGTGTTAATGAGTATTTACATCTTGTTTATTAGTTTTATATTCATGTAATTGTATACTTTTGTAATTCAGTTAATTATTTTAGTGAGTTAGTTGAGTTGTCTATTGATAATTATAGAAGGGGTAAAAATTGTTCTAAAGGACCTATGATAACTAATTCACCCCCCTCTCAATTATCCAACAATTTTATAATGGACTTTTCAAAATTCAAAATTTGTACTCCATATAACTATCACGAGTGCAAAAAATCTATTGTTATTTCATTATTAAATGTTGGATTGCATAAACTCACTTTTGCGAAGGATCCAAAACTAGCTATATGTATTGCAGAAAGGAGGAAATGAATTTATTGAAGGAATAAAGCACTTGTCTCTCTTAGATTGTCCATATCCTGTCATTTTCTATATCGTATTTCATATTGTACACATCCTAATGATGTTTGAACAATCTTGAAGAGAGTCATTGGTAGACTTAATAGAATAAAATTCAAATTAGAGAATGATCTCATAGGTTTGTATCCTAGACATTTTGACAATATTGAAGAATTGTTCTTTTCATTTAATTCTATTATATTGGAGCTTTCTAATTATGGAATTATTAAAAATAATGAATAATTAATATTATCTATTATTTCCAAGCTACATCCTAAATATATTCAAATTTTATTTCTAAATTCCATGCTACCATGGATGCTCTTGGTAGTGCATACAAATTGCCTTCTTTTGATGAATTTTCATCTCACCTCACAAGGGAACAAACAAAGTTGCACACACAAGTCAATTGAAACCTCCAAAACATCATGAATTGAATGGATTCCAAAAGGAAAAGAAATAAACAATAGTAAGATCCTAATAAATATGAGAAGTATGATTAATATCCTTCACAACATTCTTATGAATCCAAGTCATTTACAAGAAAAGAATCTTCTAGAAGAAATAGTAAAAAATGTGCAAATTATAAAAAGATAAGACATTATGAGAATACATTTTTTTATAAGAAGATTGATGAGCTCATTCACATTCTTCAAAATAACAATATTAATTTGTTGTCATTAGTGTCTACTCCTGCACTTTTGGAATCTTTTCCATCTACATCGTCATCTAAGGATAAATGTAAATGTCAAGACATTATTGCTTCACAAAATGACATGTCCTAAACAAGGTAAATGGATTATAGATTCAAGTGCTTCACATTATGTGACATCTTCCATTGATATGTTTTCTTCTATTTCACCTTGTAATTCTCTAAATATATTTATGGGTACAACACATAAATGTTAGTTTTTGAGAAAGGTTCTATTCATATGGAAGAGATGACCTTTAATGGTCCTTTTTTACTATCATTAACCACTAATCTCCTTTCTATTTACCAAATTACTCCAGGGATACAAGGTAAAATTATTTAGTTCACTCATAGATATATATATATATATATATATATATAAGGGACATAGAGACTAGAGATATCATAGATTTGGTAATTATTAATCATGCACCATGATTGTATTATTTTTCACATTTTTATGATGATGATGTAGTACCCACCTATATCCAACTATTTTGTTATGTATGTGATGAGTTCACTTTGGACACTTGAATCATTATGTTCTTGAGAATATTTTTGAGCTTCCTTCTCCTCTGCCCCCACCTATTTGGACTTAGTTCTAATTTATTTAATAGGATGATCATGGTGTTGAAATCTAATTTCAATACAAGTATGAAAGTGTGTTTCAATCATTTTTTTGTTACTGGTGTCAAACTTGCTATGTTGGTAAGACAATTGCTTAGATGATTTGAGTACTATCATTTGTTTGATTAATGAACAGGATTTTATCAAATAAGATAACAAGAGCACCTAGAAAAAAGGTTGAGTCATGATAAAGAAGAAATACAAATATTAGTTAAGAGAGTGATATTATAGTGCATTGATTATCTACTTAAGGTTGCAAAGGTTAAATACACTAACAAATTCTAGAAGAACAAGAAAGAAGAATTGAGTCTACCAAGCTTGACTGAGTGGATAGTAGGTGTTGACCAAAGTTAGTGCAAGCTAAGTTAAAAATCAGTTCGAGTTGAAAAAAGTGAAATTTCAATGCATGTCGAGTGATAAAATGTAAGCCAACTAGAGTTTAGTTGATATCAAGCACCAATAAACTTTAGTTCATGTCAAGTGCTTTGATAGTGGATATCATGCAACACAGTATGTGACAGCATCAAAAGGAAGTTAATGCCAAGTGATAGCATTATAACAAAGATCGTGAATTTGATGAATCTAAGCTAACAAATTTGATTTTTTGGATTGTGTGAACTATGTGGAAGATAACAATGATGAGCTAGTGGCACATAATTCATGATAACACATTTTGAGCAAATTCAAAGTGGATTCAAGGAGAATTTTCTAGAAGGAAATAAAATGAAAAGGTAGATAGATTCATTGAATCCTATCTAATCGTACCTAACCCTAAAATGGATAATGGAGGATGAATGGAAAAAGATCTAAGTTCTCTTTATAAGGGGATACAAAGCATGAAACAATAGTTGGAATGTGTAAGAACCCAAGAAAGACAAGGAGTCTAGGGTGTTGTTTCATATGGTGGCCAAACTATAGAGTTTTCAATTGGTATGCAAAGTAAAAAGACTTAAGAGGATGAATTCTTGAAGGGTGAACAAACTTCAGAGCTGAAGTGAATGATGCCAAGTAGAATGGAGGATTGAAATGAGATTTGTAATCTACAAAGTGAGTTGTATTTTTTTATCAAATCAAGCCTTCCTATTACTCTAATAATTGTATCAATTTAAGTAAAATCCTTTGGACTAAGGTTTACCTAAAAGTCATTTGTAAATCCTTTAACCAGGTGGCATTCTAATCGAATGGCCTAAAGTCCTCTAACAATGCTCACTCCTAACAAGGTGATTGAAATCCTCTAACCTGGTCATATTTAACAATGTGCATTTTAACCTTTAACAAGGTTGGTCTTTCACAGGGCATCACTTTAGAAGAGTGAGAATTAGTAGCATGTTACTAGTGGTTTTTCCCAAATTGAGTTTCCACATAAAATCATTGTGTCAAATGTGTTATTGAATCTATTATGTTTCATGCTTACATTTCTACAAAGTTGATTTGACAATAACCTAAAAGTTTAAGAGTTGTATGATGTAATATGGATGCATACATAATAAATATGTTTTATGGATATGGGTTCACTAAGTTGTGAAATTTATATTTTTACATCTAGACCTTGGATAACTGATTCATCCTCTCTCAATTATTCTAAAGAATTCCAACACATAGAGCTTCATATATTTTAGTATGGGATGACTACTTGGATGACATTTAATCTTTTTTTGTTGACCCTCATATTGTATATCTAGGAGACGTATTTTAGGGTTTTTATCTTCTCTTTTTAATGAAAGTTTTATTATAGTTGGAATCAAAGATAATTCTTCACCTTCTTTGGAGATTAACATTCTTGATTCTTCTCCTCCACTTGGTTTGTCACATTTCATGGTTTGTGAGTTTAATGTTGTGATAGATTATTTAAGCTTGGATATACCTATTTAAAGTCTTCAAAGATGCATACTTGGAGACTTCCTTCTGCCTCATTATATTTGTACATGGATTGGCATTTTCATTATTTGATGTGTTTATTTCTTCTTTAAGGGGAGACATGTTCCTCATGCAAATTGGATTCTCTTTTGTTTGTAGATACACATCATCAACATTGGAGATTTTTTTTATGGGAAGGATATCATGTCTCCTTATTTCCCTCATATAAGGGGATAAATTATTTTTATATACATGATATTTTTATTCCTTTGGGAGGTCTTGAGTCCTCCAACCATTATACATTTCATGTTTTTTTTGTATTTCTCTTTTTGGGGGAGAGATTTTCCTATGGTTTCTCTGCTTGATAAGATATTGTATTGTATGTGTCACACTTGCATATTGGAAATAGGGCCTAATAGTCAGAACCCATCTCACATTATGTGCATTACCCTAAGTTACACTTAAGGGGGAGGTGTTGTTGTAAATTAAATATTCTTAATTTTACTTTACTTTTAAGATTACATTGGATAATGCATTACATATTAGTTCACATTTGAGACACCTAGGAGTTTTTTGGAATACTTTAGAATAACTGGGGGGGTGAATCAGTTGTCCAAGGTCTAGATGTATAGATAAAACATTTCACAGCTTAGTGAACCCATAAAACATTCATATCCATGCATGCATCCATAGGATTATGCAATCACTAAAACTTGTAGGTTACTGTCAAATCAACTTGCAAAAATGTAAAGCATGAAACATAATAAATTCATCAACACATTTGACACAATGATTTATGTGAAAACCCAATTTGGGAAAAACCACCAGTAACATGCTACTCCTTTTCACTCTTCTGAAGTGATTCCCTATGAAAGGTCAACCCAGATAAAGGTTACAATACACACTGTTAAATGTCACCATGTTAAAAGATTTCAATCACCCTATTAGGAGTGAGCCTTGTCAGAGGACTTTAGGCCATTCACTTGGAATGCCACCCAATTAAAGGATTTACAAATGACTGTTAGGCCAACCTTAATCCAAAAGATCTATACTAGATTGATACAATTGTTAGAAAGTAATAGTAGAGCTTTGATTTGATACAACTTACAACTTCTCTTGCATATTATAGATCTCTGTTCAGTCCTCAATTTTGCTTTTCTTTCATACTTTGCAGCTATGATAGCTTGTTCACCTTCAACCATTCATCTCCTTAAGCCTTCTTTCTTAGCATGGCATTTCAAACTCTTCGCTTAGGTCACTTGATGAAGCAAAACCCTTCACTCCTTGTCTCCTTTAGGCTTTCACACATGACTACTTTTCTTCATGACTAGACATTTCCATAAATAGGAAATTAAGATACTTTGTCACTCATTTTCCATCATCCAATTTAGGGTTTGGATGGATTAGGTAGGATACAATGTATCTACCACATATCTCATATCTCTTCTAGAAACTTCTTCTAGAATCCATTTAAATTTGCCCAAAAATGGTTTACCTCAAATTCTGTACCACTAGCTCATCATCCTTACCTTACTTCTAGTTCACAAAATTCAAGAAAACAAACTTGTTAGCTTAGATTCAGTGAATCTTTGATTTTTTAAATAATGCAGCAACTCGACATTATCAACCTTCTGATGCTCAACACATACTACATTGCTTGGCATCAACTAAGGTGTATTGATGCTCGACATCAACTAAACTTTGCTTGGAATCAACTATTTTTCTCAGCATCCACCAAAATTTTCTTTTATTCATCTCTAATTGACTTTATGCTCGGCTTGCACTAACTTTGCTCAGCACCTACTATCCACTCAATCAAGTTTGGCAGACAAACTTTGTGTAACTTATTCTTTGAAATTTCTAAGTGTAACCAGCCTTTGTAACCTTAAGTAGATTATCAATTCATCATGTCATCATTGTCCTAACTTAAATTTGTACTTCATTAAATAATCATAACTCAACCTTTCCTCTAGGTACTATTGTTACATCTTATTGATCAAATCCTCTTCATCAATCAACTAAGTGATAGTTCTTGAATCTTATAAGCAATTGTCTTACTAGCAAATAGAAAGTTTGACATCAGTGACAAAACAATGATTGAAACACATAATCTTCTTTAACAATTTCCCTCTTTCAATAATCTCATCTCTCAACAATGATCTTTTCAATCAGATCTCAACAATGATTTTCATGTTTTCTCCTTTTGTCACAATGCTTGTGATTGATCTAGAGTTTTTGCTCCTATTGTAATCCTCTGCATCATTCTTCTAATATTTCAATGATCTACTTCTATTGATGCAGGGCAATTTCTTTGTTCCTTTAGACTGCTTGAGTTAGGGACATTACCCCCAACTTGCCTCTAAGATATTCATATGAATCCTTGGGCAATGGTTTGGTGAAGATATCTGCAGTTTGTTCCTTTGTGTGAATGTACTCCATCTTCACTTGTTTGTCTTCCACCAATTCTCTGACATAGTGATATTTGATTGCAATATGCTTGGTTTTTGCATGCATTACTGAATTCTTAGATATGTTTATAGCACTTGTATTATCACAATATAGTATCATAGGTTTGGTTACCTTTTCTTTCATTCCTTTCAATAGATGTTTGAGCCATACAATGTTTATGCAATTGACTATTGCTGCTACATATTCTACTTCTGTAGTGGACTGAGATGTGCATGTTTGTTTCTTACTAGTCCAAGTAACTAGCCTTTTTCCTAAGAATAATGTTCCTCCACTTGTGCTTTTCCTGTCATCAATGTTTCCTCCCCAATTTGTGTATGTGTATGCATTGAGCTCAAAATTCTCATTCTTTTTGTAATATAGGCCAAAATCATCAGTTCCTTTGAGATACCTCATTATCCTCTTTACTGCCATGATATGATTTTCTCTAGGATTAGCAGAGAATCTAGCCACTATTCCAACTACTAGTGTTATGTCTGGTCTACTATGTACAACATATTGTATTTTTCCAATCATGGATCTATACATTGTTTGATTGACTTCAGCAGATTCATCATTTTTGGATAGCTTGTGTCCTGTTGCCATTGGTGTGTTGATTGGTTTGGAGTCCTCCAATCCAAACTTTGTGAGTATTTCCTTGATGTACTTTGATTGTGTCACAAATATACCATGTTTTAGTTGATGTACTTGCAATCCTACAAAGAATTTAATTTCTCCGGACATAGACATTTCAAACTCATGTTTCATTTTGTCAGCAAAACTTTTGCAAAGTACTTCCTTTCCTTCAAAAACTATGTCATCCATAAATATTTTAGATACAAGAATATCCTTACCTTCTTCTGATTTGATGTACATGTTGTTGTTGTCATTAGTTCTTTCAAATCCTATTTGCACTAGATACTTGTGAAGTCTCTCATACCAAGCTCTAGGGGCTTGCTTTAATCCATATAGAGGCTTATGCAATTTACATACCTTATTTTTGGTCTTTTCATCAACAAAACCTTCTAGTTGCTCTATGTAGACTTCCTCTTCAAGTATACCATTCAGAAATGTGGACTTAACATCCATTTGATAGACTTTAAATCCTTTGAAGGCTACATATGCCAGTAAGGTCCTCACACCTTCCATTCTAGCAACTGGAGCAAAAGTTTCTCCATAATCTAGTCATTCTTCTTGTGCATACCCTTTGCAAACTACTCTTGCCTTGTTCCTTAATATTTCACCATTTTCATCTAACTTGTTTCTAAACACTCATTTGGTTCCAATCACATTCTTGTCAGCTGGTCTTGAGACTAAGGTCCATGTCTTGTTCTTCTCAATTTGTTCTATTTCTTCTTTCATAGCATTGTACTAGTCATCATCTGTTATGGCTTCACTTATTGTTTTGGATTCCATTTTGCTAAGTAGACATGTTTCACTTCTGAGTCTATTCCTTGTCATTGGTCTTGCCTCTTTGTTTCCAATAATTTGATTTGTAGGATGATGTCTTTTCACATACTTTGCCAATACGGGTTCTATCCTTGTTTACATGTTGTCTCTTTCAAAATCTGAATCCTCATGTATATTTTCATCAGGTATTTGTTCATTTTCTTCATGTTGGCTATTCTCAAAGTTTAAATGAACATTTTCTGTATTCTATAGCTTGACTTCTGAATGTGTCTGTTATTTGGCATTCACTATCTGTGACTTTGTAGATGCTAAATTTTGTTTCTGATTGTCATTTTGAGTTGCAACTTCATTATTTGGTATACCTTCATAAAAGTATACAAAGGTCTTGTATTCTTCTACTTTCTTGGTGTTCTCAACATTGTGAACTTTTGCAAGCTCATCAAACTTCATGTTTGTACTTTCTACTACTTTGTCAGTGTTAACATTCAAGCACTTATAAGCTTTGCTTCTAGTAGAATAACCAAGAAATGTGCCTTCCTCACTTTTTGCATCAAACTTTCCATTTCTAGAATCTTTATATATATAGCATTTGCATCCAAATATTTTGAAATGTTTTACATTAGGAGAATGCCCATACCATAATTCAAAAGGTGTTGCATTTGTACCTTTCTTGACTTGAACTTTTTTGAGTGTGTAGACTGCAGTACTTACAGCTTCTCTCCAGTACTTGAGTGCAACATTTTTCTCCATCATTAAGGACTTGGCACAGTCAATAACTGATCTATTCCTTCTCTCTGCTATACCATTCTGAGGTGGAGTTCTAGGTACTGATGTCTACCTTTTGATTCCTCTTTCATTGCAGAACTCTTCAAATTCTCTTGATGTGAATTCACCAGCTCTATCAGATCTGAGACATTTTAGGATCTTTCTAGTCTCTTTCTCTACTCTATCCAAGTACCATTTGAACATTTGAAATACATCTAATTTTTCTTTTAGGAACATTATTGTCATCATCCTTAACTAGTCATCTACAAATAGCATTATGTATATGTCACCTTTGTAGCTTTGTAATTCAATAGGACCACACAAGTCAGTATGAACTAGCTCTAATACTTTATTAGAAGTATAAGTCTTGCTTTTGAAAGTTGAATTGGTCATCTTCCCTAGTTGGCATTGTTTGTACATGATGTTATCAAGTTTCTTCAACTTTGGTAGTCCTCTGACTTTCTTCATCTTTTTGATGCTTATAAGATTGTCAAAATTTACATGACATAGCCTCTTGTGCCACAACCATACATCATCAGTTTGAACAATGAGAAAAGAAGCATCTTCCATGTCTAGGTAAAACAAATTACTCTTAGTCTAATCACCTTTTCCTATTAGACTACCTTGAGAAACATAAATCTTAGCAACTCCTTTTTTGAATTCAACCTTACATCCTATGTTGCCTAACTATGAGACACTTAACAAGTTATAATTTAGGCCTTCAACATAGTATGCATTATCACATGATATCTTTTTAGTAAGCTTGATACTACCTTTCCCTTTGATCTGACATGGTGCATTGTTACCAAATCTAACACTATTTCCTTCATATTGAGTAAAGGTAATGAACTTACTTTTGTCTCCAGTCATGTGATGAGAGCATCCACTGTCTATGATCCATCTATCATTTTTGTTCATGCAGGTTACCAAGGCAGTTACTTCATCTTCATCGGATTCATCTTTCATAGCCACATAGACTACTTCATCATCATTCTCATCAGAGTCTTCTTCAACAATGTAGCATCTTTTTCCTTTACCTCTGTAGTCTTTGTTGTCCTCTTTCTTGTTCTTGAAGTTGCCTCCATCCTTGAAGTTTTTCTTTTGTGTGCATCTAGCTGCAATGTGACCAAAATCATTACAATTAAAACAAATGATTAGTAGCTTACCTTTGAATTTGCCTCTTCCTCTGTGAAATCTTCTTGCTAGTAATGCCTCTAATTGGTCTACATCATCTTCATCAGTGCTGTTGTCACTAGATACATACTTTCCTTTTCCATTCTTTTTCTTTGTTTGCACCTCATCATTGTCTTTTATAGTCATCTTGGCTTAGAATGCAGATTCAAAGTTTTTTGGCTTGTAGTTGTCAAAGTTGGATAGCTCAAAGGCAGTGAGTCTTCCAATTATTCCTTCAAATGTCACTGAGTTGCTTGGTACACACCTTAGCTCTTGGATGTCTGATACTCTTATAGCATAGATAGGAAGCAAAGTTCTCAAGTATTTACTACATATTGTTTCTTCTGCTAACTGTCCTCCTAGGCTTTTTATGGCACTTACTACTTCCTTCATTCTTGCACCGTATTGAGCAGCATTCTCTCCTTCTTCCATTTTCATATCATCAAATTTTCCTCTTAGGCTTTCTCTTTTGGCTCTCTTGACATTGTCATCTCCTCTATAGATTCTTGATAATCTATTCCACATCTGATGTGAAGTATCACATCTCTTGATGTCATCATACTTGGCATAGCTTAGTGTTGAAGCAATATCTAACATTGCTTGATTGTGCTCCTTCTTCTTGCTCATATCATCTTTAATGAGGGGTCCTGCAAGGTCTACATGGTCAACTGTGATTGAGGTCTGTGCATAGTCACCTATTGATCTGAGGTGTGGCTTCATCAAACTTTTCCATGCAACAAAGTTGTCTTTGTTTAGCTTGGAAACTTCTCTCTTGGACATCTTGATCTTCCTACTACTAGTACCTTGAAACAAATCAGCAATCTGCTCTCATACCAATTGTTAGAATTATTTAGAATAACTGAGAGGGGGGGGGGGGGGGAGTGTGAATCAGTTATCCAAGGTCCAATGATGTCCAATACAACTTTTTCTACAAATCCTTAATGACACATAACTGAAATTATCAGGCATGCAATTGAACAGTAAACAATCATGAAAAGTAAACATGCATCACACCATAACACTAAGGATTTGATAACCCATAAACCCTCCAGGAATAAGAAGGTAAAATTGGAGTGGGGATGATACCCACAAAATAACTATGCAATTAATTTCAACCACTTCTGATGGTCTGCTCTATTAAAAGCTACGACACATTGTTAAATGTGACCCTGTTAAAGGATTTAAGAACATTCAACTTAGAATGTCACCCTGTTAAAGGATTTAGATAGAACTATTAGGCTCACCCAAGTCCATGGGATTTACAGTCACCTTCTCAAAATAATATTTCATCCCTCTCTAAGGATCTCCTATCCTCCTCCTAAGGATCTCTTATCCTTCTCCTAAGGATCTCTTTATCCTTCTCTTGGGGATCTTCTATCCTTTTCCTGAAGCTTATCCACCTAGCTGTTAAGCTAACCTAGCAATGTAGGATTTCAATATCTAATACAATGGTAAGAAAGTATAAGAGGGGTTTTGAACTGATACAGATTGCAACCCTAACTGTGTAGATTTTAGATCACTCTTCAATCCCTTTCTTTCCTTGGCTTCTCTCCCTTGTAGTGTTGACAGCTTGTTCACCCTTCAAAATTTGTCTTCTTGAGTTCTTCCACTCGTTATGCCAATGCAATCTTTGGTCACTTGATCAACTCAAAGTCTTGATGCTTTGTTCTCACTCCACTTGGCTTCTTTGCATGATCACACTTATAACCAATTCCCTCTCTTACATGCGCACTTGATCTCTGACCTATAACTCCTTACAAAGAAGTTCTGTACTTCATTTCCCACTCAAATCTTAATTTATTTTTGAGAAAATAGTATTGTTTTCCCTCCAAATTATTTCTTCTAGAAACTTCATGATAAATCCATTAGCATTCATCCTGGATTGGTTTGCATGGATTACATAGAATTCTGTGACATCTACTCATCATCCATATCATCCAACTAATTCACAAAATTTGATGTAACAACCTTATCGATGCTAATCTGGCGAATCTTTGTCTTAAAAAATAATGCAACAACTCGGCATTATTGGTTTACTAATGCTCAACTCCTTCTATGTTACTCGGCTTCTATTGTTATTTTACTGGCACTCGGCACCTGTAGCATTTCTGCTTTGCTCGGCACTTGAAGACTTACTCGACATCCATTATCTCCTTCTGCTACTCAGCACCTAAAGGATTTTGTGTTTACTTGGCATCTAAATAATTACTCGGCTTCAACTGAAAATCTATTCAGCTCTAACTAGCTTGCTCAGCTCTCTCTAATGAACTTAGTTAATCCTTACATCTTTGATGTGTCTTAGTGTGTCCATCCTCTTAGAGTATGTCATCAATACACTATTTCATTAATGGCTTAGCTGATCCTAATACTTCATTACATCATCATAACTTCAACCTTTCTTTGGGTACTCTAGTTACATCTTATTGATTGCCACCTCCTTGTCAATCAACCAATTGATAGTATTTGGATCACTAAAGCAATTGTCATTCCTGCAAGTAGCAAATTTGACATCAATGACAAAACAATGATTGGAACATTCTTTATTAGTTCCATTATCCTTCATTCATGATCTTTTCAATCATTTCCAATAGTATCACCCCTAATTTACCTCTTAGATACTCATGAGCATCCTTAGGTAATGGTTTTGTGAAGATATTAGCAATTTTCTCGTTTGTGTTAATATATTCCATCTTCACCTCTTTATCTTGAACTAACTCTCTCAAGTAATTATACTTGATTGCAATGTGCTTTGTCTTTGTGTGCATTATTGGATTCTTTGATATATTGAAAGCACTTGTATTATTACAATAAAGTGTCACTAGTTCTATGATCTCTTCCTTCATTCCTCTGAGTAGCTACTTGATCCATACAATGTTTGTGCAATTTATAGCAGTAGCAACATATTCAGCTTTAGTAGCAGATTGTGAAGTACAACTTTGTTTCTTACTAGTCCATGTAACTAGTCTCTTACCTAAGAAAAATGGTCCTCCACTGGTATCTTTTTGTCATCTATGTTTCCACCCTAGTCAGCATCAGTATAGGCTCTCAATTCAAACCTTTCATTCTTCTTGTATTATAGACCATACTCCTTTGTTCTTTTCAAATATCTCATTATTCTCTTTATAGTCATTAAATGATTCTCCCTGGGATTAGTAGAAAATATTGCGACTATCCCTACAAATAATGCAATATCAAGTTTGCTATGTACTACATATTGCAAGTTGTTAATCATAGAACTATACATTGTTTGGTATACCTCAGCAGGATCATCATTCTTTGATAATTTGTGTTCTATCACCATAGGTGTACTTACTAATTTGAAATCCTCCATTCTAAAAGTTTTCAATATTTCCTTGACAGACTTTGACTGAGTGATGTATATACCATATTTCATGAGTCAGTGCAAGAAGTTGGGTCTCACTTTTGGTCAAAAAGTGGAAGTCTTTTTCCTGTTTTTGAAATATTTTGTCAATTGATGCCAAAATTTGAGCCATTTAGAGATTAAATATTAAAAAAACTTTAGAAATAAAAATTGTAGTGTCTGGAATCTTCTTTTTAAATATGTAATTTATTTTTATACCCATATGATGGATTTTTTTTTGATATGGATCTTCAAAAACCACTTTTTCAAAATGCTTGTTTCAGGACCATACCACGCTTGTGTACGGACACCATAATTTGACACAAATGAATGAATTTTTGTGAATCCTTTTAAATGGAGTTACCTAACACACCAAAGATTGATGAGAATATTTTTCTTGAATTTTTTAATGATTTTTTTTTAAATTAATTTTTAATTGGCTATAAAGAAAATTTTTAAAACCTCTCGTGTACGGACACCATAATTTGATCAAAATTTCACTTTTTTCAATTTTATTTATTTTTAACTTCAAAAAAATTGAATGTAGATTGATGACACATAAATTAATTTAAGAAAAATTATAAAATAAAAAATTTATTAAAGTTTTAGTGAACGTTGCTATTTTACATTTAGGTACCACCTTTGATTAAAAAATAATACAAAAATAGTAAATAAAATCATAACACTATAAAATTTATATTTCTAAAATGTGGACAGTGAAAGCTCTAATGAATTTTTGTTTCATAAAAAGATTTGATCGAGAAGACCCTCTAAAAATTATGGCAAGGCATGAATTTGTCAGTTCAATGCCTTAGCCAAATCTTGAGAGGCCAAAGCATAGGCTTGGTCTCACCAAGCCTGTCCCAAACAAAAATCCAAGGCAAGAAAAAAAAATCCCGCATCATGTTGTAAGAAACAGACACCTGTTATTTGAATTTCAAAAAACGAGTACCCATTTTGAAAAGCTAAAAGCGGCATGTAAAATCTGTCAAAAATTTTAAAAAATAAATTTTTAAGAAACGGGTACCCTTTTTTATTTTTTAAAAACAGGTACCCGTTTCTTAAAAATTCAAATTTTTATTTTTTTGAGAAATGGGTACCCATTTTTTGAAAATAAAAAATGGGTACCCAATTTTTAAAAATAATGGGTGCCCATTTTTTAAATTTAGGGTCGGGCACCTAAGCCGAAAATGGGTGCCCATTTTTTAAAATCGGGTACCCATTTCTAAGAGGTCTCATTCTGTGGATTTGACTTTCACAGAATTATGACCCAACTTTGTGCATTCACCTTCATCTAATATACTTACAATCCCACACAAAAATTGATCTCTCTAAACATAGACATTTCAAATTCTTGCTTCATTTGATTTTCACAATCCTTACATAAAGCATCTTGACCTCCAAATATGATATCATCACAAAATATTGCAGATGACAAAATACCTTTGCCTTTTTCTATTTTTATGTACAAATTGATATTATCATCAGTCCTTTCAAATCCAATCCTTACAAGATAAGTATGAAGTCTCTCATACCATATTCTTGGTGCTTGTTTCAAACCATATAGAGCTTTGTGCAGTCTACATACCATGTTCTTATTGTTAACATCAACAAAACCTTCTAGTTGTTCTATGTAAAATTCTTCCTCTAATTTTCCATTCAGAAATGCAAATTTAACATCCATCTGATAAACTTTAAAACCTTTGTATGCAGCATAAGCAAGTAGATTTCTTACTCCTTCCAATCTGGCAATAGGGAAAAATGTCTCTCCATAGTAAATTCCTTCTTCTTGTGCTTATCCTTTGCAAACTATCTTGCTTGTTCCTTGTGACTTCATCATTTTTATCTAGCTTGTTTCTAAATACCCACTTGGTACCAATCACATTTTTGTCTTTTGGTATAGGAACTAGACTCCATGTTTTGTTTTTCTCAATTTGTTCAATCTCTTCTTCCATGGCTTTGTACCAGTCAACATCTTCTAATGCATCTTTTAGTGATTTGGGCTCCTTTATGCTCAACAAACATGATTCACTTCTCAATATATTTCTTGTCATTGGTCTCTAAGTATCTTTATCTCCAATGATTTGAGTAGCAGGATGATGTCTTTTAACATATTTAGACAATCTTGGCTTAGGTCTTGTTTCTTCATTTTGTCTTTCAGCTTCAGAATCACTATGTACATCTCTATCAGGTATCTCAACATCTCTTTCATGTACACTTACTTTAGAATCAGAATGTGCATCTACTTCATTTTATAACTCGGCATCTGAATGTAACTCAGTTCCTAAATGCAACTCGACACTCATAGGATGTGAATAGGTAGTCATTGTAACTTCTTCTTGATTTATAACTTGATTTTCAGCATCTTCTTCAATAAGCATTCATTCATAAAAGTATACAAATGTTTTGTATTCTTTTGGCCTTTTCATAGATTTAGCCTCATGTACTTTTGTATGTTTGTCAAAGTTCGCATTTGCACTTTCCACAATTTTGTTAGTGTTAGTATTCAAACACTTATAGGCTTTACTTCTTGTGGATTAGCCAAGGAATATAATTTCTCCGCTTTTTACATCAAGCTTACCATTCCTAACATCTTTAAGAATGTAACACTTGCTTCCAAATACCTTAAAGTATTTTACATTCAGTGAGTAACCATGCCATAATTCAAAAGGTCTTAAGTGAGTACCTTTCTTGACTTGCACATGGTTCAAGGTATAGACAGTTGTGCTTATAGCTTCTCTCCAGTATTTTAGAGCAACATTCTTCTCCATCATGAGTGTTCTAGCACAGTCCATTATAGACCTATTTCTTCTTTCAACAATCCCATTTTGTGCAGGGGTTTTAGGAGCATATGTCTGCCTTTCAATTCCTCTATCATTATAGAACATCTCAAACTCATTTGATGTAAATTCTCCTCCTCTGTCAAATCTCAAACATTTCATAGTTTTACCTATTTCCTTCTCAACTCTTGCTGAGTACCACTTAAACATTTGAAAAGCATCAAATTTCTGTTTTGGAAACATGATTGTCATTATTCTAGAATAATCATCAACAAACAGCATTATATACTTATCTCCCTTGTAGCTTTGCACTTCAATTGGTCCACACAAGTCAATATGAACAATCTCTAGTATTCCTTTAGAGGTATAAGTTTTACTCTTAAGACTTGATTTTGTCATTTTGTCTAACTATCATTGTTTGCACATTACATTATAAGGCTTCTTCAACTTAGAAAAAGGGTATGTGCAGGATCATGGTGTGCCAAAAAGTGGTGATCTGAAAAAACTATAGTTTTGAAATATCTCAAACCATTTCAAAATCTATTCCAACTTTTTTCTCACCCACTCTGATACTAAATGAAAACAATTAATATCTTTATAAGGTCTACTATATCTTTTGATACCAAACCTATATGGTCAACTTTAAAAACATCCTAAAAATGTACTTTTGGCTTGTTTTTATGTGATTTTTACTTCAAACATATAGCTAACGACTTTTTATTCACCAAAATTTGATGAAATGAGAAGGGTTTCTTAAAAATGTTCTTGTCTTTTCATAAATGTAAGGTTTGTCAAATTATGAGTTTAGTAAGTAATTATTACTTATTTTCTAATGAAGTTATATATAAAGTGTTCACTAACACACTAATTAAAAAACAACTATAACTTTCAAATGGTACAACATTTTTTAAATCCAAAAGATGCATCACATTCAATGTTTCTTCTACTATAAGGGAAAAAAATGAAAAATTGAATTTTGCAGAGTTTTGAATTAGTTAAGGTGGTTAGACACAAGAGTTTTTTTATTCCAAAAATACTAAAGTCAAATATTTATTATTTATTATTTATTTAGAATAAAAATACTCAAAAATATGTGTCACATCCAAGCATGAGTCTACTACTTAAACCTAGAATATTATTAAAAAATATTATCATTTGATTTTGATTAAGGTGGTCAAAAATACGTCTACTTCTTATTTTTGTTCTAAATTTTTTATAATATTGCATTAAAATTCAAAATTTTGACCAAACAATTTTTATTTTTTTGAGATAAGTCTTAGTAGTTTAGAAACTAGATTCAATTTTCTAGAGATTCTTTTCTCTCAAATTTTTGATATAAAGTTAATAACAAGTAGAAAGTTGCACGTCAAGTTGACATAACCCTGATTTTCTAATTTTTTATTGCCACTTAAGAGCATAGTTTGGTTGACCATGATCCTGCATATACCCAAAACCTCTAACTTTCTTCATGTTACTGATACTAACCAAGTTATCAAAATTAACATGACATAACCGTTTCTGCCATAGCCATACATCATCAAACTTTACAACAAGACAAGTAGCATCCTCTATATCAAGATAGAATAGATTACTTCTAGTTTGATCACTTTTTCCAATTAGTTTCCCATTTGTGTCATATATCTTAGCAATCTTGTTTTCAAATTCAACCTTGCATCCCAAATTGTTCAATTTTGACACACTCAAAAAATTGTAGTTTAGTCTTTCAACATAGTAAGCATTGTTGCATGAAATCTTATCTATGAGTTTGATAGAACCCTTTCTTTTTATCAAACATGGTGCATCATTACAAAATCTTACTCTATTTCCATCGTAACAATTTAAGGTAATGGACTTACTTTTGTCACCAGTCATATGATGTGAGCATCCACTATCAATGATCCATCTATCATTTTTGTTCACACAAGTCACAAGTGCAGTTGCCTCATCTTCATTAGATTTTTCCTTCATTGCAACATACACCACTTCATCAACATGTTCATCAGAATCATCCCTTGTTTCCTTTTCAACAATGTAGCATGACTTCTTACCTTTATCTTTGTAATCTTTGTTGTAATCTTCTCTTCTATTTTTGTACTTGTCACCACCTCTGTAGTTCTTCTTTTATGTGCATCTTGTAGCAATATGACCAACCTTATTGTAATTGAAACAAATGATAGGTAACTTACCTTTGAACTTTCCTTTATCTCTATAGAATCTTCTTGTCAATAGTGCTTCTAGTTGTTCAACATCTTCCTCATCTGTATCACTTTCACTAGACATATATTTTATCTTTATCTTCTTCTTTTGCTTCTTCTCATCAGAATCCTTCAATAACAACTTAGCTTTGAAAGCAGATTCAAGACTCTCAGGTTTGTAATTATCATAGTTAGATAGCTCAAAAACAGTGAGTCTACCTACCAGACCTTCAAGGGTTAAATCATTTCCTAGAATACATCTCAATTCTTGAATTGCAAAAACTCTAATAGCATAAATAGGTAGTAGTGTTCTCAAGAATTTTCTTAGTATAGTATCATCATCTATTTGACCAATAGTACCTTTTATTGTACTGACAACTTCTTTTATCCTAGCAACATACTGAGCAATATTATCACCTTCTTCCATTCTCATATTATCAAACTTACCTCTGAGACTCTCAAATTTAGCTCTTTGAATTTATTTGTCTCCTTGATAGATAGTGTGTAGGGCATCCCACATTTTCTTTGCAATGTCATAGCCTTTGATATCATCAAAATTTGCATAGCTTAGGTCAAAGGCTATTTCCAGCACCACCTAATTGTGTTCTTTCTTCTTCATATCTTCAACAGTTAGGGTTCCAACTAGATCAACATGCTCCACCAAGATGGTAGATTATGCATGATCTCCAAGTCCTCCAAGGTGTAGCTTCATCAAAATTTGTCATGCAAGAAAGTTATCTCTATTAAGCTTGGGTACATCTTTTTTTGACATCTTGATCTTTCTTCTTCTAGTACCTTTAAACTAGTCCTCTTAAGTAGATGACTCTGATACCAATTGTTGGAATACTTTAGAATAACTGGGGGGGTGAATCAATTATCCAAGGTCTAGATGTATAAATAAAATATTTCATAACTTAGTGAACCCATAAAACATTCATATCCATGCATGCATCCATAAGATTATGCAATCACTAAAATTTGTAGGTTACTGTCAAATCAACTTGCAAAAATGTAAAGCATGAAACATAAAAAATTCATCAACACACTTAACATAATGATTTACATGGAAACCCAATTTAGGAAAAACCACCAGTGACATGCTACTCCATTTCACTCTTCTGAAGTGATGTCTTTTGAAAGGCCAACCTTGTTAAAGGTTACAATACACACTATTAAATATTTTCCTATTAAAGGATTTCAATCAACCTATTAGGAGTGAGCCTTGTTAGAGGACTTTAGGCCATTCACTTGGAATGCCACCCAATTAAAGGATTTACAAATGACTGTTAAGTCAACCTTAATCGAAAGTATTTACCCTAGACTGATACAATTGTTAGAAAGTAACAATAGAGCATTAATCTGAAACAACTTACAACTTCTCTTACAGATTACAGATTTTTGTTCAGTCCTCAATTTTTCTTGGCTTTCATACTTTGCAACTCTGATAGCTTGTTCACCCTTCAACCATTCATCTCCTTAAGCCTTTTTACTTAGCATGCCATGCAGAATCTTCCCTTAGGTCACTTGATGAAGCAAAACCCTTGACTCCTTGTCTCCTTTAGGTTTTCGCACATGACTACTTTGCTTCATATCTAGACATTCCCATAAATAGGAAATTAAGATACTTTGTCGCTAATTTTCTATCGTCCAATTTAGGGTTAGGATGGATTAGGTAGGATACAATGTATCCACCCCATGTCTCATATCTCTTCTAGAAACTTCTTCTAGACTCCATTTGAATTTTCCTAAAAATGGTTTACCTCAAATTCTGTGCCACTAGCTCATCATCCTTATCTTCCTTTTGGTTCACAAAATTCAAGAAAAAAAACTTGTCAACTTAGATTCAGAAAATCTTTGATCTTTTAAATAATGCAAAAGCTCATCATTATCAACCTTCTGATGCTCGGCACATACTGCATTGCTTAGCATCAACTAAGGTTTACCGATACTCAGAATCAACTAAACTTTACTCGACATCAACTATTTTGCTTGGCATTCATTAGAATTTTCTTTTACTTGGCTCCAACTGACTCTCTACTTGGCTTGCACTGACTTTGTTCAACACCTACTATCCACTCGGTCAAGCTTGGCAGACAAACTTTTTTTAATTTGTTCTTCTAAAATTTCTAAGTGTAACCAGTCTTTGTAACCTTAAGTAGATTATCAATTTATAATGTCATCATTGTCTTAACAAATTCTTGTACTTCATTACATAATCATAACTCAACCTTTCCTCTAGGTGCTATTGTTACATCTTATTGATCAAATCTTCTTCATCAATCAACTAAGTGATAGTACTTGAATATTATAAGTAACTGTCTTAAGACCAACAAATAGCAAGTCTGACATCAGCAAGAAAACAATGATTGAAACACATAGTCTTCTTCAATAATCTCCCTATTTCAATAATCTCATCTCCCAACAATAATCTTTTCAATCAGATCTCAACAGTAACTATATCAAACACATGATATAGATGAATTCAACTTTAGGTGGTGATAGTTTTTATCTTATTCCACTTTATGTGTGAGATCTTCCTGTAGTACACATATTACAAAATAAATAAATTATAACCAACATAAAGATTAAGATTATAATAAGAATTAAAACTTGTTAATATATATACATTCAAGATTTAGATTTGTATTGAAATGACATAAATTAAATGTTAATTGCCTTAAGTCTAAAGCAAATGGGTTTTGTGATGTAATACTATCTATCATGACGTAAGATTGGCTAAACACCAATCTAAAATGTCATTTGTATAATAATAATTATGAAAAAGTACCCTAACTGGCCCCTTGGTGACACATGCATTTTAATTTTTTTTTACATGTTCCCCTCTGAAATTGCTGCTTTAATAAAATATGAAGTATAATCTACATAGGAAACTAGGTTACCTATTAGACATGTAAAGAGATGGCATGTGATATGCATCCCTCACATTTGACTTGTAATTGTCATATAAAATATTGGAGACTAAGGACCTCAAAAAGAGAGAGCACAAAAAGTGGTCCTATTTTTTTGTGGAAATTTTAGCTAACACCACATAGTTTTGTTGAAAACAATTATTCAATTGTATTTTTTCATTGATGTTACACAAATGTCACACTCTGACCATAGTATTAACCAAGCTCAATCAGGCATATGGTTGTTTCCAGTATCAACCAAGCATATTACCAAATAAACTGAGTTAGGTGGGTCAATAAAGAAAGTGTAAATCAAGTCAGGTCAATCAATGAAGGAAGCTAGTATTAACCAAGTGTTCAGTTTAGTGTTAGACGACTGATAGAAGATTACTTTTATTAATTATTTGGTTAATACAAGGCAACTAAATGGAGGTTTATTGATGTTTTGAAATGGTTTACAAGTTGACTTTTCCTATCTTATGATATATAAGAAAGGTCAAGTTGTAGAGATTAAAAATTGTATAAAGCTCAATATAAGAGATGGATATGTGAGCAAAGACAAGGCAGAGCAGGGAGTGTGATGGTTAAGCTACAAGAAAACATCTAAATATGAAGGATCCATACGTTAAGCTAGAAAAGTTATCTGAATTTGCAAAGTCAGTTGTTTCGTCAATTAGCTCAAACTATTGTTTCTTTCTAACCATTGTAGTAGTAAAGAAATCTCTTAACAAAGTTGTCTTAATAGTCATTTTGTAAATCCTCTAACAAGGTAGTATTTCTTGATTGAAGTGTCTAAAAACCTCTAACAAGGCCACCCCTAACAGGGTGATTCAAATCCTCTAATAGGGTCACACCTAACCATGTATTTTGTAACCTTTAGGGCTCACTTCATAAGAGTTAAGATTTGTAACTAGTTGCATTGGTGATTTTTCCCAAATTGGGTTTCCAGGTCAAATCTTGGTGTCTCATGTGTTCATGTTATTTTCTTAATGCTCTATGTTTTTGCAATTAAGTTATTGCAGGTTAATACACTTTAATATCTTAAGAATGCTTTGTTAACTGAGTTACAATGAATATCTAGTTCTAACCGAGCAGAGCATGTATTTGGTTAAAAAGAAGTAAAAGTTTGTATTGAAATCTAAGGGAGTTGGGTTTATTTTTGAGGTAACTGATTCACCCTTCCCCTCTCAATTACTCCTCTTAAATTTCCAAAAAAAGTATCCCAACTGTTTCTATTAATTTTTTGATGAATGTATGACTTTTTATGAATTTACAAAGTGGACACATCCTCAAAACATGAAATTTGTGTGTGCTCCACCTAAAAATATTTGAAAATGAATAAAAAATCAAAACTTCATTTTTAAAATGTGTAAAATGAAGTCTAGTTTCTAGGAAAAAAAAAAAAAAAAAAATTCAACTTTTAGAATGAGCCAAAATCTAAGCGCAAAATACTACACATTGGTTATTAACAAAAGTCAAACATGCCTTCAATAGAAATTAGAGATGAAGAGCTTAACATGTAATCATAATTGAAAATAAGTTATATGGTTAGATAGTTAGCTAAGAGATCTAAAATATCATGTCTTTTAATTTTGTCATTATTGAAACATATGCAAACCCAATAGGGATCTCTCTCTCTCACACACACACACACACAATGTGCTTGCTTTGAAGTTTTGTTGGAAATCACTTTTCAAACCTGTTTGAATTTCCCAAGCTTCTAAGTTGGATCCCCAAGGAAAATCCCAAGTCTTATGTTTTTTGTATCCTAATGCATTAAATAGGGTGTATGCCCTATCTAAAAGAATGCATTTGAAATGCACATAGAATGTGGCATGGCCACTTAGAGTGTTGAGAGAGAGAGATGGGGGGAGATAGTGTGTGAGAAGGGGGGAGCGAAGGAGGGAGGGAGGGGGAGTAAGAGAGAGAGGGGGGGCACTAAAAGCAAGAGAAAGGGTGACAAAGGGGAGACACCTAAGATTACTTAGGATAATGCAAATATTCTTAGTTATACTTCACTTAAGCTTACTTAGGTTAATGCATTGCATAGTAGTTTACATTTGAGACATCTAGGAGTTTGCATTTATATTAAACCCATGGTGTAGGAGAATTTCACTTTAGGTTGTGACAGTTGTTATCCACTTCCACTTTATGTTTGAGATCCACCTTTAGTGCAAATATTACATTAGATCATCATCATCATATGGCACATACTTCATTGACTAGTGGAGGATGATTCAACTTTGGTGGGCATGTGATTCCTCTGTGCATATGTAATTGCTTATCTATTCCCTATCATTGTCTTTTATTACCTTGTCTATATAAATAGATCTATTATGTACATTTCAATTATGTCAATTATCAATAATATCATTTTTGCATCATAATTTAATTGTCTTGTCATTCTTTTGTGGAAGTTATCTTGATCTTTATTTAATTTATAAATATTGTAGAGTCGTTTAAAACTCTAACTAGAATTTTAAAAAACTATAACCAACATTAAAATTAAGATATAACTAGACTTAAAACTAAAGTTGAAAATTTGTTATTCATTAAATTGTTAAATTATTAGATATATATTAAAGATTTGGATTTGTATTGAAAGAACATAAATTACATTTTAATTACCTTAAGTTTGAAGTCCATGGGATTCATGAGATAAGATTGTCTATCATGATATACGATTCCCAAATAGAATTGACTGACTAGCAAACTACTATCAATTATGAAAAGAAGGCCCAAAGTGGCACTTGGTAGACGTTTCCTTCTGAAATTGCCTGTTTTAATATCGATTCCCAAATAGAATTTGACTAACTAGCAAACTACTAACAATTATGAAAAGAAGGCCCTGAGTGGCACTTGGTAGACGTTTCCTTCTGAAATTGCCTGTTTTAATATAACATGAAGTATAATCTCCGTGGGCGGCTGTCTTGCCTCTCAGAAATGGAGAAAAAAAGCCATGTGATATGCATCCCTTCCATCTGACTTGTAATTGTCATATTTTCTATCAAGTGGACCAATTGTCATGTCATTCTTTATTCTCATTTCTCTCGTTTTTCCTTTGTTTATTCAGAAATATGCGGGGCAGCCGTCTCCAACACACAAACACACACTGTCTGTCATGGCAACCTTATCACTTCACCAGCTATATCATATCATATCATGACCATCTTTGCTACTTCCGTACTACCGTATAATAAGTTGAATAAGACACAGCTAGTTGTGATATTGCTGTCGAAATTGTCTCCTACTTATCAAGATACGCGAGGATGATGTGTGCATGTTTTTCCCAGTTGACAAAAGTGTGCGTAGTAGATCTATCTTCTATATATCAGGCAACCACCACCCTTTTTTTCACGCTGCAATCTTTTTGCAATTGAGTTGAGTTGGGTTTTTATTTGATTGGTTGAGAAAAAATGGAAGTGGCAATACTATCTATTCCTAGCCAGCCTTGCGATGAGGGAGTACAAGAGATTGGCTTTGTGGTTCCTGAAAGAAATACATTTGGCGAAGAATTTAGGTGAATAATCAATTTCTTTATTCTTTATTCGTCTTGTTTTAAGATTTCAACTGTATAAGATTCATAATTTTAGAAATATGATACCTTTAAGTATCAACTTTGTTATGTTCTGAAGATGTTTATAAAATGATTATGATATTGCAGGTCTCATCATACCGAAGGTGAACGGAAGGCTATCGTGGAAGAGACTTACCGTAAAAATCATGCCTATCAGACATTTGAATCGGTAATAGCGCCAGATTATATTCATAAATGCGTGAGATATGTGGATTTTTGTTGTGTGATAAATTTAACAGTAATGTGTTTTACAATTTTTCATAAATTACCGTTGGGATGAGTTTGAGTCAAAGAAGACAAAATTAAACATCTTGGATCTGTGAGTCATATTCCAATTATGCTGTTTAGAAGACAATGCTTACAACTATCAGACGTTTGAATTGGTAAATGTAGACTAATATATCATAAAATTTGTAAGTTTTGATTATGTAATAAATTTTTAATTGTGATGACAAGTTTTGATTATGTAATAGTTGTGTTTTCATATGTATTTTAGATGAATACTTCATAATTTATGATCCAGCCAACTTTTTAAAAATATAGGAAAATTATACATCTTACATTTTGAATCATCAAAGTTGTGAGGAGATGATCCATTATTCTATTATCTGGCTCTAGCTAGATCGTGAAACAGAACATCTTGATATATAAGAAATTACCAAGAAATCTTATTACATTCATATCATAAGGTGCGAAAAATTCATAAATATAGACTTTATATTGAAATTGCATATTGGATATGGATAATGAAAAGTGGTGTGTGTAATGGCAATGGTGTGATGTTACAGGTGCAGAGGATGAGAGAAGAGCATCTGAGTTTTAACAAAGGGGAGATGGGTATCTGGGAAAGTGCAGAGCTATTGAATGAAATTGTGGATGAGAGTGACCCAGATCTGGATGTTCCTCAGATCGAACACCTCCTCCAAACTGCAGAAGCCATCAGAAAAGATTATCCTGACCAAGAGTGGTTTCACCTCACTGCCTTCATTCATGGTGCCTCATCACACATTTCTATTTCTTCTCTTGTTTTATTCAATACTTCTTATACTCTTCCATATGTTTATGATGATTTGGAACTATGATATTCCAGACTTGGGTAAGGTTTTACTTCATCCCAAATTCGGCCAGTCACCTCAATGGGCCGTGGTCGGTATGTTTTCACTCGACCTAACCATCCAGCAAAATCTGCAACAGCTATAATGTTCTGGAATAGATTTTGTTTAGACTAAGAATACCCATATTCGCCTTGAGCAGGTGATACATTTCCAGTGGGATGTCCATTTGATAAAGCAATAGTACATCATCAGGTACTATTTAAAATGGAACTTTAGTCCTGTATATGCACCTCACTCTCTTCACTGTATCAAATTCTGTGATGACTTGTAAGAGCAATTGTGAAGAATTTTTGATATCTAAGCTCCATGATTATATAAGTTTTGTTTTTTACTATATATAAATTCTTAGAATGTTTCTGGATTCAATTATGTCAATGATCTATCATCAGGATGAAAGATCGAGAACATTGACAGAGTGTGATGGAGACGTTGATGCAAAAGCGTTGACTCAGAGTGATTCTGGTGATAGATCACAAAGTATTAAATGGGAAACGTTGATGCAAAGATATTGACACAATTGAATCCAAAAACATTCTAAGAAGTTAAATTCAGATTGACATTCACATAATATGATAATTTATTAATAGTGACTAGTTTTCTTGTTATCAAGATCAAAATTTCGTAATATTATCAAATATATTATATTAAAAAAAATTCCTATTTATAACCTCACCAATTCATATAACTTCCATTCAAAAACATTTGACATCTAAGAAAGTCATCATATCACAAGGCCTTTGGATCGTTTTGTTAAAAAATTTAATTAAAGTAAAGAAAATGGACAGATGTTCCTGGCCAATCCGGACTCTTGGGATCCCAAATACAATACGGGCACAGGAATCTACCAAGAGGGATGTGGACTTGAAAACCTTTTCATGTCATGGGGGCATGACGAGTACATGTATCAGGTAATTTATATAACACTACGTTACTAAGTATATTTTGAATTTTGTTTTATTTAAATGATACATTTGAAGTTGCACTAATAATTTATCTTATCTAAAAATACTGTCTCACTTTCTCTATTCAACATTAGGTGATGAAAGAAAACAAATCAACACTACCTCCACAGGCCTATTTCGTAGTACGTTACCATTCATTTTATGGTGAGCTGTTTTTCCTTGCTATCATATGATAAACATATAGAGATTAAAAGTATTTGCAATGACATTATTATTGAATTGTGAGAATGGCAGTAATGCATCAGGGAGGTGCCTACAAACACTTGATGAATGAGTTAGACCGTCAAATGCTTCCATGGTTGGAAGAATTCAAGTATGTAAATTAAGTTATATGCTCTGTAGATTGCAGCAGTACAATAGAGGCTCCACTTACTAACCCAAGAAAAAAATGAATGTGCAGCAAATATGACCTTTACAGCAAAAGTAGAGTTCGCACTGATGTGGAGAAATTGAAACCATACTATCAGTCGCTCATTCATAAAGTACGTCACTCACCCACATTAGCTCAAATCAAATACCATATTTTTTTTAAGTTTGGTGTGATGCAATCTTGTCTAAGCCCTTTCTGTTTTATTTGGCAGTACTTTCCAGCGAAGTTGAGGTGGTAATCAGCACAACGTTGATATATACATAAGCTGGTGCAAGCCTATTTCAAAATCATTCTAAATATTGTTCATTTAAGTGCTTACAGTATGATGTTTTCAGTTAGAAATGTTTTAAGCTCGTGTTGTATTTTAATTCTACTCTCTAGCCAGTAGCCAGTATGAAATGTGGTGCATTCTATTCCACGTCATGATTGGATTTATGGAGTATCATTCCTTTTATCTATATTTTTGAGAACTATGTGTAATTCTATCTTATACATAATACTTTAGGCTTTGTTATAAATAGTGTCATGTATTATACTTTAGTTTTTAAAATATAAGTGTGTTATTTTTTGTTATATAGATTATTATATATATGTGCTATTTTCTTCATTAGATTATTATATATATGTTTTGGAAGTTTAGATTTTGGTGGATGATATTTTTTCTATTTTATACTATTTTTTAAAATCAATTATATATAATTAATTAAACTACAAACTTATGTCAATATTTTCTATATGAGGGACTTATAAATTATCATTATGTTGCAACTCTTCCTTATTTAAAATTAGTATTCACTGTAAAGAAAAATAACAAATTATAATATACCAAATTATTTTGATAAAAAAGTGTGTATTTTTTAATTATAAAAAAATGTTACAATAGAATTGATTACTCAACCACATTTTATACTCCACTTGCTAAATATTAAGATATTTATAGTCATTTAATGTATAATGATTTTTATTTTTCAAAATAAATATAAAATAATATTCAACACGTCTATATATAAATATCTTGAATTATGACTAGATTAAAATGTTGAAGATAATGTGACATGTGTGCATTACTCATTGGTAAATAATAATTGTATCATCAACTATTTTCTTGAAAATTAATCTTGTATTAACATCAAAAATTATATTTTAAATAGTTTTCTCCTAATTTTTTTTTTTTTTTATCAGTAATAAGATATATTTATTAATAATGAAAGAGAGTTACATATGCAGAGATAATATAATAACAGTATCCACGAGACCCCCTATACACCCAGCCTTTACATCCATCATCAACTAAAATGATATCTACACACCTATAGCCCTTTACAATGCTCTATGATCATAGACTGCTTTTACACGTCACCCTCAAAATGCTTTCAAATGAAACAGTGTGTCAACCTTAAACAGAATAGAGCCTTCCCAATTCGGATTAACTAATAGTAATTGATCCCTCCATTTTAACAAAAATGGCCCTTCAGAACAAAAAATAAGACTCCTCTTCGAAAACCCCTAGCCACCAGTCTCAACCAGAACCAAAAATGCAAAACCAGCCAAAAAAGACTTACTCATCCTCTACGCATTCTTCTCTCCAAGTGCTTCTTCCTGGGGATGATCATATTCAAAGTTGTGCCCTGTTTCTTCATGTTTTGACCCAAAATTGCTACTTTAAGAGCATTCCAAGCTCCGCGTCGGTCATTGATATAAGCCTCTTGATCCTTAAAACCCCGAGGCTAATTCACGAACAGAAAAACACCCTTCTCTCTGCCTTCTGCTTCATCTTCATAGCCCTCACTGAAGTCGAATGCCCAACCTAATTGTGCCCACTCTAGCATTGTCTCCATATTTGGGATAAGTGCCTCCTCATAAATTTGTTTCATCACCCAACCGACGATTTGCTCATGTTCTCCCACCTCCAAGCCCCACGCCATTGTCATGGCAGCAATGTCCACCTGCATTTTCCATCTATGCTCGGCTTCATGGAAAAGCTAACCTAAGGTAGCTTGCAGAGCTTCCACCACCACATTTGATGGACATATTAACATTTTCTTTAGCCTCTGGTTTGCTACCCGGCCAAAAAGGGCTTTCTGTTGTCTATGGGTTTTGAATGTGAAAGTCGGCTCCATTGGCACTTACTGCTATCAGTTAAAGCCAAGGTTAAACTACCCCTGCTAAAGGTGATTTACCCCTTAATAAACCTCTACCTTACAACTTATTCATACATAATTTCCATGCCTTACAATGGCATTGATTGAAAACTACGATCACAACTTTATGAAGATTACACACGCTTCACTAGAATGTAAATCATATCGTCGCACATCCTTTCTTCCATTAAATATTAATTGGCTTTGTTAATCTTACTGGCATGTGTGTTAATAAATTGAAGAGTACACCTTGTTGATCATCTTTTTCAGTTCTGACTTGGTCATCATTCATCGATAAAGCCCACTTCGATAACACGTCTGCCTCTTCATTACCCTCCCTCTTAATATGAGAAATTTTGAAATCTTTGAATTTCAATAGTTCTTGTTCAATGAGGTTGAAAATTGGTTGTAGGTGTCATGCGTTGATACTCAACTTTGTTATAGCTTGCACTGTGATCAGTGAATCTCCCTCTAAATGGAGCTTTTTAATCCCCTCCTTATTAGCCAATCGAACTACTAGCAAGGTAGCTTGGCATTCAGCTATATTGTTCGTTCCTTTATTGAGTTTTTTTGCTCCTACCAAGAAGATGTGACCTTTTCTATCTCTGAAAACTATCCCGATACTTGAGTCCCCAAGATTGCCTTTAGCAGCTCCATCAAAATTAACTTTAACCCATCCATCCTATGGTGCTTCCCAAATTGTCTCCCCAGTATTTCTTTTGCTATTGTTCATTACTAACACTCCTAAAGGAGATTTAAAATGAATCCCTGGCCAGGACATTTGCATTAAACTATCTTCTTTTGTGAAAGGGATCTCCACTGCTTGCTTTCTTGTTGCCGCCACACTTACTATTTCTTCTATGGCATTAATAATTTTGAATAAACATCTCCTTAGACATTCTTTTTCCCTCCTAAATATCCTCCTATTCCTTTCCTTCTACAGCTCCCATATAATCAAAGAAGGAGCAATAACCCATATACTTGATAAAGTTGACTTCTTTTCCATCCCTGGCCAACCATCAAACACCTCCCTTAGTGTTTGGGCTTGGGGGCCTTGCCATCCCAATTTAAATTGAACTATATCCCAACATTTCTTTGCATAACAACATTGGATTAAAAGATGATCTATGGTTTCTTCTTGCCTTTCACATAAAGAACATCTAGATGGGCCTACAATACCTATTTTCCTTAATCTTTCTGCAATCAGAATCCTTCCTTTATAGGCTAGCCACGCAAAGGCTCCAGCTTTGGGTAGAACATCCTTATCCCAACACAAATCCTTAGAAAGAAATACTTCCTTATCTGATTCTATTAATAAAAAAAATATCCTAATTTGACCCAATAATTACCCGATAAGGACCTGCACCAAATGACTTTATCCTTTCTATTACTAAGCATCACATTCCTTTCTTTGAAGATATTAACCATCCTCTCTATCTACTCTTCTAGTAACTCTTCCCTGGGCACATCCCTCCAGCTCCATTCTTTCCCAAATAAAGAATCTTTTTCAATCATGTAATCTCTTACATAACTTCCCCATTTATCTTTGAAATAAGATTTCAGTTCATAGTTTTCCCTTGCTTCACCTAAAACTGCTAGCCCATTCCATGAATCATCCCAAAATTTTGCCTCCTTCCCATCACCTATCTACCACGAAATATGTTTGGTGATCACCTCTCTACATGATAATATAAAGTTCCATACATCTGAGCCTTTTGGAGGGTCTCATATTGTTAGAATTCTCTACTCTTCTTCATAATCTAGATATTTACCTTTCCGAATTCTAACCCAATATAAATGTGGAATTTCATATATTGCCCAAATTAATTTTGCTCCTAAGGATTTATTCATAAGATTCCAATCTCTCAATCCAGCTCCCCCTTCTGCCCTTGGGCGACATATTTTCTCCCATGCTAGAAGAGAGATTTTGTTGTCTTCATTTGCTCCATTCCACAAAAACTTTTTCATTTTACGTTCCAAAATACGAGTCACTTTTTTTGGAATGTCAAGACACGTCATATGTAGCAAAAATTGGTATAGCAGAAATAATTGTTTGAAGCATTAGAATTCTACTAGCCAATGATAACCATTTACCTTTCCAACCCTCCATTTTCTTTTGGCATTTTTCAATGAGTTTAACTCAAGTTCATTTAACCTTCAAGTCCAATAATTAATTATGCTCTATATAATAATAATAGAGTAATAGTTTCTAGGTATGTACTTATGAACCTATAGCTTATTAGCTTTGATTTTCTTCCATGATGAAAGAGACATCAATATTTTATAGAATTTCAATAGAATTTTAAAAAAAAATTCTAATAAGATTAAATTTTTTCCTACTTTGAAAAAAAAAATTGCCAATAGAAAATAATTTTTTTCCCCTAAAATAATTTTGGATTCGCCAAAGTTTTATGGATTTTTACAAAGGGGGGTTTCTTAAAGTTATCCTTGATCCTTAATTTAATAAAACCTTTAAAAATTTCATCATGTCACGTGATTAATTACCATTTTCTTGGCATCTCAAATATCACTTTAGTCTTCTTAATAAATGACACTTGTCTGAAGATATATTACACTCATTTGATAGTGGGAGACCTCAGAATAGCATCAATAGAATTGATTCTTTCTTAATCTATATGTACTCCATTCTTGGAAATAATATGTCCCACAATATTACCTTATTTTTCCCTAATTAATTTTTTTTTGTGGGTGGGAAGGAGAGATTGAAATAAACTCCATATTCTAGGTATCTTTTAAGAAAATTTTCAATATTCTTGTAGTGGTCATTTCTATCCTTAGAGAAACATGTAAGATTGATTCTTGTTAGAGATCATGAACTCATCATGTTACTTAAAATAATGAAATATTCATGGCTCACTAGAAGGTATGTGTAAGATGTCCAATTTTCTAGCTAGGGGGATAATAGATATGCTTGGACCCCAACTATCTATAGGAAAAAGTGCTCAAGTAAAATATAGATGGTAGTAGGTAGATATTTGAGAATTTTAATAAGCCTAGTCATATTATAGATAGAGAGGAACTTAGGGTATCTTATGTAGTTGTGGATCACCTCCCATGTGATTTCAAACAATATTTGGATGTGAAAATGATCCCAGTAAATGAAACAATGTTGGAATCTAATACATGTTTCTCTTTTGAGAGGGTTATGATACATAATATCAAAGTATATAATAGACCAAAGACATATAATTTATCAAGAGTAAAGGCCCTTAGAGAATCTTAGAAGGTGAACAATAAAGCTAGGAAGATGAACAAAAAAAGGAGAGACGAGGAGGCCTCAAAAAAAGACTTATTAGTATCAAGAAGTATATGTTAATATCCAAGGGAGGAAACTCCTCTTACAAAGGGTAACAGTAATTATCACATCAAATTTGAGAGCCTTAACACCCCTAACAAGCAATGCATGAAAAGGTATCATTTTTAGAGAATATATCAATCAATATTTTCTTGCTACATGATATAAAGATAAATTGGATGATGCAAATAATTTTATCAAATATTATAGGTTCCTTTCATGTAGCCTCTAGCATTGTGGGTTAATTATGTATGTCATGGAAGGAAGATAGTTTTTCAATTCTAACTATAGAGATAAGACCAAATTGGAAGGTTTGCTCAATAATGAGCCTTAGTTAAACTATCAAGTTCTTACTATCCAATAGATATGACCCAATAAAATTGTAGACAATTTTGCACACCTCTAAATGTAGGGGGGTGAATTAACATAAATAAATACTTATAACTTATGTCATTATTTTTAGTTACTTGTTATTAAATTTTAATCCAACTAAATTCATCTAGAAAATATATTACAATTTTATAAAAAAACACACACATAAGTACTATATTTATGTATAAAAAACCATGATGAAAATCACACTCACTATATGGAATAATTGATAAATAAAATTTTAGTTTGGAAACCAAGGAGCTCATTGTCCCTAAGAGAACTAAGAACAATCTTGAGAAAAGAAATAAATAGAAGCATGCAAAGAAAATATGAAATGAAAATACATAGTATTTCCTAATCAAATTTTGTAACCTCTATATTTGATTTATTGAATTGCACTTTTGATCTTCCTTATTCGCATTACTCTATCTTGACATCCGATTCAAGGACAATTTTTAGCTTCCTCTTGTATCATCTTATATTTAGCATTCATTTGCAAACATATATATAATAGTTTTTCCATCAAAAACTTCAACAAGGAAGGCCAAAATAAATATAACAAATATTAATAAAAATTCAATTATTAGGAGCATTAATTTTTAATTAGTATAACCCAAGATATCAAGGGAACACACCATAATGAGTCTTCCTCTAATGATATAATTAAGGTGATGAGGCATATTAATGTCTCAAATTTGATATAGTTTTTAAATAGTTTCAACTTACTCTTTGAGCCTTGTGAAAAACATATCTTTACTATCCTGCACTTTCTCATCCCGATGATGGATCATGTAGTGTGATCCGAAATGTTGATCCAGAAATCACTATTTTACAAATGGATTGTGGAAATCTACTATTGTTAATTAATATTTGTTTTAAATATCTTGTGAACTTATGTCAGGTATGGCTAGAACCTATTAAACTTATGGATAGTGAATACGAGATACCTTGCTTAATATTATACATAATGTGTAGTATTTCATATAAATATTTTAAACTATGTTCTAATATTTGAATAAAAGCATAAAAACTAGGAAGACTTGACTTGCTATATTTCTTGTGAGCTATTATTCTGTTATTTAATCAATGCTTTATGTCATGGTTGACATTCTGCCTTCTTTTCTGGTGATGTTTGTTCGTAGTTTTTATGTTATGTTTGTAATAAGTATCCAATCCTCTATATATAAGGAAAAAGGGTCATCTTGAAAACGAGATGAAAACTTAATGAAATATTACTAGTTTGGGATTTGGAAGTGGCTCTTTCCTATTCTTCATGAATTATCCATTCATGTAATCAAAGAAGAATTCTAATGAGAGAGTTCTTTTGGAATACCTGTTGTGTTCTTAGTTAGTTGAAGCCAACCAAGGGGGCCCACTTGGGAGGTGGAATAGATTTAGGTAGAGTAGATTCATTTCTTGCAATTTCCTATTTTCAGATAGATTTACTGTATTGGTCCTGTAGCATAGTTACTATGAAAGTTTCTACAACACTTGTGGAAAATGATCATAGTGGATGTTTGAATTGTTAACCAGTTTAGAATTCATTTTCCAAAGCTTTTATAGTTATTTGTTGTTAGTCTAAGTGTGTTTATTGTTCTGTATCAGTAGTATAGATTCCTTTCATGCATTTTATTTTCTTGCAGCTCATAGGTGTTGAGACTCTTTAAGGAACTTAGTGCACATATCATGTTGACCCATTTCAAGTCATATGTCCATGGGTTGACAATTCAAGTGTATTTTTCATGATGGAATAGATAGTTCTAAAAAATGGACATAGTACCCTTGAGAGAGGAATAATGGTGTGATTATCTTGATCTAGTATGGAACCATGCATTTTTGGCATTGTTGTTGGGGATGGTGTCAAACTAGGAACCTTTATGAGTCCTTTATTTTCATATTAGTTTGCTAGTTCAAAACCACAAAATTGTGGCTTGATTAACAAGTCACCAATTCAATTGCATGCATCAAAGAGGGTGACAACAAGATGAATATGGGAGATTTCTTCCACAAGAGCTTGTTAATCTGAATGAAGAAATTGAAGAAGAAGCTAAGTTGCATTTTTTGGATGCAAGCCCTATTTTTCCTATTGAATTATCCTCAAGAGCAGAACCCCTAGATACAAGTGGTCTTCAGTTCCCTTTGCTAAAGTTTTGGCCAATTTCCATGATAGTGTTGTTCTAAATCCACCAGTTGTTAACCATCTAATACCAAATGTCATTTTTAGCAGCCATCCCATAATCCAATACTTCCAGTAATGCCATAACCTACTTTTCCATTTCCTCTTTCAGGCCTCATAACTAATGCTAATCTCAAAAATATACCTGCAGCTACTCTTCCAAAGTTCTATGACCTTACAACAAAAGACCTTGATACTTTCTTATTTGAATTTGACATACTCTATTATAGCTTTGACTACAACACTGGTGCCCATAAGCTCAAGTTTTTTCCAACAACACTAAAAGAATCAGCTCTACGATGGTTCATGGGATTAGGAGCTAATGTAGCAGGTACTTGGTATGAAATGCAAACTCTTTGTTTGGACAAATACAAAGAGTATTGCAAAGCGAATGATACAAGAGGAGATGATATCTTTAGAATATCACAAAAGCAGGATGGAACATTGGGAGACTATGTTTTATATTTCTTGTATACATTGCAAAAGAACCCTCGGCATGTACTGTCAGAGGATTCGCAAAAGATAGTCTTCTTGAGAGGGGTGAATGATAATTGTCTAGAGGCACTAGAACTCATGGCTGGTGGTGATGTATATCAATCTTCTTGGGATGACCTTAAGAAAATCTGTCTTAACTACTCAAGGTCAACAATGAAGAAAGGAAGAGGACACTGGACTATAGCTACTAAAGGAATCAATCAAGGTATTTCAAAGCTTGAGATATCTAATCTTCTCTTAGATTTCAAGCAGGACATCATAAATGATGTCACTACACATCTCAACACAATGACTACAAAGAAGAAGCATGTTGAAGTTGAGGTGCAATTAGCGGAGTACTATCCACACTGTCAGAAGCAAAAGAAAGATTACCAATGCAAATTGGTCACTAGTGTGGGGAACTAGCATCTTCCAACTGAGTACATCAAGATAAATAGGGAGGATGAGCAAGTATTTTTCATTGCTCAATGCCGGCCATGGGCCCAACATCAAGGTATGCCTCAAGACCCTTTACAAAATTTAAATCTATATGGTAATCAATGGCAAAAATGTAGTACCCAAGGTCCTCCATAATATAGTCAACCTAATTGGAATAATGCTTGGAAAAATAATCCATAACAGCCTCAATGGTCTCAAAATTCCCAACCTTCTTGGCCAAACCAACAAAACAATCAATGGCCAAATCAACAAAACCAATGGCAACAACCCCAAGAGAATCAGCAGTCTACAAACTAATGGAGAGGACCTCAGCAATGGCCTAACCAAAATGTTGGTAATCCACAATTACCACAACTACCAACTCCAATCCAACAACTTGCACTAATGCCCCCACCTGCAAGTCCTAGGCCTAAAAAGTAGACCCAGTTGCCTGCACAACCTCGGCCAAATACAAATAGCCAGCAACCATAACAACCTATGTATTCTGTCGATGCTCAAAAATATCCTGCTTATACTCTAAATGTTGTAGATCTACATTTCAGATCTGGTACAACCCTACCAGCACCTAAACTGCCTCTCATAGCTGAAATGCTAGTTACTTCTACAACATTAGAACCTGCAACTTTTAAGCCACAAGTGGTTGAACCAATGTAACTAGCTCAGCTTAAACTCAAACAATAGTTGAACCTCCTTTTCCAGAAAAGCTCATACAAAGAAAACCTACACAAATAGAAGAACAATCCTTTGACATCATTGATTAGTTAAAGAACATGCATGTCCAAATACCCATATTCAAAGCTATTAAAGATGTTCCTATTTATGGCAAAGCCATTAGAGAAGCTTGTTTGAAAAATCCTAGGAGGAAGAAAAAGGATCCAACTACAGTCCATGTTGTAGGACAATTGGTTGACATCATGTTAGGAAAATTGATCATTCCTAGATATTCTAATCTAGGAAGTCTAGTTGTGAATGTGATCATAAATGGTCAGTCTGTTAAGAATTCTTTAATTGATCTTGGTGCTGCTATAAATATCATGACTAAGGATACTATAAAAAAGTTGAATATAGAAGGGTTAAGAACTATACCAACAATTCTACAACTTGAAGATAGTTCTACTGTCACTCTTGATGGGATGATAGAAGACATAGTAGTAACCCCAGACTCTCTAGAGTAACCTGCAGATTTCATGATCCTGCCTCCAAAAGTCAATTTATGTGGTTACCCTATCATTTTAGGACAACCATGGTTTGCTACAACTAATGCAAATATAAGTTGTAGGTTAGGGAGTATCACCATATCCAATGGAAAAGCAATAAATAAATTTGATATATATCCTCTAGCACAACCACAACCAGATTTAAGTACATCTGTATGGCAAGATTTAGGGGATGGAGAAGAAGAGTTAAACTCTATAGCACAGCTTATGATGTTACATAGATAGTCTTTTCTAAAGCTATAGGAAGAAGATTCAGTAATTTAGAGTATTCTTAATAATACTTGTGTGGTAGAAAAAGATGTATCTAATAGCTCTGTGTTAGAATTAACTGCATATGAGGAGTGTAATGAGAGTTGTTTTTGCTCAAGGAGCTAGACATTATCCATTAGCTCTTACCATGTGAACTACATACAAGTTCAATCTCTAAAGCTGCTATAGTTGAAACAATTAACAATTAATCCCAAATTGTCTTCTACACAAATGAAACAGTTAACAGAGCTTCTTCAAAACATCAAAAGGCTTTTGCATGGGACTATGGGGATATGAAAGGGTTGAGTCCTACATTATGCACTCATAGAATATACATCAGTGAAGGGTGCCTACCACTTCATCAACCCCAAAGAAGGATTAATCTAGCCCTTAGAGAAATAGTTAAAACTGAATTATAGAAATTGCTTGATGTTGGTTTTATATATCCTATATCTGATAGTAGATGGGTTTCACCTCTGGTCATAGTACCTAAAAAAGGAGGAAAATGGAAAATTTGTGTAGATTATAGAGAATTAAACAAAGCAACCAAAAAGGATCACTTTCCTTTACCATTCATTGATCAAGTTTTGGACACTCTGGCTAGTAAGAAATACTTTTCTTTTCTAGATGGGTATAGTGGTTATAATTAGATAAGTATACCTCTTGAAGATCAATATAAAACCACATTTAGATGCACATGGGGTACTTTTGCATATTTTTTCTTGTCATTTGGCATGTTTAATGCCCCCACAACATTTCAACGAGTAGTGATCAGCATTTTTGTTGATATATCACATGATTGCATGGAAATATACATGGATGATTTCACAACATTTGGAGTCACCTTTGAAGAATCCTTGATGAATCTTGAAAAGGCTCTTGTTTGATGCAAAGAACATAACCTATCACTCAACAATGAGAAATGTTTCATGCTCATGCAGGAAGGAGTGGTTCTTGGTCATTTTATATCAGCTGTAGGAAAACAAGTGGATTTGGCTAAGATAGAGGTAATTCTAACACTACCCATACCTACAAAACAAAAAGATGTAAAATCTTTTTTTAGTCAGGCTGGATATTATAGGTGTTTCATAAAAGATTTTAGTAAAATAGCTAGTCCTTTGTTTACACTATTGACTAAGGAAGTTGAATTCATTTGGACACCCGAATGTAATGAAGCCTTCCTATAGCTTAAGAAACTCCTCACTACAACACTAGTTTTAAAGGGATCTGATTGGTCAATTACATCTCATATCCATATTGATGCATCAAATTATGCTATAGGATTTGTATTAGAACAAAAGCTTGCTAATCTTGAGAATGTCATCTACTATATCAGTAAAAGCCTTCATGGACCTAAACTAAATTACACAGTAACTAAAAAAGAACTTCTAGCTGTAGTCTATGCATTGAACAAATTTAAACATTTTGTAACTAGATATCCTATTTTTGTTCATACTGATCACTCAACTATAAGGTACCTAATGAACAAACCAACTATAACTAGTAGATTGGCAAGATAGCTCTTGTTATTACAGGAGTTTGATATTACCGTTATTGATAAGCTAGGCAAATCCAACATAGTTGCTAATTATTTGTCTAGATTGACCATTACTAATGAAGATCCAACTCCAATTGAAGATACATTTCCAAATGAGAACTTGTTCCATATAGCAACTCGTACAACATGGTATGCAGACATAGCAAATTATCTTTCTACAAATAGAATGCCCCAACATTTCTCTCACAAAGAAAGGAGGAAGCTAGCAAAGAAAAGTTTTTATTATTCCTGGATAGATAACAATCTCTTCTATGTTGGACCAAATCAAGTCATGAGGAGATGTGTCAAGGAAGATGAGATATATGATATACTAAATGCTTGTCATGATGAACCATGTGGAGGCCATTTTGTAGGAAAAAGAACATTGAAAGTGCTTACAACTAGATATCATTGACCAACTTTACATAAGGATGCAATGACTTATACAACCAACTGTGACAAATGCCAGAGGATGGGCCGACCAACCAAAATTGATGAAATGCCACTTAATCCACAAATTGTAGTAACACCTTTTGACAAGTGGGGTATGAACTTCATAAGTCCCATTGACCCACCATCAAGTGGCAAATCCTAAATTTTAGCATGTATGGATTATGTAACCAAATGGGTGGAAGTTAGAGCAATGAAAAATGCAAGAGATGAGAAAGTAGCCAAATTCCTATATGAAGAAATATTCACCCATTATGGAGTCCCCAGAGAACTTGTTATAGATCAAGGAGCCCAATTCACATCAAATATAATCACTGAGGTTATGAAAGAATACAGAATAAGGCACTATAAATTTGATCCCTATCACCCTCAAGAAAATGGGCAAGTAGAGGTCACTAACAAAGAAATTGAAGCCATTCTGACCAAGATAGTGCACATACACAAGAAGGATTGGACCAGCATATTAACTGAAGTTGTTTGGGTATATAGGACCACATGGAAGAAAACAACTAGATTCATTCCATTTGAGCTTGTATATGGTAAAGCAGCCATGTTGCCTATTGAATTTGAGCATAAAACATTGTGCACTACTTTAGAGTTGAACATCAGTCTTCCTACAACACAAGAAGAGAGACTTCTCCACTTGAAATCACTAGATGAAATAAGAAAGATAGCTTTGGAAAGAATAGAACTTATTCAGCAACTGCAAAAGAAATGGCATGATGCACATATCCATAATAAACAATTCAAATTAGGAGATTGGGCTCTCCTATATGATTCTCACTTCAAAGAAAATCCAGGGAAGTTGCAAACTCGATGGTTAGGGCCTTATGAAATTCAATATGTATTCGACAATGAGGCAATGCAACTAACAACAATTGATCCTATCCATTTCAAGTTTCTTGTAAATGGCCATAGGTTGCACCTCTATCATAAACCACAAACCAAAGATGAGTTCTTGTAGTATTTCCAACTAACCAGTTTACCAACTCCTATGAACATAGTTCCTATAGCAGAGGGTGAAAACCTTCTTCCTGTAGTCATTCCATGATAAAATTTCACAAAACCCTCATAATAAAACCTCATTTAATATGAGGTCCGTTCTTTCACTCACTTTTCTCTTTCTTCATATCAACCCATCTCATTTCTCTATCTACCATCCACTCACACTCCACATCACCTATACATTCTATTTTTCTTGTTTTCAATAAACTATACCATTCGCACCTTTTCTGTGGTCATCAAACATTGTCACCTCACCAATCTACAAGTAGGCATACACTCTCAAAATTTCAAGTGTAATGATTTCTTTACTCTTTATTCATTTTTAGTATATAGGTTTCGATATTTATATCTAATATTGCATTATATGTATCATATAAGTCTTAAGCTAGTTTCTCATTCCTATACCAAAATTTTTAAAGTGTGGACACTTGTCAAATTTTAGTGGGGGGCCAAGAAAGTGTATTAATTTTCAAATGTCATCTACACATTATCCTAAGTCATGTCCATATTATAGGTTGTACTTTGGTAGTAGTCTAATATTTTTTCATTAATTTTTAAAATCTTTTTGTATCTGTCATACCATTTTCATTGAGATATTGGGAAAAGATCACCTATCTTTGGAATGATTGAAAGGACTAAGAGTTATTGCAAGAAAACCTTCAAATTAAACCTTGATGTCCTTCATAATTAATGCATCATTATTTTACATGTCGAACATAATAGGTTCATGTTAAGGGAAGTAGTAATGACATTTCTCAGAAAGATTAATTTGAAATCTAGAGAAGAGGGAGTTTGTAGAGGTAAAAAGCAAAAAAAAATATCAAAGTGGTAAAAGTAGAGGAAATCAAAGCCAAACATTTTGAGAATGAGGGGACAGTTAAAGAGGTATGATCAGGTCATTCATAATATTTTACTCGCAAACATTGAAGTAGTCTAGCAAGTTCATGCTTGTGGATGGCTTGGTTATTTCTTACAAGTAATTGAGTACAATGAAGAAGTGGAAATGGAATTTATGACTAGATTTGATGAAGGGGAAGCCATGGTATGGGGACTAAGTGTGATTGCTACTAAGAGGAGGATAGCAGAAGTCACAAAACAACCAACAGTTGGGGAGCATTATCCAAATGAGCATGATGCCAGGTCCTCACGGGCACAGTACACTTAGCCAGGTGACCCTCAACTAGACATTACAAAACAAGGGTGTAAAAGACTTTCTCTTCCAACTCCATATCCAGAATTGGCAACCCACATTATTAGGTATTTAACCTGTGAAGGCAGGTTCTCAAACTTGCATGCCCATCATTTTAAATTTCTCGGTTGCATAAGACATAACATGCAAGTTAATGTCCCCAATTTCCTTTATAACATGTTGTGCATTAGTGCTGAAGAAACTCAAAAAGGAAAGGAAAATTTTGTTTTCCATCATGCCCTCATTAAACTTCTAGTTGAAAGATCTCTAAGGGATTCTTCCCCTATTTCATGGGAAAAATTTGGTGAATTCAATATTTTACAGCCACAAGCCAACCCTGTTCCTCAAAATGAGGAAGAATTTGCAGAGCCAAGCCAAAATCCAGCTAAACTAGAAAAAGAACCCTCTCCTAATAAGCCTGTTGAACCTATTTTAGAAGATGTTATATCGAGTTCTTCTATAGATAAGGGAAAGTGTAAGGTTAGTGAATAAAGCCCTAACCTTGAAAAGGAAGCCCAAAACCCCTCTATTAAAGTAACAAAAAGAAAAAGGTATGTTCCTGTAGTAACCATTCCTGCAGCATCTACTCCAGCCACGCCTAAACAAAAATAGGCCTATAAAATGGTCGAAGCTAAAGAGATTCTTGTGCGTAGAAGTCCTTGCATGCGAGGCCAGTCATCCCCAATTTCCATTGAAAATCCAAAAGCCCCAATTTCAAAGTCTCACACAGAATCAGTAGTTGAAAATATGCCAGATGATTATCCTATGCAATTAGAATCTCAAAATGTGGAAACACATGAAACTGAACCTATTAATGAGACACCACAAGAGAATCAAGAAATGTGTAAATCAAACCCTACTACTATTCCAGAAAAATCCCCTAGCAATGATCAACCTACCATGCTACCAGTCCCTAAATATTCCAATGTTTCTCTTATATCTTATAAATCTTCCTGGTACACTCAATATTTCTAGCAAATTGCTAAAGAACAAAAGATGGAATCTAAGGCTCAAGAATTTCCATCATCTACAATTCAGTCGATATTTTTTGGTCTATACAATCATTTTATTTTTCAAAAAGCCTTGTGGAGGCAGGACAGAGACCAAATGCAGAAGGCAATATTTGATAGAGATGAGGAAATTGAATCATTGAAGAAATAACTTGAAAAACATAAACAGAAATGAATAAAGCTTTAAAGCTAGTCAATCAGGTAATAGCCTATAGACCACCCCCAAGGGTGTATGCTATTTGTTTGAAGGAACAATTTCTATTATTTCAGTTGATGATAACCATGAGAGACATTGATTGTGAATTTAAAAGTGCTCAAGATTTTTATAATGTGTATCAGACTTTGCCTTCATGGAAAAAGAATTTATTGTGCGAGCTCTATTTTCATAATTTTATAATTCTACATGAGACAGAGTGGAATCCTCTGCTTTATATAGGGGATGTTCACATAAGAGCTCTAATGTCATGGATGCACAATGAAACAAATTATGATAGGAAGCTGGATAATTATAGAGATCTTGAAAAGTCTAATCCATTACCACTCCAAGATGAACCCCATAAGCATTATGACCTTTTGAGAGATTGGTTCAAATTAACTTGTGGGAGACCAAAACCAAAAATCAGAGAGAAAGTGTTTGAAGAAAGGCAAAAAGTTTATAGAGAATACCAAACACTTCCAAATTTCAACACAATAGAGAGCAATTGTAGGGCTTAGAAATCGATGGAGTCAACTGCCAAAACCTTTCAAACAGGCTAAACCACACAGCCCTATCAATTTTGAGGCAACAGTTAATAGAGTGCCTAAATATATGCAATTGGGAAGGCAAATCATAAAAGACCTATGGATGTCACTAACTTTTCAGCCTCCTACCCTTCTCTAGCCTCTGTATGAACATAATGATACCAAGTTAGACCCATTGGTTGAAGAACACTTGGGTGAGCATTGGAGATGAACCAGAGGATATTTCTACACCTTTAGAAGTGGGAAATAGGGGAAGACTACAATGGGAGATTTCAAAGCCATGGCAAAGAAGTACAATGCTTGAGGACAAGCATTTGCATAGTGGGAGGTAGATGATGAGGCATATTAATGTCTCAAATTTGATATAGGTTTTATATAGTTTGAATTTACTCTTTGAGCATTGTGAAAAACATTTCCAACATATTTTTTTAAAATATCTTGTGAACTTATGTCAGGTATGGCTAGAACCTATTAAACTTATGGATATAGTGGATATGACATACCTTGCTTAATTTTATACATAATGTGTAGTATTTCATATAAATATTTTAACCTATGTTCTAATATTTGAATAAAAGTAGAAATTTGTTGTGCATATATTCTAAATGTTTCTAATTTTTAGGGAAGTGGTACAAAGAGTGGTGATCACTGTATTAAAGGAGGAAGTAATGAAGACCGTTCATGGAAAAAGAAGCGTAGATTAGTTCCGAATGATAAGCTGCATCTGCAAGGAGAGTAATTGTTTTAAAAAAACTAGAAAGACTTGACTTTCTATATTTCTTGCGAGCTGTTATTATGTTACTTAATCAATGTTTTATGTCATGGTTAACATTTTGCCTTCTTTTCTGGTGATGTTTGTTTGTAGTTTTCATGTTATGTTTGTAAGAAGTATCCAATCCTCTATATATAAGGAAAAATGGGTCGTCTTGAAAAAGAGATGAAAACTTAATGAAATATTACTAGTTTGAGATTCGGAACTGGCTCTTTCATGTTCTTCATGAATTAACCAATCATGTAATCAAAGAAGAATTCTAATGAGAGAGTGATTTTGGAATACCTGTTGTGTTCTTAGTTATTAGAAGCCAACCAAGGAGGCCCACTTGGGAGGTGGAATAGATTTAGGTAGAATAGATTCATTTCTTGCAATTTCTTGTTTTAAGAGAGATTTACTGTATTGGTCCTGTAGCATAGTTACTATGAAAGTTCATGCAACACTTGTGGAAAATGATCATAGTGGATGTTTGAATTGTTAACCAGTTTAGAATTCCTTTTCCAAAGTTTTTATAAGTATCTGTTGTTAGTCTAAGTGTGTTTATTGTTCTGTATCAGTAGTATAGATTCATTTCATGCATTTTACTTTCCTATAGCATAGGTTTTGAGACTCTTTAAGGAACTTAGTGCACATATCGTGTTCACCCATTTAAAGTCCTACATCCCTAGGTTGACAATTCAAGTGTATTTTTCATGATGGAATAGATATTTTTCAAAAATGGACATAGTACCCTTGAGAGAGGAATAATGGTGTGATTATCTTGATCTATTATGGAACTGTGCATAAGGAACACACATCACAACATTATTTAACCTATACCCAAATGTAACCCAAAGAAAGGCATTAAAAACGTGTTATTAGTTATCTCAATTACACTCTCTAAATTTTCCATTCCATATACAAAATAAATAAAAAACTAAACCTAGTAACTACAAATAGTTGAGTCGACCAAAAGCTAATAAAGGAAAAAATATTGCATGTGCAAGAAAACATATCTTCACTTGAAAATAAATTCATCATAGAATATTGGAATATACATATTACACAAATTGTAATCATGTCCTCCAACCCACAAAATATGAGATACAAATACAAAGTATTCTCTAAGCCTATCCATTATCCACACTCTCAAAGTATTTTTTGATGAATTTACTGCCTTTTGTAGTGAAGATGGAATCAAAAGACAACTATCTACATTGATGATTTCATAACATAATTTCATAGATGAAAGTAGGAACATATCTATAGTTGATTGTGAAAGAACATTACTAATTGAAAAGGAATTTATACAAAAATTCTAGAGAGAGTCCATTAGTAGTATTATTTACATCCTCAACTAAGTACAATTGAAGAAAGGTACAAATGAAAATCGTTATGAACTTTGCTATGAGAATACATCTAATGTTGAATACTTTAAAATACTTGGAATAATTACTACATATAAAAATATGTTAGGAATGAAAAGTTTGATTCTAAAGGAGATGAATGTATACTCCTAGGATACTCCACAAAGAGAAAAATATATAAGGGTTTGAATAAGGCAATTGACAAAATGGTGAAAAATACAAGCGTAAAGATTAATGAGTTTACAAAAAAGAATGAGGATGATAGGAAAAAGGAACCTAAAGAATATCAAATATTTTTATATGTAAGGGAAGGGGTTCTTTGACACTATGCATGAACAAAAACAAGAAATAACTAAGGATCCTATTGAATCCCCACCAATTTAAGAAAATGTTGAACAATAGATAACCGGTCTTATTTTAGAAAAGTATGTTTGAAGGAATCATTCACCAAACTAGATAATTGAAAATAAAGATGTAGAAAATATGACAAAAAGAAAGTTAAGAGAGAATGCATGTTTGATTTCTATATTTGAGCATATATTAGTCAAGGATGCATGAGAGAATGAAGATTGGATTGCTACAATGAAGTAGAGAAAGGAAGAAAGTTGTAAAGTGAAAGTGCTAGGAATCAATTTGTGCTATTGAGCTTGAAATGATGGTCAATAACCAAATATTAGTATTTGGTGTAATGTTTACGGAACATGTGTTAATCAACAGAAGATGTGTGTACACCAATGAATAAAGTGTTACTGAGAAAGTCAATGGTAGCCAAGAAGATGATGGTATTTGGTTTAGCAAGAACAAAGTTTGGAAAAGCTAAACAATTTTGATGAAATCAATTGTACAATAACATAAAACATGAATATAAACTATTCTAGAATATTCTAAGGAAGGAAAGAAGGTTGTTAATGAGAACTGTGGATGAAATTAGTTAGGTAAGATCAGATGGAAGGGATTTAAGGAAAGGTTCATGAACTAATAAAAGTTCAAGTTCTAAGGTAAATTACAGCTAGCACATGATGCATAAAATATTTTACCTAGTAGCAGATTCAATGAATGTAAACTAAGACATGATTGAACCGAACAGAACAATTCAAGGACTAATGAATATGATAAAGTGGAAAAACATCACCTATATAAAGGAAGAGAAAGAAGGTTAAATTTACTAACAAGTAATAATATTGTTTATAAACAACAACGATAGAAGAGTTTCCAAGTAGAGGAAAGTGTAATTATGGATAAAGAAAGTAAAGAGTTGGAAAGTATGTGTTGATCAGCCAAGTAAATAAGAGTGTGAAGAAGAGGATTGAACATAAAGAAGATCTAAATAGGAAAAGTTAGTTGTTATTTCATATAGATCATTTCATTGTTACTCTCTAACAATTTTGGGATAAAATTTCTTAATCGAGTGGACCTCACAGTCCTATTTGTAAATACTTTTGTAAGATGTCATTCTAATGAATGTACTAAGTCTATTCATATGGAAGAGATGACTTTTAATGATCCTTTTGTACTATCATTGACCACTAATCTCCTTTTTATTTACCAAATTACTCCAAGGATATGAGGTAAAATTATTAAGTTCACTCCTATAATCATTATATATATTAGGGACATCGAGATTAGAGATGACATAGATATGGTAATTGTTAATCATGCACCATGATTGTATTAAATTTCACATTTTGATGATGATGGTGATGATGTAGTACCCACCCATATCCAAATATTGTGTTATGTATGTGATGATTTCACTTTGGACACTTGAATAATTGTGTTCTTGAGAATATTTTTCAGCTTCATTCTCCTCCATCTCCACTTTTTTGGACTTAGTTATAATTTATTTAATAGGATGATCATAGTGTTGAAATCAAATTGATACAAGTATGAAAGTATGTTTCAATCATTGTTTTGTCACTGATGTCAAACTTACTATGTTGGTAAGACAATTGCTTAGATGATTTGAGTATTATAATTTGTTTGATTGATGATGAGAATTTGATCAAATAAGATAACAAGAGTACCTAGAGGAAAGGTTGACTTATGATAAAGAAGAAGTACAAAGATTAGTTAAGACAGTGATATTATAGTGCATTGATTATCTACTTAAGGTTACAAAGGTTGGATACACTAACAAAGTCTAGAAGAATGAGAAAGAAGAATTGAGTCTGCCAAGCTTGATCGAGTAGATAGTAGGTCTTGAGCAAAGTTAGTGCAAGCCAAGCAGAAAATCAATTGGAGCTGAGCATAGTGAAATTTCAGTGTATGCTAAGTGATATAGTGTAAGCTAACTAAAGTTTAGTTGATGTTGAGTACCAATAAACTTTAGTTTGTGCTAAGTGATTTGATAATGGATGTCATGCAATGCACTATGTGTCAAGCATCAGAAGGAAGTTAATGCCAAGTGACAGCATTATGAGAAAGATCGTGAATTTGATGAATTTAAGCCAAAAAAAAATATTTCTTGGATTGTGTGAACCGTGTGGAAGATAATAATGATGAGTTGGTGGCACAGAATTCATGATAAATTATTTTAAGGTGAAATCAAAGTGGATTCAAGGAGAAGTTTCTAGAAGGCGATAAAATGAAAAGGTGGGTAGATTCATTAAATCCTACCTAATCCTAAAATGGATGATGGAGGATGAATGGAAAAAATATCTAAGCTCTCTTTATAAGGGGATACAAGGCATGAAACAATAGTTGGCATGTGTGAGAACCCAAGAAAGACAAGGAGCCTAGGATGTTGTTTCATATGGTGGCCAAACTATAGAGTCTACAATTGGCATGCAAAGTAAAAAAGACTTAAGAGGATGAATTCTTGAAGGGTGAACAAGCTATCAGAGCTAAAGCGAATGAAACTAAGAAAAATGGAGGACTGAAATGAGATCTATAATCTACAAAGTGATTTGTATTTTGTTATCAGATCAAGCCTTACTGTTACTCTCTAATAATTATATCAATTTAGGTAAAATCCTTTGGACTAAGGTTGACCTAAAATTCATTTGTAAATCCTTTAATCAGGTGGCATTCTAATGGAATGGTCTAAAGTCCTCTAAGAAGGCTCACTCCTAACAAAGTGATTGAAATCCTTTAACCAGGTCATATTTAATAGTGTGCATTGTAACCTTTAACAGGGTTGGCCTTTTATAGGGAATTACCTCAGAAGAGTGAGAATTAGTAGCATGTACTAGTGGTTTTTCCCAAATTGGGTTTCCACATAAAATCAGTGTCCAATGTATTATTAAATTTGTTATATTTCATGCTTACATTTCTACAAAGTTGATTTGACAATAAGCTCCAAGTTTAAGATTTGTATGATCTAATATGGATGCATACATAATGAATATGTTTTATAGATATGGGTTCACTAAGTTGTGAAAAAAATTTGTACATCTCGACCTTGGATAACTAATTCACCCCCCAACCCCTAGTTATTGTAAGGAATTCTAACACATAGAGCTTCAGATATTGTAGTATAGGATGACTACTGGGACAACATTTAAACTTTTTTTTGTTGAGCCTCATATAGTATATCTAGGAGATGTACTTTAGGGTTTTTATCTTCTCCTTTTAATGAAAGTTTCATCACAGTTGGAACCAAAGATAATTCTTCAACTTCTTTGGAGATTGACATTCTTGATTCTTCTCCTCCACTTGGTTTGTGAAATTTCATGGTTTGTGAGTTTAATGTTGTGTTAGATTATTTGAGCTTGGATATATCTATTTAAAGTCTTCAAAGATGCATACTTGGAGAATTTCTTCCTCCTCATTCTATTTGTACATGGATTGACATTTTCATTATTTGATGTGTTTGTTTCTTCTTAAGGGTAGACATATTTCTCGTACAAATTGGACTCTCTTTTGTTTGTAGATACACATCATCAAAATTGGAGTTTTTTTATGGGAAGGATATCACATCTCTTTATTCCCCCCTATAAGGGGATAATTTATTTTATATACACAATATACGTATTCCTTTGGGAGGTCTTGAGTCCTCCAACCATCATGTATTTCGTGTTTTTTTTATTTCTCTTTTTGGGGGAGATATTTTCTTATGGTTTCTCTACTTGATGAGATATTGTATTTCATGTGTCACACTTGCATATTGGAAGTAGGACCTAATAGTCAGGACCCATCTCGCATTATGAGTTAAGTGCATTCCCCTAAGTTACACTTAAGGGGGAGGTGTCGGTGTAAATTAAATATTCTTAATTTTACTTTACTTTTAAGCTTACATAGGATAATGCATTGCATAGTAGTTCACATTTTAGACACTTAGGAGTTTGTACCTATATCAAACACATGGTATAGATTAATTCAACTTTAGGCGGTGATAGTTTTTATCCAATTCCACTTTATGTGTGAGATCTTCCTTTAGTACACATATTACAAAATAAATAAATTATAACCAACATAAAGATTAAGATTATAATAAGTATTAAAACTTTTTAATAGATATATTCAAGATTTAGATTTGTATTGAAATGACATAAATTTAATTTTAATTGCCTTAAGTCTAAAGTACATGGGATTTGTGATGTAATACTATCTATCATGATGTAATATTGGCTAAACACCAATCTAGAATGTCATTTGTATAAGAATAATTATGAAAAAAATGCCCTAAGTGGCCCCTTGGTGATGTAATCACCTAAAAATGGTCATCTAGACTATTAGCCCCCTTCTCAGCATTTTGGCTAAATTAATTTAATCATTTACCTAGACCAAATTGCTAATAATCAATTTATTTGATTATAACCTATAGTTTGACTATGCTATCCTAAATTCATTATTTGATTAAAAGAACATGTCCCCTTTTAATTAAATAAAAGACCCCATTCTTCTAACCCACTTAAAGTGCACACATAAAGTCTTTTTTCTATTTTGCAATTAAAAGAAAAGGCTTTGTGACTTTTGTCTTATATGACAAGTCAACTTATATTCTATTGGTTGATTTGTGTGTGCACATGGATCACTCCTCTTTTCAAATTCCACCGTTGATCATCCACCATCTTCATCTTGATCTCCACCGTCCGTACATCTTTAAAAGGGAGAGAGCTTTCCCCCTCAAGCCATCCTCATTTTGAATATTGTTATGCTGCAGGTTTTCTAACAGGTTTCTTTGGAGCTTTGTGGAGAACTTCTCTTCCTTGTCTACATTCTCTCATCCATGGCATTTTAGCTTAGATTCATGTTGCATGTTAGTTTAGCTTCTATTTTGCAATAATCTCTCACATAGCTTAATATTTGGATTGTAACACTCTCATTCATATTCTAGCATAGCTGCATTTGACATTCTCATTCTAGCTTAATCTTCATTTGCATTGCATTCTTGAGGAACTCCTTGGGACATTTGCATTCTTGCATCTTGTCTTTGGAACCTCCCATTGCATGGTTTACTAGCAAGAAGAGTATATCTAAGGCTCATCTGAGAGCCCTTGAAATTGAAATACACTCTCTTGCACTCCATGGATAGGGAGCTCTAAGCCCGCATCTAAGCATTCCAACTCATGGAATCGTTTGGATAGAAGGGTTTAGAGTGTGACACTTTCGAGTGTACAGGTGACACATGAATATTAGTTTGTTTTTTACATGTTTCCCTCTGAAATTGCTTGTTTTAATAAAATATGAAGTATAATCTACATAGGAAACTAGGTTACCTATTAGACATGGAAAGAGATGGCATGTGATATGCATCCCTTACATTTGACTTTTAATTGTCATATAAAATATTAGTGATTAAGGACCTCAAAAAGAGGGAGCACAAAAAGTGGTCCTATTTTTTTAGGGAAATTTTAGCTAACACTACATAGTTTTGTTCAAAATAATTATTCAATTGTATATTGTCATTGATGTTGCACAAATGTCACACTCTAACCAAGCATGGCTAGTGTTAACCAAGCTCAATCAAGCACTATGAAAGTTTCCAATATCAACCAAGCATATTACAATATTAACTGAGTTAGGTTGGTCAATGAAGAAAGTTAGTGTAAACCAAGTCAGGTCGGTCAATGAAGGAAGCTAGTATTAACCAAGTGTTCAGTTTAGTGTTAAATGACAAATAGTAGATTACTTTTGTTAATTATTTGGTTAATTTACAAGATGACTAAATGGATGTTTATTGATGATTTGAAATGGTTTACAAGTTGACTTTTCCTATCTTATGATATATAAGAAAGGTCAAGTTGTGGGGATTAAAAAGTGTATGAAGTTCAATATAAGAGATGGATATGTGAGCGAAGACAAGGCAGAGCAGGGACTGTGAAGGTTAAGTTGCAAGGAAACATTTGAATAGGAAGGATCCATACGTTAAACCAAAAAAGTGATCTAAATTTGCAAAGTCAGTTGCTTCGTCAATTAGGTCAAACTATTGTTGCTTTCTAACCATTGTAGTAGTAAAGAAATCTCTTAACAAAGTTGACTTAATAGTCATTTTGTAAATTCTCTAACAAGGTAGCATTTATTGATTTAAGTGTCTAAAAACCTCTAACAAGGCCACTCCTAACAAGGTGATTCAAATCCTCTAATCGGGTCACACCTAACTATGTATTTTATAACCTTTAACAAGGTTGGCTCCTAATAGGGCTCATCTCTTAAGAGTGAAGATTTGTAACTAGTTGCATTGTTGGTTTTTCCCAAATTGGGTTTCCACGTCAAATCTTGGTGTCTCATGTGTCTTAATGCTTTATATATCTGCAACTAAGTTACTGAAGGTTAATATTTATTAATATCTTAAGAATGCTTTGTTAACCAAGTTACAATGAATATCTAGTTCTAACTAAGTGGAGCATGTATTTGGTTTAAAAGAAGTAAAAGTTTGTAATGACATCTAAGGGAGTTGGATTTGTTTTTGAGGTAACTAATTCACCCTTCCCCTCTTAGTTACTCCTCTTACATTTCCAACAAGTTTATCCCAACTATTTCTATTATTTTTTTGATGAATGTATGATTTTTTATGAATTTACAAAGTGGATACATCCTCAAAGCATGAAATTTGTGTGTGCTCCACCTAAAAATATTTGAAAATGAATAAAAAATCAAAACTTTATTTTTAAAATGTGTAAAATGAAGTCTAGTTTTTAAAAAAAGAAAATTATTTCAACTTTTGGAACGAGCCAAAATCCAAGCCCAAAATACTACACGTTGGTTTTTGACAAAAGTTAGACATGCCTACAAAAGAAATTAGAGATGAAGAGCTTAACATGTAATCATAATTGAAAATAAGTTATATGGTTAAATAGTTAGCTAAGAGATCTAAAATATCATGTCACTTAATTTTGTCATTATTGAAACATACGCAAACCAGATAGGGAGCTCACTTACACACACACAAAGTGATTTCTTTGAAGGTTTGTTGGAAGTCACTTTTCAAACCTGTTTGAATTTCCCAAGCTTCTAGGTTGGATCCCCAAGGAAAATCCCAAGTCCTATGCTTTGTATATCCTAATGCATTAAATAGGGTGTATGCCCTATCTAAAAGAATGCATTTGAAATGCACATAGAATGTGGCATGGCCACTTAGAGTGTTGAGAGAGAGATGGGGGGGGAGATAGTGTGTGAGAAGGGGGGAGTCAAGGAGGGAGGGAGGGGGAGTGAGAGAGGGGGGGGCTGAGAGCAAGAGAAATGGTGACAAAGGGGAGACACCTAAGATTACTTAGGATAATGCAAATTTTCTCAGTTATACTCTACTTAAGCTTACGTAGGTTAATGCATTGTGTAGTATTTTACATTTGAAATTTCTATGAGTTTGCACTTATATTAAACCCATGGTGTAGGAGAATTTACTTTAGGTTGTGATAGTTGTTGTCCACTTCCACTTTATGTTTGAGATCCACCTTTAGTGCAAATATTACATTATCATCATCATCATATGACACATACTTCATTTACTAGTGGAGGATGATTAAGCATTGGTGGACCTGTGATTCATCCTTGCATATGTAATAGCTTATCTACTCCCTATCATTGTCTATTATTGCCTTGTCTATAAAAACAGATCTATTATGTACATTTCAATTATGTCCATCATCAATAATATCATTTTTGCATTATAATTTAATTGTCTTGTCATTCTTTTGTGGAAGTTATCTTGATCTTTCATTTGATTTTGAAATATTATAGAGTTGCCTAAAACTCTAACTCTAGAATTTTAAAAAGCGATAACCAACATTAAGATTAAGATATAATTAGAATTAAAACTAAAATTGAAAATTCTAACAATTATGAAAAGAAGGCCCTAAGTGGCACTTGGTAGAAGTTTCCTTCTGAAATTGCCTGTTTTAATATAACATGAAGTATAATCTACGTGGGCGGCTGTCTTGCCTCCCAGAAACGGAAAAAAATGGCATGTGATATGCATCCATCCCATCTGACTTGTAATTGTCATATTTTATATCAAGTAGACCAATTGTTATGTCATACTTTATTCTCATGTCTCTCGTTTTTCCTTTGTTTATTCAGAAATATGCGTGGCAGCCGCCTCTAACACACAAACACACACACTGTCTGCGATGGCAACCTTATCACTTCACCAGCTATATCATATCATTACCATCTTTGCTACTTCCGTACTGCACGATAATAAGTTGAATAAGAGATACAACTAATAAAATAAGCGAGGATGATGTGTGCATGTTTTTCACAATTGACAAAAGTGTGCGTAGTACGTCTATCTTCTATATATCAGGCAACCACCACCCTTTTATTCACGCACCAGTCTTTTTGCAATTGAGTTGAGTTGAGTTTTTATTTGATTGGTTGAGAAACAATGGAAGTGGCAATACTACCTATTCCTAGCCAGCCTTGCGATGAGGGAGTACAAGAGATTGGCTTTGTGGTTCCTGAAAGAAATACATTTGGCAAAGAATTTAGGTGAATCATCAATTTCTTTATTCTTTATTCGTCTTGTTTTAAGATTTCAACTGTATAAGATTCATAATTTTAGAAATATGATACCTTTAAGTATCAACTTGTTATGTTCTGAAGATATTTGTAAAATGATTATGATATTGCAGGTCTTATTATACCGAAGGTGAACGGAAGGCTATCGTGGAAGAGACTTACCGTAAAAATCATGCCTATCAGACATTTGAATCGGTAATAGCGCCAGATTATATTCATATATGCGTGAGATATGTGGATTTTTGTTGTATGCTGAGTTTGAGTCAAAGAAGAGAAAATTAAACATCTTGGATCTGTGAGTCATATTCCAATTATGATGTTTAGAAGACAATGCTTCCAACTACCAGACGTTTGAATTGGTAAATGTAGACTAACATATCATAACATCTGTAAATCTTCATTATGTAATAGTTTTGTATCTATATTTAAGATCATACTTCATAATTTATTGTCCAGCTAACTTAAATTATCCATCTTAAATTATATTTTGAATCATCAAAGTTGTAAGGAGATGACCCATTATTCTATTATCTGGCTCTAGCTATATCGTGAAATAGAATGGAACATCTTGATATATAAGAAATTACCAAGAAATCTCATTATATTCATATCGTAAACTGTGAAGAATTCATAAATATAGACTTTATATTGAAATTGCATATTGGATATGGATAATGAAAAGTGGTGTGCGTGTAAACTGTAATGGCAATGGTATGATGATACAGGTGCAGAGGATGAGAGAAGAGCATCTATGTTTTAACAAAGGGGAGATGGCTATCTGGGAATGTGCAGAGCTATTGAATGGCATTGTGGATGAGAGTGACCCAGATCTGGATGTTCCTCAGATCGAGCACCTCCTCCAAACTGCAGAAGCCATCAGAAAAGATTATCCTGACCAAGAGTGGTTTCACCTCACTGCCTTCATTCATGGTGCCTCATCACACATTTCTATTTCTTCTCTTGTTTTATTCAATACTTCTTATACTCTTCCATGTGCTTATGATGATTTGGAACTATTATTTTCCAGACTTGGGTAAGGTTTTACTTCATCCCAAATTCGGCCAGTCACCTCAATGGGCTGTGGTCGGTATGTTTTCACTCGCTTTAACCATCAAGCTTAATCTAAAATGGCTATAATGTTCTCAAATAAATTTTATTTAAACTAATAATGTCTATATTTGCCTTGAGCAGGTGATACATTTCCAGTGGGATGTCCATTTGATAAAGCCATAGTACATCACCAGGTACTAATTAAAATCGAACTTTAGTCCTGTATATGCCCCTCACTCTCTTTACTGTATCAAATTCTGTGATGATTTGTAGGAGCAATTGTGAAGAATTTTTCATATCTAAGCTTCATGATTATATAAGTTTTTTTTTTATCATATATAAATTCGTAGAATGTTTCTGGATTCAATTGTGGATCAATGATCTATCATCAGGATGAAAGATAGAAAACATTGACAGAGTGTGATGGAGATGTTGATGCAAAAACGTTGACTCAGAGTGATTCTGGTGATAGATCACAAAGTATTAAATGGGAAACGTTGATACAAAGATATTGACAAAATTGAATCCAAAAACATTCTAAGAAGTTAAATTCAGATTGACATTCACATAATATGATAATTTATTAATAGTGACTAATTTTCTTGTTATCAAGATCAAAATTTCATAATATTATCAACTATAATATATTTTTAAAAATTCCTATTTATAACCTCACCAATTCATAACTTCAATTCAAAAACATTTGACATCTAAGAAAGTCATCATATCACAAGGCCTGTGGATTGTTTTGTAAAAAAATTTAAATAAAGTAAAGAAAATGGACAGATGTTCCTGGCCAATCCAGACTCTTGGGATCCCAAATACAATACGGGCACAGGAATCTACCAAGAGGGATGTGGACTTGAAAACCTTTTCATGTCATGGGGGCATGACGAGTACATGTATCAGGTAACTTATATAACACTACGTTACTAAGTATATTTTGAATTTTGTTTTATTTAAATGATACATTTGAAGTCACACTAATAATTTATCTTATCTAAAAATACCGTCTCACTTTCTCTATTCAACATTAGGTGATGAAAGAAAACAAATCAACACTACCTCCACAGGCCTATTTCGTAGTACGTTACCATTCATTTTATGGTGAGCTGTTTTTCCTTGCTATCATATGATAAACATATAGAGATTAAAAGTATTTGCAATGACATTATTATTGAATTGTGAGAATGGCAGTAATGCATCAGGGAGGTGCCTACAAACACTTGATGAATGAGTTAGACCGTCAAATGCTTCCATGGTTGGAAGAATTCAAGTATGTAAATTAAGTTATATGCTCTGTAGATTGCAGCAGTACAATAGAGGCTCCCCTTACTAACCCAAGAAAAAATGAATGTGCAGCAAATATGACCTTTACAGCAAAAGTAGAGTTCGCACTGATGTGGAGAAACTGAAACCATACTATCAGTCTCTCATTCATAAAGTACGTCACTCACCCACATTAGCTCAAATCAAATACCATATTTTTTTTAAGTTTGGTGTGATGCAATCTTGTCTAAGCCCTTTGTGTTTTATTTGGCAGTACTTTCCAGCGAAGTTGAGGTGGTAATCAGCACAACGTTGATATATACATAAGCTGGTGCAAGCCTATTTCAAAATCATTCTAAATATTGTTCATTTAAGTGCTTACAGTATGATGTTTTTAGTTGGAAATGTTTTAAGCTTGTGTTGTATTTTAATTCTCTCTCTAGCCAGTAGCCAGTAGCCAGTATGAAATGTGTTGCATTCTATTCCACATCATGATTGGATTTATGGAGTATCATTCCTTTTATCTATATTTTTGAGAACTATGTGTAATTCTATTTTATATATAATACTTTAGGCTTCGTTATAAATAGTGTCATGTATTATACTTTAATTTTTAAAATATAAGTGTGTTATTTTTTGTTATATAGATTATTATATATATGTGTGCTATTTTTTTCTTAGATTATTATATATGTTTTGGAAGTTTAGATTTTGGTAGATGATTTTTTTCTATTGTATATTATTTTTTTTAATCAATTATATATAATTAAATAAACTACAAATTTGTGTCAATATCTTCTATATGAGAGACTTACAAATTATCATTATGTTGTAACTCTTCCTTATTAAAAATTAGTATTCGCTATAAAGAAAAATAACAAATTATAATATACCAAATTATTTTGATAAAAAGTGTGTTTTTTTTTATTATAAAAAAATGTTGCAATAGAATTGATTACTCAACCACATTTTATACTCCACTCACTAAATATTAAGATATATATATAGTCATTTAATGTATAATAATTTTTATTTTTCAAAATAAATATAAAATAATATACAATACATGTCTATATATAAATATCTTGAATTATGACTAGACTAAAATGTTGAATATAATGTCACATGTGTGCATTACTCATTAGTAAATAATAATTGTATTAGATCAACTATTTTCTTGAAAATTAGTCTTGTCTTAACATCAAGAATTATATTTTAAATAATTTTCCCCCAATTATTATATTAGTGTATATGTACATTTTTCAATTTATAAAATATGTAGTTGAAAAATAAATAAATAAATAAATCTTATTTTAAGAAGAGGGAGAATAAAATTGATTTTGTTTAGTTAAAAAAGTATAATACATGTCAAATATTAATCTATAAAGTTTACAAATGAATGTTGTGGGATGAATGACCTATGTGTCACTTTTATCACTTTTTATTTTGGTTACCTTTTTAAATTTTGAGAACATTATTTCTAAATCACCTTGATGATCTTCACATTTTCTTGTATCAATACATATTCTTACAATGCTTCCTAGCTTACAAATTTTCAATGCATATAATTTAAACTTTATCTAAATATAGAATTTCAATTATTTGTGATGAACACAAATTATATGTACTTTGTTTGTGTAGGAAAAATCTTTTGTATTTTAATTTAATTACTAATATTAGATCCTAAGGGCATCATAAGGAACAATTATTGGTGGTGAGAACACTAGTAGCCCTCCATTAGATGATAGTTTATAACAAAATGGTAATTTTTATGGTAATTACTTTTGCACAAATAGATCATGTGAACAATACTTTCTAAATAGGAAAAATAAAAATGTTGGAAGGGATAACCATTAGGAGAATTAATATAGTCATAAACTTTGCATAACACTTCCTTTTTATAATTTTATGTCCATTTTCTCTATTTTCTCATGTGCACATGCCTTCTTTTTGTTAATCCTTTAAATTTTATGCCTCACTCTATCCTACCACAAAATTAGTGAGGACAAATACTACTCAATGGACCATGTCAAGATAGATATCCCCTAGGAAACTAATTCTAAATTTTATTTGGGGATAATACATATTATTTTTTAACTAATAAGATAATTTTTAAAATTTTACTTATAGCTTTAGCTCTTATGGTAGCTTCCTTTTTTATAAGTTTCAATGTCATATTCTCAGATTTTATTGATCCATATACACATTTTTCTTGAGCCCCCTCTTTGTTTGACAATATCCTTTACTACAAGGTATATTTATTAATAATTTTTCTTTAATCAAATATGACCTTATCCACTTTAACCAAAATACTATTATGGTTCTTGTTTATGGAATATTTCAATTGTTTCCATGAAAATACTTACTGGAGAACACAATAGACTACTCATAACCATTCTTGATCTTTTAGAGAAATATAATACCAATAGTATGATAGTAAGCTAGAAGAGTTCAGAAATTTCCAAAAAAATCAACATCAGTTAATCTTTAATTTGATCTCTAACGGGGATAACTTTAATGGTGAGTATTCACCAATTGGCAAATCCCACTCACCAGCGACCCTAAATTTGGCAAAAACAATTGCACTCTTGAGGTGGTCGTATCACCCAAATTTAATGAAAACTAGGTCCCATGATTTGACCAATCACCAATAAGGATACAAAATTATTTAATTTTAGTGATGGCATCGCCAATAGAATTTAATCTTTTCACATGATACATTAAATATTTTCACCTACAATTTCCAAGCTTTTCCTTCATTGATAGTCATATTCATCATTGTGTGCTATAAATTTAAGTTAGGTGAGAGTTTAAGTACATATCTATGACACATGTCTCTATTTCAAAGAGTTCCTTTGGAGATTTATATCCTTTCTTATTTTTTCCCGAAATAGATATTAATGTAGTAGAAACTTTCTCTAAAATATGGTGTGCTTCAAAAAAAATTCCCAAAATAAGATTTGGGCCATTGATTAAGGACCATCCAATGGTTATAGAAGTAGCATTTATATATGTTATATGACACAATATTAACTCAAGCTCATTTAACCTTCAAGTCCAACAATTAATTATGCTCCATATAATAATAATAGAGTAATAGTTTCTAGGTATGTACTTATGAACCTATGGCTTATTAGCTTTGATTTTCTTCCATAATGAAAGAGTCACCGATATTTTATATAATATCAATAGGATTTGAAAAAAATTGCCAATAAGATTAAATTTTTTCCTACTTTGAAAAAAAATATCACCAATAGAAACTAATTATTTCCCCTAAAATAATTTTGGATTCGCCAAACTTTTATAGATTTTTGCAAAGGGGGGTTTCTTAAAGTTACCCCTAATCCCTAATTTCATAATTTATATCACATGATTAATTACCATTTTCTTGGCATTTTAAACATCACTTTAGTCTTCTTAATAAATGTCACTTGTCTGAAGATATATTACACTCATTTGATAGTGGGAGACCTAGGAATAGCGTCAATAGATTTGAATCTTTCTTAATCAATCCATACTCCATTCTTGGACATAATATGTCCCACAATATAATCTTATGTGACATCGTAAAATTTATGAGAGGTTTATCAACACCCTTTATCTTCTCATTTTGGTATTCATCTATTAATATGATCCATTCATTATCAAGAAAGTGTTTTGTAATAATAAAAAAATTAAGATTTGAAGGAAATCATCCAAGATCTAGTATTTTCTCAAGTATTTAAGGAGATTTGACGTAATCTTATTCATTTTAGAAAACTTCCCTCCCATGATGAACAACTAGAGGATTTTTTAATCAAGAAATAAGATCCTTTATCCATCCATATGCAGTCATCCTCCATAGAAAGTATTTAATTAAGCATAACATCATTTAATATCTAGGAGTAACATTCATAGATCTATGCATTTGTGAAAGCATTCTCTATTCTTTTTTGAAATCCAAGGTCCACACCTACAATTCAAAAAAATTCAAGCATCCTCATAAATATGTGTGATCTTAATATCTATTCAAGAAGTTATTTACAAGGTAGACCTGATGTTTATCATTAGATGTATTTTTATTGATGTAAATTTATTTTGTTTTCGACATTTATTAATAAACATGTGTTTGACCAAGTAAAACACATTTCCACAACCTTATTCTGATTTTTCTATGTGTAGAAACAATTGGTACATGTGACAAAACTAACTCAAAACTAACAGGATATGATGGATAGATGGTAATTATTTTCAAATCATATCACATGGAATAAAATAGGTGGTGGATTCTATTATTGGGGGGAAATGCCTTGGGAATTAAATTCTTGGGGGAAAATTTTCCTTGGGAATTTTATGCCCTATAAATCTACTTTAGATGCAGATTGGAGGTTGTTATAGTTCACTAGTTTCTATTTCAAGTCACTACGAGTTGATTAATATTTAATGTTAGTATTCATTTCTTGAATATCATTAGTTTTTTTGTATTATGCTCCTATATTACATCATTAGATAATTTACCCTAAATTAATTTCATTCTTGATCATAATAAACAAAGGAAAAATTATCCTGGTTAAGCACTTGAAACTATTTTTAAGCCTACTAGGCTATCCAACTTTTGAATTATGCATCAAGAAAAAGTGTGCAATCTCTTTCATCTCATCCCTCCTCAAATATTATTTTCCTTATGTGTAATAGTAAATATAGTCATGGTCTATTATTGAGGAGAAGAACAAAATGCCTTTAATTTCATGGGAAAAAGCCTACACATGTAAGAAGGATGGGAGTTTGGCTCTAAGAAGCATTAAATATCTTAACTAGATGCTTCTGGATAAACAATCATGGAGGATCTATGGTGATGGTGAATTGAATTATATTATTAAGTGGAATTTTTTTAATCTCTTGCATCTATTCTATGCTTTCCTCTCAAAGAAACCTCTTGGGGGGTCTTTGAATTTCAACAATATTATTTGGGCTAGACAAATGGTTGTTGCTTGCTTGGGGTGGAAAATTGGTAGCCTATATAATTTTAGAGGGATAAGTTACTTGTTAGTGAGCCTTTGAGAAACTCTTAATCTTTTTCTCCTTGGATTGATTCAAGAATTAAAATATTTGTGTCAAGGTTATATATTATTGGCTAGAAGATAGGTGGGTGGACCTTTGCTTTCTTTCTCAGATGCTCTCCCCCATCATATTACTCCTTAATTCTTTGATTATCTCTCCTAGTATTTAAGACTACATTATCTAGAAAGGTACACCTTCTAGACACTTTTTCAATAGTTTTTCTTATTCTTTGTCTCTTCCCCTTCTCTTCCTCTCTATTGCGCTCACACTTGGATGAAAGGTCTTATTCCTAAGATAAATATTTTCTTATGAATCCTCCTTAAAAATAAAATCATAATTATTCATAATCTATGCAAGAGTAGATTACATCATCCTAATAGATATCATCTCTACTAGACTGTGCAGTGCCCAATAGTTTGTAACAAAAAAAATACACCCAATTTTTTTTCAAATAAAAATGAGACAACTAACTAAAATATAAGATTTAAGCTATATATTTTCCTTAAAAAATCATTCTTCAAATGCTCTTACCTTAACTAGTAAATCTACACTATGTCTCATACACATAAGACTATATATTCAAATAAAAATACAATGTATAAATCATCTATCTTTAAAGGAAAACCCATATTTTTCCATTATAACAACATTTCTTCAAACTCCAAATACAAAGAAAAAAAATCTGCAACTATACTTTTATGCTCTTTCAATAAGGAATTAGAACTACAAAATTGTATTTGTTTCTTCCTATCAAAATGCTAAGAGGGCATCCTACATGTCTTCCCTTTCTATGGCATAGCAAAATCTATATTTACATTCCCTCTCTTTGCTTAATACATAGAGATAACTTAGTAAATATATGAGACTTTCATTTACAATTCCCATCGAGTCAATGCAACTAATTGAAATATACATGTAGTAAAAGCCATCTTGTCCTCTTCTTTCAACTTGCACTCCAAGACACAAATCTACAACAAAACACAACTAACCATAGAGGCTCACCTCCCAACCTAGGTCTCTATGAGATCACCCTGAGCCTGGAGAACCAAGGCTAAACATGACACATACACAACCAAACTCAAATGCATAAACATACCAATAATAACAAATACACTCATGACAAAGACTTCACAATGGGATCACATATGAACCCATGAAAGAGGGTGAAGGTGGGCCAACCAAGGAGGAGATGCCAATGATATAACATAATTAAATGCATGCCTTCACAAGTATCATACAAATCATAATTTCTCCATACACATGTCTCTCTTTATCACCCCTAAAATATATCAAAACATCAATGGGAAGCATGGGCCCATACTCTATGCTTTATTTCCCTCTTCTCTGTAAGAAGAGACTCTCCACTACAATGGAGGCACCAACTGACCCCTTCACCCAAGGCCACTTCTTTCCTCCCAAGGGCGAGAAATGCCTTTCACACCCAATAACAAAGCACCCTCAAAATACAAGAAAATAATGAATCAAAAATCTCCATACTCGTCCCTTAACAAGAACAACAACATAATACAAGGAGAATGCATACAATACATGTCTGTAATCCATTAACATACTAATCTACAACAAAATAAAAAGATTATTCTCTTGTAAAGGGCCACCAACCTTCCTCAAAGTAATGGAAATGAATATTTGAGAAGAGCCCCTTTCCTTTAGCTTCTAATCTTGAAAACCATCATGTCTCTAAAACTAGAGAGTGGGTGAACAACCAATAAGTATCATAAACTCCACTAAAAAGGCCTCCAAATTCCTACCCAAATACTAGCCATAAATGTAAAATGGCTACAAGCACCTTCCCTTTCCTTCTGTCCCCATTCACTAATGAGAGTTAGACCAACAGTATGGAGCAAGTAAAATGTATTTGGACAATCATAAATGTGATCTAGACATCCCAATGGCCAGATTTTAAACTCTAACCCCTAGTGCATTCAATAGGATAGTTAATTTAGACTTAAATGACACCCTAGGGTCACTTTTAACACCTCAAGAGTCCACTCAAATTGTACGTATTGTTTCATCTTAATAGGACCATGTACTTAAGCATTTATAACCAAGTGGGTTTACTAAGGTAACCTATTAGGTCAACCCAAAGTTAGGTATCTCTTTTCAACCCTAGTAGACATATCAAATAAACAATAAAAGTGTCAAGTAACACTAAAAAATACCATTCCACCATTATTATACTCAAATTTTTATTGATCATCCATAATCGAATATGTATTTTGAAGCTAGAAGCAACCATTGAGCACACATATACTATCTTTGGAACACATTTGAAGCATCAAGGAGACTCCAATGTTTTGAAAGGTTTGCAATCTTTGTATTTGGATTTCTTTCAATCTTCTCATATTTTTTTGTTATTGTTTTGGTTTGTGAATGTTTAACTTCAATTTTATATTCTTTACATTATATTCCATAATGTACAATTATCATTGCGCTATATACACTATGATTAGAGTTCAAATCATATAAAAAACATGTGAGACACAGGTTATGAGTTATAGTTTTTTCATACACCTACTATGAAATACTTCAACATTTTTCGAAGTATGTGTTACATCGAGAGAGAAGATGATATAGGTAAGTTTGATCCTAGAAGTGATTAAGGTATCTTTCTTGGTTATTTTACTAAGATAAAAGCATATAGATGTTATAATCAAAGACTAAAGAAGATTATTGAAAGTGAAAATGTAAGAGTTGATGAAATATTTCAAGTACAAGAAAGGATACTTGATTATGATTCAGATAATAATCATGTTTTTACAAGTTAGAGATCAATGATTTTCCAGAACACTAAACATGAACTATTCTTTGAATTGGATAATGAAATGCAACTAAAAATTGAAGATGAATCTAAAGAACACATGGAAGAGAAAAGGACATCTAAGTATGTTGAAAGCAATCATTTTGAAGATTAGATCATTGGTAATTCCAACATAGAAGTGATGACAAGAGGTAAGGTAAGGAAAGAAATTCATTTGATTTTAAAAGTTAAATCTAAAACTACTAATAAGACATACAAAGATGAAATTTGGATAAAGTCAATGAAAGAGGAACTTGATCAAAGAGAAAAGAATAAGACATGATAATTGGTTCTTAGACCTAAAAATAAGAATTTCATTGGTACAAAATGGGTATACAAGGACAAGATGAATGAACAAGGTGAAGTTGTATGAAATAAAGGAAGGTTAGTATGCAAAGGATACTTACAACAAGAAGGTATAGATTTTGAAGAAAATTTCACTCATATTGCAATATTAGAAGTTGTTAGAATTTTTTTGGCTTATGCATCTAACAAGAATTCGATGTTATATCAAATGGATGTGAAGTCAACTTCGCAAATGGAAAACTTGAGGAAGAAGTATATATTGAGGAACCTGGTAGTTTTCCACTAACTAAAGACAAAAGACCAAACTAAAGAAAGCAATATATGGGCTAATGCAATCACCTAGAGCCTAGTATGCAAGGTTAGATAAATAATTTCTAAGTTTGGGCTTTGAGAAAGGTAATGTAGACATATGTACTTAAGAACAAATTTAGATGGTTTATTGATCATTGTTGTATTTTTTCATGACATTATTTTTGGAGGAAATGATGAAGCTAGCTGAGAACTTCTTTGATGAATTGAAAGATGAATTCAAGATGTCTATGATTAGAGAAATGAAGTATTTTTTGGGATTGCAAATAATAAAAAATAAGGATGGAATTTTTATATCTCAAGATAAGTATCTTAAGGATTAACTATCAAGATTTGGTTTGGAAATTTGTAAACCAGTTAGAACACCTATGTTGACTAGATGCAAATTTTCAAACAAGGATGAGTCACCCAATGCTCTGAAAACTAGATACATATTTATGATTGAAGGAATATAATATTTGACACATGTAAGGGTAGACGTGGAAAATACACTTGGAATAGTTGCAAGATTTCTAGAAAATCCCAAAGAGACACATCTAGCAACAATAAAAAGAATACTCAAATATTTGAAGGGAACATCATACTTGACTTATGGTATGATAGATCTAATGATTTTACATTCTATGCATATACTAGTGTTGATTAGATGGCTAATGTTGAGGATATGAAGAGAATAAGTGGTGGTGCATTATTTCTTGGTGGAAGTTTGGTTTGGCTAAGTAAGAAACAAGATTGTATTTTACAATCCATAGAAGAGGCAAAGTATGTTGCATCAACAAAAAATTGTAATTGGATGAAGAAAATATTGAAGGACATTAATATTGAATTTCCATAACCTAAAATTATGCACTGTGATAACACAAGTGTCATGAGTAAATCAAAGAATCTAAATTGATGTAATACCCCTCCTTTACTATCATTGTAGACTTAGTTGTTAAAGTTTATATGACTCTTTTATAGATGTGTTTTTCCTTTATTGATAATTGAAATGCAATACTTTGATATATTGAGTAATTAATTATGTCAAACAGTACTGATTGCCTACTTGCAATGATGATTCTTTAATTGTTGTTAGTTAGTTTATGAAATTACTTTTATGATGATTTCATATAGTGTGTCTTAGAAAGATATTTAATACATGTCCTCACAATGATGAGATATTCATGTTAGAATATGATGTTATTTATATTTAGGATTTACTACTATACTGACCTCATACTTGCATGTGCATGGTGTGTGTGTGTATGTTTTACATTTATGTTTGACGTGCCTAATATGGTTGAGGGAGGGAGTTGTAGTCACCTACTAGTGGGTATCTACACAATGTACTGCTCCTTGCCATTTTTTGTTTAACTTAGATATGTGTGTGTGCGCGCATATACATGTTTGTATTTTATACATATTTACAGGTACTAGGTATCGGCTTCCCTTAATTTCTAAGATGAGCATACCCTATTGCAATAATTCAATGGTAAGAATGGAGAGATAATGTTCATGTCCAATCCCAGCGATAGCCTAGTTAATTGTTTTGAGAAGGAGGACATGTATCTGACTTTCCACCCTTTATAAACTCATGAGTTTATCTTTACCCGTGTTGTTTGATTTTGAGTTTTGGTCAGTTTTGGTAATGTTGCTTTTATGTGGATTTGGTTATGTGATTTATTTGGTAAATGATTTAACTATAATATTTGGGTTAATCATATAATATTAAGAATTATTAAATATCATTTGATTAAAAAGAAAATATTAAAATATAAGATTATTTAATTAATTAAAAACTAATTAAATATGTGCTTTAATTTAAAATACTTAATTTAAAAGTCTAATTTAGAAAATTGGTTACAGAGAGATTAAAATAAGATGATATTTAATTAATTAGAAATTAATTAAATGTGTGCTTCGGTTTAAAAGATTTAATTTAAAAGTCTAAATTAAGAAGCTGGATAAAATAGAATTAAAATATTAAAAGATTAAAGATTTAATATTGCTTTACTATAATTATTTAATTAATAATAATTAAATTAAAGTTATATTTAAATAATGTGCTTTAATTATTATTATTAATTTAATTAATAAACTATATTTTAAATAGCATTTGCACTAATTAATAAAGTGGAGGAAAAGTAAATAAAAGAATGTTCTAATTAAAAAGTTCTTTAAGTGTGCATGAAAGAATTAAATAATAAAAGTTTATTTTAAGGAGAGGTCTTTGAATGTTCGAAAACTATAAACCCTAGTGAGGGTTATGGTTCTTTATTAGGAGGTTAGTAGTACATTTGAGAGAGACGTAGGCTGTGGGGAGCCAAATTTGAAATTCGATCAAAAGAATTGTTGAAAGTTTTAGAGGGTTTGGATTTGCACGTGTTCACGAATTGTCTCAAATTTTAACTATGGTTTTGAGGTAGAGTTTGAATACTCATTGTAGAATTTTATTGAAATATATGTCTACTTCATGTCTTTGTGTGTGCTTGCATACTGCTTATTAATTTATTGTGTTAATTCTTGATGAAGAATTATGTTGTAGATTTTGAAAAGGAAAACTTATTAATCAAGAAAACTTGACTACGGAAAAGCTATAGAGAATTATTATGATTGTATTCTTTTAAACCCCTTTCTAATATAGAGAAAATTTGATGATAGAAAAATTGAAGAAAACAACAAATTGAATGGCTTGGGTTCCAACTTTAAATTTTTCATTAGAATCATGTGATTACCATCAATTTTCTAAATATATCTAAATATTCTTCTTATATCTAAAATGATTTGGTTGCAAAGTTTATTGGTAAAAGAAAAAGATTATTAAAAGGAAAGTATGTTGTAGCTAAACCACATGCATGTGAAAATAAATATGCTTAAGATAGAAAATTATGTATATTATGGTTGCATGATTTGAGAGATCAAAGGAATGTGAAAATCCTAATTGCATGTTTATTTTTATTTTATAGAAATATAATTTAATTTTCAATTTTTTTAAAACCTTTTTTTTATGATTAATTATTAATTTCAGAAGTTTAAAAAAATCTAAAATATTTTTGAAAAAAGAGTATTATTTATTAATTTTGAAAATTAAATAAATATTATTCATTTAGTTATAAAATGAATGTTAGTATTAGTGATTCTTTGAGTATAGTTAAACTCTTAGTTGAATATAAGTGATTTTATATTTATTAATACAATAGAGAAGTTATTAAATAAATAATTATAATTTATTATATTTTAAGAGAAGTTATGGTGAAGTTCACTTTGTAATCATCTAGTTAATAATTATTTGACTATATGAGAAAAATTATAAATAACTCAATTAAATTTATAATTTTATCTATAGTTGCATTATGAATTAAAAGAAAAGTAAATATTAATATTAGACTTAAACAGAAGTCAAATTAATATTTTGGAAATGAAACTGATATTAATATTTAATATAATAAATACATTTATGTTATTAACTAAATCATTTATGATTTAATATTATTTTAATTTTTAACATGATAATATTGCATGATATTTTGCATGCATAAAGAGATTGGATATTTGAATATTTATTAATTTAAATAAGTATATATTAGCATAAAAAATTATTTTAACATGTATATTCTTATTTTATTTTTAAAGCACATCCTTATGACCCAAACTAAACAAGAGAAAAATATGAAATTAAATCATATGGCTGAAAACTATGTGTTTTTCTTATATTCTATTTAATAGTCTTGTGATGTTTATTTTCATAATGATTGGCTTTGTGGGTTGTTTAGTTGGCCAAGTTAGGATGTGCACCAGAGGTAGTTTTGAGATTTCTTTTATGATTATTTGATTGGATGTCATGATGTACTTTATGATTTGAATTGAGATTTATGTCTTATGAGTTTTATGTTGTTGAGCATTTTTTAGAGCTTGGGTTTTGAGAACCAATGTTATTTTTGGGTTTCCTATTAAGGAACCAAATTCTATCAGTATTACTTTTGTGGTATGTGATACAAACGTGGTTTGTGAGTTTTGGGAAGGTAGCCTATGTGCATGTCTATGAGGGTGACTTGCAATGGGAGTCAAGGCCCAAATTGGCTGCCAAGGTAACTCATTGTACATTGTATAATAAGTGATAACATAGCAATTAAAATATTTAGAAAACATTAAAAAGATAAGTTAGAGATTTTGGCTTGCCCATGCCTTGAGCATTTGTATAGGCTAAGGATGGGAATGGAATGATACCTAGTGAGAGTATAACTAGTTTTCTTAATCTTCATGGGAGGATATTTTGGTTTCACATGTGTCATGTTGAGGACCCAAGCTCTAGAGTGACCAATCTAGGGTAACTCAACACTTGAGGGTTCGGGGTCTAGTGAGAGGAAAATCTAGGGTAACTCAAGTAGTTTTACCATGTAATGATACTCCATAGTATGTATCTTGAGTTTCCTTCATGGTTTTTTAATATTTTCCTCTAGTGGTGTACTTGTTGGATATTATTTTTGATGATGTATTTATTGAGTTGTTACTCATTGATCAGATGTCATTTACTGTTGACAGTTGATTTTTATTGATAAGTTTTCACTTTTATTGGTGGTGTACTTATTTTTGGATGTACTTATTATTGGTGATTTACTTTTATTGATGACGGTTGTTATCTATTGATTATTTTTCTTGGACATGTGGCCTTTGACTTAAGGTGGATATATTTCATTGACTTTATCTTGATTTTTGATACTTGATTTTCTTTTGGTATTTGTATGTTGACTTGGTATGTGGTGTTGGTATTGGATTGGGTGTCCTTTCAATTTTAAATATCTCTTCTTCTTGAGTAGTTTGTGTTACCTTTGAGCTAGTTTTGACCACCGAGATTCCTTGCCTATGATTGTTTTATGATTTGATTATCTATGTGTGGATTGTACATTATCTCTACCAAACGATGGGAGTGGGAACCCGATTAGGTGACAACAAGGTCGAGAGGTAGTGTCTTCTTACCATTTGGGTCCCCCCTCATATTTATGGATGTTAGATGCTTGTTGGTGTTGTTGTATCCTTTATCATTCTTATTCATATCTTGGAGACTTCTCTTTGTTTGATGTATCTATGCATCATGTGTTTTGAGATCCTACAGGATATTGTATTGTATATTGATGTACTTATATCTATTTTCATGTACCCTATGACATGTACAATGGATGTTATTTACTATATGTGCTTTCATAATATTAGTTGTACTTATGTATTTTCTTATGAGATGATGTATATGTTATTTCTTTATGATTAGTAGACTTTGTGCTTGAGACTTAAACTAGTCATTATAAACTTCTTAAATATGACTCAACGTGAAGGAACCCTTGAAGAATGGAAAACCGTATATGTAATTGCTTATGTGTATTTGATGTGTATGTGTATGTTGCTTTTGTATTATTACTTTGATTTTGTTTAAACTTTTAAAAAATGGTTTAGTAAACTTTGTAACATGTTAGGTTTATTTCTTTCGAGTTCCCAAGCAAGGCATTACAATTTACATTCTAAAACAAAACACAATATTATTAAGTATCATTTTCTAAGAGAGAAATTTGTAGACAAAGATATCTTATTGGAATATGTAAGTAGAAATGAACATATAGTAGACATATATACTAAACCATTGGCTAAGAACACCTTTGAGTATCTTAGTGGTATGCTTGGGGTAATTTCTCCACCTAATTCAGAGTAAAAGATGTAGCATTACAATATTCCAATAGAATCATAACACTATTCTTACACCTAGACGTGATGCTTGGTACTGCTTCTCATGGGGGAGTGGTCGTATTGGACAAAATTAATCAAGAGTTTTTTAACAATGACTTATGACATAACAATGTCTATTGTTACTTGGCATATATTTTTATTGGTTGAAGATAGGATTGATCCAATGCAGATACTTTGATGAGGATTTAAATCATCTGAGGGGGAGCACTTCAAATTGATATTTGGCATATTGGAACCTTTTCCATTGTTGTTAAAGGGGGATAGAACAACGAAAAACCTTAAGAAGAATATACTAATGTCAAGAGATTTTTAGAGGTTGTATATGTTGAGGATATTTTAAAAAAATGTATTCATATGGGAGATTGTTATGGAAGTTGTATATGTTGAGGAAATTTAGAAAATTATTTTGGATTGATAAAAAAATTTATCATATGTTGCCATCAACGACAAAAGGGGAGAGTGTTAGGAATACAGGTTTGGTCAGCACTTGGATATTCTATTTATGTGTTGTATTGATGAAAGGTTTTGACATTGATGAAAATATATGTTTGAGAGGACATGACATACAAAGATTTTGTACATCATAGAGTATTATTGGCACAACGAAATTGATACCAAAGAAGATAAGCTATGCAAGCTTAAGATTATGTTTAATAATGAGTATATATGCTACATCTATGTTCTCTTATGTTTCTGATAAGTATTGGTTGAGTTACAATTTATTTGGTGAAGACTTGTAGTAGATCAATGTACAAGACATATTGTTAGAGATAGATGTTGGGAGACTGGTTGTATCTTATCACCAAAGTTAGCAAGCTTGGATCGTGATTGAATACATGTCCATGAAGGGCCACAATAGTGAGTTACACTTTTTAGCCTAAACTAACACTTAATTGTGAATTTTCAAGAAAAAATTTACTTTTGGATGCAAATTATCGTTTAATGGTTAGGAATTTTAAGATGAAGTAAATTAGAGTTTTTAAAGATATTATGTGTAGATTGTGTGTTTGTGTGTGTGTGTGTAGAGAGAGAGAGAGAGAGAGAGAGGGAGGGAGGGAGGGAGGGAGGGAGGGAGGGAGAGAGAGAGAGAGAGAGAGAGAGAGAGAGAGAGAGAGAGAGAGAGAGAGAGAGAGAGAGAGAGAGAGAGTTGATTTGATTCGAAAACCTAATTTTTAAAGAGTGGAACATATAATTTATTTTCTATAATAGATATATCAATGTTGTTCTTTTATATTTAGTTTGTTAACATCCACACTGAAACTGTGCAGGTGGTCTGATGTCTTTATCCTTAGTATTTCATATTTTTTTAGAGTTTAAAGTTGACCTAACACTAATTGGGACATACATGGCTTTTGACACATGTAAGGTTAGCAAGCTTGGATCGTGATTGAATACATGTCCATGAAGGGCCACAATAGTGAGTTACACTTTTTAGCCTAAACTAACACTTAATTGTGAATTTTCAAGAAAAAATTTACTTTTGGATGCAAATTATTGTTTAATGGTTAGGAATTTTAAGATGAAGTAAATTAGAGTTTTTTAAGATATTATGTGTAGATTGTGTGTTTGTGTGTGTAGAGAGAGAGAGAGAGAGAGAGAGAGAGAGAGAGAGAGAGAGAGAGAGAGAGAGAGAGAGAGAGAGAGAGAGAGAGAGAGAGAATTGATTTGATTCAAAAACCTAATTTTTAAAGAGTGGAATATATAATTTATTTTCTATAATAGATATATCAATGTTGTTCTTTTTAATTTAGTTTGTTAACATCCACACTGAAACTGTGTAGGTGGTCTGATGTCTTTATCCTTAGTATTTCATATTTTGTTAGAGTTTAAATTTGACCTAACACTAATTGGAACATACATGGCTTTTGACACATGTAACTTATTACAAAAAAAAAATTTGATTGAAAGATGACTCAAATATGGAGAGTGCAGCTTTTTTTTAAAAAAAATCTCTTAGTTACTATTTTTCCAGGATCATCTTATATATATATATATATAGAGAGAGAGAGAGAGAGAGAGAGTAGGGGATAGGAGAGGGTGAGAGAGAGTCAAGGATGGGAGAGTTTGGGAGAGAGTGGGAAAAAGAAAGGGTGGGAGAGAGAGAGAGAGAGAGAGAGAGAGAGAGAGAGAGAGAGAGAGTAGGGGATGTGAGAGCCTAGGATATATATATATAGAGAGAGAGAGGGGGGGGGGATGGGAGAGGGTGGGATGGGGAGAGAGGGAGAGAGAGAGAGAGAGAGAGAGAGAGAGTAGGGGTACATGAGAAATACAAGAAAAACTTTGAAAATCAATAGAGGTACTCTAAGGAGAGCCATGGTAAGGCGTGAGAGAGTGGAAGATCCAACAAAAAATAAGTTATGGATATTTAGTAGTAGACTACCATGAAAGGATAAAGAAATTAGTGAAGCTTTGAAATCATTTATTGAAGATTTTTGGACAAATAACATGTGTGTTTCCCCTAATCAAAGAGATGTTGTAAGAAGGAGGATTGGTAGCTGAAATCACAATCCACATGCAAAATATTTTTTGGAATCAACTCAGACACAATTTTTTGCAAAATTTATTGGTATGTATCCTCAAATTCAAATAAGTCAAAGATTTTTTGAGATGGATAAACCTTTTATGGGAAGATAAATTACACATGCACAACTTCTTGTTGTAGGATACACATTGAATTTTCTAACCATTTTGATGTTTTTAGGCAGTCGTGCCCAAAAAATTTACAAGGCAAAAACACAACTACAAATTTTTTTTAAAATTTATTTATTTATTTATTTATTTTTTACAACTGATTTTAATATACACCAACATCGAATGGAAAAAAAGGTAACTAGGTGCAGTTATGGTACACCTAAAAGAGTTCATTCTAGTTTCAATATTTATGCACACAATAAAATTGCAATGACATTCATAAGGGTGTAGAGTCACTTATTGAAACCTAATACACTAGTTCAATCCCATAAGTGATTGTGGTATAAAAACTCTTAACACAGGTTGTTTTAATTTGATTGTTCAAACTATAGGTTTCTATTAGTCAAGAGGCATTTAGGTTTCTTCGAGTTCTTAGGTTAAATTTGGATTGGTTGGGTATACTTTAATAAGATTAGGTTTACATGTTTCACCTTCTGACTTGAGGATGGGGACACTACCTCAACACTGCCCCTTTTGGGTCAAAACCTAAATAACATTTTAGTTAAACCTAATTTACTATGTTACATATCATTTGATTTGATCATAATCATGAATCCCATTAAGCCTTATTTGGTATCTTATACTTATTGCATTTTAGTAGATTACCCCTCTAGAAGCCTAGGTTTGCACTTAAAAGAAAACTGACAATAATGATAATACTTGGTTCCAAGAAATATTAACACAACTTTTAGAATTAAATAAGGTATTAACTACTATCAATTTATCTATACAACTCTAACCGATAACACTTTCTAACATTATCATAGGCGTGTACAAATCAAAAGGCCCCACTTACAAATACATGATATTACCTTAAGACCTTATCAATAATCCTTTGAATAATATAAGTTTTGAGAAAAATTATCTTAACATAATCTAACCAACTATTGATACCTCAACTATATTTACTAAATACTTTTACCTAAATCTTCACTATTTGATAATCAACCCAATTAATTCAAAAAAAATCCCATAATATATCATAAAGAAATGCACATGAAACTAAATCTAATCACTAATTGACATACTAACTACTAACAAATACTTAGTTTACTTATAACAGTATGAATGTTCATGCACAATTACAACTTTTATTAATCACTTACACCTAGCCTTATACACATTTCATGACTATATATTTCATTTATTATTTAAATAAATCCATATAAGATTATGTTATATCTAATTTCATATATACATTAAATTGCAAAGTTAAGACTAACTTCTACTAACCTATTACCCTTTAACTAGTACTAATCCACAACTAACACCAATTAATTTCCATCTTGAATCTGATATTAACTACCCACTAAGAATATCTACAACAACAAACAGTTTACTAACTCAAAACTACTACTACCCTAGCCCTTTACTATACACCATTTCCTTTATTGTTAACCACCTCTAAATTTCCTAACACCCATGTGACCTCTTCTCATTCACTAATATTCTATGTGCTTCTTCCCAAGTGATGTTCCCTAAGGGCCCGTTTGGTTGCTGGAATATGATTCGAGAATTGCCATTCGAAAACCTTGATTTGGGATTTTGGAACTTGAAATCCAAATTACTATTTTGAGGATTTGATTTGGGACCATTTGGTTCACCAAGAATTCATTATGAGAATACACATTTTCACCGTTTGGTTGCACATATTTGGAATTGGATATGAGGCATGGCCACGTAAAAACTCACAATGGCAGACGAATTAAACCAAAAGAAAATGAAAAAAACTAGAGGAAAACAATCTACAAACTATCCTATTAGTGAAGCAAATGGCCACTATGATAGATAGGGTTCGAACTCGCGACCAAAACCTTGGCAAAATGCACAAAAGTAGGGTTAGTGCAAGAAAGAAGCCATAAAATATCAGCAAATCTGCATTCAACACAAAAGTACCACCATTCTATAGGAGTTTGGTCGACCAAAGAAGAAATAATGGACTAGGTAAGTAGCGCATATGCCTTTGTGCAACTCCTCACAAGTAAAAACAACAGCACCGTAATAAACAAAAAAAGAAGGGCCTCATATTCAAAGAAAAATCTATTAAACCCTAGCAAAATGGAGAACACAATGCAACCATACCTTTGCAGAGATGTTGAGAAACCAGAGAAAATGGAGAGCAGATCATTTGGCAGAGAAAAAATGGATCTGCAAAAAACAATGTGAGAAACTAGAGAAAATGGAGCAAAACATTTACAAAGATAAAATGGAGTGTAAATGAATATAATCTGGCAGACAAAAAGTTTGAGTGCCAAAAAAAATTAGGTCTACCAGACTTTTAAAAAAGTTTCTTTTGTATTAATTTGCAATGCTCGTTTTTCCCAAAATTGGAATTAAAACAAGTATTTGAGCAATACCAACTATTTAGAAGGAAGACCAAATCCTCAAATTGGGGGATTAATGAGGATACAAAATTCTAATTTTCTCATATTCCAATTCTCATTTCGTCGACCCAAATAGTGGATTATGATTTTTTAAAATTTGCAATTTTAATTCTTGTTGATATCCACGAACCAAACGGGCCCTAACTTTATTACCCTCCTAACCAAGTGGCCCCACTCAAGCCACGTGTCCTAGGCCTTTATTCCCAAACGCTTACCCCTAGCACTACATCCCCACATGAGTCACGTGCCCCTTTTCCTTCTTTCAACTAATCACTATGCCACGGTTTCACAACTCAAAAAGCAAGGATCGACTGGTGGATGTGTGGAAGGGATTAAGACAAGTCCCATAACCAATTGTTTGACCCATCCGAAAGTATGATGGGGTATGGTGGGGGAGTGATCATCGATCAAGGACCATTTCCCCATATTTAAGTGTATATATATATATTTCTATGTCACCTTTAAATAGGTCCTTTTCAATATTGATAGAGTGGTTGATCCTTTACTAGGAAACAACTTTCATGATATAGGTACTTTTTATATATATATTATATTGGTTGAGTCTTTTCACATGGTTAGGATCAGCAAAGGGATTCAATTATAATATATTCTATGATAGTGACTTGAGTATAGCCACTGGGAATTAGGAGTCTCTTTATTGACCTTTTTTATCTATTATTTGAGAAGTTAGATACTAGGATTTTCTCCTAGATTATGTTATAGGGGTATATTTTTTATCTGACAATGGTATTTTGTGCATTACCATACAATTTCTAAAGAGTTTCTAAACTCTATTCCAGATTTCTTTTGGTTGTTAAATGTTGTTTTTTTATTCCTCTTTCTCATTTTTTTCTTTCTACCATGACATTGTGATTCTCAACATGATAGCAGTATGATATTATATCTATGATACAATGCAATCGTCTAGTTTAATGGATCTACTTCCATGCATCAAAATTACACATAAGACACATTTTGTGTTTCACATTAGATGGAGACTAAGCTTAATTCTTCCATGATATTAAAAATTATGTTACATCTACCATGTAATATAATGAAATGAATCTTATTTATATGAGTAATCTTTGAACGCACATTCTTTATATGGGTCATTATGAGAGAAGTTCCACATTAACATGTTTATTACTTACACATCCAAAAGCAATAAGTGCTCTTCTAAAAATAATCTCTTTTACATTTATTTTGTGTCTATTATGATGAAATAATTCCTTTAATTTAAATGCAGCTTTATACCTAACATTGAATCTTACAATACAAAATAAAAAGATAATATTCAATTTTCTTTATTTTTTTTCATAAATCCATTCTTAATAATGACTCACATAAGGTGATAAACTCATTCATGCAAAGCAAGACTCTAGGACATAAATGGAGGATTCTATCTTTACATTACAACACATGAAGGAGGATTTCATCCCTTCAACACATTACAACAACAAAAAAAAGTCACATACTTTCTTTGGTTCATCAAACATGAGAGACACCAAGCTTTTCCTTTTCCATCACTCCCTTGAGCACAAAATTTGCAAATACATCATAAGAAAACAACAAGAACCATGGAGGCTCACCTTACATCCTAGGCTTCTATGAAGCCACCCACCGAGCAGGGGAAACAAGTCCAAATGGGATACACACATACAACATTTGATAATACGTGAAAAAAAAACATACAACACAACACATAACAATCCCTTCCAAAGTTTTCACATTGATTCACCATTGGAACCATTAATAGACTGGGTGAAGGTGGACTCTTCAAAGAGGAGAATACCATATCCATAACACAAAATCATATTGCAATTACATTTTTTCCTCTCAAGGCTATCATAAAGCCCCCTCCTTCTTACACATACACTTATACCTCCAAAACAACAAAGGCATATGGCTTCAATGGAGCCCATACTCCATGAAAGAAAGAACAACTCCTCATCATGAGGTAGATTTTCTCAAGTACAATGTTGAGCCCAACTAACCCCTTCACCCAAGGCTTCTCTTCCCTCCCAAGGGTGAGTGAATCCTTCATGCCCATAAACAATTTCACATTCAATCAAAACAAAGAGATCAAGGAAGAAAACCAAAACAAATATGCATGAAACACAAAACACAATCACAACCCAATACAAGGTTACATTAACAATACATGATCCTATGGAAACACTCCATACTTGTAGATTCATTATGCATTGGTAAAAAAAATGGACATGGTTTGAGCACCAATCTTGGTCCAAGCTAATGGCAATGCTAGTTGATGAAGAGCTCCCTTAGCCTCCTCCAAAAAAACCTAATTGTCTATAAACTTAGAGATTGGGTGAACACCCCACTAGTTTGTCCAAGACTCTCTAAAAAGGCTTTCCCACTAACTATTTTGGCAAAAACACCAAGCCACTCCCTCTTACAAACTTGTCTCTCCTTAAGTTTTCTATTTTTGACTTACTAGAAACATGGGAAAGAACTCATGTGACAACTCCATTTTCGAATTGGTGGAAGAAGGCATTGGTAAAGGGACCCCCTAAGCTTTCTAGTCACTATAATGGTCAAAATTAGGTCCCCTAACATGTTATACTATCATATGGGTAGCTTATTTTCAAATAAAAGACACATTGGGACCACCTAATGACCCTTCAAAACCCTAGGCAAGTCTAAATTCGAATTTCCTTTTGATAATGACCCATCCTACCCCCTTGTCAAGTGGGTTTACTTAGTCATTAACAAAATAATTAGTTTTAGGGAAAAATGCCACCATGACCAAAACCCTAGATGACATGTCATTAACACACAAAATCCACAAGTGTCAAGTGACATCTAAAAGAACATTCTAAATCATCATGACATGTCCCTAATGCATCTTTGTGATTAAAAATTTCACACACAAGAAAGCTTACAGTTATGAAATAAAATACATCACAACGAGCCTTTTGAATCTTCCAAAGATTCACCTTGGCTATACTATGTTCACATAAATTTGGCTCTTGCTTCCCCAAAAAAAATTTATGGTTCCACTTCTTACACACTAAACTTGAGTGTCATTAGTCCAAGGAGGTCATATAAAATACATATCATAAATGCATATGAATTTAGATGTTACGTAATCCATATTAAGATAGTTCAATGGAATTCCTTTACTTAATCATTTCAAATAGGACATTCAAAATGTTAAAATATCAAAATCTACACATCACATTTAATCATAAATCATCATAATCAATTTAACATTTTATATCACATCATATCCATTTCCTATCATAATGATGAAATGTTGAATCTATATTGCTAAATTAGACAACATGAAAATTAGTTATGATTACATACCTTAGGTCAAAACTACCAAAATGTAATCATCACAACTAGTATACTTGATTCAATTAACTATAGTTTGATTGCTAACACTATCTCATTATCATTATGAGATATTAAATGATAAGGTATATGTCTCTAAAATCACTAATCTCGAGAAATAAGGATGTTTTCATAATCATGTCTGCATAGGTTCGAAATCAGTCATTAGGTAAACCCATTATATCTATTAGTCAATACATTATATTTTCATCTTAATCATCATTTACTATAGCCTATCCATCTAATACTACTTGTACCACAATTGACTTATTATATTTACATCATGTCGAGCTCTTCTGAGTAGGCCTTTATCTAAATTGATAACAATTTCTATCTATAATTCATCTTTTCATAATGGCCACCTAAACAACTACCTTAATAGATCATAACATATTATGAACCCATTGGCATGGTTTCTAAGTTATAACATCTTGAGTCTTTATTCCATAGGGTCTTAGTTTACCAACCCGATAAAATTTTGAATACCCTATAATAAGACTTACGATGATAATGACTATAATGTATATTAGTCTTAATAAGATCTTAGGTCCAATATTAACAAGAAGGATGCCAATCATGACATACCTAAATCCTAGAACCTAGTTATCATCATTTTATCATAAGATGTATGGCAATAGTGTATAATTCACATACCCTATGTGAGAGACAAAGACATGACATCTCACCTCCTTACACTTCCTAATTCTGACCATATTCATGTTATTTAGGGTTTATAATATGGTACTAGGGAAGGGGCCTTACAATATATGTGTGTTTTTGCATTCTAAGCTTGTTTTGTAGGATTGTGATATGAATGAGCCACCTATATCTTGAAAAGAATTCATATCCAAAAATTTATGTGAAATAGGGGATGGTCAACAATTTTACAAGACGTCATGCTTAGATGGTACATGCTTATTTTGTGGTTCTTTGCAACTTTTATCAACTTGTGAACATATGGATAGTACACATGCAATTGGAAATGAAATAGTAGGTTACAGAAAATATAAGACAGTGTCATATACTCTAAAAGATGGGAAACTAGGTAAAAGATGGGATTTAGTCATTGAAAAGATTCTAGTGTATGAGTTCATTAAGATATCTCTTGAAAAGATTATTTACAAGTATGCAAGGCATACACAGAGCTCAATGGGGAAGTATATTAGGAAGGTTAGAAGGTTTTCAACATGGGAAGCACTCAAATTCCTCAAAATTGCCTAGTAGGCCTAATTGCCCCCAACTAGGTCTTCAGCGAGAAAGATGTTAAGTTTTCTACCAAACTCTCCAAAGGACTTCCAAATAAATAGGTTTTCAGATACCCATTTCAGCCTCCTTTATTATCTCAACCTCAATATAGGTTGGGTGGTTTTCCAAAGAAACTACCTACTTCCCTTGCTTCCAATACTCCAAACTATCAACAGTCTCCTCAAATGGACCTAATCAAAGGAATATCAGGTCAATTTGATGCTCCAACCTCTGCAAGTAAGAAATCCCCAAATTGGCCTCTTACAAACCTCAAACCTAGGGCTTTCTCAATGTATGACTTCTCAAGCCAAAATCTTCAAGTCATATATAGACATAATCTACCATAAAATACCACTCTCCAATGGATAGATCTCTAGTTGTTGCTCCTTAAGCATGCATTTCATGCACCTATAGCCACCTAAACTCCATTAGAGGCCTCCAACCATGAAAATTACTATCCAAAAATTGTTAGAAGGATTATTTACATAGTAATATAGTTTTTGTGTGTCTAATAAGAAACTAGTCCCAAGGTGTTTGTAAAAGAGCCAAAATTGCTCATTAGGTCCAAAGTCTGTCAAAAGTTGTTCAATAAGCCAAAAGTTGCTAAATAGGTTTAAAGATTTTTAAAATAATAAACTAAGGTTTTTGGTTACCTAATAGGTCTTATGAATCTTAAATAGGATCCTAGAATAGTCCTAGATGGACCCATTTGATCAAAAGATGTAAAGAGCAAAAATTGCTCAAAAGTTACAAAGTTGCTCAAAAAGTTGCTTGGGCAATTTTTTGTGAAAAGTTACAAATGGAGGTTTGGGAAGTTGTAACTACCCATGCTTAGGTATATGAGCATGGGAAAAATATTTTAAAAGGTTATAAGGTTTCCAGACAGATTTCACACTCCTTTCCAACCAAGTTGCATTTTTTAGCAACTTTTACAACTTTTGCAATTTTGCACAAAAAGTGCAACTTTGGCAAAGTTCACTAGATTTCACTTTTAGGACTTGAGAAAGGTTCCAAATTATTTAATAAAATAACCAAAAACACCTATTATAGTCTATCTTTTCTAGAGTAAATAATTAATTATTAATTATTTTTTCTATTTACTTAAGCTTACTTAGGTAAATGCATTTCATTAATTAGTTGTAGTCTAGGAGTTAGTTATAAGTTGTTGAAAATATGAGAGTTTGTTCTCTCCTAAGTCATACTTATCCTCTCACCTTGTTCGAGGACTTTCCACCTCATGTGAATGTATGCTTAGTTGTCACACTTATCTCCTAGCATCTTCTAGCTTGTTCTAGGAGATTCCTTGAGCTCTTTATATTCGAGCTCCCTCATTGTATTTAAAATCATCAACTCATTCTTGCATATTGTAAATACATATTTTCTTGTATTGCAATATCTTCATATCTCTCATGTTCATTTAGGGTTTTTCCCTTGCTCCACGTTCTTTCTTCCTTGGCTTCCCTTTGATAGGTTTTTGCATGCAAGTGATCTTGGGCATCTTTGGAGTTGGATTTCATCAACTCCAACATGGTATCAGAGCCTCCCTATTGCTCCTTCGTTGAAGTTTTTTTGAAGTCGTGATTCGAAGACACAAACCCTAGTTTGTTTGTGCATTTTCCTTCAAATCAGGGGAACAACAAATTTTTAGAGCACTTTGGTCCCAAACAGATGTTGCCATTAGATCTAAAAGGTTGTTTGCAGTTAGGATTCATATAAAACTTGTCGATTTTGGAGGTAGGGCTTTGGGAGGTAAAAAAAATTAGTTGCAAGAGGTTCTGTACGGCTATATGGATGCACAGAGTCAAAAAAATTAAAAAAATAAGGTCACCGTTGTCGCACCACTGCGAGGCCACCATTACGCCACCCGCGTGTGGCCCGTAGCAGCTGTAGCAGGTAGCGCCACCCCGCGCTCCACCTGAGTCCTTTCGCCACTACCTCCATTGCAGTGCATCCCCAATTTTCCACTCTACTAGGCTCTGTGCCACCGTTGCTAGTGGATCTCTGCCACTATTCACCACTTTGCCAGTGATTACAGCTCCAGCACCACTCCTGTCCAATCAACATTTTTGCAACCACTCGACAGTGTGTGGAGGTGACACGTGGCCTGGGTGCCATGTGGACCTATCACATCACTCCTGCCATGTCAAATTTTTCCACGTGGCCTCTTTTTTGCTTCAACGGCTAACAAGCCATCAAATTTAATGGCTTAGAATGCTGATTTCAGCATGACATTAGCACTACATCATCCACTTCTTGCACCTCTCCTTCAAGGGTCATTTTGACCCACTTGCAATTTTTTGGTCATAACTTGAGCATATGGAGGTATTTTTTCGATCCGAAAGAAGTGCCAAAAAGCTGGTTCCGAGATGAAGACATTGGTGTAGGTATTTTCAAATTTTGATGTAATTTTTTTGCCTTTTTTTTTCAGTTGAAGTCTAAAGTTCTATTTTTGACTCTGGCATGCATTTCTTTTGCGTACCATGTCAATTTTTTGAAAACGTTATATTTTTGGAAAGCTCGTTCTATCACCTTTTTCAAAAATATGGTCCTTTTCCTTAGATTTTGGTCCATGCTCTTTCTATCATATTTTTGGCATTTTTTCTATATGGTGGATATCTTGGGTGTTTTAAGTTCGAGGATCATTTTCTTGACATGATTTCTTTTTTTTTAGGCTGTACTATCTTTTGTGTAAGCTTTTTCCTTGTTTTGATCATTGTAGACATCATTTGTAAGCTCTTTTGTATACGCACTGACATAAAGTGCCACTTTTTCATTTCGGGTTCATGAACGTTGTTTTTGAGTCAATTGTACATGCACTATTTTTATAAAGCACCATGGTGGGGATAGTTCTTTGCTATTTTAGGCCTTCTCCCTTTGTCAAGTGAGTGTCCCTTCCATGACATTAGCCCCATGCAGCATCATTGTGACTATGTATTTATAGGTGTTTGTACCTCTTCCTCTCTCGTTGTTCTTGGTTCATCTACAAAAGATTTTTGGCCCACCTTCTCAGTTGCCTGTCATCTCACCCCATCTGCATTAAGGGGGGGTTATGTTGTTGCTCTAATGCATCCTTGGTTCGATGGTTTGATAGTGTGAACTATGTATTTAGTGGTTGATCCTATATACAAGGCGATTGTAGTGGCTGGCTACCTATGCATTTTGGTGAGGATCATCTACCATATAGATGCTTGGTTTGTGCCTTCTTCCATGGAGGTTCTTTAGATTAGCAGTTTCTTCTTGATGGCAGTTTTTTGTGACTTCTTCATGCTTCAGTAATGCTCTTCATGATCACTCTTTGTTCCTATTTTAGGGGACATTCCCCTAGTTGGAGGCTTCTTCAGTTCTTCACTAGGTTCTTACCTCTTTTTGGGGGAGGGTTTTTCCCACGTGGTTTTCTCTCTTTTCCCATTTACAAAGGTTGCATCTCTTTGCATTGTACATGGGTACCTAACATGGCCTTGTTGCTGGGACCCATTTCTGCATTTCTTAGTTTTGTGAGCTTAAAGCATTTCCCTAAGTTGCACTTAAGGAGGGGTGTTAGAGTAAATAATTTATTATTTATTATTTATTCTATTTACTTAATCTTACTTAGGTAAATGCATTTCATTAATTAGTTGTAGTCTAGGAGTTAGTTATAAGTTGTTGACAATAAGAGAGTTTGTTCTCTCCTAAGTCATACTTATCCTTTCACCTTGTTCGAGGACTTTCCACCCCATGTAGATGTATGTTTAGTTGTCACACTTATCTCCTAGCATCTTCTAGCTTGTTCTAGGAGATTCCTTGAGCTCTTTATATTCAATCTCCCTCATTGTATTTCAAATCATCAACTCATTCTTGCATATTGTAAATACATATTTTCTTGTGTTGCAATATCTTCTTGTCTCTCATGTCCATTTAGGGTTTTTCCCTTGCTCCATGCTCTTCCTTCCTTGGCTTCCCTTTGACAAGTTTTTGCATGCAAGAGATCTTGGGTGTCTTCGGAGTTGGATTTCATCAACTCCAAAAATCTTGACCAAAAACTCAAAAAGAACCAATTTTTCCCAATTAGCAACTTTTTCTCATATCTTGCACAAAGTGGCCTAGGCATACATATCTTGCTCATATCTCTCTCACCGTTCATCGTGGGATCAAACTATCTACTTTGTTAGCTCTAAGTGGCTAGGTAAACCCTAGTCCCAAGCTCATCTCATCCCATTGATTGCTCAAACATTCTTAGGCACACTGAATAGAATTGACCCTAAGAGTCATTAAATGCCATAGGGAAATGATCTTTGACATGACACATCTCAAAGCTTGTACGAGGTATGGATGTAATTCTATGTTCTACAATATTGTATTGTCAACAGTTACAATAACCTCTCTCTCTTTTTGGAGATTGGATTCTATTTTAATTTTGTGGCCCTATTTCTGATGATGTTGAAACTTGTATGGTTAGCCACTACAAAGTCATCAACTAGTGAATCTCTCTAACCATTCATTATGGGATCAAACTATCTATTTCGTTAGCTCCAGGTGACTAGGTAAACGTTAGCCCCAAGTTCATCATGTTTCATTGACCAATCAAACATGAACTCAAGCACACCAAATGGAATTGATTGAGAGAGTCACTAAATATGGATGCAATTCTAGGTGTTGCAGGATCGTGTTGTCAACACCTACAACAACCTCTCTCACTTTGTGGAGATTGGATTTTGTTTTGATTTTGTAGCCGCATCTCGACTGATGCTAAAACATATATTGTTGGCCAGTACAAAGTCACCAACTGGTGAATTTCTCTAATCATTCATCGTGGGATCAAATTGTCTATTTTGTTAGGTCTAGGTGGTCGAGTAAACCATAGTCCCAAGCTCATCCCATCTCATTGAATGCTTGAATTTTTTTCGGCACACCGAATAGAATTAACCCTAAGAGTTACTAAATGCCATAGGGCAATGATCTTTGACAGGGCATATCTCAGAGCTCATGCAAGGTATGGATGCAATTATGGGTGCTACAAGATTATGTTGTTGACACCTACAATAACATCTCTCTCTTTTTGGAGATTAGATTCTATTTCAATTTTGCAACCCCATCTCAGGTGATGCTTAAACTTGTAGTGTTGGCCAGTACAAAGTTGCCAACTAGCAAATCTCTTTAATCATCTGTCATGGGATCAAACTATCTATTCTATTAGCTCTAGGTGCCAGGTAAACTCTAGTCCTAAGATTGTCCCATCTCATTGACCACTCAAATGTTCTCAAGCACATCAAACAGAATTGACCCTAAGAGTCACTAAATGCCATAGGGCAGTGATCTTTAATGGGGCATATGTTGGAGCTCATGTGAGTTATGGATACAATTCTAGGTGCTATATGATCTTGTGATTGACACATACAATAACCTTTCCCACTTTTTGGAGATTATATTTCATTTTGATTTTGTGGCCCCATCTCGGGTGATGCTGAAACTTGTAGTGTTGGCCAATACAAAGTTGCCAACTAGTGAATCTCTCTAATCGTTCATCATGGGATCAAAGTATCTATTCCATTAGCTCTGGGTGGCTAGGTGAACCCTGTTCCCAAGCTCATCTTATCTCATTGACTACTTGAGTGTTCTTAGGAATACTAAACAAAATTGACCCTAAGAGTCACTAAATGCCATAAGGCAATGATCTTTGATGGGGCATATCTCGGAGTTCATTTGAGGTATGGATGCAATTCTAGGTGCTATAGGATCATGTTGTCAATACCTATAATAAATCTCTCTCTTTTTGGAGATTGAATTTCATTTTGATTTTATGGCCCCTTCTAGGCTAATATTGAAACTTGTAGTGTTGGCCAATACAAATTCACCAACTGGTGAATCTCTCTAACCATTCATTGTGGGATCAAACTATCTATTTTGTTAGCTCCAAGAAGTTGGGTAAACTATAGTTCCAAGCTCATCTCATCCTATTGGCAACTTGAACGTTCTCAGGCATGTCAAGCGAAATTGACCCTGAGAGTCACTAAATGACATAAGGCAATGATCTTTGACAGGCATATCTCAAAGCTCGTATGAGGTATGGAAGCAAATTTTGAGTGCTACAGGATCATGTTGTTGACACATACAATAACCTCTCTCACTTTTTGGACATTAGATTTCATTTTGATTTTGCGGTCCCATCTCGGGTGATGTTGAAACTTGTATTGTTGGCCAATACAAAGTTGCCAACAAGTGAATCTCTCTAATCATTTATCGTGGGATCAAATTTTCTACTCAATTAGCTCTGAGCCATTGAGTAAACCATAGTCCCAAGCTCATCCCATCCTATTGACTACTTGAATTTTCTTGGGCATGCCAAATAGAATTGACCCAAAGAGTCACTAAATATTGTGCGTCGATACTTGGAAGAATGAAAAAGATACAAGAAGTTGAACACTTAAAGACAATTTTAATGAAGCAAAAAGTACTGTACAAACATGAACTAACTTAATCCAAGTAAAAACTTCAATGATTAATGTAGTTTCATCTTTGGCCCCTCTCATGAAGATTGTGTTTGACATTCTTCTAAGTTATCTGAATGATATTGCTTCTACTCAAGCGCTTCACTGATAGTGTTGCATTTCCATTTCCTTTTTATATTATTGTAGATAAGAAGCCCAACATCATGAGTATTTCTCCATGTAGGCAGTCATGGATTAACATACATTTTTTGTGCAACATTAGTTTATTGAGGAATTGACATGAAAATAGGTAGACCACCACCAAAAGGCCACTTGGAAACATTTTTCCCTGCCATGACTTTCAAAATCATATTTCTCATTCTATCATTGCACTTACAAAGACATTTTTTGAGGAATATTGGAGGCACAATAATGTAGAAAGCCATTACTACCAATTTGAATCTATGGTCACAATAATTTATTCCTCCTATAGTATAATACATGACTCTCCCTCCATGGCCATCTACTTTCCCAATTGCCCCTCCAATAGTGAATGCAACCTTGTTGATATCATACAATATTGTTTCAACTCCATTCCAACCATAGGTAAATTATGTTCCAAACATCATGAATTATATTCTAGATATCTCTCCACTGAGTTTCCCTTTCTTGTGTTTCATGATTCCTTTTCCTCCTATAAATACTCCCTTTCCTAGTGGAAGAATAGTGGAACCATCTAATTGTCTACCCAATTTTTTGGTTTTCCCTCCTCATGAGTTAAAAGGTTTGAAGGGTCCTCCTCCACAACATAATTGTATGGACTTTGACCCACTTTGACCACATATTTCCCCTCCTAGTGTTTATTATCTTGAACATACCTAAACAAGGCTTAGTCAAACCAACTTGATCTAAGCACACCAACACACCACCCTGACTTTGCTAGAGTCACAACATATCTCAAGAAACAACAACACAAACAAAGCCAAAACAAGGGTTGTTAGGTGATTTGTGTTGGTAAATAGATTTATCCTTTCAATTTAACTCTTAAATGCCCAAGTTTGTGAACAACATTTGGTTACAACAATTGGAAAATTATTATGAAATGACTAACTTCCATCTGAATTCTTAGGTACAACTTCCTACTGCATAGTGATTTGCAATGAATTATGTATACTTCTAAATCTAAATGGGGTGTGTTCTTAACCTAATAATAGGAGAGGTAAACCAAGCTAGGCCTAAACAAGGACTAACTTAGGCAAGAGTTGGTATTTTAAGATTAGTTAAGTCTATGGATCCACACATTTTATGAACCCACAAAGCTTGATGATTCAACAATGTATATTAACTAAAACTAAACTAATATCAATAGGAAACTAACTACAAAGATGGAAGGCTGACTTGAAGGAAGACACAAAAAAGGGAATTCTCTTGAACCTATGATGACAATAGTATTATCTTCAGTTTACTATTTTGAAATAGAGAAATGAAACTATATCCATTCCTTGATTCAATTCAAATGAAAGAGAAAACATAAAACTAACATAAACAGAATGGAATAAAAAATAATTGACACAAAATACCATTGAATTGTCTCTGCAACATCAAGTATTTTACACCAAAAATTATCTGACCATTTATTAATCTTTTAATTTAGTACATATAGGACTTTGGTATGACCATTACAAAATGGGATTCAAATTGGTTCATCTCCTCAAAATTGACAAATGGTAAGGAGCCAATTTTTCTATTAAAATCATTACATCAAAATATGAAAAGGTGAGACATGAATCACTTCCCCTTCTTTCCCTTTTCTAACTTTTCCTTATAGGCCTTAACGGCGACAATTGTTGGAATCAATTCTTCATGTCTATGAACATGTACGTTAGTGTATCACAAAAGCCACTTGGAATGCTCTCTACTTGAATATTTGATGATATTTAACTACTCGTGTATTTCCTCCATAGCCACATGTACACAACCACCAAGTTTTTGAAGCTCGAAAACTTTGTTCTAGTGATCGGAAGATATCTCTATCAAGCCATCTATATAACTAGAGAAGTTCTTTTGCATGATGCCCAGACCAATGATTACCTTTCCATTTCCACTAGTATGGGAATATGTGTGTAGGCCTATTAAGAGTTCATAGTCTCTATCTTGATCCTTTTTCACTTTGGCTTTTATTTCTTTAAGTCCTTCCTTTACTACCAGGATCATCTTAGACTCGAACTGCATGCTCTAGAGACACTCAAAAAGAGGTTCATCTCCCTTAGGTAGAATCTTTTCTTCTATAGTCTCCTTAGCCTTCATATGGATAATCATCTTTAGTAAATAAATACAATCATCACTCTTAACTTTCTCTGCTACCAGAGTGGCTCGATTGGCTTAAATATTGTCCTTTTCTATTTCAAGCCTCAGTATTGCATTGTCAATCTATTCTATAATGGAAATTCCCTCTAACTTGAGTTTCCCACTCCACTCTCTACCAATTTTCCCAAAATGTTTATCTTCCTATAGCTGAGAGATGAGTGCTTGAACATTAGTAGTACTAGGATCACTGGTAATTGACATTTTAAAGATGCTTTCCAATGGAGTAACTAATTACCTAATAAAGCCATTGAGTTCATGAATTTTTGCATTCATTCTAACCTTTGATAAACTAAGGCTCTCAAGCTATCCCTCTATTATATCATTTTCTAACTTTCATATGCCAACCTTGGTGTCATGTCTGACTTCTCTAAGATCCATAGAATGTAGGGCAAAATTGTCCACAAACATATCTTTGATTCTTCCCTCTTTAGTGGGTTTAGAAATTTCCATTTTCAGATGCCCTGTGTTAGGATCTTATCTAAGGATTGACAAGGTCTTCTACTTTTTGACTTTTCTCAGTGTTCATCCAAAGAAGATAGCTAGAGATAAAGTTTCCTTATTAGGAACTCCTTCTCTTCTCTTCCTTTTTCTATCTAAGGTGTTCTCTAGCCCTGACTCTATGTCGATCACCTTGGATGCAGTCCCAAGTGTATCTATGCTAAACATCTTTCTCTTGACTAGGGTTAGTGTTTTGTGGCTGAAGAGAAAGGATTCTTTGGGGCTTGAGAGATGAGCTTTGAATATGTTAGCACCAAATATGGACATAGTTTTGAAACTTCTAGTTTAGAGTCTTGAACTACTTCGAATAGAAGTTCCAAGTAGTTTGAAGTAGTTTGAATTGGTTCAATTTGTTGGAACGAGTTCAATAATTCTATAGTCTCATTGGTTCCAAGTGGCATAGTAGATGTGTTTAGAGAATACTTATCAGAAGTGCAAGGTTATGGTCAAAATCTTCTGTGCGAGATTTCAAAATTTTAAAAAATTCAAATTGGTTCAAGGTGGTTCAATTTGGTTCAAATTCTTTATGCAGATTCAGAATCAAGGTTCAGGCTCAAATTTTTGAGTTCAATGATCCTGTGAGGAGTATTCAAAGATGCAGTCACATGGCTCAGGATCTCAATCATAGATGGTTCAAAATGGTTCTGTTTGTATTAATAGATTCACAGGTTCAAAATTTTCAAAAATTTACAATTCAGGTTCAAAGGCATGTGGATTTTAGAGGTTCAACATACACAAGTCTGAATATATATATATATATATATATATATATATATATATATATATATATATATATATATATATATATATATATATATATATATATATGCTCAAAACTTAATGTCCAAAGGATCAAATACACAAATTTCTTAGTTCCACATGTGATGTTGCCAGAGGAGACTTGGGGTAAATGTTAAAGAGAAGAAAGACACTGAATCTTTACATATAAAGCAAGGAATAAATTATGTGTAAAATATTTCACAGAATGCCCGAACACATGCATGTTCATAAGGGTGAGGACATGATGACAGTTTTTGAGTTACACATATCATATGCCAAGAAAAATTGGTGGTCATTCACCATAGAAACATACAAAACCAAAAGCATGTTCAATAGATATGTGGAATTGAAATAAAGATCCAGATTTATTTTTTAAATGCATGTATTGGAAGCATGTGAAGTGATTGACACTTGTCTTTGTTCATAAAAAAAATATTCTGCACACAAAGACAAGTGTTCATGGTAGATTATCCTTGAGGATGGCTATAGGGAGATTAAAGGTTTTTGTGCACATACAAAAAATGCTAAATCAAGTATGCCAAAGTGAAGAAACAAGGAAGTATTGCAAGTCTCTATTCTCTACCGATCAATACTAGAGTTAATCTGGAATCATAGAATAACAATAATCATTCCTGACATGCAAATGTGTGAGTAGTTGGCATAGGTAAACTCTTTAATAGAATGATCACATTAAACAACTCATGGAAAGACAATGCCAAGTAGCAACTTGAAGGTATCATTGACCCAGTCTTACCAGATTACGGAGGTCCAAGCTGAGAATTTGGAGAATAGATTATCCAAGATGCCAAAGATGAAGCTTGAAAGATGTTGTTGTGAATAAGAGATTGCAATCATGTTGGAGGGAGTCATGGGTACCTAAAGAAGCTCACGATCATCCAAAATAATTGGTAGATGTTGTGAGCTCTCACACAACAAATTAAAGAAGAAACTCGGCAGTGATAGTAATGATGGAGTAAACATGATGTATTCCCATAAATATCATGCCCACACACTCGAATAATGGAATTCAATTGCAAGTAACATCAAAAGTGAACTCCAAATTCAAGCACCCATATGTCAAATGAAACATGATTGATGCCCATTTCAATGAGCAGATATAGAACCCATGGGGTTATCAATAATTGCCTTGAATCATAAAGTTCAAAACCAACTCATGATGGGTAACCCATGTTAATGGTTTGATAACTGAGCATTTCAATTATAAAGAATCATGCATCGCATATCCGAATGCCAATGTGAAGGAGAATTATTGGCTTGATGTCGAGGGTTGGTGATTATAATATGCTCAACTTGAATCAATAAGAAGAATCAATCATTCATTATGCAAATGCAAAATTTGAGTCACAAGCTAACACACAGGTTTGGATACCCAAAAGTTGATCTCTCATTTAGTAGGTAGAGCCATGGCAGTTTTGAATACTAACAAATTGCAAGACACACTCCCACTCATATACATCAAAATGACAATTAGAGGTGGCTCGGATCGCAGTTTGATATAGTTTGATAGGGTATTCATGGAATCCTGCTCAACAACAGACTCATTATTTTGACTATGTCAAAGCTATTGGACTGTTGAAGCTGCAAAAAAGTGGGCATTTTAAATTGGGAAAGAAGTGATTTTCTCTCTTGTACAACATCTTACCAATATAAAAATGTTCAAGAAAGCATATAACAGGGTTAACAAGTATAAATTGAAGCATGAATTTCCAAATTCCTATTATCATAATAAAAGGAATAAATTGAGGAAGCTTGCTGGGAAAGCATGTTGGGAGATTGTAGAGACGGCTACCAATAACGACCCTCAGCTTATTCAATACCTGGCTACTTTGGCATATGAAATGGGTGATTAGGAAAAAGTAACTGACATATGTCATTACTATTCTTTAAACTTTAGCTTCAGTCAAGTAAAGGCTCTGGAAACTATTATCTTCAATTAATTGACTTTATTTCAGAAGAAAAGATTATAATGATAATATTATTATTAGTTTGAAAGGCCTCATAAGAATATTGGTAGACATAAAGTTTCCATAAAGATGATTTCACAAGGGCAAAAGCACAGATCTGTGTCACCGTTTATGATACCAAAACCTGTTTTGCTCAAATCTCATTTCTCTATCAAAACTCAATTTTTTTCAAAAACTAAAATTACCCTTTTATAGATCTCAAATTCAATATCATCATTATATAAATTTTTGAGTGTTTTTATTAGTTATAAAATGTTATAATCTCAAAATATTATAAGTCGATATTTTAACATTTCAGAAGATGCTCCCTCAAAAAAGGAAAAAAAAATAGTAAATCATATCAAAAAAAATTTAAAATTATATTTATCTCTAGAGGAGAGAATCCTCTTCATGAATATGTAATTTAAGAAGGTATAGATTTGATAGAAGTTTTGATGGGAGGAAAAAATTGTTGGATTCTGATAAGGTTGAACTTGAGTACTTATACTAAAGAAAATATACATAAAAAAATATTTATTTCTTTTTTTGTTCACTAGCTATATATGTCATCTATAAGATATTTTCAAATCAAAACAAAAAAATATTATTTTCATATACTTGTTTGACAAGAACTACACCCTATATTTTTTACAGTTAAAAAAGGGACTTCAAAATAAAATAAAATGAATAAATTCTTACTCAAAAAAATTATAAAAATTATAGGCATAAAATTCATCCAATTCTACACATTTCATCAGTTTACATCATCTTCATATTTTAAATACAAATACCATTTTTTTTTGTTATTAATGTTGAACTGTCACATTCTGATATCCCATTTCTTTATAAAAGGTGACACAGATTTGTGCTTTTACCCACAAGGCTAAACCAAGGAGGGAAAGAATAGAAACTTCCCAAGGATGTCAAAAAGACAAAAGGCATCAGGTATACAAGAAATAGTTTCAATAATAGAAAAGAGAGGAATCTATGAAGAGAATAAAGCACATCTTGACAAAGGTAAAGGGGTTCAATTTTTTTCATTCTTTCGGACTACAGACTATGTGCTACAACAAGGAAGGAAATTTTTTAGATTATTCCATTTTCTTGAGAGACTGTGAGAGGCAGAGCATGGGCTGATTTTCTTTTTCTGAATTGTGCATTAGAGGTAGGAATAAGATTTTAATTATTAATGTAATATTGAAAAGAGTTTTAGTTTTTCTTTAGATAGTGATTTTGGTTGTGAATGGGTAAAAGAGTCTTTGTGGTCTTTTATAATCAGGGAATGAAGACTGGAGGTTAATCACATCAAAATTTTGATTATGATGTATTTTCCTTCCACTGATCATGATCTTTACGTCATTTTCAATTTTCTCTAAAATATACGCTTATGTCACTATTTTCTTGTTACACTATCATTTCAAAATATCTTTTAAAGCTCTGATTTTCAATTCTCTCAAGAGGACGGAAGATATATTTTCATTTTCATTATGTAATGCAACATTTGGGTGAGTGAACTTTGTGTCATCTGTTGTCATTTGTTGCTCTTTCATTTTCAATTTCTTAAGTTTCTGCATCTACTTTGTGTCTACAGGTGGATGTTTGTAATCCTTTTTGCTTTCTAGTTAAAAGCATCCATAATTAATTCATTTTATATCTTACACGAGGAGTTGTACCTGATAGAATTTAGATGAAGCTTATTAATCCACTAATAACCTATCCAACTGTTAGTGCCAATTAGTCTTCTCACTGGGGTATTCAGAGTTAATTTGTATGTATTTCTTCGGAGGACAATCTGTTTAGTAACAAAATTTTGGCAACTCTACTAGGGATAGAAATGAAGATCATTGCCTAACATTTGTTTCCTCAGTTTTATGGTTATCTCTATATATAGGAGATTGGCAACTCTATGTTATAGACTTGTTGAATCTTTAATTTTAGAGTTCCAGTGTGTTTTATGGCTATAGTTGTAGCTCAACCATGGGGGTCTTGGATCAGACCATTTTCCTTGGCCCGGTATCTAGCCTTACCTAAAAGATCATGGGAATACCTTCCCAAGTCTCATGGAGACAAAACGCAAGATTTGGCTGATCACATCAAAGCAATTACTGTTACATGTGGGATTCTTGATGTGCAGGAAGAAGATGTGTTCATCAGACTATTTGTTCAAAGCCTTGTGGAAAAAGTCGTGGAGTGGTTTCAGAATTTACAAGATGGATGTATAACAATGTGGGATGATCTTAAGGAGAGATTCCTTAAGAGATTTCAACTCACAATTGATTCTTATCAATTGTTGGTAAATCTTTTTCAAATTCAGATGAAAGAGGATGAATCTGTAAGGGAGTTTATTGACAGATTTAAGTGGAGTATTGGTAAAATTCCTCTAGCCCACCAACCTAATGAAAGCAATCAATTATGCTTCTTTATTGCTGCTATGGATGCTAAAGTCAAGTTTTAGTTACAATGCCTTAAGTGTGAAATTTGGTAGATGCACAAAAGGAAGCAATCAAGTTGGATGATGCCTTGATTCTTAGTGGTATGAAATCTACAAAGACTCCACCAATGAAAGAATACCTTCGTGGAAAACAACACTACATTGATGAGGAAGCTACAAAGAAGGAGCATGTTCTAGAAGAAACCAAATCTACTCCCAATGTTTCTCTTTTTCAGGATCTAACCATTTTTAATGGTGAAGATTTCCAAGAACCCTTGTTGGCTTAAGATAATGCTTTACAGATGATAGGATTCTACTGCCTATATATTGAAAATGATGAGGAGTGTGTTGCTCCATCAAATGAGCTAATGAACAACCTGAATCTACCAGTTGCAAAGGAAAGCCTTGCTACATATGATTCAAATAAAGGGTTATCAATGGATGTCCTTTCTCCAAAACATGAAAGCTTTACTTTTGAAGTTGCTAATGCCCTCTCTATTATTGATTCTAATCAGCGTGATATGGCATATTAGCAAGAACTAAAACTAACAGATAGCGAAGAAGGGTATGACATTCCTCTCTTTGAATCTTTATCATTTGAATATATGCCACAACCAGAGGGATGCTTACAATCTAAAGTAGTGATGAAACAAGGAGATCTATCAGAGAATATGGTGGGTCAAACTATGCACTCTTTGATTTTGTCAACAAGCACTAATGGTAAAAAGTCTTCACAAGTTAAAACACCCTAAACCTTGATGAAGCAGAATTGCAAACTATGGTAAAACATTTCATTTCTACCATGTCCCAGAAAACACAAGTGTAAATGGGAGGCATGCCATTTTTATGATGAATTTAGTAATCCCAAAAATCAAGAGTTCCTGTAGCACATGGTTGTTGAATCCATCTTTGCAGTCACCACAAGATGTCTACTAGTGTTGGTGCATTTTGCATACCAGTCACTCTTCCACACAGACATGTATTTCTCTGAACTAGTCAATGGGTTCCCATGAGCGAATGAATGCATTCTTAGAGGTACGAGCTACTAGCCTATCTCTTTGTAAATAAGTTTTTGTTGTGCATAGTTTAGCTTTTCCTACTTTAGCTTGTTGTTGCTTTGTGCTTGCTGGTAGTTTAGGTGTTTTGGCTTGTTCGCTTTGCCCTACTCCCCTACGCCCTCTCTACAAGTAACTCCCAGTTTTCTTGCTAGCTCTATTGCCCATGGTTAAGGCTTTCATCTTTCGCCAGAGGTTTTTGGAGTTCTTTATTTTTGCATCAAAAATAGACCCACAGTTAGAGCCCTTGTTAGCACCGAATATGGACACAGTTCTGAAACTTCCAGTTTAGAGTCTTGAATTACTTCAAATAAAAGTTTGAAGTGGTTTGAAGTAGTTTGAATTGGTTCGATTTGTTGGAACAATTCAATAATTCTATAGTCTCATTAGTTCCAAGTGGCATAGTAGATGTGTTCTAAGAATAGTTATCAGAAGTGCAAGGTTATGGTTAGAATCTTTGGTGCAAGATTTTAGAAATTCAAGAAATTCAAATTGGTTTGAGGTGGTTCAATTTGGTTCAAATTCTTTATGCAGATTCAGAATCAAGGTTTAGGCTCAAATTTTTTATTTCAATGATCATGTGAAAAGTAGTTAAAGATGCAGTCGCATGGCTCAGGATCTCAATCATAGATGGTTCAAAATGGTTCAATTTGCATTAATAGATTCACAAGTTCAAAATTTTCAGAAATTTAGAATTCAGGTTCAAAGGCATGTGGGTTTTAGAGGTTCAACATACACAAGTCTGAATATATATATATATATATATATATATATATATATATATATATATATATATATATATATATATATATATGCTCAAAACTTAATGTCCAAAGGATCAAATACACAAGTTTCTTAGTTCCATGTGTGATGTTGCTGGAGGAGACTCTAGGTAAATGTTGAAGAGAAGAAAGGCACTGAATCTTTACATATAAAGCAAGGAATAGATTATGTGTAAAATATTTTACAAAATTCCCAAACACATGCATGTTCATAAGGGTGAGGACATGATGACAGTTTTTGAGTTACACATATCATATGCTGAGAAAAATTGGTGGTCATTCACCATAGAAATGTTGTGGTGTCCAAAACACATGCCCCATTCCTTACTAGGAATGGGGACCCCCTACTTTTTTTGACTCCTGGACTCATAGTTCGGGAGTTGGGAGAAGAAATCTTGGTTAGGAATTTCAGAGCCAAAAAAAAAAAAAAGTTGACATATATTAATTTCTTATACTTAAGATATATTTTAATATATGCGATGAATCTTTTGAGATAGGTTTCAGACCTCCTCGAGATAAGGTAAAGATTCTAAGAAATTTCAGGGCTTCAAAAATCCAAACTTAGCCAAATTTCAGGGCTTCAAGATTTTAGACTTAGCCAGATTTCAGGATTCACCTCCAGTTTTGTTTGAGTAGCTAGTGTGTCTTTACTATGCATTGTTAACTCTATAGACTAATGCTTGTTTCTTTTTGTAGGTAAAAAAGATATCCTTAAATTGTCGGGGTCATAAATTTTGACTCAGAGCTCAGAATTTAGAACCACTTACACCATTGGAAAGAAGAACTGAAGATCTAATCTTAGTCCTAAAATAATGAGCCTGTGGCTGCCCAATTTTAGGGACAAATGAAAGTTTCAACTTGAAATCTTGAGCAGAAGACCTCCAAAAAAGGCATTTAAAAATGCCTAGAAAAAATTATGAAAAAGTTTTGAACATTTGATCACCTGGATCACTTGGTTTCTTGCCGGGAAGGATAGGGTAGTTGGAGAGAAGACAAAGGTTGAAGATAGAGAGGTTGGACACATGAAACGAAATAGGTTCCTCATCTTATGTGGTTATTAATGGCAAGATTCGACACAAGCACCTTAGGATTTTAGATTGAAGAAGTAGAAGCAGTGTAAGTTTATGAAAGTGATTGGCTATAAAGAGTGTGTAAATCATCAAAAAAGGGCAAAGAATGTATACAAAAAATGATCTAAAACACATTTGAGCAAAACCCAGAAACCATTTTCAAAATTGAGAACTTTTTTTTTTGGCAAATTGAACTTCCAAGGTCCGTAGGTATGCAGCTCCGCATTTTTTGAGGTCCGTAGCTCCGCAATTTTGAGCTCTACAGCTCCACAATTCAGAGGTGCACCAACATTTGACTGCTAGTTCCAAAAATAGCACTTTCCATGCAACGGGAGCATATTCTGATGGCAAGTTAACTCCAACGCACGCCTAGTGAAGGGCCAGTTTCCATTTTTGATGCCTCCATGTGTACACCAAAAATGTGTCACACTCTAAACCCTTCTATCCAAATGATTCCATGAGTTGGAATGTTTAGATGTCGGCTTAGAGCTCCCTATCCATGGAGTGCAAGAGAGTATATTTCAAGAATAAGAAGGCTCTTAGATGAGCCTTAGAGATACTCTTCTTTCTAGTAAACCATGCAATGGGAGGTTCCAAAGACAAGATGCAAGAATGCAAATGTCCCAAGGAGTTCCTCAAGAATGCAATGCAAATGAAGATTAAGCTAGAATGAGATGCAAAGTGGAGCTATGCTAAAACATGTATGAGAGTATTACAATACCATTATTAAGCTATGTGAGATTAAGCTACATGTAAAAATGAAAGCTAAGCTAAGCTAGAATGCCATGATGCCATGGATGAGAGAATATAGACAAGAAATAGAAGTTCTCCACAAAGCTCCAAAGAAACCTGTTAGAAAACCTGCAGCATAACAATATTCAAAATGAGGATTGGATTGAGGGGGAAAGCTCTCTCCCTTTTAAAGATGTATGGACGTTAGAGATCAAGATGAAGATGGTGGATGATCAACAGTGGAATTCAAAAAGAGGAGTGATCCATGTGCACACACAAGTCAACCAATAGAATATAAGTTGACTTGTCATATAAGACAAAAGTCACAAAGCCTTTTCTTTTAATTGCAAAATAGAAAAAAGACTTTATGTGTGCACTTTAAGTGGGTTAGAAGAATGGGGTATTTTATTTAATTAAAAGGGGACATGTTCTTTTAATCAAATAATGAACTTAGGATAGCATAGTCAAACTATAGGTTATAATCAAATAAATTGATTATTAGCAACTTGGTCTAGGTAAATGATTAAATTAATTTAGCCAAAATGTTGAAAAGGGGGCTAATAGTCTAGATGATCATTTTTAGGTGATTACATTTGCCCCTCTTTGACTAATGCGTGATTGATCTGGGAACACATTATGTCAAAGAAAATAGAAAGCCAAGTAGGCGGTGATAGATATAGATATCTAATTTTGAAGAATGAAATGCAGAAATAGATAGCAAGTCCTGAATGCACAGCCTGATAGCAGTAGTACTAAACATTAGGAAGATGATGTTAGGATCCGAAAAGAATTCTAACATCTAGCAAAGCGAATAGATTGAGAGAAAGTGATAAGGTCAAGCAAATGCTCCTAAGAAATAGATAGCTATAACAATCAGCAATAGAGTATTTCTGCCCCCTCGGGATCAAAATTGAAATGAGGTAAGAGGAAGCAGAAACTAGCTAGACATGAGAAAATTGAGATATAGCAATGTCTAATATGAAAAATAAATGATTAGAACCCAAGAATGACTATATGAAACTGATAAAATGCCCCAATTTGACTAGAGTTGACCTTGAAGGATATAGCATAAAAATTAGGTCAAATCTAGTAGAAAGATGATTTAGAAATGAAATAGTGAATTGAATTAGATATGGAGTATGGAAATGATGAAGACATGAAGAAATGAAGATGCCCCAGTGATGATTCAGAGATTAGACCTCAAAAGGTCAGCTAACTGCTTAGAAGAAAGTAGAGTTTTAAAAGACAATTTTGACCATCAAGATGAACTCGAATTTGGATTTCGATCCCGAAAATGAATCTAGTACGTTGAAATTATTTAAGAGGTCAAAACTTTATATAATGTGATGATAAGATAGAAAAGAGATGAAGTGAAAGATTAAGAAGGTAAAGGACATGAGCAAGAAGAAAATAAAGAAATATATGAAAGGAGTTAGCTGATATGTCCACAAAAAGATGAAGAGAAAGCTCTCCCCATATGCAAGAATGCAAGACTAAGCTAGAAAATGAACCTAAAATGCAAGCTACTATGAAAAGTGGTTTACTAGCAAGAAGTGCATAACATTTAGACTCTTAATTTCATCATTGAGCATTTATTAGGGACATCATGCGATCATACAACCATCACTAGTATAACTATGAGGATATGAATATGATCGATATTAGATAGGTATGTGAAAATCCAATCTAAGCATCAGAGACATGTAAGTCAAGATAACTACACGATTAGATTTCCTAAGTTTAATTTAGCAAGATTACACCTGTATCAAGGCATAAGCGCCAGGATAAACCTTGAGTGCGGTCTTGCAAAACAGTCAAGGATGATACATTTGTAAGTCAGCGTGTTGAATAGGACCAGCATAAATGCTTACAACACTATAGAAAAAAAAAAGTATACCCACAAGCAGAAATCAAGAAAATATGTCCCATGCCCCCAATCTTCTAGTCAATGAAATCCTTGAAAGACTATTAGGGAGGGAACACATGGCAAAGAAATTATCATAGAGAGCACACAAAGTAGATAAAGATCAACATAGCTCAGTCATTTAAGTGTTAAAGTGCGTGTGTGCAAGTCACTTGGCCATTTCTTCAAGACTTGATTCTGATAGTGAGAAATATCACGACATCGGAGATCATGGGTAAACTATCTGTAAAGTGTTAAAAAAACACTTGATGTCAAAGTGGGGGAAGTGTTCAGAAACACTATTTTGTGAGTTGTCAAAGAAACCCTAATGCACAAGAATACCTCAATAGGCTAACTAGCTATGCCCTCGAGATGAGAACAAGGAACAATTCCAAGCCAGGAAATGTGTAGCAAAGTGGATGATTGAGACTGATAGACATAGGTGCAAGGATTTCAGGTAGTGCCTGTTTCTAGATTTTCAGCACTTGATAGATTTTTTCAGGACTTTTTTTAATTTTTTGTATTTTTGTTTTTTTTATTTTTTTGGTGATACATCAAAGTGCCTATTGCTAGGTTTTCACTAAGAAGATCTTTTTTCAGGACATTTTTTTGATTTTTAGGATTTTTTAGAAGGTTTTAGATATCACTAGTTCTTAAGAAAGATCACATCATTGTCTCCCAATGTCTAGCAAGGTATAGGATATGATGGAGCAACGAGCCAGTGGATAAGCAAAGATGGATGAAAAAAGAGTATGAAGCAAGTGAAAGTGATCCTCAAGGACTGACTCCTCAAGAGTACCCAAGCTAGGGAAAGAGGTAAAATAGTCATATGAAGCATATTTTGGATAAGCAATGGAAGTAATGAGAAAGATAGCATGTAGGATAAGCAATGAAGCCAACAAGTGAGATAGCATGAAGTGTGTAGCCCAAAAGAGTAGCCATGTCAAGAGACCTATGAGAACCATGTTTCATTTATTATGATCAACACCAAGGGGTCAACTAGATAGGATAGCGATGGGATAGAGCAATAAAAATAAAGCTCAAGATGGAGGCTATGAGGGAATGAGAAAGCACAAATAGAGAATCTCATGGATAAGATAGCCAATATGCAAAGATAACTTAACATTGTCAAGATCAAAGAGAGAAGAAGGGATAGATGGATGATGGAAGAATTACACATGATGCCTATTTGCCAGGTTTTCATCATGGTACTTATCCAAGGTGTCACAAGAAGTAATTTTCACCATAGGATGGATTTATTTCTCTTTACTTTTGCTACCAAGGTGCCACAAGAAGTGGTTTTCACCAAGGCACATTTTCAATTTTTTTCATTTTATTTTTATTTTTATTTTTTTGAATTTTTAGAAAGAGCTCAAGCTTTTTGAATTTAGATAGTGCTCCTATAGGAAAGATAAGCCATGATAAGCTGAAACTATAGAAAGGTATGCTCAAAGATGTTGATAGGGTGATGAAAGGGAAATGGTAGTAGGAAGAATATATGGAGGATAAGAGTTCATGTATAGAAAGGAGGTGTAAGCTTTAGAGGATTTCATGTGGGTAGCTAAAATATTGGACAAGATCAACATTGACACACACCTTGAAGGGTATTGGAACAATGGAGGAATCATGGATGAAATAGCTTGAGATTTAGATGCATGAGGTGGTACAAGAGAATTGGAAAAAAGTGGAGTGGAAGGCTTTGGAATATTTTTAGGAAGATTTTTGGAAGAAGATGGAATGGAAGCCTTTGGAAGCTTGAATGTCAACTTTGAAGTATTCTCAATATTCAAGTCTTTTAAAAGAGACTTGGGAATCCACATAGCTTTAGATTTTCCTCGTTCTTTGGGTGCTTGAGAGTGCATTTCTTCAATGATGGATTTAGGAACCCACATTTTCTTTGATTTAGCTCTCTTAATAGTGGACCTTTGTAGTCTCTTTTGTGCATTTTCCTTGTTAGCATTCACATGTCAATTAGATGGGACATAGTGATCTTTCTTTTTCAATGGATTCTTATGTTTATTCTCACTTCCAAAGGACTTCGGATTTGTGAATGAATAAGGCTGATATGACTAGTTTAGATGGATATATGGGTGAAAAGTCATCAAGGATGAGTGTCTTTGTTGATCTTGAGGTATTATAGGAGAGCTAGGGAATGAGCTAGGAGTGAATGTAGGAGATGGAGGAACATAAGGCCCCAATATGGATGGAAGGTTTGAATGCTTTAGCTTAGATGGATAAGAACCAAGGATAGATTTAGAAGATGCAAAGGGATAGTGGGAAGGGATATCAACATCTTTAGAATAAGCAACATGGTCAAAGCCATCAATAGACTCATGAGTACCTTTGGTAGGAACAACATTTTTAATAGTAGCACTTGAAGCTTGAGCACAATTTTGAAGTGGATATGGAGAAGTAGAACATGAGGGGATGCTTTGATCTTGAAAAGTAGCCTTGGATAGCATATGAAGAGAACTTTTCTCATAATTTTCAGTACGCTCAAGGGAGATAATGGAAGTGGTATCTTCATCGTACTTGGGAGGTGGACAAGATATAGGATATGGAGGGGAAAAATCTTGAAAGAGATGAAAGGGTGCTTGATCTTCATCTTTCTTGACATTTATAGCTTTTTCTTTTTTAGAGTCCTCTTGACATGGAGCCACTTCTAAGGACAAGGGAGAATGAAGAGTGAATGCAGTAGTGCTTGGATCTTTAGGCTTAGTACCATGGAAAATGTTTGCAGCCAAGTGAAGGTTAGCTTGAGTTTCTTTTAGAGGTAGCCCGTGAGGATACACGTAGTCAATGTGGAATGCATTAGGTTCTTTATTTGATGGAGACATGTTGGAAAGCTTTGAAGTGTTGGGAGATGCATGAGTGTTGGAAGAAGTGGAAGATGTAATGGAGCCACTGCTAGACATAGGTTCATCAACATAATCTTGCTCAAGAGAAGTATCCTCAACACATGAGTCACTACAGGTTCCAAGATCAGCAATCTCATTATCAATGAGATCTTGGATTTTATGTTTCAGCTCTATACAATGAAAAGTAGCATGGTCATTAGATTGATGATAGGCACAATAGGTATCCAATAATGGATTTCCATAGGAGCTAGACTTAGGCAACATGATGAGCTTGGTGCCAAGAAGTGTTCTTAAAATGTCATCATAAGAATTCCCCAAGGGAGTAAAATTTCTCTCAAAAGTATGTCTACAGTCCTTTGGTTGTTTTTCAAGTGAATAGAATGCATCCATTTCTTCATTATTATCTTGGTCAAAGATAGGTCCATCATGAAATTTTGGCATAGGCTCAAAGGAGGTATCACTTGCTTGTTCTCTAAAGAGGTCTTTAGATCTAGAAGATGAAGACATTTGATGTCTTGAAGTAGAGCATGTAGACCTAGAAGAGGAGGATGACCTCAAAGAAGGTGACTCACATACATGTAAAGATCTTAAAGAAGATTCATGTAATGATGCAATCTTCTCTTCTAACTTTTTCTCAAGTTTAGAGTTCATTTCTATCATGCGCTTAGAGAGATGAAGGTAAGAAAGATCATTTGTCTCTTCTAGTTCTTTGTATTGCACATATAGATCTTGAAACTCTTTAGTGACATGGAGGATATCATGATCATCTAGATTTGGTTGAATTTTGGTAGCACAAGATTTAGATCTCATAGTTTTAGATGCAAATCCAAGCATAAAAGAGCCTAGAAGATAACTTGATGTTGAAACTATAGGAGGTAGAGTGTTTACTTGCCAAGATAGTAGAGAGAGATTAAAGTGACTTGTCAAACAATATGTCCAAGAAACTTACGGCATGAATGACTCAAGTCAATAGCTAGGCAAGATGCCCAAATATCCAAATAGATAGAGCAAGTAGGGTGACAAGTGAACAACTCTCCAACCCAAGAGTGTAGTCAAGAAATCAAGGCAACCATTTCAGCAAAAAGATAACTAGCAAGTGGACATAGACCATGAAGATAGAAATACCAAGAGCACCAAGACCAAAGAGTCACTTTAAGCATGTTCAAGAACTAGAGACATAAAAAATAAATATCAAATGATGAGACTCCCCTTAGCAAGCAATAGAAGAAAATGTTTGCATTTGATGTTTTGACTTGGTTTAAAAAGTTTCACAATAGTTGATAGCATAGCAAGTTAGATGTTCAAAAGCAATTTCTTTCCAAGCAAGATAGTGACACATGGAGTAGTCTTCAAACAATCAAGAAAGGGACAAAGAAACCTTGCATGATACAAGCATATGTGAGGTCTTAAAAGAAAGCCGCATAACTATCATCATGTGTATGTTCCAAAAATTTCCACAGGTCTAGCACATTCAAGAACACATCAAGCAATATCTACCTAAATGTCATGGTTCATTACTCAACAACTTTGCCCACATTTGATGCTCCTTTGCCTCACACCAAGTGGTTTCCCACAAGAGATATTGGCTTTGTCATGGAAGTGCCATAAGCACAACCAAGGGAACACATATGGTGAGTGAAAATTTTGGGGTGATCTGGGTAGTCCACTAGGATCGATCCTTGCACCAAGAAGTTGAGCGGCTAAAAAGGGTAGTTACTAACTTAGGCTTTTTTAGATTGGGCTTTCGTTCATAGTGTTCCTCTTGCTCCCAATTATGGGACACCTCACCTTGCGATGAGTAACCGATCTCGCGATCACAAGAGTACCTTAAGCATTCTTGCCTAGTGATCTCTCTATGGTCAAAATCCCATAAGCGATCACACTAGGTGAAGACAAACACTACTTCTACCAAGGTTTTGTGTCCTTGATAGCCTTGAGTTTATAGTGGGTTGGAAGAGTTGGGTAATTTTCTTGTCCCCACTTGGGTCGTTCCTCTCAGGTTGTCCGAGAGCAGGCCCTCTAAAGGATTCTAAACTACACAAAGAGTGGATCAACTTTTGGAAGTCAAGATTTTTGATTCACCACAAGGGTGAAGAGCATACTCTCTTATTCCAATCATTTTATCCCAAACATGCCAAGAAGATTCAGTTGCCTCTTACTCTTGAAACCAAATGGTAAGTCAAGATTTCTGATTCACCACAAGGGTGAAGAGCATACTCTCCTATCACCAAAAGATCTTAATTGTAAGTTTTAATGTGCCTAAAAATACACAACTAGTATATGCCATACATGTAAAATTAAAAAACAAGCAAAATTAGGTTTTTATGCATTGGACAGCCATGCAAACAATCGTTAGTAGCCCTTGTGCATTTGAAGCTTTGACATGCGTTCTTTTTATGGAATGTTTCAATTTTTTCACAATGATGGAAACCTGTAATCACAACTTGTTAGCACCACAAGTTAGTATGAAATAACATAAAATAATACAATAAAAAGTGGTTAGTTTCCTCAAAGATCCAAGTTATCTTCCAATCAAGTGTATGCAAAGAAAGTGCAAAATAATCACAAATGCTCTCATTTTTACTCTTTGCTTTTGACCTAGTCAACAAGATTAAACTTTTTTGCTATGATTTTGGATTCAAAAATAGAAATAAAAAGAAGATACCTCTAATAAAAATCAAAGAGCTTTCCAAAAATGAAAGAAATTCAAAAAAATCTCTTCATTTGTGCCCTAGGGACCTATTTTGTCAAAACAGGCCAGATTTATCAAATTGAGTTTTTGATCTCTAATACGACCTCAAAAGTCAAAACACAAAGAAAGTACCCCCTTTATAATTCAAAACTATTTTTTAAAATGTAATTTTTTCTGAAAAATACATTGATTTGTAATCAAAAATGACATTTTATGAAAAACAAAGAAAAAATCATAACTTTCGCAAATCACATCAAAAATTTTTGAAAATTGGATTGAGACATTTTGGATACATACCCAACCTACCAAAAAAAATTCAAAACCAAAATATAAGTATTTTAAAAGATATGATCAAATCTTTAAACCAACTAGATTTTTGGCGTTCAAACCAATCTACTTATGGGTTGTCCTTAAAACCAAAGTGATAATTCTACAAAAGCACTTGATTAGATCCAATATGCTGCTGTAAAAAATTAGAGATGAAAAATAAAAGCAAATGGAGCTAGAAACTTGATTCAAGCCCCATGGTGGGCGCCAAAAATGTACACTTGATTGTGTCACACTCTAAACCCTTCTATCCAAACGATTCCATGAGTTGGAATGCTTAGATGCCGGCTTAGAGCTCCCTATCCATGGAGTGCAAGAGAGTATATTTCAAGAATAAGAAGGCTCTCAGATGAGCCTTAGAGATACTCTTCTTTCTAGTAAACCATGCAATGGGAGGTTCCAAAGACAAGATGCAAGAATGCAAATGTCCCAAGGAGTTCTTCAAGAACAATGCAAATGAAGATTAAGCTAGAATGAGATGCAAAGTGGAGCTATGCTAAAACATGTATGAGAGTGTTACAATACCATTATTAAGTTATGTGAGATTAAGCTACATGTAAAAATGAAAGCTAAGCTAAGCTAGAATGCCATGATGCCATGGATGAGAGAATATAGACAAGAAATAGAAGTTTTCCACAAAGCTCCAAAGAAACCTGTTAGAAAACCTGCAGCATAATAATATTCAAAATGAGGATTGGATTGAGGGGGAAATATCTCTCCCTTTTAAAGATGTATGGACGGTAGAGATCAAGATGAAGATGGTGGATGATCAACGGTGGAATTCAAAAAGAGGAGTGATCCATGTGCACACACAAGTCAACCAATAGAATATAAGTTGACTTGTCATATAAGACAAAAGTCACAAAGCCTTTTCTTTTAATTGCAAAATAAAAAAAGGACTTTATGTGTGCACTTTAAGTGGGTTAGAAGAATGGGGTATTTTATTTAATTAAAAGGGGACATGTTCTTTTAATCAAATAATGAACTTAGGATAGCATAGTCAAACTATAGGTTATAATCAAATAAATTGATTATTAGCAATTTGGTCTAGGTAAATGATTAAATTAATTTAGCCAAAATGTTGAAAAGGGGACTAATAGTCTAGATGACCATTTTTAGGTGATTACATTTTCCCCTCTTCCACTTCGACTGATGGCCTCCTCCTACTTTCTCTCTCACTTCTTCTTTTTCTTTGACAGGTAAAGGGCTCATGCATCCAATTAATGAATAAAATATGGATGGAGTCCCTCTAAGCACCAGTTAGAGTGTCAGTTTGTACATATTTAGTTTGTTTAAATGTTTTTAAAGCATTTTATTGCATCAAGATATCTCTCACTCTCAACACAAATTGAGGAGACGATTTCTTCTAAATACCCCATTGTAAAATGTAAAAAGGGTCACCGTTATTATGCAATAAAATTATGCTTTTGGTGCTAGCATTTGGAGTGTAGTTATTCTTGCCTGAATGTGTCATTATTTTGGGAAATTTTATTCATGAGATTGTGATTGAGCCAAAGGTTTATTGTGTTGTTTCTGGTTGTGTGATCTTTTAGTTCTAGTGTTTGCTACGGATATATGAATTCCTCCGACGTAACGAGCTTGAGAAGAGATCACCCGATTGTGTCTACATAGCTTTTTGTCTCGCATGAGCGTACTTTTCGTGGCCTTCCAATTTGATGAAGAGTGAAATATCATTTGATTTGTTAAATATTCTCACCGATTATTGCATCAATGGATTCTAAGAAGCGCTGCTCCTATTTTCATTGGTTTTCTACCGATTTCTTTGAAGGTTTAACTCACAACGTGTTGTGTTCTGTAGCTTATGTCCATTTAGAAATTTCAATTTCAAGTCATTTGATTTCATGTTATTTGCTTTTAGTTTTATTATTTTCTTTGTTAACCCCATGTTACAATAGAACCTCATAGTAGCTACATTGTTAGAGTTGCATTCATTTTTAAAAAAATACAAAATACAAAACTATTGTTCTTTTGGTGTGATATTTTGAGACAATGAACAAATTTTACTTCAATTCCAAGGTAAAAGAGTTGTTAGAACCAGCAAAGGCCTCCTCGTGAACACTCACATTTATCTTCTACTGAGAAAATTTTGGTACGTCGCAAGAAAAACACTGAACCTTGGAGCGGATCCTTAAAAAAATTTGCTTTTCAAGAGAGAAAGTACACTATGGATTCCTGTCATTGACCTCGTGCAAAATGAATGCCCAACAAGAAACATATAGAACCAAAAGCCTATTCAATAGATATGTGGAATTGAAATAAAGACCCAGATTTTATTTATTTTTAAATGCATGTATTAGAAGCATGTGAAGTGATTGACACTTGTCTTTATTCACAAAAAAAAGATTTTGCACATGAAAACAAGTGTTCATGGAGGATTATCCTTGAGGATGGCTATAGGGAGATTAAAGGTTTTTGTGTGCATAAAATAGATGCTAAATCAAGTATGATGAAGCGAAGATACAAGGAAGTATTGTAAGTCTCTATTCTCAATCGATCGCTACTAAAGTTAATCATGGAATCATAGAATAATAATAATCACTCCTGACACGAAAATGTGTAAGAAGTCAGAATAGGTAAACTCTTTAATAGAATGATCACATTAAAAAACTCATGGAAAGTCAATACCAAGTAGCGGCTTGAAGGTATCATTTGTACACTTGAAAGTGTCCCACTCTAAACCCTTCTATCCAAACGATCCTATGAGTTGGAATGCCTGGATGCCGGCTTAGAGCTCCCTATCCACAAAGTGCAAGAGAGTGTATTTCAAGTTCAAGGGCTCTCAGATGAGCCTTAGAGATACTCTTCTTGCTAGTAAAAAATGCAATGAAAAGTTCCAAAGACAAGATGCAAGAATGCAAATGTCCCAAGGAGTTCCTCAAGAATGCAATGCAACTAAAGATTAAACGAGAATGAATATGAAAAGTGCAGCTATTCTAAGCATGGATAAGAGTGTTACAATCCAAATATTAAGCTATGTGCATTAGATTATTGCAAAATAGAAGCTAAACTAACATGCAACATGAATCTAAGCTAAAATACTATGGTATGAGAGAATGTAGACAAGAAAGAGAAGTTCTCCACAAAGCTCCAAAGAAACCTGTTAGAAAACCTGCAGCATAACAATATTCAAATGAGGATGGATCCTTTGAGGGGGAAATCTCTCTCCCTTTTAAATTCATACGGACGGTAGAGATGAAGACGGAGATGGTGGATGATCAGCGGTGGAATTCAAAAATAGGTGTGATCCATGTGCACACACAAGTCAACCAATAGAATATAAGTTGACTTGTCATATAAGACAAAAGTCTCACAAGCCTTTTCTTTTAATTGTAAAATAGAAAAAGGACTTTATGTGTGCACTTTAAGTGGGTTAGAAGAATGGGGTGCTTTATTTAATTAAAAGGGGACATGTTCTTTTAATCAAATAATGAACTTAGGATAGTATAGTCAAACTACAGGTTATAATCAAATAAATTGATTATTAGCAATTTGGCTTAGGTAAGTGATTAAATTAATTTAGCCAAAATGTTGAAAAGGGGGCTAATAGTCTAGATGACCATTTTTAGGTGATTACATTTTCTCCTCTTTGACTAATGTGTGATCGATTTGGGAACACATTATGTCAAAGAAAATAGAAAGCCAAGTAGGTAGTGATAGATATAGATATCTGATTTCAAAGAATGAAATGCAGAAATAGATAGCAAGTCCTAAATGCACAGCTTGATAGCGGTAGTACTGAACACTAGGAAGATGATGTTAGGATCCAAAAAGAATTCTTACACCTAGTAAAGCAAATAGATAAAGAGCAAGTGATAAGGTCAAACAAATGCTCCTAAGAAATAGATAGCTGTAACAATCAATAAAAGAGTATTTCTGCCCCCTCGGAATAGAAATCGAAATGAGGTAAGGGGACATAGAAACAAGCTAGATATGAGAAAATCGAGAATATAGCAATGTCCAAGATGACAGATAGATTATTAGAGCCCAAGAATGACTATAAAAAAACTGATAAAATGCCCCAGTTTGACTAGAGTTGACCTTGAAGGATATAGCATAAAAATTAGGTCAAAACAAGTAGAAAGGTGATTTTAGACATGAAACAGTGAATTGAAGTAGATATGAAGTATGGAAATGATGAAGGCATGAAGAAATGAAGATGACCCAGTGATGATTCAGAGATTAGACCTCAAAAGGTCAGCTAACTGCTCAGAAGAAAGTAGAATTTCAAAAGACAATTTTGACCATCAAGATGAACTCGAATTTGGATTTCGATCCCGAAAATGAATCTAGGACGTTGAAATTATTTAAGAGGTCAAAACTTTATATAATGTGATGATAAGATAGAAAAGAGATGAAGTGAAAGATTAAGAAGGTAAAGGACATGAACAAGAAGAAAGTAAAGAAATATATGAAAGGAGTTAGCCGATATGTCTATGAAAAGATGAAGAGACAGCTCTCCCCATATGCAAGAATGCAAGACTAAGCTAGAAAATGAACCTAAAATGCAAGCTAATATGAAAAGTGGTTTACTAGCAAGAAGTGCATAACATTTAGACTCTTAATTTCATCATTGAGCATTTATTAGGGACATCATGAGATCATACAACCATCACTAGTATAACTATGAGGATATGAATATGATCGATATCAGATAGGTATGTGGAAATCCAATCTAAGCATCAGAAACATGTAAGTCAAGATAACTACACGATTAGATTCCCTAAATTTAATTTAGCAAGATTACACCTGTATCAAGGCATAAGCGCCAAGATAAACACTGAGTGTGGTCTTGCTAAATAGTCAAGGATGATACATTTGTAAGTCAACATGTTGGATAGGACAAGCATAAATGCTTACAACACTATAGACAAACAAAATATACCCACAAGCAGAAATCAGGAAAGTATGTCCCATGCCCCAAGTCTTCTAGTCAACGACATCCTCGATAGACTATTAGGGAGGGAACACATGGCAAAGAAATCATCATAGACAGCACACAAAGTAGATAAAGATCATCATAGCTCAGTCGTTTAAGTGTTAAAGTGTGTGTGTGTAAGTCACTTGGCCATTTCTTCAAGACTTTATTCTAATAGTGAGAAATATCGTGACATCGGAGACCGTAGGTAGACTATCTAAAAAGTGTTGAAAAACACTTGATGTCAAGGTGGGGGAAGTGTTGAGAAATACTATTTTGTGAGTTGTCAAAGAAACCCTAATGCACAAGAATACCTCAATAGGTGAAGTAGCTATGCCCTCAAGATGAGGACAAGAAACAATTCCAAGCCAGGAAATGTGTAGCAAAGTAGGTGATTGAGAATGATAGACATGGGTGCAAGGGTCTCAAGTAGCACCTGTTTCCAAATTTTCACCACTTGACAGATTTTTTTAGGACTATATATGATTTTTTTTGGAATTTTTTAGAAGGTTTTAGATATCACTAGTTCTCAAGCAAGATCACATCATTTTCTCCCAATGTCTAGCAAGGTATAGGATATGATGGAGCAACGAGCCAGTGGATAAGCAAAGATGGTTGAAAAAAGAGTATGAAGCAAGTGAAAGTGATCCTCAAGGACTGACTCCTCAAGAGTGCCCAAGCTAGGGAAAGAGGTCAAATAGTCATATGAAGCATATTTTGGATAAGCAATGGAAGTAATGAGAAAGATAGCGTGTTGGATAAGCGGTGAAGCCAACAAGTACGATAGCATATAAGATAAGTGATGGAAGCTAATGAGTAAGATAGGATGAAAGCATGTAGTCCAAAAGAGTAGCCATGTCAAGAGACCTATGAGAACCATGTTTCATTTATTATGATCAAGACCAAGGGGTCAACTAGATAGGATAGTGATGGGATAGAGCAATAAAAATAAAGCTCAAGATGGAGGCTATGAGGGAATGACAAAGCACAAATAGAGAATCTCATGGATAAGATAGCCAATGTGCAAAGATAGCTTAACATTGTCAAGATCAAAGAGAGAAGAGGGGATAGATGGATGATGGAAGAATTACGCATGATGCCTATTTACTAGGTTTTCATCATGGTACTTATCCAAGGTACCACAAGATGTAGTTTTCACCATAGGATGCATTTATTTCTCTTTACTTTTGCTACCAAGGTGCCACAAGAAGTAGATTTCACCAAGGCACATTTTTTAAAATTTTTTTTTTTTTTGAATTTTTAGAAAGAGCTCAAGCTTTTTGAATTTAGATAGTGCTCTTATAAGAAAGATAAGCCATGATAAGCCAAGACCATAGACAGGTATGCTCAAAGATGTTGATAGGGTAATGAAAGGGAAATGGTAGTAGGAAGAATATATGGAGGATAAGAGTTCATGTATAGAAAGGAGGTGTAAGCTTTAGAGGATTTCATGTGGGTAGCTAAAATATTGGACAAGCTCAACATTGACACACACCTTGAAGGGTATTGGAACAATGGAGGAATCATGGATGAAATAGCTTGAGATTTAGATGTATGAGGTGGTAGAAAAGATTTGGAAAAAAAGTGGAGTGGAAGGCTTTGGAATATTTTTAGGAAGATTTTTGGAAGAAGATGGAATGGAAGCCTTTGGAAGCTTGAATGTCAACTTTGAAGTATTTTCAATATTCAAGTCTTTTAAAAGAGACTTGGGAATCCGCATAGCTTTAGATTTTCCTCGTTCTTTGGGTGCTTGAGAGTGCCTTTGTATAATGATGGATTTAGGAACCCATATTTTCTTTGGTTTAGCTCTTTGAGTAGTGGACCTTTGCGGTCTCTTTTGTGCATTCTCCTTCTTAGCATTCACATGTCAATTAGATGGGACATAGTGATCTTTTTTTTTCACTGGATTCTTATGTTTATCTCACTTCCAAAGGACTTGGGATTTGTTGATGAATAAGGATGATATGACTGGTTTAGATGTATAGATGGGTGAAAATTCATCAAGGATGAGTGTCTTTGTTGATCTTGAGGTAATATAGGAGAGCTGGGGAATGAGCTATGAGTGAATGTAGGAGATGAAGGAACATAAGGCCCCAATATGGATGGAAGGTTTGAATGCTTTAGCTTAGATGGATAAGGATCAAGGATAGATTTAGAAGATGCAAAGGGATAGTGGGAAGGGATATCAACATCTTTAGAATGAGCAACATGGTTAAAGCCATCAATAGACTCATAAGTACCTTTGATAGGAACAATATTTTTAATAGAAGCACTTGAAGCTTGAGCACAATTTTGAAGTGGATGTGGAGAAGTAGAACATGAGGGGATGCTTTGATCTTGACAAGTAGCTTTGGATAACATATGAAGAGAACTTTTCTCATAATTTTCAATAAGCTCAAGGGAGATAATGGAAGTGGTATCTTCATCATACTTAGGAGGTGGACAAGTTATAGGATATGGAGGGGAAAATATTGAAAGAGATGAAAGGGTGCTTGATCTTGATCTTTCTTGACATTTATAGCTTTTTCTTTTTGAGAGTCCTCTTGACATGGAGCCACTTCTAAGGACAAGGGAGAATGAAGAGTGAATGGAGTAGTGCTTGGATTAGGTATATTAGTGCATGAAGGTTGAGGATGTTTAGGATTAGTAGCATGAAAAAGGTTTGTAGCCAAGTGAAGGTTAGCTTGAGTTTCTTTTAGAGATAGCCCTTGAGGTTACATGTAGTCAATGTGGAAAGCATTAGATTCTTTATTTTATGGAGACATGTTGGAAAGATTTGAAGTGTTGGGAGATGCACGAGTATTGGAAGAAGTGGAAGATGTAATAGAGCTGCTACTAGACATAGGTTCATTAATGTAATCTTGCTCAAGAAAAGTATCCTCATCGCATGAATTATTAGAGGTATCAATAATTCCATTATCAATAAGATCTTGGATTTTATGTTTTAGCTCAATGCAATCTAAAGTACTATGCTCATTATGTTGATGATAAGCACAATAGATATCCAAGAATGGGTTTCCATATGAGCTAGACTTTGGTAACATGATGATCTTATTGCTAAGAATTTTTTGCAAAGTCTCATCATAAGAATCTTCCAAGGGAGCAAAAGTTCTATTAGAAGTATGTCTAGGATCTTCTTGTTGTTTCTCAAGTGAATAGAATGCATTCATGTCTTCATAATTATCTTGGTCAAAGATAGGTCCATCATGAAATTTTGGAATAGGCTCAAAGTAGGTATCACTTGCTTGTCCTCTAAAGAGGTCTTTAGATCTAGAAGATGAAGACATTTGATGTCTTGAAGTAGAGCATGTAGACCTAGAAGAAGAGGATGACCTCAAAGAAGGTGACTCACATGCATGTAAAGACCTTAAAGAAGATTCATGTAATGATGTAATCTTCTCCTCTAACCTTTTCTCAAGTTTAGACTTCATTTCTATCATGCGCTTAGAGAGATGAAGGTAAGAAAGATCATATGTCTCTTCTAGTTCTTTATATTGTGCATATAGATCTTGAAACTCTTTAGTGACATGGAGGATATCATGATCATATAGATTTGGTTGAGGTTTGGTAGCACAAGCTTTGAATTCCATAGTGATAGATAGATAATCAAGCATGAAGGAGACTAGAGGAAGCAAATAAGGTGACACAAGATAACATGATGTCCAAACTAGAGAGGTAGATTATTCACTTGCCAATATAGTAATGATGGAGTAAAGTGACTTGTCAAGAAAGTGTCCAAGTTACTTATGACACTAGTGACTCAAGTCAAGAGCTAGGCAAGAAGCCAATAGCTAAGTAGATAGAGCAAGTGGGGTGACAAGTGAACAACTTTCCCAACCTAAGATTGCAGTCAAGAAATCAAGGTAACCATTTCAGCAAAAGAATGACTAGCAAGCGGACATAGACCATGAAGACAAAAAGACCAAGAGCACCAAGACCAAAGAGTCACTTTAAGCATGTTCAAGAACTAAAGACATAGAAAATAAAAATCAAATGATGAGACTCCCCTTAGCAAGCAACACAAGAAAAATGTTAAGACTTGATGTTTTGACTTGGTTGAAAAAGTTTGACAATAGTTGATAGCATAGCAAGTTTGATGTTCGAAAGCAATTTCTTTCTAAGCAAGATAGTGACACATGGAGTAGTCTTCAAACAATCAAGCAATGGAAAAAACAACCTTGCATGATACAAGCATATTTGAGGTCTCAAAAGAAATCCCTAGAACTATCGTCATGTGTATGTTCAAAAGATTTTCATAGGTCTAGCACATTCGAGAACACATCAAGCAATATCTACCTAAAAGTCATGGTTCATTACTCAACAACTTGACCCACGCTTGATGCTCCTTTGCCTCACACCAAGTGGTTTCCCACAAGAGATATTGGCTTTGTCATGGAAGTTCCATAAGCACAACCAAGGAAACACATATGGTGAGTGTAAAATCTTGGGGTGATCCGGGTAGTCCACTAGGATCAATCCTTGCACCAAGAAGTTGAGCGGCTAAAAAAGGTAGTTACTAACTTAGGGTGTTTAGATAGGGCTTTTGTTCATAGTGTTCCTCTTGCTCCCAATTATGGGACACCTCACCTTGCGATGAGTAACCGATCTCGCAATCACAAGAGTACCTTAAGCATTCTTGCCTAGTGATCTCCCTATGGTCGAAATCCCATAAGTGATCACATTAGGCAAAGATAAACACTACGTCTACCAAGGTTTTGTGTCCTTGATAGCCTTGATTTTATAGTGGGTTGGAAGAGCCAGGTAATTTGCTTGTCCCCACTTGGGTCGTTCCTCTCAGGTTGTTCGAGAGCAGGCCCTCTAAAGGATTCTAACTACACAAAGTGGATCAACTTTCGGAAGTCAAGATTTATGGTTCACCACAAGGGTCAAGAGCATACTCTCCTATTCCAATCGTTTTCTCCCAAACATGCCAGGAAGATTCAGTTACCCCTTGCTTTTGAAATTAAATGGCAAGTCAAGATTTTTGATTCACCATGAGGGTGAAGAGCATACTCTCCTATTACCAAAAGACTCCAATCACAAGTTTTATGTGCCTATAAAAAATGAACAATTATTCAATGCCGCACATGGAAACAAAAATCAAGCAAGTTTGGGTTTTTATGCTTTAGGCAGCCCTGCAAACAATGTTAGTAGCCCTTGCGCATTTGAAGCTTTGACATGTGTTCTTTTGTATGCAAGGTTTCAATTTTTTTCTTCACAAAGAGGGTAACTTGCAATCATAACTTGTTAGCCCACAAGTTAGCACGAAATAATCACAAAACTGTGAATTAAACCTCTGTCAAATAGCCTACAACTCTGCTTAAAAACAACAGTTAGCCAGCTAAGAAGAAATTTGATCAAAACTCTTAAGGAACGAGCAAAGAAAATTTCAGGCGATACTTTTTGCTGAACAAATGTCGCGCGATACTTCACAGTATAGCGGGGCTATAGTTTTTGTTCAGGTGATACATTTCCTTCAGCCGCGTGATAGACTTTTTCAAAGAAGGCGATAGTATGCAGGCTACAAGTGCAACACTATTTCCAAAAAATGTGTCGCACGACGATACAATGAACTGTCGCGTGATACTGGAAAAATGTCGCCCAACACTGCGACTGTAAAAAAAAGAAAAAATGCAGAATAGTAAGGAAAATGCAAACAAAAATAAGAAAATGTAGGGCAAAACGTACAGTCCAGCCCCATAGTGGGCACCAAAAATGTACACTCGAAAGTGTCCCACTCTAAACCCTTCTATCCAAACGATTCCATGAGTTGGAATGCTTGGATGCTGGCTTAGAGCTCCCTATCCACAGAGTGCAAGAGAGTGTATTTCAAGTTCAAGGGCTCTCAGATGAGCCTTAGAGATACTCTTCTTGCTAGTAAACCATGCAATGGAAGGTTCCAAAGACAAGATGCAAGAATGTAAATGTCCCAAGGAGTTCCTCAAGAATGCAATGCAACTAAAGATTAAACTAGAATGAATATGAAAAGTGCAGCTATTCTAAGCATGGATGAGAGTGTTACAATCCAAATATTAAGCTATGTGAGATAGATTATTGCAAAATAGAAGCTAAACTAACATGCAACATGAATCTAAGCTAAAATGCTATGGTATGAGAGAATCTAGACAAGAAAGAGAAGTTCTCCACAAAGCTCCAAAGAAACCTATTAGAAAACCTGAAGCATAACAATATTCAAATGAGGATGGATCCTTTGAGGGGGAAAGCTCTCTCCCTTTTAAAGTCATACGGACGGTAGAGATCAAGATGGAGATGGTGGATGATCAGCGGTGGAATTCAAAAATAGGTGTGATCCATGTGCACACACAAGTCAACCAATAGAATATAAGTTGACTTGTCATATAAGACAAAAGTCTCACAAGCCTTTTCTTTTAATTGTAAAATAGAAAAAGGACTTTATGTGTGCACTTTAAGTGGGTTAGAAGAATGGGGTGCTTTATTTAATTAAAAGGGGACATGTTCTTTTAATCAAATAATGAACTTAGGATAGCATAGTCAAACTACAGGTTATAATCAAATAAATTGATTAATAGCAATTTGGCTTAGGTAAGTGATTAAATTAATTTAGCCAAAATGTTGAAAAGGGGGCTAATAGTCTAGATGACCATTTTTAGGTGATTACATCATTCACCCAGTCTTACTAGATTACGAAGGTCTGAGCTGAGAATCTAGAGAATAGATTATCCAAGATGCCAAAGATGAAGCTCGAAATATGTTGTTGTGAATAAGAGATTGTAGTCACGTTGAAGGGAGTTGTGGGTACCTAAAGAAGCTCATGATCATCCAAAAGAATTGGTAGATGTTGCAAGCTCTCACACAATAAATTGAAGAAGAAACTCGGCAGTGATAGTGATGATGGAGTAAACACGATGTATTCCCATAAATATCATGCCCACACACCCAAATAATGGAATTTGACTGTGTGTAACATCAAAAGTGAACTCCAAACCCGAGCACCCATATGTCAAATGAAACATGATTGATGCCCATTTCAATGAGCAGATATAGAACCCATGGGGTTATCAATAATTGCCTTGAATCATAAAGTTCAAAACCAACTTATGATGGGTAACGCACATTAATGGTTTGATAACTGAGCATTTCAATTATAAAGAATCATGCATCACATATCTGAATGCCAGTGTGAAGGAGAATTATTGGCTAGATGTCAAGGGTTGGTGATTATAATCTGCTCAACTTGAATCAATAAGAAGAATCAATCATTCATAATGCAAATGCAAAAGTTGACTCACAAGCTGACACAAAGGTTTGGATACCCGAAAGTTGATCTCTCATTCGCTAGGTAGAGTCATGGCAGTTTTGAATACTGACAAATTGCAAGACACACTCCACTCATATACATCAGAATGACAATTAGAGGTGGCTTGGATCGCAGTTTGATATAGTTTGATAGGGTATTCATTGAATTCGGCTCAACAATGGCCTCACTATTATGACTATGTCAAAGCTACTAGATTGCTGAAGTTGTAGAAAAGTGGGCATTTTACATGGGGAAAGAAGTGATTTTCTCTCTTGTACAACATCTTACCAATATGAAAATGTTCGAGAAAGCATATGACAGGGTTAACAAGTATAAATTGAAGCATGGATTTTTAGATTCCTATTATCATAATAAAAGGAATAAATTGAGGAAGCTTGCTAGGAAAGCATGTTGGGAGATTGTAGAGGTGGATACCAATAACGACCCTTAGCTTATTTAGTACTTGGTTGCTTTGGCATACGAAATGGGTGATGAGGAAAAAGTAACCGACATATGTCGTTGCTATTCTTTAAACTTTACCTTCAGTCAAGTAAAGGCTCTGGAAACTATTATCTTCAATTAACTAGCTTTGTTTCAGAAGAAAAGATTATAATGATAATATTATTATTAGTTTGAAAGGCCTCGTAAGACTATTGGTAGACATAAAGTTTCCATAAAAATGATTTCACAAGGCTAAACCAAGGAGGGAAAGAATAGAAACTTCTCGAGGATGTCAAAAAGACAAAAGGCATCAAGTATACAAGAAATAGTTTCAATAATAGAAAAAGAGAGGAATCTACAAAGAGATAAAGCACATGTTCACAAAGGCAAAGGGGTTCCATTCTTCTCTTTTTTCTGAACTGCAGACTATGTGCTATAGTAGGGAGGGAAATTTTCTAGATTATTCCATTTTCTTGAGAGATTGTGACAGGTAGAGCATGGGCTGATTTTCTTTTTTTGAACTATGTGTTAGAGATAGGAATAAGATTTTGATTATTAATTTAATATTGAAAAGAGTTTCAGTTTTTCTTTAGATAGTGATTTTGGTTGTGAATGGGTAAAAGAGTCTCTGTGGTGTTTTACAATCTGGGAAGGGAGACTAGAAGTTAATCACATCAAAACTTTGATTATGATGTATTTTCCTTCCACTAATCATGATCTTTGCATTATTTTTAGTTTTCTCTGAAATACACTTTAATGTCACTATTTTCTTGTTACACTATCATTTCAAAATATCTTTTAAAGCTCTAATTTTCAATTCTCTCAAGAGGACATAAGATATATTTTCATTTTCATTGTGTAATACAACATTTGGGCGAATGAACTTTGTGTCATCTACTGTCATTTGTTGTTCTTTCCTTTTCAATTTCTTAAGTTTCTGCATCTACTCTATGTCTATAGGTGGATGTTTGTAATCCTTTTGTGCTTTCTGGTTAAAAACATCCATAATTAATTCATTGTATATCTTACACAAGGAGTTGTACCTAATAGAATTCAGAGGAAGGTTATTAATCCAATAATAACCTATCCAACTATTAGTACCGATTAGTCTTCTCACTTGGGCATTCATGGTTAATTTGTATGTATTTCTTTGAAGGACAATCTATTCACTAACAAAATATTCCAACCCCTTTTCTACCTCTATAGTCTTCATTGTTGCTTCATTGAACTCAATATACTCACTTTCACTACTTCCACCATCTCCAAGATCTACTACTTGTACTTGGGGACTACTTGGAAGAAGTAGTGTTGCACTCATAGATGGGACCAGACTATTGTGTGGTGAGAGAACAAGTGTTATTGCACCATCTTTGAATTCCTTCACCTTCTTCTTCTTAGCCTCTGTTAGAGTTTTGATCACAGGTAGAGAGTCATGCTAATAAGTTTTGGCTGAGGGAATGCTTTTGTTAGGAGGTTGATCACCTCCATGTGATGGTTGAGCTAGCCCTTGGGTAATAGCCAAGGTTGCACCTGAGGTGCCACCCTGGGATGAGGAAGCCATTGCAACTTTTGGGGAATCTTGAATGGATGTGCCTTTGCTCTAACTCCTTCTAGCTATGGTCTATTCGACCCATTTTCTAGTCCTCTTGTATATTCAAGCCATCATTATATCTAACTCTTCGTCAGTTTCTTCATAAGGTTTTGAGCTTATTGGAGTGCCTTTGAGCTTGGTCAGGTAGGTATTGCTATATATGTTATGGCCATCATCCTCTACTCCTTCTACATCAATGTTGACTTTGTACATTTTCAACTAATTGACTATTACTCTAGCAAAGGCTCGATCATGGCTCTCAAACTCATTCTTGCAATTGGCCCAGTAATCCTCAATGGTGGTAATATGCTTAATTACATTTCTAATTTGTAAAACATCTCTTGCATACAAATTTAGGTCGAACATGGGTCTCAGAACTTTGTACAGGTCCAACTTATACTTCATCTCGAACACCTTCAACATGTTCTTGGCATCAGAGTGAGTGTCACAGCTGAAAGCCCCCACCTTCATGGGAAATTTGTACCCCTTCTTCTGCAAGCTCCCACTCAACACGTTCACTTGAATGGCCTATCACACGATCTTGATCAACATGATCATGTCACTGGGATATCTTGGCACCTTCAAGGGGAAATTATCAAAAGCTGTAAGATGTAAAAAAGAAAAGGATGAGAATTAGATGAAATAAAAACCAAATTGGCTAATGGCTACCATGGCTTCAGGACTAAATCTCCTTTCTAGACATCCCTGTAGCTCCCTAAAAATCCTCATAGTAAATACATCATTAACTTTCACATACTCCATATAGCTATTTCCCAACTATAAGTATGGATAAAACTCATAAGACTTCACATCATCAAGAAAATTCTCCACTCTCAGGAGGCCTAGCCATAGTGGCAATGAGGCTAACATATAGATGAGGAAAGAGGACATATATAATATATTGTAAAATTTTGCAATATGGAGAGCAATGGACAAAATTTTGCTTATCTCATGGGCCCAGTCAATATATTGAGTGCCAGAGAAAATGAATTGCACTAAAAATGAATACTACTCAATGGAATTCAAAGCTTCTATCTCACTTTTTAACCTATGTAGGAGAACCATTTTATAAATAATCTCTAGTTTGAGGTTGGTCCCAAACAAGGTCTTAGGAACCTTACTCTTAGCACTTCATGATTTTTGGAACCATGTCTGCATGATTTCTTTCCTCCATATCATCTTCTTTGTGGAGAACTTAGAAATAGCTCCTTCAAAGGTTAAGTCTAAGAATTCTTCCCATTTTGGTACTCAAAGGAAATTCACCATAATTTTCCTGTCAATTGGAATCAACACCGTGTCATCCAATAGCACAATCTACCTTATTTTTGGGTTGTACTGATGTATACATTTGTAGATTAACTCTGGGGCCTGAACTGCAACTAGAAAACCAGCCACCTCGACCAACCCACATCCTCAAAGTTTCTTAGTGGTGGGATGAGCTTGTTCAGACCTCACTCTCTTTTGAAAATCCTCCATGTTGTAGAAATGAAGAGAGGTGTCGGTGAAATTCTGCAATTGGGATTTGATTCCAGTCAACCCATCAAAACTCGCAAACCTGGTTGCCGTGACTTTGAGAGTGAGATTTGAAATGAGACAATGAAAGGAATGACTAATGCAATAATTACTAACTCTTTAAAGGTTATGCACATTAACAAAATAGTAGTTCAAAAAAAAAGTGATAGTTTGTTCAACTACTTTTGTTTCCATATATATGGGAGCCTCGATTCATCTATTGATCTTTAGAATTCATGCCACATGAATGAATTGAAGGATAGATATGTTGAAATAGTAAATGCAAGGGTTTAATGGGCATCTAGGGGTCTTTTCACTATTTCGTTGGATTCAACGGTAACTTTTTGTTTCCCCATAAGTTACTTTCTACTTTTCCTTTAAATTTCAGGAAGTTAACAATAGATTACTTCATGGGAGAATGTCTAATAAGTTGGATTGTGATCATTATCTCTTTTTTGTAATGATTAGATTCTTTATATTACCATTCTGAGATGTTTTGTGCATAAATTGTGAATCTAACCTAATCATCAGCTTGATTTTCTTTGGAATTTGGGACATTGTCTTCATGGGTTGAAAACCTATCGAGGAGAAGACAATTTCTATTTCTCCACCAACATTTCCTGTCTTAGTTGACCTTTTAGACCATTAGCCACTTATCATTCCTTTTCATCCAAAGCTACCTTTTCGAAAAACCAACTTCATGGGTTGAAAACTTGTCGAGGAGAAGTTAGTTCTAAGTTTTCTGTTAGGGATGATTATGAGAGCCATGATGATTTTGAAACATTTTTTGAAGTCATAATCACAAAATGAACATTGATTTTCCATAGGACGCCTTTTCATTTTTGTGTTTTTGATTTGTATGTGTCATTTAGTTCCTTTTACTGGAAATCATCTTCATGGGTAGAAAACTTGTCGAGGAGAAGATGATTTTTGATTTTTTGCAAGCTTCTATTTTTTGAAAAAGTGGTAGGCCATAGGTGGATATAACTTGTAATTGATCATTGAATGAGTAATATGAATCTCCATCAGACTAGGCACTAACCTACATGTAGGATCACTTGACAAAATGAAGAACCACCCAATTATGAATGAGGGGAGGGAGAAAAGGGAAAATTTGATGGAGACTTGTTAAACCTAAGAGGTCTTGGACCTAGACTCAACCACAACCAGGAATAGCTCCTCTCATTAAAACATAAGTATTCACTTTGACTAATCGATAGGGAATGAAAAGTGGGGCAACACCCTACACCAGGATAATGATAGACAAAAGATATCCAAGAAAAACTGCAATAACTATAGCTATAGGAATCATAAGAAGAGCATATATAATGTGTTTCCATGAATGAAGCTCTCAAAGAGATGGACAAGCAAGCAATATTGATATCAAATTCCATGAATAAATTAAAAACTTCATTTCAAGTCTTCTTGTGTTTTGAAGATAAAGCATATAATATAAACTCTTCAAATGTTTATGACAACAATAAGATTCAAGACTAGACATTTACATAATGCAACCAACTCAAGATGCAAACTTCAATGTTAATTATATAACAGTAATAAGAATTCAAGTTTCACTGTTCTCATCCCAAAAAAAACTCCAAATAAGTTACTCATAATCAAAAGTACTCATAACTTGTACAATTTATATACAAATTAATATCATATCCTTATTCACATGTGTCAAAAGATACTATCAAAGCTTATTATAATGATTCCTACCCTTAATTTGGATGCAAATTATATTAAATTGAAATACATGAAATACTTAAAACGTAAACAAGAAAAACAAGATATATATTATGATAACCAATAATGTCATACATGAACAAACTGATGCATCAAAGTTGTAAGTCTAATAATGTCATGCATCAAATATATGTCATACATAAAATATGAAATGTTATATATACATAAAATATATGTCAAATATGTCCACTAACATAAAATCCAAGATATATGTCCACTAATGCATATTAATATGTGTTTGTCCCTATATCTTCTCCTTCCCAAGAGGGGAAGGAAACAAATCCCTAGAGGTATTTGGTCATTTTGTGGAGGGAGATGACGGGGATGATGGGGGCTTCCTCACACACTCGCTTGTCCTCTTGTTTAGGCTCCTCTCTAACTAAAGCTGATACAAACAAAAGTATATATGAATCAATAATTATTATACATTAAATCAAATATATGTACATACAAAATTAATTTTTTTTTTATTGTCATCAAATAGTTACTTTGTACATCCACCTCAAAGGTTCAAGGATGATTGGGTATAACAAGGCCCTACAACAATTCAATCAATATAATCACTTAATCATACTTATAAATACCATCTAAAATTTTAATACTAACTATTATAAATAACAACTAAAACTATGAAAAATCTTTCATACCTCAGTTAATGGCTCTAAACTAGCCATTGCGACAACAACTCCATAATCGATGGACTAGCAAAGATGAGGAGTCTCGGTCGTCAACAACTGCAAATAATCTAATACAATTAACATGTTTTTTATAGAATATAATATAATCATATTAATCAAATTAACATGAAACAAATGTACCTCTATGAAGCCTGTATCATGCCTACGCTCAGAGTCCCTTGTGAATGTCAATGGTCTAGTAGAAAACTAATGAACATGGATTAAAAAAAATTGTCAATCCTTCATATGATTACTTAATAAATATATGTATTAATTTAAATGTTTAAATCGATACATACCTCTCGACTCATCAACAGGACGTGAAATGGGTCAAGGAATCTATTCTAGGGCCATCAACACTATTACCCTGAATTTTAAACAATGTCAAGACATGCTAATTATTTAGTCATTCACTCTACATATGAAATGTGATCAAATTGGTTTATTATAATTGTAATTTACCTGTGTGTCAATAACAAATGTGTCACTCAAGAACTCATTAGTGACTAGTCCATCATTCGTAGTGTCTCCAACATGACTACCAAATGTGCATAAGGATCCAAATGATGTGCGCATGTGACCGTAACACAAAGAAGACTCCTCCTCAACTAATGGAATGACACAATGAATGAGGGTTGGTGTCAAAGCATTGATAGTCCTTGGAGTATTGGTCTCTACATGTTCCTTTACAATTGAAGGAATATGACATGCTTACCCTATGGTTTGACAAAAGGTGCCATAGTTGCATTACGGTCACAATGTGCCCTCAGCCTCTCAAATGATGATGCCCCACCTCTACCCTCGGAATCTAACATTTCAAAATAATTGGGGATCTCCTGAAGGACAAATTCACAATATAATTAGTTTAAGAAATACATTGGAACCTCATGATTATTGTAGGGAGGGGCATCAAAGACCATCCACCATCTATCCCAAAAAGTTATTTCTAGTATCATCATGTATGCACTAGTGAATGGGGAACCTTTTAGTTGTATGTTTAATAGTGTCTTGTTCTCTAGGCTTTTTAAACAATGCACATATACTATCTTTTGTTACATCCTTTTTTTATTACATCTTTATAGGATAATTTGTTTCCATAATATCTTCTGTGTTCTTCTCTCTTAACACACCAAATATCCAACTGACCACTAACAGAAACTACATGGTTCATAATGGACTCAAGGGAGGATGCCAATTGTGCTCTCATAGGATTAGTTTTCCTACAAGCTTTCAACCTACTAATGATTGCTTCTAATTAATTTTTTCCTCTTTCTATTTCATTCATTATATTGTCTTGGGTGCTAGGAGGAGGTCTTTCAATCAGTGGAGGTTGCGGAATTTCTTGCTCTTCTTGTGGAGGCTTTTCATTTTGATTTTATGAAGGGTTTTGATTTTGTTCTTATGGAGGGTTTTCATTTTGATTTTTTTGATTAGGCTAGGGATTTTGTGATTGAATACATTCACATTTCTTTATAAGAAACCAATTCCATTTTAAATAAATAAACAAATTAGAAGCAAAACTTTAAAAACATGCAAAACAATGCAAAAACAAGAGTAGAAAACATACTTGATGATCTCAATCTTGATCTCTGGCGATGAGGAGGCATTTTGAGGAGGAGAGTGAGAAAATTCTTCAACTTCTACAAAATGCATGTGCATTTTTTAGGGGAAAAAAGGCACCGGCAAAAAGAAATAAGAGAAAATGGAATGGGTTGTGCGTTTACACCCATATATAGAATTTTTAAAAAGTGCACACATGCTTTGTCTTGAGCTCCACAAGCCTAAGCCTAAGCACGTGTGCACTTTTATAATTTTTAAAATTTTAGTTGTGTGTCATCTTTTTTGTCACCACAAGCCTAAGCATGTGCATGCTTTTAGAATTTTTAAAATTTTAGTTGTGTGCCATCTTTTTGGCACCAAAACTTGGTGCATTCGCCCTTAATTATTACTAGAATTAGTGCTAACCTTTCATATATGTACTAATTGAAGGATGCCTTGAATTATTTAATTAGGTGATATTCATATACTCTCAATCCATGTTATTAAGTATATGTATAAGTAGCATCAATATATATAATAATTTAATATACTTACATATATTGAGTGACATATACTACTAATATATCACAAGTTTCTTACTTTGCATATATAGTAAAGGTCACAACATATACATACTTCTAATTAATATAAACCCAAATTACTACTAACCCACATTTCCTATTCCCTTTCTTCACTTCCATCATAACTCCCTAACTTACTTTTTTTCCCTATCACTACTTAAGTAATTTTTTAATTGGGCCACATGGTGGTGCTTAGTTGTATTTAGGTGGAAATTCTAGAAGGTTGTGGATATTGTAGAAGGTTGTGGATATTCTAGAATGTTGTGGATAAATCATGCCTTGGGTGGTAAGTGCCTATTTAAGGAAGGCTTGTGTTCATTTGTAATCAAGCTCTTTGGATGTAAAAGATCTTCAAATGTAATCTCTTCTAATGAATTTCAAATATTAGTGGATGCTTAATGAAGCATTTTTTGTCATCTCTCTATCTCCATCTTGTTGCATGTTTGGTTGTGAGTTGGTATGGGTGGTGTTGGCACTTCATCAATGGTATCAGAGCGGGAGTTCCTGAGCGTACGGACAGATCGCCGAAAGTGAGGCAGTTTGCACCAAGACCTTGAGTTGGGTGAAGTTTGTGAAGAAGTTCTTGATTGTGTAGACAGAGCGTCGACTGTGAGGCAGTTTGCACAAGATTCTTGTTTTGGATGAGATTTGTCTTCTGAAGACTTGATTATGGAGAAGAAAAAGAAGAAGATGACTTTTGTGATTGGATGAATTTTGAGGATTCCTCGACTTGAGAAATTTAGAGCAAGAAATCAACAATCATTGCTAGTTGATTTGCAAAAGCAAGTGAATGAATTAGAAGTTGAGTTGCAAAAACAAAGAGCATGTCACCAGAAAAGAGATGTTGATAATTCCTTGGATGTGGAAAAGGAAGATGATCCAGTGGAAGAGCAAGCGGATGAAGAGAAAATTATTTGCGAACCAGAAGTTGAAGAAGATGAAAAAGAAGAGGAAGAGCATGAAGATAACCAAATTTTTATGCCAAAATTAGATGAAGGTGATTGGAAGACTAAAAAAATGGAGGAAGAGTATAGTGCCTTAGTTGGAGATCAAGCAAGTGGAGTAGTTACATGCATTGTTGATGACATAAAAGAGGCAAGCGAAGATGAAGATGTCAAACAAGTAAATTCTTATGAATCATGGGTTGTTGTCTTTGATATGAGTTTAAAAGATATTAATGATGGTTTGCATGAGGATCTTGTTCGTGATGTATGGTATGCAAAGGAAGATTGGTATGGTGTTGCTGGATTTATTACAAGTGTGATTAATTCAACAAGATTGGATGAGGATGAGATTTATACTTGGATAGAGTTCATTGCGAAGGAGCATTTTCAGCAGCAAACAATTGTTCCGACTAGGTGTTGAAAAAGAAGAAAGAAGGAAATATATCGACACCGAATACTTGTTCCAGCTATGTGTTAGAGGAAGAGGAAAAAAAATCTGCCAACAGTGGCTACTTCATTTTGTGAATCCATATTCACAAAATTTTTCCTACCATGGGAGTCGAATGCAGGAGCATCATGCATCAACAAAAAAAAATGTGGAAGATTTGTATGTTGGTTTTCTTGTCCCTATTGAGGTGGAAGCTTGTGGTGAAGATGAAGATGGTTCTATATCTTTCTTTTGACATCAAAGTGTGGGACACACTTTTCTATCTACCAAGGGAGTCTGATGTAGGAGCATCTTGCATGGGAAAATTAAATTATTAGAAAAAAAAAAAAAAAAATTGTGGAGGAGAGAGAAAGTGACGAAAATAGAAGGAAAAATAATTTAAAAATAAAATAAGGGAAAAAGGAGAAAAGAGGAATTTCTATTTTCAAGGTGCATAGGTGGCGTAAATAGAAAAATAATAAAAATAGTTGTTATTTCATTAATCGAGGTGTATAGGTGGCATCTTAGAAGTTTGTGGAAAGTTCCTTGAATCGTGCATTTAATATTTGTTGTGAAGGAAATGTAATTTTTTAATTGGGCCACATGGTGGTGCTTAGTTGTATTTAGGTGGAAATTCTAGAAGGTTGTGGATATTGTAGAAAGTTGTGGATATTCTAGAATGTTGTGGATAAATCATGCCTTGGGTGGTAAGTGCCTATTTAAGGAAGGGTTATGTTCATTTGTAATCAAGCTCTTTGGATGTAAAAGCTCTTCAAGTAGAAGTTCAAGAAATGGAAGCTCTTCAAATGTAATCTCTTCTAATGAATTTCAAATATTAGTGGATGCTTAATGAAGCATTTTTTGTCATCTCTCTATCTCCATCTTGTTGCATGTTTGGTTGTGATTTGGTACGGGTGGTGTTGACCTTTCATCAGTGGTATCAGAGCAGGAGTTCCTGAGCGTGCGGACAAATCGCCGAAAGTGAGGCAGTTTGCACTAGGACCTTGAGTTGGGTGAAGTTTGTGAAGAAGTTCTTGATTGTGTAGATAGAGCGCCGACTGTGAGGCAGTTTGCACGAGATTCTTGTTTTGGACGATATTTGTCTTCTGAAGACTTGATTATGGAGAAGAGAAAGAAGAAGATGAATTTTGTGATTGGATGGATTCTGAGGATTCCTCGACTTGAGAAATTTAGAGCAAGAAATCAACAATCATTGCTAGTTGATTTGCAGAAGCAAGTGAATGAATTAGAAGCTGAGTTGCGAAAACGAAGAGCATGTCACTAGAAAAGAGATGTTGATAATTCCTTGGATGTGAAAAAGGAAGATGATCCAGTGGAAGAGCAAGCGGATGAAGAGAAAATTATTTGCGAACCAGAAGTTGAAGAAGATGAAAGAGAAGAGGAAGAGCATGAAGATAACCAAATTTGTATGCCAAAAGTAGATGAAGGTGATTGGAAGACTAAAACAATGGAGGAAGAGTATAGTGCCTTAGTTGGAGATCAAGCAAGTGGAGTAGTTACGTGCATTGTTGATGACATAAAAGAGGCAAGAAAAGATGAAGATGTCAAACAGGTAAATTCTTATGAATCATGGGATGTTGTCTTTGATATGAGTTTAAAAGATATTAATGATGGTTTGCATGAGGATCTTGTTCGTGATGTATGGTATGCAAAGGAAGATTGGTATGGTGTTGCTGGATTTATTACAGGTGTGATTAATTCAAGAAGATTGGATGAGGATGAGATTTATACTTGGATAGAGTTCATTGTGAAGGAGCATTTTCAGCAGCAAACAATTGTTCCGACTAGGTGTTGGAAAAGAAGAAAGAAGGAAATATATCGGCACCGAATACTTGCTCCAGCTATGTGTTGGAGGAAGAGGAAAAAAAATCTGCCAACAGTGGCTACTTCATTTTGTGAATCCATATTCAAAAAAAAATTCCTACCATGGGAGTCGGATGCAGGAGCATCATGCATCAACAAAAAAAAATGTGGAAGATTTGTATGTTGGTTTTCTTGTCCCTATTGAGGTGGAAGCTTGTGGTGAAGATGAAGATGGTTCTATATCTTTCTTTTGACATCAAAGTGTGGGACACACTTTTCTATCTACCAAGGGAGTCTGATGCAGAAGCATCTTGCATGGGAAAATTAAATTATTAGAAAAAAAAAAAAAAAATTTGTGGAGGAGAGAGAAAGTGACGAAAATAGAAGGAAAAATAATTTAAAAATAAAATAAGGGAAAAAGAAGAAAAGAGGAATTTCTATTTTCAAGTTGCATAGGTGGCATAAATAGAAAAATAATAAAAATAGTTGTTATTTCATTAATCGAGGTGTGTAGGTGGCATCTTAGAAGTTTGTGGAAAGTTCCTTGAATCATGCATTTAATATTTGTTGTGAAGGAAATGTAATTTTTTAATTGGGCCACATGGTGGTGCTTAGTTGTATTTAGGTGGAAATTCTAGAAGGTTGTGGATATTGTAGAAGGTTGTGGATATTCTAGAATGTTGTGGATAAATCATGCCTTGGGTGGTAAGTTCCTATTTAAGGAAGGCTTATGTTCATTTGTAATCAAGCTCTTTGGATGTAAAAGCTCTTCAAGTAGAAGTTCAAGAAATGGAAGCTCTTCAAATGTAATCTCTTCTAATGAATTTCAAATATTAGTGGATGCTTAATGAAGCATTTTTTGTCATCTCTCTATCTCCATCTTGTTACTGGCCTTTACCAACCCATCATCAGAATACCAAAGTTCATATTATCAACTAGTCCCAACATTACTAACTATCCTACCACTAACAACAACTCACTAACTAAACATCACTACTAACTTCCTGACATTCTCATCATTCCTATCCAAGCGCTAACCCTTCTCCCCACTCCATGCACATGTGTTCCCTAACCAAGCTTCTTAATTTAATTCCCCAATAACTTTATTCTATGCGCTAATCACTACTAACCCTTTCCCAACTTCCACAACATACCTATTTTCACATGCCTTTCCCCCAATTGTCCTTTTTTCAGCGCCAATGCTAAGTGCTTCACTATCCCCAAGGCACTATGTCCAAGGTATTAAGGTGGCGCTGAAGTTAGTGTACTCATTGGCAAGTGCACCCCTTTGGGAAGAGTGATTGATGTGGAAGGAGGCATATCAAGTCTTAACCAATCCTCTTTCTAAACTAATCCTCCCCCTAATTGGTCAATTTCCCCTCCTTACTTATGTGAGTGAATGTATGGGGGATGGTGAGGCGAGAAGGCCCCTACTCCCCCCTCCCATCTACATTGTGTGTGTGTGTGTGTGTGTGTGTGTGTGTGTGTAATTTATTTTTCTTTACATAGATTGATTCTTGGAAAGGAGATGTGTACGAGTTAAATTAATTATATACATATTTCTTGACCCACTTTTTCCCAAGACATGATCACATGAGTTCACCGATAGCATTGCCTACATGTCTATAGGAAACGATATAGGAGGTTAAAAGGATAGATACTTACGTATATATTCTAGCACCTTGAACCGAAGGAGGTGCAAGGGGTATGCTGATAGGTTTTTTCTTGAAAGTATAATATCACATTTAATTATATAGTTTAAGAAAACATATCAAATTATTATTATATGAATATGTTAAATTATCAAAGAATAGTTACCTATAAGAAGGAAGTGAAAATCCAAAACTTGGAGTATTGTTTTTATTGTATAACATGTTAAGTGAAATGTTGATATTTCATTGATGTTAGGTGCTTATGCCTTTGAATTTTTTTTAAAAATCTCACATGAATTCAATGAGTTATTCAATACATTATTACTCCCATCCAGCATCCAATCAAACCCCACCTTTATTTTATTTTATTATGTCAATGGCATAGTCATTTTGTTCCTTTCGAATTCCACTACATTATGCTATTACTTATAATAAAGAAATCATTTGTGGGTTCCATTCCCACTATGACTTTTCCCCTAACAGGTTTTCCATGATAAAATTCATGATGTTGTGATGGTGTGGATGTTTTCTTTGTATTTCAATTCTTTACTATCCATTATTTTTGTTTTGTGGTTAAGGAATCTGTTTAATAAGGTTAAAAAATGTAGAACATTGATTCACCCCCTGTGTTCCTTGATACCAAACTGATTAAGGAATCAAATTACTAAGATTAAAAATTATAGAACATTGATTCACCCCCATGTGTTCCTTAGAGCTTTGTGCGAAGCCTAACACATTGAGGATAATCTTGATGGGTGATTCAATGGGTTCAATACAACAACTATTGGTTACACTTGAAGATCTTGATCAATCTAGGAATAAGTCCTATATTTGAAGAAGAAACTCAAAGATGTTAAAAGATTCAATAAAAAATTGAAGGATCAACTAAATAATTCTACAGAGAAAAGGAAAAATCCTATCAAGCATTTAGTAGAAAGGGAACAACAATGATTCATAATCCTTGAAGGAGAAATCTGATGAATTGTTATACTGCAAAAATAAAATTGCATTCAAATATCAACAAATTGAGATATTTTTATAATTTTTTAAGAATTTTTTAGATTTTTTAATTATTATTTAACAATGATATATCAACTAATTTAACGTTTTACTATTCAACATACATGTTTAATTACTATTTTAATATATAAAAACTATTTTAAACTATTCTTACTACTTATTTCAAAATTTGAAATCCAACTGATCTGAATTATTTAGTGTATTATAATATCGAATCAATGGGAGAATATAGTAATTGCAACAAAAGCATTTATCACATGACATTAAGTTGTAATAAATATGTGAATATAGATAAATACGTTGTAGGCATTGTGATGTGAATATCAGATTTAACTGTGTGATTTTGAGTCAAACTCATTGACCCATGTTTCATGAGTAGTGATTCAACATGAATCCATCTCTCATAAGAATAAATGGAGCACTTAGCACTCATTGGATCTAGGTGACTTATTGTGGAAATTATCTCTTACTTATCAACGTTGTAAGCATTTAACTATTGAATAATAATGATTAAGAATTAGTAACGGAAACCACTTAGGCACTGTCCAGCGGTTTGGATGAAACAACGTTTGCATTAATGGGAGGAGGAGCCATAGTCGTTCTTGTAGCTGCACTCTCTTTTGCAGACCCAGAGAAGAGAAGGAAGTAGCAGGCAAATGAAACAGGAGGAGATTCATCAAGAAGTACACCATTAGAGTCTTCAGAAAGGGCACTCGATTCATCTTCATGCAGCGAGCTTGATGGACATCCAACCATTGTCTTTGTGGGCTTGCTAAATTTGTTGGACTACCTCTCCAGTCCAGGCCGCGAGGAGGGGTTAACCATTGAATGAGATCGACTGTAGATGACTTCTGGTTCCTTGACCCGGAGAAACCCTGAAGTCAATTGCTTTGCTCAAACCCTGACAGGCTGAGGCTGAGGCTGCTCTGCCAGATGAAACACATCAAGTAAAATCAAATTCCTCATTGTCGGATAGCTTCAATGCTTCCAAGGGCAGTTTCAGGCTCCAAAAGAACCGATCTTGACTTCTGTGATGGAAAACCATTGTGATACAACCTTGTAATAAGCAGTTGTCCATACTTACTTTATGATAAAGAGCTTTGTGGTGAACCTAACTATCAAGCAAACAATCTTCATTCCATTTTTTTAAAGATAAAAATAATTAGTAATTAGCATTTAATTTTAATAAAATTAAAGATTTCTAATTTAGGCAAGTACTAATCAATATGTGGCACTTGTTAATTATGATTTTAAGAATTAGAAATGAGGTTAGTGAAGGAGAACCATTCACATGTTGACAAAATAGATTTCAACATTCAATCACATTTCTTAAATAGTTACCAATGCAATTCCTTTACTTTAAAGTGAAAAAACCATATGATTATTAACTAGTCAACAAAACTCAAGTTTATATTAGACTAACTTGTAAGTAATGACTACTACCAGCCTTTATATATTAAAATTATAGTATTTATTGTATAAAGATATAATATATAACAATTTTTGTACCCATAAATATATTATTAATGAACTTCACTAATCTATTTTTATAGATTAAATTTATAGTTTACTAAATATATTTTAATAAAAGAAAGGATAAAATGATATAGCTTCTACATACATGTGTAGAATGATGTACATAAAATGAGGAAAAAACCACATTTGGGATATAAAATTTTATAAGTAATTTAAAATAACTATTTAAAAATAATAAATAATTAGTCAATAAAAAAATAAAAAACAATTATATTTCTTTTGTAAATTTAAAAAATTAAAAATTAAATTTATTAAAAATCTAATTCTTCATGCATGAAAGAAGACGGGGATCCTATGTGTAATGAAGGAGATGGTCAAGGAATAGAATCTATAGAAGAAGAAGGGTTTGCTAATGTATCAAGGCATGAATGTGAAGATTTCAAAATCCAGGAGAAATTATTCAATCATCTAAATCTTAATGAGAAAGAAAGAGAAATATCAAAATCTCGAGAAACTACACAACAAATGAATGAAGATGAGGAAAATGTGGATCAAGGTGAATTTCATACTACTTTTATTCCTACTTGGTGCCTGGATGCTTCATATGATGACTTCCTATGTGGAGAAAATCTTCCAAATCATCCTTTGATGACCATTCATGATGATGAATCTATTGATGATATCAATACTCTAGATGTCATGGAACAATCTGAAACTACTACCATTAATAGAGATAAGAGAACCAATGAACTTCTACAAATATCCACTTTACCTAAGGAAATAGAAACCTTTACTTTTGATGATATTGATGAACTTGTGATTAAACGATCGGTTGATGAAAAAGTTAAAAATCGGCTTCTAGGAGAAGAAGATGAACCATGTAACCTTAATTCTTTATCATGCATGCCAACTTTCACACTTCATGAAAGATGTCTTGGAGAAGAAATGATGATTCAAGAGGGGATAGATATCACTGAACATATTGAAGATGAAAGCTATATGGACATGAAGACAGGTTCCTCTAATCCAATCTGAGTGGAATTAAAGTCCTATGGATCATTTGAAGGACAAAGAAATCCTCTTTTTGAGCCTTCTCATCAAATAGGAGATTCTATGTCTAAGAGATTTTATGAAGAAAATAATGATGATCAAGTGAGTAATGAGTTAGCGGGTGATCTCATGGAAGAATCTGATGAAGGCAACTCTCATGATATTCTTATCCCAAGTTTGTGCTCAAAAGCTTTGGATGGTAATTTTTTGTGTGGAGAAAGTGTTTACTTTAATCCTTTGTTTCTAGATGAAGGCATTTCTATTGATACTTCTCAAATAGGTGTTCAAGGACAAGGTTCAATGGCTACAACTCCACAGATTGCTTTGCATCATAGATCATATGAAGGAAATCCAATACGAGGTTTGATATCTTCGAGTCTTAATCACCAGAAGGATCTTCAGACGGAGGATTTTGATATTAATGGAAGAGAAATTGAAATGATGACCATGTTGACCATGATATCAGTATAACTTCAGAGTATATAAGACTTCAAGATAATCTTTTGGAAGATAAGGAAGAAGAAATGGATCATGAGAAGATTCAATATAACACAGATGTGCATTTAAGTTGGAATAATTTTACAGAAGATTCAACCAAGATCATGGTAATGGAAAAAGAAGAGGGTTCGCCAAGCACAGAAAAAGATCAGAAATGTATTCAGAAACTTGAGAATCGTATACTTCAACTCTTTCAAAATGAAGTTATCAATGACATGCAACAAGAAGCAGGATTAATTTTAAAGTCTGAGATTTTTTATGAAGCCTGGGTATTTGGATATGTCCTAGCATTTAGAGATGTGGGGTGTGCTATGAACTTCAGAGTTAGTATTCAAGTAGCACACTTATATTCGAACCCATGGAAGCTTACGAATTGTCACATGTTGGTGTGCCATGGTATTTATTTTCCTCACCCTGTGAATGGATTTGCATGATTATACCTTGAGTCACTGGAGGTAGGAAAACCTGCCTTGTGCATAGTCTAGTTAGGAGTTTGTGGTGCTTTAGTTTTTCTTTCTGCTGTCTCGTTTTTGGTGTTTGTTCCCTCTTTTGTAAATTGGTTTCTCAAATGACTCTATTTTACAGCCCAATAGATAAGGCACTATTTTATTCTGGATTCGAGCTTCGTCCTTGTCAGTCCTTGTCCCCAGTTAGAGCCAGTTGTTGCCCGGTCATAAAGTGTTTCAATTTTTGAACCTATTGATCCCCTGGTTATGTGTGAAATATGTCCCATTTTGATCATTGAAATGACCATTGTATCTCTAAGTTTTCATGAGTTTTTGAATATTCATATCTCCAGCTCATTTCCAACTCCACACAGCACTTGAAATTTTTAAAATCTGACTTCTGAGCCTCAGGTTATTGCAGGTTAATGGAGAGACCCAGAATACGTGTTTTCAAGTCTATCATTAACCATTAACCTCTCAAAAGGTTAATGATAACATCCAAAAACACGTTTTTCCTAACCATTAACCTCTCAAAAGGTTAATGATAACATCCAAAAATACGTTTTTCCTAACCATTAACCTCTCAAAAGGTTAATGATAACCCCCAAAAACACATTTTTCCTAACCATTAACCTCTCAACAGGTTAATGATAATGTCTCAAAACATGTTTTTCTTAACCTCTCTGAGACAATCATTAACTTTCTTTGTTTAGCTGATTAAGGTTAAGAAGTGGAAGTAAGATCGTCTAAAAGACACGTGCAGATATTGTGCCTGGTTGATCTTAAGGTGGCGGAAATGGAAAAAGATGGCCGAAAAACAGTTGTGTTCACAAATAATTTTGAAATGCTCAGAGATTTTGGTGTTGAGAGTGAAACTTTTCAATTTGTCTACCAAAACTATCTCATCAATGTGTATTCAAAATTAGGGCAAGTTGAGGTTGCTCGCCAACTGTTTAACTAGATGTCTGACGCAAATTTTATTTCATGGAGTCCCATGATTGGAGGGTATGCTCAGAATGGACTGGGTTCAGAGGCACTGCAGATGTTTAGTAGAATGTTAGAGGCCAATTACTTTCCAAACAAGATTATATTGGCCAGTGTTTTTCGTGCCTGTTCCTATATTTCGATGCTGGAAACTGACAAGCAGGTTTTTGCATATGTTATCAAGAATGGAGATTGTGAACAGGCATTGACAGGGTGTGCTGTTGTTAATATGTTCACGAAATGTGGAATAATAGAAGAGGCACGTAAACTATTTGATAAGAGGAGGGAGCTCTATCCTTTTGATAGCTCGAAGTGTATATTTTCTATGAGAGAAATTTAATATTAACGCTAAGTCATTCATGGGCGTCCCAAGCCTTACAGAGGAAGAGGCCACGGTCATCCTGTTAGAAAGAACGTCTCTAGAGAAGTCTACTCTGTATCATTTCTGCCAGTATGCTTTAGGCATAACTACCATTTCAGGCGATTCTCATCTCGATAAAGAAATGGTGGAAGCAGAGTGTAGAAATTTGCCACCAGCTGTTCACGAAATTGTTAATTCATTGTATGGTAGCTCTTCCTATGAAAGAGTCGAGAATATGCTTTCAGATGGAGAATGTTCCAGTGATTATCACAATGAGGGCCTTCTTAATCGCTTGAAAGAAAGCATGGGTGGGTTGTATGATGTTGAAAAATAGTATTTCTCAGAGCTGGCTGCATTTTCACAAAGAGAATCCATTCCTGCAAATGCATCGTTGGACATATGGGTTTACGTGGGAGGAATAACTTGGGGCAATGCAGCTGTACTTTATTGAAGATTGCAGCTTGCCATCTATTGCATTTGAGGATGCCTGATATCTGGTTACCATCCATCAGAGATGACTGCCTAAATAATTATACCTTTGCCTAAGACGATCTACAGAGAAAATTGGCCCTATTTTTGGCAGGATTCTACAATGTAATGTATGTGTCTGCATCACAAACTGACTTATATCCAAAAAGGGAAACACATTTTAGTTCAAAAGCTCAAATTGTTTCCTTTCATACGGGGTAACGATGCACACAGAAGGAGGGCCACAAACGGACTTCCAGTTCCTTAAGGCGGAAGAGTTGATTTTATATTTCAGCGCATCAGGATGTTGTATTCCATGATTTGTGTTCAACATGCAGAAACTCAAAGTCCTCATAATATACAATGGCACTGTACTACGTGGCAACAAAAAATGTCTTCTCATTGGATTGTATAATTTTGAAGTATTTTCTCAGCTAAAAACTCTGAATCTTGAATTCCTGAAAGTTTCTTCTCTACTTGAAAACTGTAGAGGCTTGAAGAGTTTTTAAAAAAAAAAATCCTCAGTCAATATGAAGGTCTTGGCAAGGATACAATGTTTGAGCTTCTTGGGCATCTGGATTGTTATGTGGATTACTGCATTGATCTCAAGGAGTTCCCAGCAGGGATCTATTTTTCAAAATTCCTAGAAGTGCTGTCAATTACACATTGTAAAAACCTTGAAAAGATACCCAATGAACTGGATAAGGTAAGATCACTTAAAGTGATAAGATTGTGTGGATGTTACAGCGTGAAGGCACTGCCACCTTTTATCAGCAAACTTCCCAAACTAGAAATCCTTGACATTTCAAATTGGTTAGGTTTGACAGAACTAAAAATCATGCAGGATTGTGAAGTAGTGGTTACAACATGTGCTGGACTTTACAGGTACATGCTCGGTGATGTTGTCACAGTGACTGGATTTTACAATTCTACTCCACAATACTCAGACATGTGCCGAATGAACGTCCTCCTCACATTAAACATTGACAAGATCACAAAAAAAAAAAAAGATTTACAAATAGTCTTTGAGAAGGCTACCAGACTAGTGAAGGGAAGGGCTTTTCTTGTAAGCTGGGCTCCTCTAATAGAAGTACTCACACATCCTTTGTGCGGGTGTTTTCTTAACTCACAATGGATGGAATTCCACATTAGAAAGCATAAGTGTAGGCGTGCCAATGATTTGTTGGTCATTCTATGCAGAACAGCAGATCAAAAGGACTTATGTGAGTCAGGTTTGGGAAATTGGGATTTCAATGAATGATTATGTGACATGAGAGAGAGAAATCAAATAGAGCATCCAGATCTTCAAATGGTAAAGCAAGAGAAAGGGAGATAGTGAGTAATAGGCATGGGGACTCAAGATTGTAGTATCACTATTTAGATTGTAATCAGTGCATGAGCAATGGATGTTGTGAAAGATTATTTCTTTGTTCATATTCAATAGGCCCAACTTGGCGATAATGATGAAGAAGAGTCTTATCAAGTAACACAACAAGTCAGTGATTCGACCATCTGAAGACATGTTCCAAGCTATACATTTCAATCAGTGGTCATTGTTATTTGAGGTTAATTTTCTTGAGGTTAATTAACCTTCCAAAATTACGTATTTTGGAGGTGGTTATTAACCACAAAGAGGTAGTTATTAACCTCTATGTCTATATAAGGATGCCTTTTGGCTTTGTAAAGGGACTTTTTGGTTTTAAAAATAAGAGAACACTATGCTGAAAGTTTGATTGAGGGATAAATTTTGGAAAGTATGTACACTTTTTATCTCTGAAATTAAAAATCTCTTTTGTCTTTTTGGTGCAAGAAAATGAAATGAGATGTGTTTTGTGTTCCTTATACTGAAATCAAAATTGTTATGCATTGTAGTAGACATTCTCATGGTATTATGTGAGTGTTTATGAATGATAATGAATGTACTTGGTAATACGGGTTGCCTTCAAGCATAGTTCTTGATCACCGTTGTTATCAATTTTGTTTACCGAAGAAGGTTGTGAGGGTGTGTGGTGCATTCGTCTTGAATGACTTTCTCCTGAACTTTGAAGTTTTAGATTCTTTATTCGAAACACCCTTTAAAAATTATATCATATGAGGGAGTTGCCCCTCAAAACGTAGAGGAAGGCCGCATACCAAGAGCCTATCCAACTGTTGTGAATGGTTTGCCACACACTCCGTTGGGCAATTCTACTGTGACAAATCTATTTACCAACAGTCTGATTTGAAATTTGTAATTATTTTTTGTTAACATTTAGTTGTGACATTTCTATTTATTATTTTGGTCATGAAGTTAAACAATAGCTTATTAATTATCTTTATTTATAATATTTTTATATTTAGCAATTAAGATTTTGTATAATTAATTAAGTCAATAGGTTTATTATTGTGAGACTTGCTGCCAAAATGTTATGACACTCTGACGGTGTCAAACGCCACGAGTTTCATTGCCAGGGTCAAAAATATTGTGCGAATAGATTTCAACAAGTAGAAGCTTCGAACCATGTGAGCAGTTTGGCAGTCCCATCAACGGATCAGATTCACTAACTTTTCAGGCAATATAAATATGTTCCATCAAGATCTTTCTTTGCATTTATTCACTTTAGTTTTGTTTTCTTGAAGGTTTTTTGAAACTTATTCCACCTTTTCTTTTCTCCTCTGTATATTTGGTCATCGTTTGTTGTTCAAACGCAGAATAATAGAATATTGCCATTGTTAGTTCTTCAAGGGATTTAGGGTTTAATTTTCTCCACTTTCTTGGTGGAAGGTAGATTAATAAGAAATGGAGAAGGCAAAAGTTATTTGGAAAAGTTAGTTTGAGATTCCTATTTTTGATGTAATGTTAACTAGATTTTAACTAGAGTCAAAAAAAAATCATTGGAAATTAGGATTCCGAGGTTGTAGCCTTTCGTGTCCTCCTACATTATTTCAGATTTTTACACAACTCATGTGATGATTTAACATTCAATTTAAGTTCAAAACCTATTTTTACCTTAATCTAAAACATTCAATTTAAGTTTTATAATTAGCTTTGATGTAGGCAAATGATAAAAGGAAACTATATTATGATTTTGATATGAAAATGTGCAATAATGCAAGAGTTTTTATCTAGATTGTTTCTTAATGGGAGGGAAGAAGATCTATATATATAGAATCTAATGAGCGACCGAATGGGGATTGTAGGTACATGATAAGTACATCAACCATAATTTCATACCAATTTGAAACATCTGCTAAGAATAATTAGGGTCTTGAATATTTCTTTATTTTAGAAACACATATATAATCAATTAAATAAGTACACCTTAAGTCTAGAATTTGTTGTCTTGTTTTCTCTATATTTTTATAAGCCTATAGATACCAATCATGAATTAATAATGATATGACTCTCACATTTTCCTAAAAAAAATAGATAAATATTTTCAAATTCAAATTTCTAAAATAAAAGGGCGGGGGCCCTAGCTCGGTTGGCTAAATCTTCCCTGTTGCAGGGGGTTGGTCATGAGTTCTAGTCTCTTTCGTCCTCGTGGTACCGGTGGGCGTGTCGCACCAACGCTACCGGTCACGTTAAAAAGTTTACAAGGCACACTGCAGTTTATAGGGGGGCCGTGTTGCACCGATTCCTGCAGTCTTTAAAAAAAAAAAAAAAAAATTCTAAAATAAAATTTATTAGTCTTTAAATCATTATATAATCTTGAGTCTATTTATATTTCTAAATTCAAAATGCAATTTTTTAAAAATATATATAATTTTAATGATTATAATTTTGCAATATTAAAAATAATTTTTATTTTCTTAAATTAAAAAATATATCATTTTGTTTCTAAAATTGTATGCAAGTTTGTAATTTATTGATTTTGATTTTATATTCAAATTTAGGAATATCAGTAGGTAGAATGTCAATAGAAATGTATTAGTGGACTTAAAGAAAATTATGTTATGTTATTAGTAGAAAATTGGGTGAGAAAGTTAGATAATAATATTGAGTATGATCATGAAGACGATTTTTTTACAGATAATAAAAAATTGAAATCATTTTTAGTTAAATGAATATATGGTTTTATGATTTTTTAATAATAAAACATGATAATTATAATATTTGAAATTTTAGTTGTCAACCGATTGTGAAGAGATATTATACAATTTCGTACACTTAATATTATGAAGAGTAAATGTACAACTTCATATAGAAGTGTACTTACAAAAATATTGGTATTACATTCTTATGAAGTTATTTTTTGAAATGCAACAAACTCCTTTAATCCATATTTTTCTTCTTGTATCTTTTACTCCTATTTTTTGGTTAATAATTTTGTATTTTTTCCTAAGATTAGATGTAATACTAATATACTTTATATAATATGATCAAAGTTAATTGTGCTCTCCTGCATGCATTAATTATATGAGCATTTCCTTGTATTTCTCACTTTATTTATAACCCCTTTTACCCTGGCTTGACTTTGTATATATAAAGAGTTCTAATATATTCTAAAATGAAACATGAGTAGTTGCAATGACTTTAGAGAGCTTCTTCAATATTTTTCCATGCAATTTCTCTTCATCTAGAATTATTTCCTTTTGAATCCCTTAAGCCTTAGCTTAAAAACTATTGTTATAGTCATGTAGGGCAGTAAGATCAAAACCCTAAAGGAGAAAAGGCTTATGGATTGAAAGAGTGGATAGGTGGATGGATAAGAATCTAATAACAAAGAGGGGGATAGTTATAAAGTAGACAAAGAAGAAGTATAGGAAGATAAGAGGAAAGTGGATATAAAGAGATAATCTAAATGGGAGAGAGTGAAATAGGAAGAGAAGAAAAGGGAGAGGGAGATGAAGATATAGAACAATAAAGATATTAGAGGTGATAGATGAATAGACAAATATAGAAAATGAGATATAGACAAAGATAGGTAAAAGGTAAAGAGAGGGGTATGTTAAGATATAGATATACACATACAAGTCGAGAGAGAGAGAGAGAGAGAGAGAGAGAGAGAGAGAGAGAGAGAGAGAGAGAGAGAGAGAGAGAGAGAGAGAGATAAAGATATGCATGGTAAGATGGGGTGGAAGAGATAGATATGATGAGATAGAGCCAAATTTCAATTGTTGATTTCAAAATACTAAGTTCTCCATTTTAAATAGAAAATGGCAGCTAGAATGGATAGGGAAATATGGTGAGAGAGAGAAGTAAGATGAATAATGGAAAGATAAGTAAAGAGAGATATAGAGGTGTAAATATTGATAGAAATAACTATCACTGAACAAATAATCAATAATTAGCAACACATGAATACTATGGGTTATGATGCATGGCATGTCAATCTTTCTTTAAGCTAACTCTATGCCCTAAGAGGAGATAGATTTTAATTTAAAATATTTGATCTATTTTTCAATAGAAAGTGAGATAATTATAAGAAATTTATAAGCAAAACCTACACAATAGCTAGTTCAATGTTATACAATTTAAATTTTATTATTTTTCTACAAATATCATCTACAAGCACAGAGGCCCTAATCCTATTTTGTCATGGATAATGTAATATAATAGAAGTGTGAGTTCCAAATTGTGGTGCAAACAAGTTTTATTTATTGATTCATTTTATTTTTAATATTTGATAGAATATTTTTATAATTTTTAATAATATTATTATTTTTAAAAATTTAAATAACAAGATTTAAAGATTTTATATAATATTACATAATGAATCAAATTCTTTTTAATATAAAACTCGTTTTATCTTACAATAATGAATAGGATAATATTAATAGGTTATAAGTTTCAATAAATCACTATTTTGGTTTTTTTTTTTGGAATATTTCAGTATTAAATAGATTAGTAGACTATAAATTATATTATGAATAAAAATTATATTATATTATGAATAATTACACATAGTACATAATTGAAAATAATGTAAGAACTTTAAGACATAAGAAAATTAATATAAGTTAAATTGATTCAATTTATATCGAGAAACAATGCATAATATACTTACAATATTAATGTTCAATGATAGTTTGTTTGTGCTTATATAATATATGAAAATGGTAAAACTAGAAATAAAAAATAATTTTAGGTAAGAGCCTATAGTACAATGGTAAGTTGTGAGCCCTATCACTGTCAAATTAAACTACAAATATAATAGATGAAAAATATAATATTATAATAAAGTTAACATAAATACAATATTGAGACTAAAATATTTTTAAAAAATATAATCCATATTTTTTTTAATGTGTATTGTGCTCCATAATATCTTTCATACAAACATTTTATATAAGATGATCACTCCTCTTTCTTTTTAAAAGAAAATAATTTCATAGAAAAAATAGTAATATCTTGCTTCTATTAACTATGTGATTTTCTCATAAGTAGAACATTTTGAACACAAACAGGAAAATGAGTGTTCACTCATTCAATCTCCAAAATTTTCTATTTTTTAATTTAGTGATGATTTGATAAGTTGGCAAATTGTCCCCATCTCTAAGTTTAAATGAATAATAGCAAGTGGACCTGGATGTTGAAAAATGCTATGAAGTCTGACTTTAGACCTATCTTTTCATTTAATTTAATATTTTCAATGCATAGCTGACAAAATTTGTTTGTGTCTATTCTACAATTATTGGTGCAACAAAGATGGAAATGGGGAATTTGTAACTTCCATTAAATTATACATCCATTCACAAAGATCTAGAGTAATACCCAAATAAAAGATGTTATGCATTTATTTACAAGTATAAAAAATAGTACCAAAATAAAAGAAGCTATGCATTTATTTAAAAGCATCAAAAGTAGTACCAAAATAAAAGGTTAAATGAAGAAAGATAATTAGGCCTGTTATTAGCTAAAGGTGGTTTCATCATTATAGTCGTATATGATGATGTATACCCTATAATTTTGGATCCTATGAAAATATGAATGTTGATTGAAATGCCCTTATTTTATTCTTGACCATTTTTGTAATCTTCTTCGCATTTTTGTAAGGACTATGTAATAGTTGTACAATGTATTTGTTATTTTCATCGGTGTTGAAAACGTATTTGTATTGCCTATTATGATATATGCTTTCCAAATGGCAGCCATCTCTCTAATATAGGATGAAGTATGGATAGACACTTGACATTTCTATTCATTAGTATTTAATTAATATAATTACAAATTAATAACTCATATATATATATATATATATATATATATATAAGATCTCGCATATATACATACATACATACATATCTTTGTCATGATTCTTGTTTTGTTTTGTTATGATATTTAGTACAACCACATCATTAAAACTATATAAAACTATCGACTTAACCCTTGCACTTTTAAAGGTGTAAGTGCTAGTCTTATGTATCGTAATAAATTATTGTTATTTTATAAAAGGGTGAATTGATAAGAACATCTTTAAAATTTAGACTTTTATTTACAAATTGTTTCACGTCGTCATTCAAAACAAGGTGAGACCTCCTCATTGCAATTTTTTTATATTACAACCTACATTTTACAATCCCAAAACCCTTTGCCACCTAACCATCACTTAAAACTAATTATCCTAAATTATTATATATTAAATAATAATTTAATAAATTTATTATGAAGTAACTAATATTATTAAATTTTACATTCATTTAGATAATAATACATTTTTAAATATATTAATATAACCTTAATTTTCGATGAGCAATAGATGTTCAATTCCTTGTACAATTTATGTAGTGCCTGCCCCTAGTTTACATTTTTATTATCATTGTCGAACTCTTTTAAGCTAGTTTTATGCCTGATTATTAGTAGTATTGTTATGAGATTATTAGATATTGTTTCACATTCAATCAATTATATGATGATATTACTTAGTACTCTATACTTCATGTATGCATGATGACTATTATAGTGACTTCAATTATTGATGATGATTAGTTAAATGGATTATGATGTGTGTTTTCTTATGGATACTTACCACATACTGCATGTGTATGGTGTGTTTGTATATTTTCTTTATGTATGACGGTTTTAATGTGGTTAAGGAAGGGAGTCGTAGTCACCTACTAGTTGGGATCTACACGGTGCACCACTTCCTGCCATTACCTGTTTAGTTTAGAATATTGTGTTTGTACATGCATGGATTTTATATAGATTGTAGGTACTGGGTATTGACTTCCCTAAATTGCTAGGATGAGTGTGCTCTATCACATTATCTCAATGGTAAGAGAGGGGAGATAAATTCTTGAGTCCAAATCCTAACATTTAAACCCATTTGTCCTAAAAAATTAGGACAAGTATCTATGTTGTTTACCTTTCGAATGTGTTGTATGACGTAAATTTGTGATTATAACCCTTTTGTTTGGTCTTGTATGTATTTTTCTATGATGGGTTTTTGTATTTCGCCCTATAAGTCTTTGGTGATTTTATATTAATTAAGTCAAATTAAATAATTAAATTAATGATTTAATATAATGGAAAAATTTTATGATATTTTTAATATTTAATTATATTTAATTAATTTGGAGAGTTAATTAAATAAAAAGAATTAAATTTAAAGATTAAAGTTATAAGTTTAATTTTAGAATGTGATAATATTAATTTAATTTAATAATAATGTATTTAGGAGTTCATTTTTAAATAAATGCTAAATACTATTATTATTTAAGTTAATAAATATTTTATCAATTAATGTTTTGAAAATAAATTAAAAAGTGAAAAAGATATAAATTTATTAAAAGTTTTAAGATTGCATAAAGTGTACATGAGATTAAAATTTAATAAATTAATTAAAAAGAGAAGTCAAGTGAAATTAAATAAAATTATTTTATAATTCAATAAACGTGCATGGAAAAGATAAAGAAAAGATAATAAAGAGTTAAAGTCTGGTGAGCAAGGAGTCTTCTCGGGTGATCACACAATTAGTGCCCTGATTTTAGGAGAGAACTCCTTATCACCAATTGAGGGTTCATTTTCGAAAGACAGCAAATTTTGGAAGGAGAATTTTCAGAAGAGAGAAGGTTTTGAGAGGAGAAATTTTCTCTCACAAATCTTTTTGGGCATAGCGATTTAGCATTAGAGTCCAAGTAGATTCTTGTGATTTATTCGCACAGTTGATTATGCTATTTCTTTTCCTATCTTCTTCGTGTCTGTGAAATGGTTATCTGAATGATTCCTTGTGACGAGTGTTTCAATATTGTGAAATTCTAGTATACATGTTAAATCTTCTGTACATGGGAAGATTAAAATATCATTACAATCCTCCTTTAGTAGATTTAAAAGTAAAAATTAAACAGAGAAGGGTTTTGTAGTAAAATCAAAAATTTAAATAGAGAATTCAACCGGTTGGCCATATTTTCCCTATCAGAGTACTGCTAGAACTTTTATTAAAAAAATTATTATAAAAAAATATATATTCGTGGGGGTTCTATTTATAGAATTTTATTAAAATTTTATATATATATATATATATATATATATATATATCAAAAAGGAAAGTTTTATTATTAATGAAAGGGGGTGGGAAATCCCCACACCTCCCCCCTCCCCCCTCCTTTACATACGTCGGTAGCCAAGCTATTGCAGCAGGCCCTACGATAATAGGAGGCCATAAGGCAACCATAAAGGCCAAGCCAGTGGGCATATTTAAAACACATAATAGTTTATAATTAAATTTTTATAGATTTATAAATTTTGTTATTATTTTTATTAATATTTAATACTATTTATTAATAACATTGATGCTCGGCTCCGCATCCCTCTACCAGAGGCATACATGGAACTCGAAGTCAATAGCCAGGAATTGGCAAGGAGCCCGAAATGTCCCTACATGATCATTAGGGATAATATCCAGTTCTATAAGGAATGGCTGCGAATGAAGATGAGCATCAATTTTTTGTTAAGATGGAGAGGCATTATTGAAGATCCGGGAAGGGATTGGTTGACTGGTTATCTGAAGGCATCTGATGCCTATATCCATCCGGAAGTGGATTTCAATGACATGGAAAATGTGGAATTTTGTCTTCCAAATTATGACAAAACCAGTAGGGGAAGGTCTTCTTATGAATTTCCCCCAAGATCAAAAGCTAGCTCTATGCATGAAGCTTCAGAAATTATAATGGTATTCAAAAAATTCAACTAAATTGTTACCTGGGTCATTTTGCATATAAACATGATCCATATTTTGGCTGGTAGCACTCTGTTTTAAGCTTGAGTGCCTCTGTAGACAAGTCGTCCATACTACTAAATCAGACAAATCTGTGGTTTAATACCATTTTGTTAGTTTCTTTTCAAAATTAGATGGGAGATGATGTTTACTGTACATATTATTATATATAATGGAAATCGTATTTAGCAATAACTCTGCGTCATGTATATGGTATGATGTTCATTTTTCAACTCTTTAGAAATATTTGATGTAAGATTTAAATGACACACCCTCATGACCAGGGCACTAAGTTATTCGGATTCCATCCCAATATCCATATCGGAGATCATTTTGAGAGATTCAGAGTGACGTCTCTGATAATATCTATGGGTTATTGTTTTGCGCTCATCTAGGACCCTGTTAACTATCTAAATTTTTTGATATTATTCCTTTAATTATGCAAGAAGCTACTCTTTGAATGAATAATGTAGTACGTTCCCAAATGCACTCTTATCATTATATTGTGAACATTAACAAAATCAATTTAATTATATATCAAAATAATTAAGCAAAGACAAATTAAATAATAATAATAATAACTAATAAAAACCACAACTGAATCAAAATATTAATCTTATTAATCTAGGTCAACATGGAGTATAACTATTGGTAATGATTCCCTTAGCTGTACATTATAGTTAGTTTTTTTTTTTTTTCATTAACCTTTAACACTTGTTGATATTGGTGAACTTAGACAGATGATGATCTCCCCATCCAATCTGGAGATTATTTGGATGAATTTTGTATTGTTCAGATTATCCTTTTAAAATTAACATTGGGGTATGCCCATTTTATTGATGTATACTATAGGACTAAGGTCCCAGGCAAGACAGGAGGTTTTCTTTCCCCATTCTTTCCTACCTGTGTTTGTCAGAATGGGGGAACTCTTTGTATTTCTTTTGTATTAATAAAATCAATCAAGGCTTAGGTCGTTTACTAAGCATGCATATATATATATATATATATATATATATATATATATATATATATATATATATAAGTTTTTAATATTATTATTATTTAATAATATTTATTAATAAGTGTTTTAAATTAAATTTATTATTATTTAATAATGTTTATTAATAAAGTTTTAATTATTAAATAGAATTATTGATAGTGTTATTAATTAGTTATAATTAATAATTAATAAGACATTCAATGAAGTTTTAAAATTTATTTAATTATCATTAATAATTCTAATTTTTAAAGAAATTGTAAATTAATTTATTTAAAATCAATGAGAATTATTTTAATAATTTAAATAAATAAATAATTACCCTTGATTATTGTTAAGAAATTCACTTAAAATATAATGAGGGTAATTCTATAGTTAATTCAAATAAATGAATGGGTTAATTTGTAGGATAAACTGAGAATCTCATTTACTTGAAAAATACATTGAAACAAAAATTGAAACCTTACATTTAACTCAACTATATGTTTTCAAAATCAAACCAAACTATGAAACCTACACTTTGTTATTTGTATGTTGTCCATGTTTTGGGTTTGGGTTGACTAGAGTGTTGACCAGTTTTAGGATGTCTAACAAAGGCTTGGGAGTTCTGTGATTGTGGTATTATGCTGAATTGATCTTGATCTTTTTAACTTAACCATGATAATGTGTTGGTATGCTCTATGATGAGTGTGACTATATTGTTGGTTATTGTTTTCATTGTCATTGTGGGATAGCGAGATGAATGCTATGATATATTTGACCTAACCATTTTGAGTCTTCAACTAGTATTTTTGGGATATTTTCAGTTGCTTGTAGAGAACTGATGGGTTATTGTGATTTATCTTTTGATGCTTTCCAGTCACTTGTAGAGGATGAAGATATTATATGATTTTTTGATTTGTGATTTCATGAGCTTAGGGTAGGTTATCTATATGTAATGTTGATAAGTGGCTTGCAATGGAGGCTGAAGCCCTAAGTGGTTGCCAAGGTAACCCATTGTAAGTTATAAGTGGTTGCCAAGGTAACCCATTGTAAGTTGTTCTAATAAGTGAAAACACTACACTAAATGAGAGTAAAATGAACCTAATAAGAGTCTTTGTATGTTCTCACCCATGCCTCAAGTGCTAGTATAGACTAGGATGGGAGTAGAGAGAATGCTTGGTTATGGCCAAGCATTGTTAGTATGTCTTATCTGTATGAGAGGATACTAGTGCTACATGGGGTCACTAGGGGGTCAAGGTCCTGAGAGACTACCAAGGTAGCTCTAGAGTTGATTCGTGTGATGACAATTGCCTGCTTACATAGTAGGTTTCCTATGTGTCTTTGTGTGTCTCTAGTTGTAGATGTCGATTTATCTTGGAACCTTTGAGTTAGATTACTTTTAGGTTTTCCTAGACTTAGAGAGTACTTTTGATATTTGGATTGATATCTTGTTTGGGACTTGAGACTATCTCCTTAGCATAGTGGGAGTGGGTATTTTTGGGTTACCACGTGGATAGGTGGTAGTGCTTTTTACTCTCACCATTGAGATCCGTCCGTAGTTACCATGGCTGGAGTTTCCTTGTCTGCATTTCTTTTCATTCTATCTTTGTATATTATGATGGATGGTTGTATCTTTATTATGGATAGTTATATCTTTATGATGGATGGTTTCATTAATTGTATTAGACTTTGTATCATGGATCCGAAAGGATGATATAATCTATTTTTATAAATGTATATTATTTAAGCCTTTCATACCCTGTGACATGTACAATGAATGATTAAGCATTCTAGATTTTATTGCCAAGTGGCATTCGGAACAAATGTATATTATTTAAATGGACTTTGGACTTTTAAATTATTCTTTCATGTGGATGTGGTATTTTTTAGACTTAGTATTGATTAAATTTAAATGTGATTCAACGTCTTGGGATCCTTAAAGAATGTAATATATTATGTCGGCTTCTGTATAATTGTATGTTATTGCTTCTGCTACTTTATGTTTAATGTGTATGTTAAATTCTTTCTTTAAAAAAAAGTTTGGAAAACTTAGTAAAACTTTAGGTTAATTCTTTTGGATCCCTTGGTAGGGCGTTACAATTTAAAGATTAAAGCAACTTCTAAAATAGTTAATAACATATTTCTAAATCTTAAAAAATTGGAAGTAAGGTTTTAAAAGTGAAAATAACATAACTTAAAAATCAACTTTTGAATTGGGGTGTCCTCCATATAGAAGATCTTAAGTTTAACTTTCACTAAATATATATGTGGCTTGGCCCACTTTGCTCCAAAAAAAATAAAATTCTAAAATAATTAATAACATATTTTTGAATCTTAAAAAATTGGAAGTAAGGTTTTAAAGTGAAAATAACATAACTTTTTAATGCTTATAGATAAAGTAGAATGAAGAGGCCCAATAATGTATTTTTGGTCGTATTTTACAAGGAGGGTTAAGGTCATGGAAATTTATGAAAGCATCATTATAGTTTTGCACTTATGAATGACGTCTCTTTGACAAGGATAAATAATCTTATTAATGATATGAATTATTGAGGTGTAGTTAGAAGTCAAGTGTAATGGAATTCCCTTCACCAATATTGACGTTGAATTTTTTTTTTGATGAAGGTCATCCACAAACAAGTTTTAGGTACTCGATATGGGCCCACGCATGCCTAAAACCTCTTTGGCTAAGAGCCAAGGACTAAGGAGCATCCATGCCACCAAATTTGCCTGGGGCATGATCCTGACCTCATCCCTTATGATGTCTTTGGGCCTTGCACTTAGCAAGACTTGATCCCTGGTGGGCTCTTTGTGAGCCATTCAAATTCACCAATTGAATATATCAAAGAAAACAACAAGGACCATTGATGCTCTCTTCCCAACCATAGGCCTCCAATGAGACCACCCCCAAGCTAGGGGAAACAACGCTCAACTGGGTATCACATACACTCTTGAAAATGCATATACATCACATTATACACTTGAACAATCCCATCCCAAGGTACTTCCACATTGATTCACAAATGGAACCATGAACATAGGGCGAAGGTGGGCTTTTCAAAGAGGGGACTTTTAGTATCAAACAATATCTTCAATAAACAATTTACATGCTCTTTCAAGGCTTTCACAATCATCCTCCTATTCACAATAAATTCCCAAAGACACTACCATCAACTATAGCTTTCTTAGAGCCCACACTCCATAAACTTCTTGCATCCACCATACTTCTCTTATCACTCCCACATAAAGATATCAATGAATATGGCATATAATGGAGCCCATATTCTAAGGTTCTCAACTACATTGTCAAGTCCAACTAAGCCCTTCACCCTGGACTTATCTTCCATTCCCAAGGGGTGAGTAAAGTCCTCACACCCATAAACAACATCCATAACACAATGGAGAAACAAGAGAAAATCAAATGCAACAACACAATTTCATCTCAACACACCAATATCACAATCTTCTTACAACATAAAACACCATTCCAACATTTAAGTGAATGCTACATCATAATGAAAGTATCAAAGGAAGAGACTCCATGAGCAAGATGAAGCAACCTTTGTTCAAGCAAAAAGGCAGTGAGAGTTGTTGAAGAGCTCCTTTCCTTCACTCCAAGTCTCCAAAACCATAAGTGTCTCTAATTTTAGAGAGTGGGTAGACAACCCACTAATTTGATCCCAACTCCTCTAAAAAGGATCCCCCAAACCCTCTTTATCTAAAAATGGGCATAACATAAGCCTCCCTTACTTACACCATTGTCTCCTTTTAAAATTATAGCCTTGACCAACTAGGTGAGTGTGGAAGAAGTAATGTGACACTCCTAATTTCGAAATGCTTTGAAAGTGACTTGTATGGAGGATCTCTTAAGCTATCTAAACCAACTTATGGTGAGATTTGACCCCCCAAACCATACTATTATCATGTGGGCACTAGTTTTTCACCAAAATAACCCCACATGACCACTTTTAGATCCCCCAAAAGTCACTAGGAAGTTGGAATTTGATGTTCAAATGGATGGAGACTTTTCATAACATTTTTCCATGTGAGGTTAACTTGGGTACTACATTGGGTTAGGTTTAGGTTGGGTTACTCTTACCCAAAACCCTAAATGACAAGTCATCTCCACATGGACAACACAACTGTCAAGTGACACATAAAAATAACACATTACATTTATAATGGCATGTCTCTAATTATACATGAATTCAAATCTATTACACACATATAATTGACATTTATGAAATAAAACACATTGCAACGAGGTTTGAATCTTTCCACAGATTCAACCTTGGCTATATTGTGTTCATATGGGTTTGACCCTTGATTTCTCCAATTTAATTCCATGGTTAATTTCTTGCACACTAAACTCGAGTATAAGTAGTCCAAGAAATTCATATAAGCAATATATAAATAAGTGCAATTAAATCGTTATCACATCCAACATTACGTTTGCATTTTCCATCATTTCTAATTAACTTTTCCTATTACAATGACACGTGAAATATTGAAATATCATAATGTATCTTTTAACACTAATTCTCACTTAAACATTACAATTATTATTTCAAGTATTTCTACAATTCAGGTTTCTATCAAAAGAAATGAAATATTGAGAACATGAAATTGAATCATTAAAACATATCAATTATGTCCTAATACACAACATAAGTGTGGATTATCAAAATGTAGATATTAAAATACATAACCATATAGTCTCAAAAGTGTGTTGAAACATGAAGTCAAAAGTATCAAAATGTAAATATATCATCTATGCTATGACAATCGAGAGAGGCTTCACAGCTTATACCCATTCCAAAGAAATAGTTGTTATTGGAATAACCATTCATATTCTAATATTGCATTCATATTCTTCATTCCTATTATCTCATATTATCAAATCTCCTTACAACTTTGGACTTGACACCAATTTGCTAGACTATTTTATAAGGTATTGTGAATTGTTAAATATATTGTAAAATAATTGATTTTTTAATAAAAAATTCTTGCTAATTATAATAAACTAAGGAAGATTATGTTGTTTCTATTTCGGAACTATGATTTAAGTACTATGATTTTGAGCAAAGTGATTGATTTGATTTCCCAAATTAATTGTAAATTAGAAGGAGCATCCATCCCTTATTCAAAGGGCAACGGCTAAAGGGAAAACTATTTTGTTTGCCCCCTGCCTATGCCTAGGCCATGTATCGCCCCCTACCATCAGTGCATTTGACATCTAGCCGCTTGCCCTTTCTTTGGGGTAGTTGAGTTTGTGCATCGTGACATGAGCAATTTCGTCAGCACTTGAATTGTCTGGATTGTACATTACACGTGGAGAAAAGGCTTGGGTTATTCATTATTCATTCTCCACTTGACTCACAAAAATTATTTCTCCATAGTTTGGTGCCACTTATTAAATATTTAAATAGAATAACAACAATTGTCTTATTGAAATGGCTAACCCTAGATGATGATTAGTTTGTTCACATGCAATTTTTTTTAAACCAACAGAATTGAATTGAAACTTTATTTTAGCTTGTATATTCTAGAGAACATTGTAATGTAATTATCAATTTCTAAATTAATCTTATAAATGTTAGATTAATTTTTATATTTTGAACTAGTTTTAAATTGACTTAATATATATTTTTTCAAACTTTTATATTAGATTTGGGATCATTTAACTATACTCAATTTTATAATTATAAAGCAGTGAAGATCAATCATATTTACTAAAGAGACATTTTGAATATTTAGATTGGATTACATTAAAATACATATTTTTACATACAATTTTAGAATATTTGTATAATTAATTCTTACAACCAAATTTCTCAAGTTGTATCTAAATGAACTTTGTAAAGTAGAAAATGAAGAAGACAATTTATCAAATAAGATGTGATTAATCTTATTCTTAGTTATAAACTTAAATAATATTATATAAAAGAATTAGATTAAAGTTTATTTTTTATATTATATTTAAAATTAATTTTATAATATATTTAAATAAATCTAAGAATTAGATTAAGGTTCAAGTTTTATATTATATTATATTTTATTGTAAAATATATTATATTTACTTTGGTATTGCAACATAACATAAACCTATAGGTAATAAAGTTTTGTTAACTTAATAAATCAAAGGTTGTGTGTCAAAGTTACTATACATGAAATTTTTTTTGATTTCAAGTTATCCCTTCGCCATTTAGACTTTTGTTGAAAAAAGATTAATACTTGCTAAATAGGCTATGATTCCAAGTATGCAAATTTATGAAATAAAACGACCTAATGTTTTAATTACTAACATTTAACACTTCTCCAATGTAGTCTTCAACCCCTATAAGTGAATGTATAGTTGATTTGAAGTTATCATGTCTCTATTTAGATTTTTGTTGCAAAGAAAGCATTAATAGCTAAGTATATTATGATTCAAACTACACAACTTTATGAAATAAAAAGAATCTTTTTTTGAATTACTAAGATTGAACTTTAAATATTCTACTAACCTAGAATAGTCCATCTAGTAAAAAAATTAACTATAATTACTTTTGAAGCATTCTTTTGATTGTTATCACAATAACCTATAAGATGAATACCTTGACTTGAGAACTTACAACTATGTATTTATAGATAGTCCTAGTTAACTAGAAAAGCACTTACAAGACATTTTAAATTTTAAATGAAGATATTGTTACTAAAATTTTGCACATGTGTAAAATTTTAAGTATATATGCAGTGAAAATACAAAAGTGCTTTTTATTTCAAAAAAAAAAAAAACTCACACAAGCCGTGAGTGTAGCTCATTGTATTAAATTTCTTTCATAAGAAAATATACAAACAGATACATATGAATGAAAGAAAAGAGAAGTAGAGATAACCAGTCATTGCCTGTTGCTTTGACTGGTTATAAACCCTCTGTCTGGCACACTCATCTAGCTTCGAGTTCTATAAAATTCAGCATCTGCAAAAAACATGGAAGCAACTGATGTTAGATCCCGAAGGATCTAAGCAATGACTAATTATCTCTACAACGACATATTCTATCTATTGATGCATTTCAAGTAGAAAATAAGCTGGAACACAGAAATAAAAGTCATTATGAGTGTCACGAGCCTGTGCTCGAACCTCACATAATATGCTACATAGAATCCAACAAGCAAATATAAAAAATGCAAATGAATCAATTAGTTCATGCAATGGTGAAAGCAGATTGATAATCTAATACAACTATCTTCAACAGGTTCAATGGCTCACCAAGCTTATCTATGACAGCAGGAGATAAATGCTGAAAGGTATGAGTGAGAGTTATTTATGCAATTAGATTTTTTTTTTAAAAAAGAAAGAGCAAATGAGGCAATTAATTGCTAGACATCAAGATCAAGAAGTTCATGAAGTTTCTCATACCCCAAATCAATTTGCAATAGAGGATAAGCTTCGATGGCAACATCAATGGACTCGGCAGCCTGATTATCAGATGCCAAATCTTACCACAGATACCCCTTGTGCACCAGTCCAAGGTCACGTTGATGTTTTAAATTCAATTGAACAGGAGGCTAGTAGAAGAGTATGAGCAGCAAAGGAGCAAACTTTGAAGAAATCTTGATCGCCAAATTGCTGCAAAGACAAAGAAGCCTGTAGATGAAGAACCTTCTAAGCTTTCAACCCCAAGATTTGTTGATATTCTTTCAGCACAGCTTATTATAGAGCATTCACAGTCTTGTTGTGATTTACAACAAAACTAGAATTGTCAAAGAAGGCTGGTTGCGAACGAGCAACAAATAAGTGTGTATGATTAGTTGGGGTAGCCAGTTCAAGATATATCAGAGAAGGCTGGTACAGAGAAAGAAGTCTATGTTTTTGTTTGATGAATTCCCTAATTTTTTTGAGTAAAAGAAGAGGGTATGGTTATGACCACAGTATCAGCGGAACATGCTTCTACAGCTATAAATATAAATATAAAAAGACTCATACACAAAAGCTGAAGATGGGCAGAAGCTGAGTCTTGTAAAACCTGCTAGTTTGATTGAAACAATTGTCAAAGAGGGTACACTCAGTTGAGAAGCTGGATCTTCAAAGAAGATTACTTGACCGGGTTCAATGGCTTCCTGATTCAATTGAAAAGCTTACGAATCTAACTGAAATAAACTTGTTAAAAAAAAGGGATTTTGACCCTCCCCAGCTCAATTCACAGGCTGTTCATGCTGACAAAACTGGATTTACATGCAAATATGTTGACAGAGATTCCAGATACTATTGGCGAGCTTTCAAATCTAACTATTCTAGATGTAGATTTTAATAATCTGAGAGGTCTTCCTGAAGCAATTGGCAAGCTCGACTCTTTAGAAGCCCTAACATTGCATTCATTTTTTTTTTAAATGTAAGCGAGAAGAGAGAAACGTTTTGCTATACCTCTCTGAGAATGCAACAAACATTCCATGTCATTATCTTCAAATACAGTGAAGCAAGAAAATGCAACAGCTACAAATGCTAGCAAACTCCAACAGCAAATCACCAAGGCAGCATATGTTAAACCTTTGCTAAAGCTCTTCTCCTATTCCAAAATGCAAATGCGGAAAAAATGGGTATGTCTTTATGATATAATAGTTTTGAAACCCTAGCCGCAACCCCAATTCATAGTTTATAATATTTGGAATCCAATGGAAATGAATTGTATCGGGTTTTATTAACCCATGACAGCATTCGACAATCATATAATGTTGTTTGTTACTTTACATTAACATTAAGTAACATAAGAATATATATTGCTTGAAACTAAAATGTATATTGTTATGTTACTTAAACGTTAGTGCATTTTTTTTAAAATTTTGCAAACTTTGTAAATAATAATAATTAGTTGATGTTATTATAAATCAATTAATTATTATTAATTTGTGCAAATTTTAATTCAAATGTTGAGGTCCATTTTCGGATTTGGGGAAGTTAGGAATTGAAAAGTCAAAATGTGACTAGGTCTATGAAGGTGAGGTGTCTTTTTGATAATTGAAGGGTACTTATTGACTGTTGGAGCGTTTTTAGGGTAGTTCTGAGTGAGTTATTGGATTCATTATGAGATAGTGGAGTTTTCTCAGGGGTAGGACTTAATTTTGTGAGTTATTGAGTCCTTGTTTTGAGGCTATCCTTCTATATTCGACCTAAAAGGGTGGAAAATTATACTTAATGAGTTTTTTCTAACTCATTTGTGGAGTTCTGATTTCATGACTGAGCTGGGAGATATCTTTGGAGTTCTGAGTTCTGTCACAGAGTCTATAATTCAACATTTTGAAGAAATAATGCCAGTGACAACAGTGTGATTATGCCTTATGAAGTAAATTGTTAAGTTCTTTTTCCTTTCTACAAATTTTGTGTGTATTTTGAATGATTTGATAAGTTAACCTATGAATGTTTACATTATTCCTTGTTTTCTGTCTCATTCCAGCACCTTTTTGTGGAAAAGTAAATCTGCTTGCAGGTTATGATATGTGTTTCTAAGTGAAATTAGTCAAAGTGAGATAGTAATTTATCCTCTTTTTGTAGTTTCAGTTTTTTTGGAACCTCATCATAAATCACTTGTGCAAGCCTTTATAGGAAAATGTGCTTCATCTATATTTCATAAAACTATAATCCTCTTTGCTACATGTTTGTTTTTGTCTTCATAGTAACTTTTGGTGTATCACCTCTTCTCTTAGTTTAAGTCTTAGGTTTTAGGTTTGTTTTCTGCACTTTCTTACCTTTTCCCCTCTAAGTTTTCATTAAGTTTTAGAGTGTTTCACTGAAATATATAATAGGAGCCAGCCTAGAATCCGGAGGTTTCATTTCATTATCCAGTCTCACGTAATGAAATGACTCCCATGTTAAGTAAGGATTACTGAACATTGCCAGTTCAGTAGGGTGCAAATCCTAAAACTTAACAGATATCAAGTAAATGCATTTGAAAACTTAAAAATTAAATCACTTCAACATTGTTGCATAACATCACTTGTTTCTTGACTCCATGTAATATTAGGTTGGTAACGAAAAATGCAAGTTCATTAACCTCTAACAGAGAATTTATAAGTAAAATAGTCATTCAAACTACAAAAGAAAATTATAGTAAAACATAAAACAAGATGGCAAAATTATATTCTCTTTCCCCAAATAAGTTAAGGTCAAGAACATCCATAATTGTAATAAAATCATTGCTATATGTTATATATAAAGTACCTATATAAATGATGAATCTATTGTGAATTATAAAGCTACTCCATCCAAAATATCATTGTGAAAATGAGAGGTAATTAAACTTGCACCTTGAATAAGTCTCTTTCCTCCCCACTCAGCATTGTAGTATTAAATGTATTCTAAACTATCAAAACATTGGAAAGTTTAGTAAAGTATATTGATTATTTGTAAAGTGTTGATCATAACTCCCCATGCTAATTTCATTAAAACCTACATATAAACATATGCTTTGGTTGTTAAAAAAATCTATAAAGTTAAGTTTTAAAATTGTAAGAAAAAATATTTAATAATAATTTTACCTTCACTAGTTTGCATTGCTTACATTGTTCCTGGCAACTGGTTAAGATGAATACAAAATGGTAGCCCATTTTGTCCACTATTCTTTTCACCATCTTAACTTGCAATGACATGTATAATTAATTAGTCAACACAAATTAGTCATTAATTTACAAGTATAATATGTAGTTAATATATTAGTAATATTGAAATTCATAATTACTTGAAATCCTTTGTTCAAACACTTGAGTGGGGATAACACCAATAGTTGATGATGGTTGAGTTTCACAAATTGTACATGCTAATTGTTTGATTAAGTATAGAAAGGAGGTTAGAAGCAACAAATAATGATAATATTATAATTAATGAATTAACATATTTAATCATTAAATATTACCATCTATAGTTTGCATTTCATCTATTGTTGATTGGTTCAAATCAATAGAGAAGGGCAGTCGACACTATCGTGTATTCTTTGCATCCTTCAAAGCTACAATTAAATAAATTTACACATAAATAAGAGGAAGAATTATTATTATGAAAATTTTTAAAACAAATTAAAATAAATGTACTAACCATGTTCCATGATAATAGTTGTTTCTTATTGTATGGCTATGCTCGAACGATGTAAGACCTTTTTATTTTTCTTTCTATGAGATATGGAAGGGAGCTGAAACTCTTCCTACTCTATAGCTCTTTCATTTGATTCTTGATGAATGCCACTACATCTTTGGAGAACAATATGTTTTTTATGTAGTTTGGTTGGACTAAACCATGGTGGTATTTTTCTCATGGGCATGCTCTCAGTACCAAGGATTGTTGTAAACTTTGAAAAGGAAGACATAGATGCATGGAAATATTTTTTAAATCTCTCAAAAAATTTAGTAAAAATGAGTTTTACATCTTCTCTAGGTGGTAGATTTTAGAATAATAAATTCATATAATCCAAAGCACTTTAATACACATCATTAGAAGGACTTGACGAATTCCAACCATCTATACAAAAATAACAATTAAGTTAAATAAATGGAAAAGATAAATATTTTAATTGATAATTCATGGCATTGAGAGTTACCAATTCTTTGGTCTTGAACAATTCCAACTCCAATCACTTCTTGATCTTCTAACAGATTATATGCATTTGCACTTTGAATAATAATTTATTAAGCTTAAGAACCATAAAAAATCAATAATTATTTTTACTATGAAAGATAAATAAACATTAACAATGATATTATTCTCATGACAAGAACTCTCTCCACCATTATTACCATGATCAACCAATGGAGTAACACCTTCTCTAGTTCAATTCATTTTTTGTTAGTTCAAAGAACACATAAAATTTGAAAATAAATCTATATAATAGTCAAATGTTGGAAGAAACTTACCAACAACTTGATCTTTCCCATTTGCTTGGTTTCTCTTTATAAGATCTAAAATCTTCAACACATGCTTACATGTGTTTCCTCTTTGTGCCCATTGGCAATCACACATGTGCAAATTTGATCCAAATTTTTTAACAATGTACCACTTCATAGAATCAGATTGACTTCTTATTTTGTATGTATTGGGGGGATCACAAGGATAGCAATATGAATTTGGTATTATTTTTTATCTCTCTAGTACAGTTCTATAATATCTTTCTTTTTTAAAGTTAGTGACAAATCCAAATAATTGCAAATATCTTTTATTTTTATAAAATGGCTCTATCCTATGAAGAAGTGTATGGATAAGCCAATCCATTCTCCTTGTACATATTTTGGCATAATCACTTAAATAATGACTCTTGATATGGAAATGATAAGACTCTATAGATGCATTAGTTTCTTGATTGACATGCGAGAAATTTCGAAGATTTTTTGCCCACATTGCTATACAAGAAAACATAAAAACATATTATTAACTAAAAATATTAAAAATAATCATATAAATACAAATATAGAAAAATTATGAAAGTACCGACAAACTTACCAATACGAGTTTCATCATGGCACCAAGTTTTTAGAAAGCAATCAATGAATGTTTTCTATTCTTTGAACTCCTCCATGAATTGTTTGATTAAGTGAATGCTCGTATTTTCATTATCACTCATTGCATGCATTATGTCACCCAATCTATTAAACATGTTTGTTCCAACATCCCTATTGCTTGCGAACTTATATTAGAAAAGATAATATGAAGTTACATACTCAAATAAGTGATGCTTGACATATTCTGATTAAATATTGACTCACCTGTACACTTTTTTAGCCATGCCCTACGCACGTGACAAATACATAGAAGCACTCAAAAATTAAAAGATGATATGTATACATTGCAAAAATTGATCAATAACATTCTAAGAAAATGAATGCAAAATTGTAGTTTATATCATAAATCATGACTAAAATTGAGCTAGTTTTGGTTTAAATGTAAAAATTAAGGCCAATAAAAACCTAATAGCTTCAATTTATGCACTAACATCATCTATCATAAATGTGTTGACATGCCAATCATCTCTCAACTATTTTCCTTGTCTATAGATCACTATTAACCATTCATCTATATTCTCAACTCTACTTTTCGAGGATATTGCCCATGCAATAGGCACACCAGCCTCTTGTTCATCAAAAACAAGCAATGTATATAACTCATACTGAACATGAGTTCAACTTTGAAAAAATAATTTATTGAAATAAAACAAATGAATGAGTAAAATAAAATCAATAAATATAGTTAACATTTCATAGTTACACCATATTTGTTTGTTGAAAATGTTGAATCCATTGCTATAATAGAGTTATGTGAATGATTGACCATCATTTCTGTCATCCAAGGTGTTTGGATGCCTACAATAAATGGAACATCTCCCATGGTGTTTGGTGTTTTGTAAAAGAAGAAGTTGTCTTTCTCTTTTATACGCCACAAACTAACACTTTTTGCGTCATCCTCATTTTTTTGTGATCGAAATGAGCATACTCTTTTCCATGCATTTAATACATCTTTCCTTAGTAAAAAAGCATCTCTCTTATTCATCAACTCTATTAGACCATGGTCTAAGTAATGTTTCTCACAAATTGTGTCAATTCCAACACCCATCATTAATAAAGAATCAATGTATGATTTAAATTCTTTTGATAGTCTTGGTGCAAAGCTAGTCTTTGGATCTCTAGAAGGGTCATTCTTTCCATGAAAAAATTCACCATTAACATCTTGATGGGTAAATTCATTATATGTGATAATAGCAACTTGTGGTCTACCATACATAACTCTAACATGAAAGTGGGTTTGGCAACCATTTTTTTGTATAAACTTTCGTATCCTTTTCACCTTTTAATGTCTTTAGGCTTTTTTCCATTATCCTTGAGCCCAAAAAAACAATGATATCTATTTAAGGACATGTAGAAAACAATATATTAATCAACATGGTAATATATATATATGACATGCTTAATTCTATGGAAATTTTTAAGCATACCTTGAATACATTATGGTACTATGGTCAGTAAGGTTTTCCAATTTGGGCTCTCTACGAGCTTTACATAGAAATGTTGTCTCTATGCCATCCTGCAATATACCTTCTCCTTTGATAAAGTGAGCAAGTCTCTCAAGAGGGATAGTAGCACATAAGTCAAGCTCCTGGATATTTTCATTTCTGATAGGTGTCCATTAAAGATCATTCATTGAAAAAAGATTTTCTTTTTTTGGAATGTTTTGGACATCTAATCGAATGAGTGATTCCCATTTCAATCCCCTACTCATTCTGTACAATATTTGGCTAATTAGTAACCCTCTATCTTGTTAAAACATGCATGAAAAATACATTTATTCTATTATATCATAATATATATTTTTTCCTATCAAGAGGTGATAGATTTAAGGGTTGATTCTATAGGAAAGTAAAACCTATATTGGAGATGAGGAACAACTACAAATTAATGGATAATGGAGGTCTACGAAGATGTTGTGTGACTATAGATAATATGATGACAGTATAAACCTAGAGGAGATTTCTAAAAGAAAAATATTGGAAAAGAAGCATCAAATAAGTTCAATACTTGATATCTAGTGTGCAATATGAGAAAAAAACCTAAGAAGGAAGAGAGAGATGAGGTGGTGTAAATAAAGAATAGTGAGGGAGGGAGAGAGATTATGGGGCATATCTAGAGAGAGAGAGAGAGGGAGAAGGTGATTAGGGGAGATATATAGGGAGAATGGAAAGGCATGTGTGTGTGTGTGGGAGAGAGAGATATTAAAGGGTGTATCTATAGAGCAATGAGGGATAGAGAGGTAATAGGGGCATATCTAGAGAGAGAGAGATTAGCGGGTGTATCTCGAGAGAGGGGAGGGAGGTTATGGAGCATATCCTAGAGAGAGAGAGAGAGAGAGAGAGAGAGAGAGAGAGAGAGATGGTGAGTGTAGGTAGGGGGGAGAGTGTTAGAGAGTAATTAGGGGAAGAAAGATAAATAGAATAAAACATTAGTTACTAATCTTAACCCCCATCTTATACATAATTGATGCCATATGTTAAAAAACATTCATTTCTAACAATATTACTATATAAAACTATATAGACCTAAGACCAATTTAACACTTACACTTAACCTAACCGACATAAGCAAAAAAATTAAAAAATTTCAAAGTTTTATCTTCAATATAATATTTATTAGTTAAGTTATTCAAATTTATTAAATTAAATAGTTTTAAATTATGTCATAAAGAAATATAAATAAATGTACATATTTAAAAGTAAATACATATATATTTCGATTAAAAGGAGAAGGTTCATTAATAGTCAAAATTTTGAACAGTGGAATAATGAATTAGGATTAAATCTTTATAAAAATTTGTGGGTTAGGGTCATGATTGAGGTTCAATTAGGGCTACATATTAACTAGATTATGGTCAAGTTTTGATAAAGTTTACGGTTATAAATAAGTATCCACTAATGCTACGATGGTGCCAAAAAAATTCAGTTGATACATAAAAAGTATGAATATAATTGTATTTCTATTATGTCTCAGCTATAACACTAAACCCTAGAGATTTTTTCTTTGAAAAAAAAAAACTCATTTTTTCCACCTTCAACTTATATCAACTTTTTTCTTTGCTACAGATATAAGGGTTTTTAGCAATCCAAAGGGATTAGGATACTACAATAATCTCATCAATGAACTTATTCTCCATGATAGTTGACACATGAAAAAAAACCTAGAGAAACAAATTCATAGTAAACAATAGCAACTAACCATATGAATAAGTGTGTGTGTCACTAATAAACAAACTTGATTGAGATGTCAATAGTAAATTCATAGACACTGCACCATTTACTTTTCAAAACTATTTATCTCATAGCTTAGAGAATATTATGAGGTCATCTGAGTTTAAAACATAATTAGAATTTCCACTTTCAAATGTGAAATAGGAGTTTTTGATAAGATTGAGTTTAAATTCTCTATAATGAAGGAAACCATTACTTACATTTGTATCCATTATATTTTATTGCGACCTTCTCCTTTGACAAAGTTAGTGAGTCTGCCAAGAGACATAGTAACACATAAAGTAGGACATTTTAATTTTTGATAGGTTTCCATTCAAGATCATTCATTGACAACTAATTTTATTTCCTAGATAGCTAGTTGAATGAACTTGATTTTCATTTCCATCCTCTAGTCATTCTATACAATATTTAATTGGTCACTAACCCTCTATCTTATTAAAACGTACATGAAAATACACTGATACTATTATATCTTTAATAATATATTATACTTTTATCAAGAGGTGATAGATTTACAAGACGATTTTATCATAAAGTAAAACCTATTTTGGAGATGACGAGCAATAACAAATTCATAGATAATGAATGTCTATGAAGATGTTATATGAGTATAGATAATATGATGGTGGTGTACACCTAGAAATATTCAAAAAGAAACATCAAATAAGTTTACTAGTTGATTTTTGGTGTGTACTATGAGGGAAAAAATTGCTTCATCATATATGACTACTACAATGATTATATTATTAGATTGAATGCATAGATTTCTTTATGTGTAATTTCACATTATATATCTTATATGACATGAAAACTAACATAATTATACTTCATTTGTAACAAAAAAAACCATATGATACAAAAGATTCAAAGATGGATTAACTAATATAATAATATTTGATCAATTTCATATTATAGTACTCTTATAGGCATCCATTGAAGTTAACTTATTATTAAAAGTGATTTTTTTAGCCAATTGAAATTGTGAGGTTTTTTCTACATTTGATTTTTTATTTATTTACTTAAGTAGAGATGTAATTATTTTAACTAAACATTTTGAAATTTTTTGTTTACCTTTCTTTCATTAGCTAAAAGGTTTTAGAAATATAATTTTTTTTCCATTTAGTTGTGATTTTTCAATTGTATTTTAAATTCAAACTTAGAAATATAAACATGTAGATGATATATTTTACATTTCATTTAAGATATTTTTCATGATATATGTTTTGATCAAGTAAAAGCAGGTTTTAAAGTACCCAAACCTATACAATAGCAGAGTTCTGGAAACAAGCAAGAGAAAAGAACTACAGAGAAAAGAAACCAAGACCAAGCATGAAACATACCTCAGACAAAAAAGAGAGGTCAAAGGGGACAGTGCTGGAAAAAACAACAAAAGTCCAACAAAGGAATAGCAACCGACTAGCTAAGGAGTATTGATCAGATTCACAGCCTGGTCCACCAAAGAATGCATGGTTTCAATAGTAGCTTTGACCTCGTCTTTCCTACTGGTTTCCTCAATCTTCTTCAAATGGGCCTGGGTACGCATACTTGGTCCTTGAGAATCAACCCCCAAGGGAGAATCCGGGTTTTCACCTGCCTCATTCTTCTTTAGGAAGGTAGAAACATTTTCCACCATCTGCTTAAGCTGTTTGTCCATGTTGCCCAGTCTGGATTCAAGTTTTGACACCTTCCCCTAGACACTACTAATATCCTTGTCCATAACCCTATGTTTAGCTTCCAACACAGAAATCTTATGCATCGAATTTTTAACTTCTTCAACATTTCCTATGACCTCTGAGAGCTTGTCAATATGTTGTCCTAGGGTTCTTTCCCCTCTGGCCATTTTGGAAAATTGTTCCATTTCCTTATTTAGTAGAAACATTTTATGCTTTAAGATACCAATGTCCTTCCGAATAGAGCTCAGGTTGCCAAACATACCTTTAGAAAACCCTAACCCACTATCACCCCTTTTAGATTTAGATCCCTGCTCATCAATATCAGCATCAGAATCATCTTTAACTTTCTTAGCATTTTTATTGCCTGACACCACACAGGCTTCCTTTTCCTCTCCAGGCATTGAGCCAAAGGCTCATCATCAAAATGCATAGACACTCTCTCATCTAGACAACCCTTACCTTTACCTTTATTGCCTCCCTTGTTTTTGATGTGCTCGCGACTGATTTCTTCAACAAAATCACTTTCCCTCTCCTGGTCAGAATCCTCCTTTTTAGCATTCTTCTTCTTTTTCTTATTGCTGCCACCAAAACCAATTTTAGGGCTAGCCAAACCTCCTTTAGACTCATTTTGTGTATCAGAGTCATAGCCTTTTTCTTGAATACTCCCTTTAGTATCTTGATCTTCCACTTTAAAATTCCTTCGTTTTTGGATTTTTTTAGATTTGAGCACATTCATGATCAAAACCATAAGCCCTTCATGGCATACATGTTCCCCAGTTGGGTCATGCTGAATGGCTTGAGTAGAAATGGCAAGAGATTGCAACAGGTAGGAAGGAAAATTCACCCTAATATTATTTCGAAAATGGTTTGCAAGCACAAAGTGATAACCATACAATTTGGTATATCTACCATCCAAAGTTAAATATTCCATAATGACAAAGAAAATAAACCACCATGGATGAGACACAAAAGCCGGGTTAAAGTAAGAAGTACCTATCTTAACCAGACAGTTTCTTTCCTGTTTAGTCTTCACAAAATCATCAATTGCCTTCTTCGATATCTTCCTTTCCCTATAAAAATTCATCCCATCCAAATCCAACCTAGTAGCCTTCGCAATGGTTGCAACCATAACCTCCATCCTCTAATTCCCGACCAAAATCGAGCCATCCTTCCAAGATTTTACAAATTGGTGCATGATAGTAGGATTATTTCCTTTAAGTCTTTCCATGTAGCTGGTAAAATTGCCACACTTGAGGATATCCCAAACCTCTGGTTTATTCTTCCATTCTGCACAACTAGGTGGTTCGACCCATTTCCACTTTCCCCCCATAATCTCTGCAACAGACACCCTAATTTGCTCTGACTGAGAAACCCCAAACTCTCTACAAGATGAAGCTCTGGTTTACTCACACTAAAGAACCCTAATCACCCTGCAATCACCACAACCTAAACACTGATAGAAAGAAGTAACCCATAATCCATGTGAGCTGCCCGCATTTCCAAAAATAATTGCCCACTTCTCTACAAAGAGGTAAAAATCATAATTCCCTGACAACATCATTATTAAAAGATGTTTGTTGGGATTTCCATTTGTCATGTTTGACAAACTCATGGCCATCAACAGGTAAAGTGGCATATGAATCCCATATAATTTTTTTATCATTATAACACTCCAGATTGGAAGCCCAATCGGCTAAGCCATTTGCTTCCCTATAATTAAAGAAAATAATGCAATTTTGAAAATAATTAATAATATCCCCAGCCTTAAAAATAATGTTACTAATGTTCCATGATGGTGGGTATATCTTCTTTAAGCAATTTCTAATGTTGAGGGAATCACCTTCAATCCAAATATTTACCAAATTCAAGTCTTTGGCATACATAAGACCATAAAGAGCAATTGAGGCTTCCACAATGTGATTGGTTTGACACCCCAAAGGTATAACCATACCACCAACAAAATCACCATTAGAATTCCTAATCACCACTCCATAGCCAACAGTGCTTGGGTTCCCTTTCGAGGCTCCATCGAAGTTCAACTTAAACCAATTAGTCAGAGGACAATCCCATCTAGCACTTTCCCTTGGGTTAGGATCCTTTGTATCCAAAATCAGGCTCCTTATATTCCAATTATTCATCACCCCCACATCCCAATCATTAGAAGATTGCTGTCCCTTATCGCAAATTTTGATATTTTCATGCAGAAGGACCTTGATTTTATGGAAAACCTGAATAGAGTTATATTCCACTCCTCTGAAGATCCGATAATTATGTTCTTTCTAGACCCCCCAACAAAGATAAGGAAGTATAAAATCCCACAATTTAATAATCAGAGGGTTCTTAGAAGGAGCTTTCCAAGACAAAAAGAACAACTAGATAGTAGCATGAGGGACCCAATCCATATTCATTAAGTCCCAAAATTTATCCCAAACCTCAGTAGTAAAGGGGCAATGGAGCATTAAATGATCCACTGATTCCTCATCATTCTTACAAAGAACACATCGATTAACAATGAAGAAAACTCTCTTCTTGAGATTATCAAGGGTTAAAATTTTGTTTTGCAAAAGGATCCAAAAAAAGATATTAATTTTAGGAGCCATACTTTTTACCTAAGCCATTGCCCAACAGGGAACCTCATAATCTTCAAAAGAATTAGCAAAAGCCGACAAAGTAGAGTACACACCACTAGGATCCTTTTTCCAAATTAGAACATCATCTTCATGGTTCAGACAATAAGCATTCAAGCATTTAGCGAGCTCAGCAAGATTCAAATCCACGCTAAGAAGATTCACCCATGAGTCATTCTTCCAGTAATCACTAACCAGAGTACCAAACTGAGTCTTACACTGCTCCATAAACCCATTCCATCTTGGCTCCTCATAGAGAGGGTAATCCAAAATCCAAATATCTTCCCAAAAAAGTATCTTCAAACCATTTCCAACCTTCTATTTGACTCCTTTCCTTAAAATGTGTTTAAATTTATGAGCATTCTTCCAAATTTAAGATCCCCCTTGATCAAAATCAGAAAGAAGGAAATGTTGAAAATTAAAGCTATTCCAATTATATTTATAATCCCAAATATTCCTCCATTCCCCCTCTTCCTTATGCCATCTCCAAAGAAGTTTAGCCAGTAAAAGTTCATTCATAAAAGAAATCCTTTGAAGCCCAAGCCCTCCCTTCCCCTTGGGAATGCAAACATTCTTCCAGGCAATAAGAGGAAGTCTCTTTTTAGTCTCCATACCTATCCACAAGAAAGTTTTCTGTATTTTCTCAATAGCAAGTGCAAACTTTCTCGGGACTTTAAAGACACTCAAAGTATAGAGTGGCACACTTTGGAGGATAGATTTCAAAACAATGACCTTCCCCACCTGACTAAGGAGGGATCCCTTCCAGCCAACAAGTTTCAAGTGAATCTTGTCAATCAGAGAGTTCCAAAAATTATTAGGGGGAGATAAACCCAAAGGTAGCCACAAATAAGTTCCAGGCAAGGATCCACTTTCACACCCAATAATCCTTTTAATATTTAATTGTCTAGCCTCACTAACATTAGTAAAATAAATCACACTTTTATTCGAGTTAATGGTTTGGCCAGAAGCATCCCCTTAGTCAGTCAAAGCCTTCTTAATATTCCTAGCATTTTTCACCGAGGCCTCTCCCATGACAATAGAATCGTCCACAAATTGTTGATGTGAGCACACTAGAGTAGAGGAGGAAGGGCTAAGACCAACAAAGTCTCCTTTAACAACCATATTATTAATAAATCTTCCCAAGCATTCAGCCAGGATAATAAAAAGAATAGGAGAGATTGGGTCTCCTTGTCTAAGGCCCTTGGAAGCCTTAAAAAAGGAGGAAGGGGAACCATTAACCAAAACAGAAAAGGAAGTTGAAGAGATAAGCATAAAGATAATATCCCTGAATCTCTTATTAAAGCCAAATGCTTCCAAACACCTAAGGAGGAAGTTCCAGTCAACTCTATCATACGCTTTAGAGAGATCAAGCTTAAGCAGAAACCCTTCCTTCTTAAACGCCACAAGAGAATGAATGTTTTCATGAACCGTAATTATGGAATCCAAGATCTGCCTACCAGGAACAAAGCCATTTTGCTAACCAAAAATAATAGCTAGAAGAATGGAGAGAATTCTGAGAGTCAGAACTTTGGAAATAATCTTATAAAAAGAATTGCATAAACTGATAGGCCTAAACTGATCCAAACTATTAGCACCTGGCTTCTTAGGAATAAGGACAATGAAGGTCCCATTTAACTCTCTAAGGATGTTTCTTGAACCAAAAAATTTCTTAACACCAAATTACAAACATTTGGACCAACGATATGCCAAAATTTATGAAAGAACAAGAGGGGAAAACCATCAGGACCAGGGGCCTTATCACCCTCAAAAGAAAAAATAACCTTAGAAATTTCATCCGAAGAGGGAGTGGAAGTCAAGACTAAGTTCTGAGCTTCAAAAATGTAGGAAAGAATATTGTCCAGGAACATTTGCTGCTTCTCCATATTTAGGTTTGGGTCACACTGCAGCAAGCTACCAAAGAACACCATGGCCTCCCTTTTAATGACATCTTCATTATTAGTCATACCATCAGTCGTCATGAGTTTGGATATTCTATTAGCCATCCTATGCTTCAAGGTAGTCATATGAAAGAACTTGGTGTTTTTGTCATCTTCTTTAAGAAAAACTTTTGAGGAATGTTGTCTCCAAAAGGTCTCCTCCTTAGAAATGAGATCATGAAGTTCAACCAGTTTATTACTCTCCTCTTCCCTAGAGACCATCTCATAACCATAAGCTTGAATCTTATTTTGAATGTCTTTAAGCTCCTCCAATATCTTGGTTTTGTTCTAAAAAATATTACCAAAAGTAGTTTTATTCCAGATTTTAATGTGTTTCTTGACATTTTTCAGTTTGGCCGCCACTCTAAATATAGTTGTACCCTCGACCTCAATATTCCACCACTCTTGAATGAGGTTCTCCAAATTAGGATGAAGGGTCCACATTTTTTCAAATCTGAAAGGAAATTCATTTTAAAACTAAAAGGGTCAGCAGAAAAGAAAATTGGAAAGTGATCACAACCCACTCGAACTTGAGCATTAAGAGAGCATTTAAACTTCAAAATTCATTCATTGTTGATAAGGGCTCGATCCAGTCTATCCTAAATAAGATCCTTACCAACTCTTCTATTCGTCCATGTGTACTCAACCCCATGTAAATCAAGATCATGAAGCATATGAGAGTCAATAAAGTGCATAAGATCTAATCTATTGTCCAAAATGGACTGATTACCTCCCCTTTTTTTAGATTCCTTTAGGGGAGTATTAAAATCCCCTATCACCAACCACTTATTCTCAGTAAAAAAAACTTTCTTTGATTAGAAATTTCAGCCCACAGAGCTTTACTCCCCCATTTAGTATTAGGGGTGTAAACATTAGTGAGAACCCAACTACAATTATCCTTAGAATTAACAAAACACACATTCATCATATTTCTACTTTGATAAATGAGTTCCCCTTGAATCCATTTGTTAATCCAGAACACCACCAAGCCACTTGAAGCACCATTAGAGTCACTTCCAAAAATCTTTCCTCCCTTAAAGATAGAAAGGCGTTCCACCTCATCTTCGAGCATCTTAGTTTCCTGGATAACAAAAATATCAGGTCTATTATCCCTAATCATATTTTTTAAAATATCATGTTTGTGAGGATTATTTAACCCTTGAATATTCCATGATATGATCTTCATAGTTTAACAAAATGTTTTGAATCAAGGATAGTTCTTTGACAACCATCAACGATGCTCTTAATAGCCTCAACTGTTCTTTTATGTTGATGAGAAGGTCTACCAGCAGAAGATGGCGAAGACCCAACATCACCATTCTTGATGGCGGCACTACCATTCTTAGATAGACCAAACTTACCCTTAGAAGACTTGGAATCAACTTTTCATGATATAATACCACATTTCATTATATTTATATTTTACATTCTATTAATAATGATGTATTATATTTAACTACATTTACATTAGATATTGAATTTTTTTTATCATGTATATTTTATATTAGATCTCACATTACATATTCTCTATTTATACTATTATCTTTATATTGTTATATATTATACTAAATATTTATTATTATTTTAATTTTAAATAATTTTTAAAAATATAACAATAAAAACATTAATTAGCATTATTATAATTATTAATTTTGATAATTTAAAAAAAAGAGACTAATTTAGAATTTAAAACTTAAAATATTTTGATATAAATTCATAATATTTTCTTTAAGGGAATAAAGGTTTGATTTAAAACAAATTATGAAATCAAACTGCAAGTGAAAGTTAATTGAATCAAAAAAATCCCAAGCTTAGTGATTTAATTACAAACCGTTTTAACATAGGGTGTGACATTCTTAATCACTGTAGAAACTTACCTTGTTTGTTTGCTTGTATGATTGAATCTTAACTATACAGGGGTGTGATATGTGTTTAATTAGCCCAACTTGACCAAGCTTGTCTTTACTTTAATGGGCATGTTTCATCTTGCCTATATAAGGAGGTTATGTGATTCATCTTAAATCACAAATAAAAAATATGTTTAGGTGCAGATCAAATCATGGAGTATACCGTTTAAAAAGAAAAGCAACAAATTTTCAAGAGGCAACAAATCATTTTTATATCAAGACGTTGAATTCCATATCAAGACACAACTAATTATCAAATAAACATTGTTCTTTGCTTTTTAACTAAATGACAAAAAAATGCTAACTTACAAATTTTTTTCGAAAATAAGAAACAAATTGAATTCTAATGTAGCTAAGCAAGTTTTTCTAAGTACCTTTAAACACAGAAGAAAACTTCAAGTGACTCGATTCCTCACATATAAATTGAAATAACAACATTTAAATTATTTGCAAAGTATTCATCATACATTAAAAATTTAAAGCAAAATGCAAAAAAATCTGGAAAAAAGATCTAAAATGTTAGAATTACCTGTTTTTATGTGGGCGCTGATCTATGAACAAAGAGGAAGCGTCGCTTGTAAGTTTGATATAAAAGCATCCTTGTGAGATATATGCACGTGCTTCTCTTAGTGTCATTCCATCATTGCCAGGGCACCGCTTCCAAATGTGCATCGGCGCTGAGTATAAGCAAAATGAACTTGATCATAGCGCCCACCATTCTCGTTCCCTACCCTACCCTTGCAAACACGTTCCCTCCAAACAATAAAAATAAAAATAAAAATTGGCATTCCCTCCAATTTTAATATTAAAGACGCCATCAAATCTGGGGATCTCCCAAGTACACAATGCATTTTTAAACTGCTCATGGCACGATGCGCAAACTCAACTACCCCAGAGAAAGGACAAGCGGCTAGATGTCAGATGCGCTGACGGCAGGGGGCGGTACATGGCCTAGGAATAGGCAAGGGCAAACAAAATAGTTTTACCTTTTAGCCGTTGCCTTTCATATCGAAAGTAATTCCCGCCATTAGAGAACGCGATAAAGTCTAATGGTCTATGTTCGAGAATCAGTGGATTTTTACTGATTTCCTCATCAGTCTCTTGAGAACACAGTTATGGCTGGCCACGACGCATTCTATGCGCTTCCTGATTCTGTTATTTCTTCCATATTATCAAAAATCCCAATAAAAGATGCTGTCAGATCTTCCCTTCTTTCTAAGAGATGGAGATATCTGTACACTCAGATGCCGGAACTCACTCTTTCTCCGGATCTTGTCTTGGGGCCTGATTGCCCTTCTCTCGACCCACTTCTCGTGTCAAGGGCTGAGAATATAATTTCCAATATCTTGCACCTGCATTCACATAATCTGGAGGCCTTTCACCTCCACTACACCGGGTTCGATCATAACCAACAGCGCTTCACTCGTGAATCCGTGTGCAAATGGGTAAGATATGCATCTTCATATAACGTTCAACACCTCAGTCTCTCTGACCACTACGTGCCGTATCCTTTCAATGGACGCCTCTCTGCTTTAAGAGAAACCCCACCCCCTGCTTTCTTTTCATGTTCGCATCTCGTAACACTATATCTACGCGATTACGTCCTCACCAGTATCCCTCTTGATTTTGTTGGATTCCCCCACCTAATCAGTTGTAAATTCGAGGATGTTCAATTGACGGATGAATCTTTAATCTCCTTCATTTCGCTCTGCCCCCTTCTACAGAAACTTGAATTAAATAGACATGGTGGGCTAGGTAATATAGTAATCGCTTCACCCACCATTGAATATTTATTTCTTCACGACGTAAAATCTCTATCTATTAAATGCCCCAAACTCAAACTTCTGCATGGGTCTACGTTTGAGGATTTGAGTGTAAATGGTGTAAGATTCCACGAGCTTTCTATTGCCGTTTTTTACGTTGAAATGGACAGTGGAAATGCTCTGAGGGAATTTTCCATGGAATTCTCAACAGGAGAGAGTCCTGGAACAAAAAGGAGATTTCTTGACATAGTAGGCAACATCCGATGCTTGAAGGGACTTGTCATATACTTGGGTGTTCCCTTTGAAAGGGAAGCAGAGATGGATGTTCCTCTACTGAACCTGCTTCACCTGCTTCCAAATCTTCAGTTGCTGCATTTAATGGCAGACTTTGTACAGGTATTTATACAAAGTTCCTAACCTCAAGCTCAATGGGTTTTAAGTTGGTAGTTTAAGGTATGCATGAATGTATATAAATAAAAGATGAATGACTTCTTCTATTATAATGTAAGAAAGGGACCCTTAAGTTACTTTTCATGACACTGCAAAACAGGAGTTGGCAAAAGAACCTATACCTGATTGCCTCGCCTCTCCACATGTCAACCTTAAGAAAATACGTGTACAAGTATCGGAGTTTGACTACAAAGAAATTGCAATAATAAGTTGCTTGCTTCAGAGTACACCCTGTCTTGAAAGAATGGAAATTCAGCTACCTGAAGAATATGAGGAAGGTCCATGTATGTACTTCTTAAAAGATATTTTGTACCTGAGGAGAGCATCTTTACTAGCAAGGATAATCATAATGCATGACATGTACGAAATTTAGAAATTTAGGCTGAAAAACTATGACCTTCATACTATGTTCTCTATAGTAATTTGTTCACAGTATTTGATTACTTGTTCTTTTTTGCTTTTATTTAAAAAGATGTTTATATTCTTGAAGCTCCATTTGCATTTTACTGACAATATAGTCTGGTGGTGATTTAATTTAGGCTGAATATACTGACCTTTGAACTTCATACCATTACCTCCATTATAACTTTTTTATGGTATTTGATTCCATGCTATATTTTGCTTTTATTTCAAAAAGATGTTATGAAGGTGATTTAATTTAGGCTGGAAAAACTCTGACCTTTGGACTTCATACTATGTCCTCTATAATAACTTGTTTGTGGTATTTGATTCTATGTTTTTTTGCTTTTATCTCGTATAGAGGTTTATGTTCTTGAATCTCCATTGCATTTATTGGCAATATAGTCTGGTGATTTAATTTAGGCTGAAAAAACTATGACCTTTGAATGTCATACTATGTTCTCTATAATAACTTGTTAGTTCCTTCTGTAGGCAGGTAAATTATGGATTCATTTAGGTCCATATTTTCTTTTTAGACTAGTTAACCAACTAATGAAATGAAACTATTAAAATTTAAAGGAAAAAACTATTAAAGTTCATTACTATTTTTTATCTTGAAGAATTTAAAAATATGATTTCTTTGCTTTCTCATTGGTTAGAACAATGAGAAAAATCACTTTTAAAAAAAATAAAATATTTTTAAAAAAAATCATTACCATACCAAAATCTAAAGGCTTGGTTTAGAAAAATCTAGAAATGAACGTCCCAAGTGGTGATTCTAATCTAGAAAAATCTAGACCAGTCGCAAGTCCTCTCTAATTATGCTGAAAGCAGAAGCACACTGGAACTTCAGAACACTCTGAAGCCAGGGCCCTGGAGAGTGTAGAATCAACAGCTGTGGTTGCTGTGATGAGCAGCAGGCAGATTGTGGTGGCCAACTGTGGAGATTCCAGGGCTTTTCTCTCCACCACTGACAACTCTGTTGTTATAATAATAATGCTATCCACTTTGACAGCTGAGGACAACAAGATCTGAGAACAACAGCCCTGCCCCCTGCCTGCCCTGCCAATCCCCAGTAGTACTGCTTACAAACCCCCAGACGCAATCAGCAATCAGCAATCAAAAAATGATAATAATAACATCAAACAGTGTGCTTTCACAGAGGATGATCCTGATCCTGCTTTGTTGTTTCTTCATCTTATCCCCGTCTTTTTTATTATCACAATGACAGTCGTGCAGTCCATGCACCAAAATATTCCTTCCTCACACGCAATCACCCCATTCTTATACAGGCTTGGAAGAAAATCTGTGCAGAAATAGTATGTGTACCCATTGAAACTACAAAAGATCTGTGCAAAAACACCATCAATTACACCCTAAGAACACTGTTGCATTTGGGCAGCACAATTTGTGGCACCAATCTTTTCAGCATGACTTCCTGACAGCACTATGTTGCCACACAAATGCAACCCCCACACAAATGCAACCCCCTGACCCATCCGTACAACACACCCATGAAAATCATATGCATATGCCCTAGCCTATAGCCCTCTGCCCATTCTCTTTCCTCCCTTCAATTCCAGCTGTTGTTTGTGATCCGTTCTCTCAGCATCTTCTACAACAGTTTGCCAAACAAGTAGAATATAAATCATTTCAATCGACAAGCCAGGGGATTTGGTTGCATAGGAATATAATTGTACCCCTGATATTCCTGTTCGTCCAATTGGACAAACCAAAATTTCCACCATCGAATGAGTCATTGATATCCAATATTGTAAATGCTCTAATCTCATTTCATAATTCCACTGAAAAAGATTGGCAGCCCACCCTTAAATCCATCCAATCTTTGGAAATAACATTCTTGAATCAATTTCCCAAATTAAACTTATTTTCTTCATATGTTCCCATACAACATATAGTATGTTCCCTCACTGAGATTTGGTTTTTTTTTTTTTGCAAACTTTTTATGGAGAAGTTAAATTGCAAGGGATGAGCATTACATATTGACTGATGATTCTTTATTTCTTACAAAAATGGCCTTGTTATTGATGATAGAATATATTTATAAAAGTATGGCTATGATTCAAGGACCTATTATTATCTGTAACATCTATTTTTCGTTACCAATTATAGACAATTATGTTTATATCCAACAAGGGATACCATCTAAGCTACAAAATTTGAAGGCATTTTGCACCTTAACATATTGCTAGAATAAAATACTGCTGGACTCCACTAAGCATAAAACACGTTCCAAAATGTTTTGTTTCACCAATTACCTAGATCAGTTGCTTCTTGGGCTGCTTTGCTAAGTATCTAAGAGAACGACTAAGGTCTAATAGAGAAGTATCCTCTATTTACAATGGTTGACCCTGGATTTCTAGTTGTTTCTTCTGCAGGCATCAACATTGATTTAGTTTTCTTTGAAACATGAGATCTTTTTGGTCAGCATCCTCCCTGGGTAGGCTGAAATGGGAGCTGCAAATTCAAAAATTGAATTGGCTGAAAAGACTTAAAAAACTTTCAAAAAAATTAAATTGATTGTATAAAGCCAAAGTATGCAACCTTTGTTGGTGCCAATCTTCCCTACCTAGGCCAAAATGGGAGCTTTAGAGTAGGTCATGGACATCCATCAAATCATAATGAAAAGACTATTGTTGTTAAATAATTTTTATAGTTGGAAATGCACTGGTAGATACGTATAAAAAATACAGAGGAATAGACAAGGCACATTATTCTTTCACAGAATGCTTTAAAGAGATATCATCTCATGGAAATACATGATTGTGAGATATGCAGTAAATGGATATATTAAATATAGGTTGTTCAAACTTGCAAAAAAATGGAATTGGTAGCTGTTAGGAAACATTTCACAACTTTTTAACATGCTTCTTACCTGTGCTAAAATAGGAGCTTGGGAACAGGGCATATACATCAAGCAAAGTGTAGTGGTTAATGCTGGAAGTCTCCCTCTCCAACAAACAGGATCCTATCAAAGCTGGAATTGTGCATCTAGATGGTCTACAATGGGAATATCTCTGTAGAAATTTGGTGCATAAAAAACCTATAGTCGGCTCATATTGAAACCAATATCTAGATTTCAGAGTGTAGATAATTTGTGCATCTTTAAACTAGTTAGTGAGAGGAATCATGTAGTAGGCAAGTGCTTCGTCACAATGGAACCACTGTGTGTCCCAACCTTCTTGGTATTAGTATTATACTCGAACCATTTTGCAGATATTCCACAAACACTACATTCTACGAGACCATATTTCTATGACTCATTTTGTTGAATAGTTTACATGCCTTGTTTCTGTGTCCACATTCTCAAAGATGTGTTTCAGAGAAATTCCAATGATGATATTTGTCAAAATGCTTCTTCCCTTAATGTTACATTCCAATTTTAGACCCAATTTAAAATGTTAATATAGCCGTTGAGGTTCACATGAAGTCAGTTGACAGTTAAATTTGTTATAATCCTATGAAATAGTAATATGGTTAATTGTTATAATTTCATATGAAGATAACATTCTAGTTAATTATTTATTATCAATTCATGGAATTGAAAAGGGGGTTAGCCATTATGATTATTTATGATTAATAACTTTTTATGGTAATATGATTTAACTGCAGAGAATTTCCTTGTAGGGAGCACGTCAAAGGGGTGGAACCATTGGCAGAGAAGAATTGGGCACAGGAGCATCACCATCATTGGGCAAATGGGTATGAATCGTGAATCGCAATGGTTGAGGACCTAGCAACCGCATAACAGATACACACATTAGACATGCATGAGCTATTACATAAACATTTATAATATAATATAATTTTTAATTAATTAAAAATAAGGCGTACTTCAAATGGCTTTTGATTGACTTTTTCATCACATCATTATAATAAATATTTGTGTACGTACACATATAAATTAAAGGTGACATCATACTATTATTTTTATATAAGATTTTATCTATTTAATACGTACATTTAAATACATGTACAAGAAGATAAAATAATCTTCCAAATAAAGCATGTATTTAGATATACTTATACGACCTTGGATAAAATAAATAGTATGATGCCATTTCACAAACACATCTACGTGCAAGTAGATAAATATATTATAATTATTCTTGATTTATAACCTTCAAATCTTTTTCCATATTTATTCAAATTCTTGCTAGAAATTGAAATGCACATTTGGCATATTGGCGTTCAAGAAGCCAAGTCTTTTATTTTTAAGTTACGGCTTCTTGGAAGCCAAAAGGTTTTTCGAATGCTTCTTTATACTATGAAATCTTGAGATACCATGGGTATTATTACACATGATATATCTCTGCATTATTCCACCTAATATCCTGCAGCATATTTCCTTGTTGCGATTTGCCCATATCATTGAGTATTTTGCTGAAGACGTGATTGGTAATCGCACTTTGATTTGCGTTGAAGTTGTTTCCATGAAGGAATTGATTATTTGCATCTAGCCAAGGCTCCAATATTTTTGAACTCACAGGTTATGTGGTTGACTTACCATATCCAATCGATTTATATATATTTTTTATCAGATACCATTGCATTGTATTTACAGTAGTAAGCTACAAATTCTTGAAATGTCATACAAAATCCTTGTTTGATATCATCAGATAGTTCCTCTTTAAAACAAAACTTCTTATGATGAGTCAAGATCAAATATTCATGTCATGATATCATATCTTTATTCTATCGTTGAATGTCAGAATTAAATGGTATTTATCTTGCAAGTCTTAAAGTTATATTTCCCAAGTCACAGAAATGTGATATGTTGGAAACATATAATATTCTTATACTAGTTGAGGATCAACATAAAGAGCTGGTTGCTCTGAGATTCAAACACCTAGGAGTCACCCGACTGTATAGCCAAAGAAAAGGGTGAAGAGGTGAGAAAAAAATTTGCATTAGCATGAAAACAAAATTCAGATGTGACATAACAATTATTTATTATTCTAAAAGGCATCATTTGATAGTTTGTGCATGTCCAATACATTCTCTATTGTCAAGTTGAGTGGTGTGATTAAGTACCAAGATGATCAGTGGCTGACAAGGTGTTCCATGTCTATTTTGGGTAGTGAGGGCCTTTCTGGTTAGAGAAAGTGTGGGGATAAGTATGAGGTTTGTGTTTGGGAGGTTAAGCCCCTAACAATGTTTCCCCTCTCCATATTAGGACGTGCATTAGATAAAGATAAGTTGAGCATTCAAACATTTATTGGTAATAAGTATATTCACTTTTATGATATTTATACAAGTAGAAGATATGATGGATTAATTTATATTGTTGAATTTAGTTATTTCCTTTAATGAATGCAACCTTTCTCATCAATGTAATTGGTAACCATTTAGAGCGGCTGACCTTCCAATTGAATATGTAATATATCTATAGGATTATTGTTTCAGTCTTTCATTTATAAGAATAATGATTATGAGCATATATTCTAATCTTATGTTATTACCATAGTTAGCAATAGGAAGAAAATGAATGAAACAGAGGTACCTGGCGCACCAAATGATACAGTGGTATCTGATGTCCAAAATGATACAGTGGTATCTAATGCTCTAAGTGATACAGTGGTAGCTGATGCCCTACATGATCCAATGGTAATTGATGCCCTAATTGATATAGTGGTATGTGATGCCCTAAATGATCCAATGGTAATTAATGCCCTAAATGATCCATTGGTAATCGATGCCCTAATTGATATAAGTGGTATTTAATGGTAATCTTCATTTGATTTTTATATAGTGGTATTGGATGGTAATCGTCATTTGATCCTAAGTGGTATTTATGGACTAACCTGGGTGTTTGCAAAAGCATCCCTAGATTGATTTCGGTTTCAAAATTCCATGGTATGTAGATTTAAATTTCTGTAGTAAATTCATTGATGATGTTTTCAATTGTTAGTTATGAAATTTCGTTTAACTGATTGTAATCGTTAATCTCATTCACATGAACGTAACTAATATAATTGTCTTCTTATGAAAATGAAGTAATAACTGTATTTTTTTGATATGTTAGTTGTTAGTTAAGACTTGGGAAAAGTGGTTGTTACACTTAAGCTTTGATGTATGTCTATACCTTGTTCTTAAGTGTCATATTGTCACAAATGGGGAGTACCGTTTCGTGCATATCATGCAACCATGGTATTCTTGTCAAATGGTTACAATCTTCTCTATGCGTCCACGTTCTTGTACCTATCCACCAGGATAGTTGCAAATATAGCATTTGACAAACTTCCTCTATCCTTTATCAAAACATGGCACCGATTTATAGGAACAAACCACTTTTTTTTGGTTTTCTATAACAAAGAGGTGTCAAACAAAAACTTCAAGCATGTTTGCAATTACATGTTTGTAGACCTTTGTGGAAAACTCAATGCACAGATAGGGCACGCGGACTATTTGACAAGATGCCTCAAAGAAATGAAGATTTTTGGACTAAGGCTCTAAAAAGATCAAAGGGAATGTAGGTGACAATTGTAAAGCAAAATTTCAAAAATGTATGCCAAAATGGGACATTTTTGTAGAGATAAATTAAACACGTAGTAATTTGGGATAGCTATTCAAGAATTGCATTGCCTATTAATTCAATATGCTATTTAATGTGTTTACTACTACGATAATAGATAAGCCTCTATTATTAGTTAATGGTTATTTATTTGTATTCCATGTTTCTAATAATAGTTAGTCTATAGTTATCTATTAGCTTTCTTTAGCTTTCTTTTAGCTAGAATAGAATGTTTCTATTCTTTATGATCGTTCCCTAAGGAAACATCATTTTCTTCTTTTGTACATATAGACCTCTCCGTCTTTGTTTATATTAAGCAAATATTTACCAATTACTTTGTAATATGGTATCAGAGCCACTTCTTTAATTGTTTTCAAAAATCATAATTTCTTTTCTAAAATTATCGGACCCTATTTTCAAAATTATTTTTTTGAAATATTTGCTTCGAACTAGGGTTTGTCTGAGAATATTGACCATCAATATTCACATTTTTTCTTTTTTTTCTTTTTCTTTTTGGAAAAACATGACTTTTTTGGGCATTTTCGTCCTTTTTTTCTGCACATCTAGGACTGGGAGCAACGTCAAGGGTTTCTTAAAATCCTCAGTAATAGATTCCTACCCAAAAACTATTTTTTTGTTGCAGTTTTGTCATTGATTTCAAGTTTTTTTCAGCCTAGGACATTTTTGCTCAAAACTCTAAATTTTTGGCTCAAAATATTTTTTCGATTAAAAATTCTTGGTGGGTTTTTCGAGAGCTCAATTGGGCTGTTGTTAGATTTTTCCAGTGCGCATTCGGGTCAAAAACCCCAAGCTTCGGGTGCACGTACTTTGCGCACTTGAGTACCCTCGCTGCGGCCAAAATGCTACCGCACTGGTTGGAGCACTTGGGTGGGATGTGGGGATGCGGTGCTTCCCGAATGCAGGGGTGCATGCTTGGGTGCACTTAGGTTGCACGAGGGGTGCAATCGACATGTTGCATGAAAAGTTTTAATTTTTGTTTTTAATTGTTTGTTGAAGGATGAGAACTTTTTTTATTCATATTTGAACAATGAATTTTGAATCTTTCATCTTTGTCATTTGATAATTTGATAGTCAATGGTTGACTTACATGGTACACCGTACTATGTATGGTTTATATTTTTCATTTATCATCATTGTTATGTTTAAATTTTTTAGTATTTATAATTTTACTAAGTTCAATGGTCATTGGTAATGGTTATGAAGTTTCGAGTTTCAAGTTTGCACTAATGGTTTGTGAATCGCATTTCAAATTTCTATATTCAACTATATTTGGTATGTTATATTGAAGTATCATTTTATAATTAGCATTTTCAGTCATATATGTATATTGTGGAACACTCCCTCCACCAACACCTTGCCGTCCACAAATTGAGGCCCTTTTTTCCCACATTGGAAACTTGTCCCGATGTCCCCTTGCACCCTCGCGTCGGTGTAACACTGGATTTTTTTGGGTGCCTTGATTTTTGAGCCAGAGGATCCAAAAATTGACAACATTTTTTTTTGTGGGTTTTTCGAGCTCTCTTCTAGGCACCCCTTCAATTTTTCTAGGTCTTCTATTCTTTTGCCTTGAACTATGCGCCTTCACAGATTTTCACGCATTTTCATTGAAAAACATGCTAAGGCATCTTTGACTAATATTTTGTGCAAGGGCAATTCAAAATTCAATGGTCGGGATTATGGCACTTGGAAGTGGCAGATAATAGCAATTTTTGAATATCAGAATACCGATCAAATTGTTCTAGGTGTTACACAGCGTTCGATTGCCCTTGGTACTGATCAAAATACGTGGGATCTGAATAATTGGGAGGCAGTGATGCTTCTCAAATTATCTGTAGCTGATGATCAACTCTCTCGGATTCCATTCGACAAGACAACTGCCAAGATATTAGCACATCTCAAAAATCTTAATGAGACTTATGACAAAAGAAGAGCTTTCTTTTCGAAGAACACTGTTTTCTATTATCATGGATTAGCGAATATTGCTCTAGGCTCATTTGAATAGGATTCAAGAAATCCATGATCAGTTGCTTGCCATTGATTGCAAGATGGAGGAATAGGACATTGTGGTCATCACTCTTAGGAGTTTACACAAGTCCTATGAGTATTTTATCGAGTCTCTCAACATCACTTCTTTTGATGTTGATTTGAAATGCACAGATCTCTGCACACTCTACTTCAGCAAGATTGTTGGAAACAATAGTTCGATAGCAGTTCCAACTTCACCTCCACAGAGCAAGCCTTTGCTATTAAATCCTTCCAAAAGGATAAAGACAACACTCAACAGTGTTCTTAGCAAAAATCCTCTGCTCCAACTTCAAAAGGCTCCCAAAAGAAGAACATTCAATGCAACTAGTGCCACAAGTTTGGTCACATGAAGGTTTAATGTCGAAAACGCTCAGCTATCCAATCAAAATAATCGGGTTCCCAACCCAAAGCAAATAATGCGAAGCACACTGAGCAGATAGAAGTTGCCTTTTACATCTTATTGGCTAAAAGACCTATAGATCATGTGAAGTCGTCTTTGAGGTACATTGATTCAGGGGCCTCTCGTAATTTCACCTACTGCAAAGATTGGTTCATTGACTACCAAACTTATTCAGATTTTGTTGTTTTTGGTGGCAGAGAAGAGTACATTGTTGTCGGCAAAGGCAACATTCAAATTTAGTCTACTGGGAGGAATCTCATTTTCCTTGATGTGAATTACATTCCAGGGATGAATCTAAATCTACTCTCAGTCAATTTGTTGTTGCGACATTCTCCACAGTTGGATGTCACCTTCAGTTCACATCAGTGTACCATCACCGATAAGTCTATTGTTGTAGTGGGTTGTGAGGATCATGGTATTTTTTGACTTACTGATTTTGGTGATTCTTGGGACTTAGCTATGGCTGCTCGACGGTCTTCTGTTAGCACACTCTGGCATCAGTGGTATGGGTACTTAAATGTGCATTATCTCTTTGAGCTTGCTCGAGAAGAGTTTGTCATCGATTTGCCAGAGATTCAGACTTAGCAACTTGGAGTTTGTGATGCATGCCAGGTTGTGAAGCAACATTGCACACCTTTCACCAGTAGTGATTCATGGCAAGCTTCTCAGGTACTTCAGCTTGTCCATGTTGATATTTGCAGCCCTATGGCCACTCCTTCTGTTCTTGGGTCCAAGTATTTTTTATTGTTTGTTGATGATTTCAATAGAAAAATGTGGGTATATTTTCTTAAAAAGAAATCAGATGCATTTCTTGTATTTTAGAAGTTTAAACCTTTAGTTGAAAAAGAGTTTGGAAAAATCTATTATTACTCTTAAATCAGACAATGGGGGGGGGGGAGGGGGGAATTTGTTCTAATGCATTCCCTAGCTTCTTGGATACTCATGGCATCAAACGCCAGTTAACCACATCCAACACACCACAATGTAGTTGAACGTCAGAATAGAACAATCACCGAGATGGCTTGGTCCATGCTCAAACACAAACATGTTTTGAAGAAATTATGGGTAGAAGTGGTTGACATTGCAATTTATCTTTTGAATTGGTCACCCATAGTAGTGGTCAAAAGTAAATTACTGAATTAGGTCGCAAGCCTAGAATCAATTGCTTGAAGGTTTTTGGCTCTCTTACTTTTGTTTGGATCCCTGATGCATTTCACACCAAGTTGGATGCAAAGAATAAAAAACTCATGCTTGTTGGATGTAGTAGTCTTCACAAAGCCTATCGCTTGATTGACATTGAGACATCTCGTCTCTTGTACAGTCGTGATGTAGTCTTTGATGAGCAATGATGACCATTCATGCTTGTTTTTCTTGTTCTTGCTCCAACAAACCATCTTATGAAGGCTCATGATTTGGGAGTTAGGCTTCCATTAGATCCTCTTGATGGGAGGGCTTTGGTAGCTACTACAACTTGAATTATACCAGCGATCCCTATACAAACACCTCTAACTTCTTTTACAAAATCACTCAGATTTGTAGATGCTTCACTTGAGTTTGATCCAAATTCTTCAGACGAGGATCTTGATCATAGAGCATCTCCTGATACTAATGTTGGTCATTCTCCTCTTCGGCCTGAGTGGTGGGTTAAGACACTTGTTGATTTTCGTGATGATGAGCTCATTGATGGGAGAACTACTTGGAAAAAGAGCAAACTTTATAGAGTCCGTTAACTTTTCTCTTTTGGCCAACATTCATAGTGTGTTTGAACTTGAAACATATTCCAAGGCTAAGGGCCCATTTGGTTGCTGGAATTAACTTGGAATAAGGAAACGGGAATAGGAAAATTGGAATAAATTTATTCCAATTTTGGCCCAAAATGAGAATAAATCTAATTCCAGATTTTTTTAGGAATTAGATTTATTCTTGCATTGGACCAAAATTGGAATAAATTTATTCCAATTTTCCTATTCCCGTTTCCTTATTCCAGGTTAATTCTAGCAACCAAACGGGCCCTAAAGGAATTTCAGAGTGGGAACAAATCATGACATTTGAACACTAGAGCCTGCTAAAGAATGACACTTGGGTCCTTTTTGATCTTCCAACAAAGAAGAAACCTATTGGCTGCAAATGGGTTTACAAAATCAAATACAAATTTGATGGTACTTTGGAAAGACAAAGCTTGTTTAGTTGCAAAGGGCTTTTCTCAACGTAAGAGCATTGATTATGAGATCTTTGCTCCTATTGCAAAGATGAGCACAATCAGATTAGTCCTAGCCATGGTAGCACAATTTGATTGGAAGGTTCATCAAATGGACTTCCAGAGTGCTTTCTTGAATGGGGACCAACAAGAAGAGGTCTACATGATGTAACCTCCTGGTTTCAAGGTTGTTAGTAAAGAACATCAGATTCTTAGATAAGTGAAAGCTCTTTATGGCTTGAAGCAGGCCCCTTAGGCATGGTACATGAAAATTGATGAGTACCTTAGTGATGAAGGCTTCTAGAGGAGTTCCTTAGACTCAAATTGTACATCAAGACTATTGATTATTTATGTGGATGATTTGATCATCATTGGTAGTTCAACATCTTTGATTCAGGGAATCAAACAAAATTTATGCCAGTCTTTAGATATGATTGGCCTTGGGCTTGTGCATTATTACCTAAGTGTTGAGGTTTGGCAACAGTCTTCTGGTATATTCATCTCTCAGTCCAAATATGTTAGGGTTCTATTAGATAAATTTTGTATGCAGGATTGCAAGCTTGCATTTACACCCATGGAGAAAGGTCTCAAGTTATTAGCCAAGTTTGATTCTCCTCTCGTTGATGATACTACATACAAACAACAAGTAGGTAGCTTCATCTAGCTCTTCGTTGCTAGGCCTGATATCAACTTTGCAATCAGCTACATCTCACTTTTATGACAACCCCTAAGGCTGATCATTGGATGGCAGCAAAGTGTGTGCTTCGTTATGTGAAGGACACTACAAAGTATGAACTTGTTTACTCGGAGTTCTAATCTTAGACTCAACAGGTTCACAAGTTCAGATTGGGCAAGCTCTGTTGATGATAAAAGTCAACTTTTGGATGTGTTCAGTTTGGGATCTAGTGCCATCACATGGACCAGTAAGAAGCAGCAGACAATTTCTCTCTCCTCTATAGACGCTAAATACAGAGGGACAATCAAAGCAGGTTGTGAAGTTGTTTGGCTTTGTTGGATGCTTGGGGATATGCAGATGTCACCAGCAAGACTGAGCACTTTGTTTGTTGATAACAAAGGTATTATCATGTTAGCACGGATTCCAGTCTTCCATGAACGAAACATGCATGTGGATGTTCATTGTCACTATATATGACAATTGGTTGAAGACGAGACAATAGACTTGAAGTATGTTTCTACCATGGATTAGATTGCAGACATTCTCACCAAGCCTTTTGATCTTGATAAGTTTGTTAAATTTAGAGGACATCTTGGTGTTGTGGATAGATTAACCATTAAGGGGGGTATTATGATAATAGATAAGCTTCTATTATTAGTTAATGGTTATCTATTTGTAATCTATTGTAAATATTATAATGTTTCTCATATTAGTTAGTTTGTAGTTATTTGTTGGCTTTCTTTAGCTTTCTTTTAGCTAGAATAGAATGTTTCTATTCTTTATGATTGTTTCCTAAGGAAATATTGTTTTATTCTTTTGTATAAATAGCTCTCTCAGTCTTTGCTAATATTAAGCAAATATTTATCAATTACTTTGTAATATTTACTTTGTTGTAACTATTCCAGTATTTCAGAGCCTATTATTTCGATATGAATTTAAGTAATACAATTGATTCATCTAAACCATGTTTTCCAATGTTCCGTTGCAAATGGGCACTTAGGTTTGTTACATGGATATTGATCTCTAAAATTGTTCAATAGCAAACATGAATATCTTTTGTAATAGCGATCCATCTAGACCAAGCTTTGTACGATACAAAATATTCATTATCTCAATGACTTGAAGATTTCAAGAAAATTCTTGTCTAATTTGATTATGCCCAAAGCTGTTGCACCAGCATGATACAAGGGGATTCTATATGTATAGAATAGGCATTGAATTTAAAAATTGTATTTATATATATGGAAAACAATTTTGGTGTGATTAATTCATAGTAATACAGTTGATTCATGTTGGCATGCTATGTCCTCTCATACAATCTAAACTTTAGTAGACAATGAAGAACTAGCTTTAGAATTGAACTTATTTTAACAAAAGTATTATAATTTGTTCCAAACTTTTATTTAAATAGTTAAATATATTATTTTTCTTATTTTCTATTAGTTACAGTAAGTAGGAAAACCAAAAATTTCCAAAAATTTTCAAATTATACAATTTATAAAGATGTGATGTTGCCTACGAAGTAGAAAAAAAGGTAAAAATATTGTTTGTCTCCTCTCCTTTAAAACATTTGTTACAGAAATAACAACATTTTCTTAACGATCGATCATTTAACCTCATCCTCATTTGCTACATAAATGCATGTGAAAAAAAAGACCAAACTTTTCCTTTATTGACCTTTCACCTCTTTTCGACGCACTCATTGCACATCAAGATTTATTTCCAACATCTCAATTCCATAAGGAAAAAACATAGCCAAAAATTTATAAATAATGGGTGTAAAATGAAGCAAAATGGCTGATGAAACAAAATAAATATTCATGACATCTATTTGTCAACATGCATGTAAAAAGTGACTTTGCATCATCCACAATTTCAATGAACATGTACCAATGTCTTGGCATCTTCAAACTTTGTGGACTAATATGTTAGATTGCCACAAGATAAAGCCTCCAATGGAAAACCAACATTCCTCCCAGAATTTGGCAATTTGCCTTTTACAGTTTTCCAATCTCTAAGACTTATGTTTTTCCATGCCTTCTAAGCTCTACCTCAACAGACATATACCATAGCCCAAGGCCAAGCCAAAAGAAATAATATTTGAGAATTGGGATAACAACAAATATGTAATGCCCTTGCTGTATGACAACCTAGTATGTTGGCTAAAAATTGTCGACATTCCTTGGTTGTTTTGGCGAGTGTTTACCTAAATCAAATGGTGTGGTGTCCACAAGTATTAAGAGTGAGGTTAATGTCCCATCAAAGTGTCAGCATAGACCAAGCTCCCTATAGATATGTTATTGTTGGTTCCACCTCTTGGTTCAGGTACACACATGCCAACATGATACATATAAAAGCCTTTAAGAAGAATACAAAAAGTGAACATGCTTATGTTGTAAGAAGAAGTAATAAACATTGAATGTCAAATCATGGATTGTGAAATCTATATTGACATTTTTAGATTCTTAGAACTTTATAAAAGTAAATTTGATGCAATTGGTCTTCCAATATTGACATTTATAGATTCTTAGAACTTATAAAAGTAAATTTGATGCAGTTGGTCTTCACGAATTGGAAGCCCTCCATGGCTTTGGACATTCTATTCCAAATTCACAATTAAATGTACAACTTGACTCAACTCTTACCCCAAAACTCACCACATTAAAGGCAGGAACTGTGGCGTTTGCACCCCTTGTTTATGATATTTGATTCCATTTTCCCTTTCTATTATTTATTTTTAAAAGATATTTATGTCCTTGAAGCTCCATTTACATATACTGGCTATATAGTGTGGTGATTTTGTATAGGCTGAAAAAACAAAGACATTTGATCTTTATTCTATTTCCCCTACAATAACTTGTTTATAGCATTTGATTCCATTTCCTTTTTTGCTTTTATTTCAAAAAGATATTTATGTTCTTGAAGCTCCATTTGCATTTACTGGAAATATAGGCTGGTGATTTCTTTTAAAGCCCATAGAATGATTATATCAATGTATGGAAAGACTAGCCCCTTCTTGGAAAGAAAAAGAATGATCGATATTAATATCACATGACTTCATTGGAGCTGTTAAAACTTTGACCCCTTCTTAAAATAAGAAAGAATGATAGATGCTAATATCTCATAACTTCATTGGAGTCCTTAAAGTTTTTATTGCTAAAAATAATAGTGTCCATTTCATTGTTTTGATTTCTCAAGTTATTTCACATTCTGCTTTAAATGTATTAATTGTTTTCTTTATTAAATAACCAGTGGTTGAAAATTGCTTACATTGTTCATGCCTGCTTGCTTGTTCAAATTTGAATTCAACTCTTAAATGCACTTAGAACCTCCTTTTTATCATTTTAACAATGATGAAAAGCTTGAATCTCTTAACTCAGATCTGGGGTTTTTGAGCTTCTATATGATCTGATTCGAATCCAAAAATTTAAGTTATTTGCACAATTCATACCTGATCGTGCCTGATCTCTTTGGGAATTCCAAGCTTGCACTACTAATTTGTCTCGGTGTCAAGTCTTGTTTAAGTCTGATTTTGTTAATGCCTAATGTTTTGGATGTGCTTGTTCTGTCAAAATTAATAGGTACACTGTTACACATGCATCGATATCTGTTTCCCACACCATAGTAACCTTATTTATCTTCTCATTGAAATTTGAGGCATTTGTTCATGGGAAGAGATAACTGTCATTGGGCGTTTTTATGTCAGATCTGATATTAGACGACTCATAAGCTCTCCATGCTTTGGTGAAGTTTTACCATAGATTGGACGAAATGCACATGCCATATAGTGGAAATCCCATGGAAGTTGGGCTAGGTGCAATGTACTTTCCTTGCCCAGGTGTTAGTTGGGCGCGATCACATGTATATGGTCATGTTGAGGTTGGAAAATGAGTATGTTTTGGCCATGAGGAGCCCCAAAAAGGCTCAGATGCCAACCTGTTCTTGGGCTCATTGAACCCTAACAGAGGTCAGAATTCGATCATCTCTTGGAATGACCCAAGGGATCTCCAAAAACTAAGTGTTGGGCTAAAATTCACATGTTTCAATTTGCCTTATGTTCACTTCAACATATACTTTTTTTGCAATTGAGTTAACCCCATGGTTTCTCCATCATCAACTAGTTATTTTGTTTTTTAAGAATTTCACTTTCAGCAACTTGCATGCTCTGTTGATCAAATTACTTCTTCTTCAATCAATTTTTCTACCTTGGCTTCATTTCCTTGATCAAATTATATCATCTTCTTGAATGGTAAGGCTTAGTTTCAAAGTGCATGTAATGGGCGTGTTCGTTTATTCCCTAAGGGATATCTAGTTTTGTGCACAGACTAAACAGAGATTCAACCAGAACATGAATAAATAATAATTCAGCATTAACACTTCGCACATAATATTGGATAGAATGATAAAATTTTTTCCTTGTATGTCTCTGCCAAAAGTAACCCATTCTCAATGCTAGCCTTGCATATGTAAAGCACCCGATGGTTGGTTGAGCACACCAATTGTCAGATCCTTTAACTTCCTACAGCTATCTAAGAACCATTTGTAATTACATTGCCAAAACAACCGAAAACATAAAGTATTGTTATTAATGACTAGACTATGGCTAACAGTGGTTTCAATGAATGCTATGAGGCATAGAGCCCCACAGTAGGTCAGAATCAGATCTGCTCCTGGGCTCAGTCCAAGGGTCCAAATTTTCGAAGTGCTCAACTTTTCTTTCTCCTTGATCACTTTCTTACGATTTGCTCAAAATCAAAACTTTTCTTATTCACCTGAACACTTCCATTCCAAACTTGAAATTCTCAATCTGATCTTGCTCTTATCAATTCCATATGTAGCCTCTCTCTTGTTCATATCTCATGGGCCACCCAGATCCAGATCTGACTTGACTCCCTAGACTTGTGCTTTATTCTAAGACCATTCTAAGGCTCAGCATCTGAGACTGAGAACTGCTATATTGCCACTAAATCTACTGAACTATCAGCTACTAAGACAAAAGAGGGGGTCACTGTTTGCAATGGGCAATGGTGTGAAAACGTCACAACACTTTCCAATTTAATATAATGACAGTGAAGCGCAAGTTTCAGTATTTAACCTGGATACAAAATGGAAATACTGTGCAAGTCTTGCACTCTTTTACCAGTTACCATCTTTATCATTGTGTTAGATTTTGGTGGTTAACGGCCTTTTGTGATTTATATTTAAGGGAATTTTCCCTAACAGCATGGTGCTTGGGGTTTCCATTGGAGGTTTTTTTTTACAACAAGTGATCTGAGAATACTGGAAGGTTAGAGATATTGAAGTTGTTGATGGTGCTGAGTGGCAGTGTTGTTTACCTTAGGCTGCTCTGAGTCTTGCAGTGCTCGGTGTCATTTCTGCATCTTTATTTTAATCTTGAATGAAAGAAAGTGTTGTATATTTTTTATTGGTACGAGATGAACATGTTTTTTAAACTTTTAAATTCTGCATCTTGACTTGTTAGTACTATATTACCGAGTATGAATCTCAAGAACAGAACCATCTGCTAGAGCTGATGTGTAGGGTAGAGTATATGTTTTCTTGATACTAGCTTGAAGGAATGGAGGTGTATACTTTGAAATTCCACTATTTCTACTTATAAATAATCACAACCTATACACCAAGTCAATTACAATATTGGAATGCAGTTGAACCAAAATCACGTAATCAATTATCATGCATGATATGCCTCAAAGCTCACACAACTAGTTTTCTTGAATTGAATCACAACTAATAATAGTTACCTTCTGATACCAAGTACTAAAAGACTCTTCCACATCATATCTGATGGGTTCTAAGTTCTTGTAAGATTTTAAAAACATAGAAATTTTAGCAAGTTACGAGAGAAATTTAAAGTTATAAGTAATATAAATATGCCTAGTTGTAAATAGGACTTTTAGTATTGCAATTTTATCTTCAAAGTCCTATTCCTTGCCTTTCATCTCTGAAAATCATTTTTCAAAACAGCTACTGTTCCTACCCTACTTCTCTCTGAAAATCCCTTTCCAAAGCAGCTACTGTGCCTAACTTTTGACACAGCTGACTTTCTATGAAACATTCTCCACAACCCGTCTGTTTACTATTCTTTGAATTATTTTTGTGATTTCAGGTTGCAGCTGCTATTGGTGGCAGAGGTAGTAGTCATCGGGTTTGTTACTTTTTTAAAATTCAGTTTTGTTGTCTTTTGGGTTTGTGTGCTAGTTATAAGTTTTTGTTTACTAAATGGGCGGAGGAAGCCATATGAGGACTTGTGCATTGCTATTGAAGTTTATACTACACAATTTACGAGGCTTTGTATTCAAGCTGATGTACAGCAGCATGGAGGGCAAGTAGTAGCTAGGCATGTCAAGGACCATACATTTCAACTTCATAATGACCTTTTCTTGGTTAAAGTACCTAATTTGGACAAGGCATATGAAAATGCTTTAGGGTCTGTTTGGTTTGTGGAATTTTAAAAACTTGGATTTTTACAAACCTTAGTTTAGTCAAATCAAGGTTTTGCAAATCTTCATTCCGATTTTTGGGATTTTACTTGAACCATTTGTTTCACTCAGAAGATGCATGTGAAGACACATTTTTATGTGTAAGTTTGGAGTTGAAGGCAAATTTCAAAAAGTAGTCCAATCTATTGTTTTTACAAAAACATAACCAAGTTTTGATTTTCAATTCCTACTTGCTAGTAGGAAGTTAGAAAACTTGGTTTTGAGCCAAAATTCGAAGTCATGTATGCTAATTCCATTTTGCCAATTTTGAAACAAATAATAAAATTTTCAAATCCAGATTTTGAAAAACCCAATTCTTATCATCTTCCAAGAACCAAACAGACTCATAAAGATGGAGGAGAAATGGAATTGGTAAAGCAAGAGGATGTCTAAGAGGGGTCATAGAAGCTAGAATAGAGGGAAATATGCTTTTCCTAAAATTGCCATGAGTGGAACCAAAAGAAGGCAAGAATGTGAAAGCTGACTTTAGAGGAAAGCGAGCTTCTAAGATAGGGATTGACACATCCCTTGTGAACCCCTTTTAACTTTCTCATGAGATCCTTAATCTTGTAGTAATTTGGACAAGGGATGGTACTTAAATTTGTACAATGTTGATGGTGTTTAAGGCTGACTTTAGTGGAAAGCGAGCTTCTAAGATAGGGTTTGACACATCCCTTGTGAACCCCTTTTTACTTTCTCGTGGGACCCCTAATTTCGTTGTAATTTGGATAAGGGATAGAACTTGAATTTGTACAATGTTGATGGTGTTTGTGATGGATATGAACTTTAATGTCAGTATCAACTAATATTATCATTATTATTATTATGTGGTTTTAGACTAAAGCAATCTAATGATTGGAATGGTGGAATTGTGCAAAAAATATCAATTAATTATAGGTACCTAGACTACAAGGTGAGGTGGATAATCGAGTTCTGTGAAGAGAGTGTGATATCCCACTTTTCGCGAGTGTCATCATTTAGAGGATTAACTTATTTCCTTACCCTTATAGGCTAATAGACTTGTTTAGAGGGTCCAATTGGTAGAGTTAGAGGCCAATTCCAATTCTAGAGGTTAGGGATGTTTAGGATTGCTCTTCGTTTGAGTCAGATCGACATAGCTACTATTTATAGTAAGTGTCTATTTTGGGCAAGTCAAAGTTTCTATCTTTAGTAGGACACTTGGAAAGTTTGGTAGTAGTATGGAGTTCTAGTGCCATTGATAGAGCTTCTAGTTGGGGACTTACTATTTATAGGAAGTCCAATTATAGTTAGAGCTATATCTTGCAAGGGCATCTAAACTCATGGTTTGCACAGTGATTAACTTATCTAGTGGTTGGCTTAGTTTTAGGGACTTACTATTTATAGTAAGTCAGTGAATGTTAGAGAGGGACCCTTACTATTTTTAGTAGGGCAATTGGATGCACAATGTACAATGGTTAACCCCAAGTTTAGTTAGAATTGAGAAATGATGAGTATCTTGGAGTTATGACATTTTGATTATTAATAAAATAATACTTTATTAATAATTAATAAATAAAAGTGCACATCACTAGATGTTTTTTGACTTTATTATTGAAAGGGGATTATTTATTGATTATGAAGTCAAATTATAATGTACATATATAGAATGTGAAGTGCCAATTAAAGGTGAGGTATAAGTAATTATTAAAATAAACTTCATATTAACTTGTTGTGCTTCTAATGGAGGGAAATATTATAAAGTATTATATTTCAAACTTGCAACAAAAGCCCATATCATAAGTTATTTGGAGTGTAAGCTTGAAGCTTCAGGTTCAATTTTTATTTGGGATTTATAAATACCTACTAAGGGAGAGGCGGAATTATTCTACTGGGCATTTAATTTTGTGAAATTATGAAGAGTTAAGAGCCAAGAGTTTTCAAAAACTTTGATTGTGTAGAATTGGGAATTTTGTCAAGACTTTGCACTTTGAATTTGGTTGATCTCTACAAGTGAATTGTGTCAGCAATGATCTCATCCAAAGATTATGAATGTGTTTAATATGTGATTGAATTGTGAGGAGAGATTCAAAATGTAATCATAGGAGGTTTCAACATTTATCTTAGAAAGAAAAGTCAAGGGTGATTATAGCTGCAGGTCAGAGCTTATTGAGGGGTTGCATTCGACACTATAGATTGCTGCAACATTAATAGGAGGATGGCATTCATTGATTATAGATTATGTTTCCCTTGCTAGGGCCAACATTTGACATCCTAGAGGCACATTTTGTTGTTTGGTGCCTTCATTCATGGTTTACAAGTCTCAAAGACAAATTTCAATCATTTGCATTTTTGGTAGGAAAAAGCTGAAATGATGAAGTGGAATAAGATAGTCTTTAAAAACATTTTTGTACAAAAATAAGAGGATGAATTAGGTCAAGTTCAACAACAAATTTTAAAATATGGGATGAATCGGATCACCTACATGATTCAAAAAAAAGATAAAAGCACGAGGTTCTTCTATGCATTTGTTGGTATCAAAAAAGCAAAACAAACCATATTTTCAATCAACCATTCACAATCAGGTAAGTAGTTGAGAAATAAGGAGAAAATTGAACAAATGGGTGTGAATTTCTTTCAAATATTACTGGCTCCCCAACAATAGCCAAAACTTGATCAAAATGTATAGGAGGATAGGTTACTAGCATATATCCCAACTATTTTAAATGTTGAAGATAATTTGAACTTGCTCAAGCCATTCTTATTGGAAGAAATCAAGTTAGTAGTTTTCTCGCTCCCATAAAGCTCCAGGGTTGGATGGTTTCATAGCATTGTTCTTTCAAAAGGTCAGGGATATTATTGGCTTTGATTTGTTGCTAGCTACAAGGGATCTAGACAAAATGGTGCTATGTTATTGCACTTTAACTCAACACACATTGCATTGATTCCAAAAACCAGGTCTCTTGATGTCCCTATCAGGAATGGTGGAAGGTAAGAAGTGTGGTGGGGTTGGGTACATGATATTTTCCTAAGGAATGTTGCATTTGGTGCTAAGTTAATGTGGCGGCTCTACAAAAAACTAGAATTGCCACGGTGCAAAATAATGAGAGAAAAATACTTATATTCATCACATTGTATTAGGGTATTCACAACTTCTAATCCTATTAGAGGATTTGAAATGTGGGAGTTTATAATGTCATCATGCTTGATCATAACTAGGTATATCTCATGGGAAGTACACAATGGAGAGGATGTAGAATTCTAGGTGGACTCATGGAATGGTTCTATACCACTTAGTTCACATGAAATCTCAGAGAAGTTCAAGATATCACATTAGCACAATGGGGTGCCAAGTTATTTGAGTATGTTGATTCAGTGGATATCACAAGGAGAGTAATATGGAAGAATCTTGCTTCATTAGCAATGAATTCAAAGCTAGAAAATGAGTTTAGAGATATTTTGATTAGCAGAATTGTGATCCTTACAAACAGGAAGGATAAGATCATTTGGATGCCATCTCCATCAGGTACATACTTTGTTAAGTTAGGATTTATGGCATTACAGGCATGTGAATCACAAAAAGAACCATAATGAGCTTATAAATTCTGTTGGGATGAATGTGTTCCTCCAAGAGAAAGAAGCTTCTCTTGGCTTGCACTGAAGCAACGCATTTTGACAAGTAACAGGTTGCATAGGTTGAAAATACTGAAGCCATTTAGATGTGTTCTTTGTGATGACGAATTGGAGAGTGTTGACCACTTGTTCCTTCTATGTCTTGTTGCTATTCAATGTTGGAAGTTCATCCCAGCCAAGTTAATTGTTGTTTCCCTTTGCCGGTCACCATTTGTGATCAATTGCACTCTTGGCCTTCTCATTATTTAAATTCTACTTATGGCAAACTTTGGGTTATGAAACTTGCTATTGTTATGTGGTCCATTTGGTGGGAACTCAATAAGTGCATATTTTGTAAAATAGGTTCTTCAGCTCAAGATGTACGAAACAATATTGTGCTAGGAATTTTTGAACAATTGATTGCGATCAATAATCATAATAGGGCAGCCAACTATGAATTTACATCTTAGGACAATGAGATTCTTAAAGAATGGACAACTCTTCGATTACCACCCTTTATAGAATAGAAAAACCAAGGGCTACAATCAATAAAAAAGAGGTCAGATGGTAGAGTCCAGATTCACCATTGTTCAAGTTTAACTTTGATGGTTCATCCCAAGGTAATCTAGGGGCCTCGTGTGCGGAGGTGTGTATATGTAATTATAATGGAAATCTTGTTCTTGCTAAAGCCATATTGTTGCTTGTTGGAACCAATAACCAGGCAAAGGTCATGGCATTGCACTATGGATTAATTTTAGCCATTTCATGTAGCATACATGACATACACATTGAAGGGGATTCATTAATTATCATTCATACACTTCAACAAAAAACATCTTTGAATTGGAAGATTAATTACATCATCTGACAATCATGGCCTCTGCTAGAGAAATTCAATCTGTTTGTTTTTTCTCATCATATAGGGAAGGAAATTCGTTAGCAGATTATCTGGCAAACATGGTCATTGATATAGGGCCAACAAAAATATTCCCAAATGAGAATTGAAAAGCACAGTTTCCAGAGGTATTTGAAATTATAGAGAAAGAAAGGTGATGCAATCGATGTTGTTAATGTAGCAAGGGTTGGATGAGCAGAGGGGAAAACAAGGGTACCTAGCGAATGATTTCTTCTTTTCGAGCATATATGTGGTTCTAGTTGTGATTGAATGATGCAGTTGTTTTATATAATAATGACAGTCACGACAAATATAGCATTAGGGGAAGCGAAGAAGTGATTAAAGGTGGCACTTTATTATTTCCTCCTTTTGAAATGATACTCTTTTTGTAGTAGGGGCCCACGTTAGCTATAAGGTAGAGAGCCCAAGTCTGTATAATTGCTAGTACACGTTTGATATTCTGGCACTTAATTCATTTTAATGATCCAATAATTTAATTTGATGTGATTTTAAGTGTGCAAACAGGCTTATTAGAGTAATCAAGGGGTCTAGCATATTATGATTTGATTTGGTATTTAAATATGCACATCAAGCCAACAGAGGTAATATTTCGCATGAGCTAAACAAAGTGTAATTACTATGGAACATTAAACTCGAATAGTGTTTACCCTAATATCATTCCACTACATGTTCAAATACCATATTTAAATACTGTTGACATTAGAGGGGATAAATGTCTGCATCCATTTCTTGCTATTGGTGTTGGAAATAGAGTTGATTGGGGTGTATCAATGGTGGTGAGTGATTAGGAAGCAGGGCAGAATTAAGTGGTTTCTTTATCAGTGGCAAGCGGGTGAAATGTGCATTGCATTTCTATTGGGGAAGTGCATAATACTTTTTCCAGAGTTGTAGAGACCCGAGCATGGTCAAAGGAGAGGTACTATACAAATACAAATGATATGGGTGATTCTGCCTCTTCCCCCATGGACGTTGATTGAAGTTTGTGTATAAGCATGTCATATAACAATAAAGTAGATTAGGGTTGTAAAGTTTATTAGTTGCAGTTGGTCATAGCTTAAAGTGAAATATTGAAATATGCAGTCACATCTTGTATACACATGTGGACTTAGACCTATTGTAAATATGGTTTGAATGTAAATGTTATGGGTCAAGAGTCCATTATAGTTTGCTTCTAGGAAGTTTTGTTCTTTTTGGGGTTGTCATGTCCGAAGAACATGTCATTTGCTGGCAATTATTGTACATTCCTCTTATAATATAAATATAAATATATAGGCATTTATTGCCATTTTCTTAAAAAAAAAGATTTATTTTGATTTTATTGCCAAAATTACAATTAAAGTTAAAAATAAATGATTTTAATCATTGATTTTTGGCATGATTAGATTTTTCAATTGCTGCAAAATGGTTTCACGGTTTCCTAAAGGTTGCTTTATGGATTTTAACATAGCTTCATGTGTGAGACAAATTCTCCGGTAACAAAATACAAGGGCAATCCCACATTAAAAGCCCATTAGCTAATTAAATGATGTTATACTATATCAAAATATTTCTACCATTGAAACAAGGATTGTCGTGAAGGGAGTTATGTGGAAAGAGATGTTTGTCTGGCTAAAGGGAAAGAAATAACGATTCAATTTCCATCTACAAAAAATAAGTGGAAGTGTTGGCACTTGAATGTCATGAAGATGTGAATATTCCCCAAAACATGAAGTGCATGTGTTGTACTTCCCTAACTTATGGGTTGGGTTTGTTTTTAGTGTTGGATGCTACCTTTTGAGAACAAATATATAATTGTGGTTGGCTGTAGTAGCATTATAAATGTGCATAGCAGAGCATTCTATCATAATTGTGCATTGATAAATTTGAGGAGGCTTGGGATAGTTGCGTTTATGGATCAGTCGAACTCTAGCTAAATTGGCAGAAAGAACAATTTATTGTGTTAGCGTTAATAATTTCAACTGGTAGTTTAGTATAGTACCCACAATGTTTAATCTAGTAACCTTTATTTATCCTTCATGCATAACTGAGGGTTTGCATTTACTTCTGGCCATTCTTTCATTGTAAATTACTCTTTCAAAAGATGGTTCTCTTTGTACAAATATGCATGCATCATAACTTATATCACAATGAATTGATATAGTATTTATTTAATAGCTTAGTTTTCTCTATTTTAATTTGCAATTTTGGCTTCTTTCTTTCAGTAAGATCTTTAATTTGTTTTACAGAATTGTTGCAAAATTCTACATAGTCGGAAAATTTTGCACAGTATTAGAGTCCACAAGAGATGGAAGTAGAAGCACTAGTATTATTTGTAGGAATTGTAGACGAGTTATTTTAGAATAATTTTTTAATTTCATTATTTTGGGGGTTTGTTAATGTGATTCATTTTATAATCACGAATTGAGATAAAGTTCCATTTTGGGCGAGATCAAAGATGTCTAGTACTTATTTTCATCATTTTGTTGTCAACCTAACCTTACAAAATTATTTGTTCTAGAAAAAAAGGATAGAGGATCATTGCCTTGAGCAAGAACTATTACCCTATCTCCTTGGACACATTTTTGAGTCAAGTGATTATGAACGTAAAATTGCATGGTTGAAGAGTAATGCCATTATTTATGGATTAAAATACATTACTAATTTCAAGGGTAACGACATTGGGTTTTTCCTCTTTCCTTATTTCCTTACCTTAGTTTTTATTATTCTCTTTAATTCAAATTAGGGGGTGGGGGGTTGGGGTGTGTCAACATTAATAATTCCATATGTCAGTTTAGTTTAGTTCCTATAATGATTAATTTGGTAACCTTCAGTTATCTTGTATGCATGATTGAAGATTTGCATTGATTTATGCCTGTTCTTTCATCGTAAATCTCTCTTTCAAATGGTGGTTCTCTTTGTACAAATATGCATGCTTTCTAATTTACATCACAATGAATTAATATATTATTTATTCTATACCTTTGTTTTCTTTGTTTCTAATCTATAATTTTGGCTTCTTTCTTTCAATAATTTCTTATTTCAATATGAAGAATTGTTGTAAAATTCAATAGATTGTCTATTTTGGTTGAGAGTTGAGTATGCTTAGTAGAGAACCAAACAACACTATCACATATATTTGATTTGTTACCTTCATCCTGGTGTCATCATTGTCTGTTGTGGAGAGTTTGTTATTAATGTAGATTCAATGTTGGTCACCTTGTCTAGGTCTAGAGATTGTAGGATCAATATTCAAACGACCATTAAAGTACAAGTGTCTGAATATTGTGCTCATAATCCTTGCATAATTCTATTTCAGTAAGACTTTATTTTCTCCAATTTGTAGAGTCACTCTTTGAATGGTGACTAGTTATTGAATAGATATGTTGCAACATCTTTCATGATTTCTATTTGTGATCTAGTTATGAAGTTTCTATAATTTTAGATCCGAATAAGCCAATGGAAGCATGATTGTTGGTATATTGAATAAGGGGAAGATTGTCATTGTTGGTGCCAGGAATTTATAGTTGCAAGTTTTCTTTTTCAACTTCGAGCAACTAAATAGGTTCTATTATGAAATTTTGCTAGGTTAGCTTACCTTGTCTTGAAGACTATTATGTATTTAGAGTTTGCGTAACTAAAAGTTGGAAATTTTACAATAGTCTAGTGTATCTTCATTTGTATATTGAGCCCATATTTCTATTGTTTGCACTCCACAATCAACTATTGCCCTTGCATGCAAACTATTTGACAAAATGCCAAACCAAAGCAGTTCAATTTGAGGACGAAATTGAAGGGTATATTTTATAGAACTTGGAGGGCATATTATAGTGTAAGGATGTTTAGTAAGACACAATAATTGGTAGTACTTGGAAAAAAAGGTGTTGCTCCTTGTTGAGAGAAGTTAGGAGTTGTGAACCTTTTGAGGTTGATGTATATATCCTGATTGCAAATAAATTAAATTGAGCATATATATGTATACATTTTCAGAGGGATTAGTGGAATTAATTTATTATAACAACATATACACATGTTTAGTAGAAAAACAAGTAGTACATACAATGGTCACATTTTTTCTTGCATGCAATTAGATGATATGTACATATTCATCATAGTGACTGGATAAACTCTAACACCAAACTCAAACATTTAAATACAAACTTTCAAACAACACTATCAATTTGGTTTTAGGTCACATCTTTTCAAGATACTATAGTGATATTAGGTGATAAAGAAAGGAATTTGTTAAAATTTTGGTTAACATCTAGTTTGGAAGAATTTGGTACAAACATGGAAGCATAAAAGAGGTTTGATCAGGGTTATCATAGTTGGTATTAGTTTTCTTAAATGTTTGGATACAATTGTTGGATTTCGAGGGTATCCCTTTTCGTTGCAGGAACTGCCACTTAATGAGGCACATTGCTACTCGTTGTGCTGTTGGGAAATCCAAGTCTAGACGACCACCTTCTTGGTGGTCTAGGGCCTCCTCTGAGCACTACACGGTGAAACAATCCCAGGTTGGTCCTGTGGATTCTGAGGTTGTGGCTAGTGTTCATTTTGAGTCGGTGGTTGAGGTGGATGCTTTGGCAATTTCCTTGGATGCTCCTGTGGATGTTGTGGTTGTGGATCACGTTCTTTCCACACTGGTGGTTGAAGAGGATGCTTTGGTCTCTTCCCTTGCTTCGGTTGATCCTCCTAGGGACCATTTGTCGTCTAATGATGCGACTTTTGTGTCCCTTGGATTCCTCGGGTCATCTTTTGAGGATTGGGTTGCTAAGGCAGCAAAGTTTGAGGATGGTTGGATTGCGGTTAAAAGGAAGAAGACCAAGTCTTTTGCTCCCTCGTTAGATGTGATCCTTCGGTCGCCTAAGGACAAATTCAAATGAAAAGGAAAATCTTATGCTCCCTTATGCTGATTGGTTTTTTAGTGATGGTGAACTGGCCGAGTTTCTGGTTTGCTGGAAACTGGTTTGGGAGGTTTGTCAGGTTTCTTTGTTTCCAGTTTCCAGTGTTCTTATGGTTGTTTTTTCTAGTCACATCTGTTGGTCTCAGGTCCTTGTAAAACTTGGTTTAGCTGTTTTGATGGTTTCAGGTACTCCTAAAACGTGGGTGTGCTTAATGGTTTATCTTTCTTTTTGTTGTAAAGGGTTTTGGGACCCCTTCAAAACCTACTTTTACCTTAATCTAAAACTACCAAAATTTATTGCCAAGAACACGGAACAAATCCTTGAAGAAAATCTCTTTAATATAGAAATGAAACTTTCATGTTTTCCTTAATCGAAGTATATATTACTTTATGGTTTGGATGCAATTGAGAAAATAATATCCACAATTGAACAACTAGGTTCTTAGAGAAAACAATTAAGCATCCTTCTTGTTGTAATTGCTTTGGTGAAATTGGTGTTGTTCAGACATTGTAATAGAGAAGTAAGAGTTATAGTAACTTAGTGTATTCTTTTTGTTATGAGTTTAATGGCGCCACATGATCCTTAGAACAAGGAAGTTATGAAGGAGGTATTCAAATTGATCATAGGGAAATTTCAAAGATTGAGTAATATCCATAATCCATCCCTTGGTAATATAGTTAACATTTTAGAAATGTGATTATGGTAGATTTTTGTTTTGATGACTTAATTCTTGATATGTTCCATCAATTTTTTATTTCTACTAAAAGAGACCATAAGTGAAATGTTTTATCTTTTATGTAGTTTATTATGTCCTTGATCATCAAGGAGAGTGATGACGATTAACAACACTTCTTGTTTTCTATATTGGCTGATTTGAATGTTCAAACACATGTTATTTCTCTCAATGCTTGTAGTTTGGTTAACAATGTTATAAAAAAATGTGAGAAAAAATTAATACCATTCCTAACAAGGGGCAAGATTGAGGAAGGAAGACTTGTTAAGGATAATGAAAAAGAAGACAAAATTCAGTTACAAGAAAAACTTAGGAGGTATACATCTAGTGGTATTCTTACAGACTACAAGGTGGAAAAATACAAAGTCAGAGATAAGTTACCTAGGAATTCGAAGGAGTCTCTGTGTATTATGGAATTATGTCCTTTGTTTGATGGCTACAAGGTTGATAACAAGTCTCTTGGATCAGCTAATTTTGTAGTAGCAACTGAGGAAAAGCATAAGGATATTCACCCTTATGATGGTAATCCTTTGAGCCAACACAATGTTGATTAGATGAAGCATACTAACTTAACTTTTGAGATGAATGATGATTGAATATTTGGGACTACACTATTTGAGTGGGATGATGAAACACCTCTCAAAATTAATTAGGAGTCCTATATTGGTGCTAATTGCATCCAAGAGGTGCCTAGTAACATTTCACAAAGGGAAAAAATGCTAATCAACAATCATCCTTGGATAGAAACTTGGGTATCAATATGACCAAGGAGCACATAAGGAGAGATGACAATGTTGATGACCATCCCTTGATTTGTTCTCCTTTTCTCATAGATAGAAGTGAACCACATTAACATAATGATTCATCCATTGCCTACAAAAAATCTCCTATTACAAAAGTTGAGCATGATGATGATACTTGGGTAGAGTCTATTCAATATGAGATTGTTGAGTTTGGTATTCTAATTGTGCTTGATGGCAAGATTTCACACAATCATATGCATTGTATGACTCTTGGTATAGAGAAATAGTTAAGGAATCCTAATGTTGATTCATGATTCCCAAAGGAGTCAGTTAGTGCATCACATTATCACATTATTTGAAATGCATTTTGTTTTCCATTTAGCCCATTTATGAAGGACTTTGTATTCTAGATATTTCATAGGTGTGGATTGGGTGATTAGTTTAGTATGCTTCCCTTTACGAAAGAGAAATCCATGTCCAACAATATTGCTAGTTTTCTTGTTCAGTATAGTCACTGATTTGGGATATTTGTTAGAGGGGTAGTGTTGTGACAATTCAACATTTTGGACATTTTCTTAGAAAGTAAAGTCCAATAGAACTAAGAGAGGGTTGGGTGGGGGGTGAATCATTTGCATGCTTAAGCAAATTAAATTTACTTTAGCAAATTCAAAATTTATAAACAATATATGCAAGAACCACAAGATAGGAATCATGCACAATCACACAAGATTCGTTAACTAGGGAAACACTTGATCATAGGGGAAACCCTGGGGGGAATGGTGCCCATAAGATGATGTACTAATATAAAGTTCGGAGCCAATTACATATAATCAGTATTACAAGTCTCTGTAAGGAGACTTGAATCCCTACTAGAAGAATTTAACCCTGTTAGAAGTAAATAGGAAGGGAACTGAACCCACTATCCAAATAGCTTCAGAATGGTTACACAAAATAGATCTTTAGGATAACATAACCAAGGGTGAATTGACCAATACAACAACTAGTTTGCCAATACAATTCTTTGAAGTTCTTAATATATTTCTATCATCATCCTCTACTCTAATCTCATCAAGCTCACATCCTTAGCATCAATTATAATTTCATAACCACTTACACACTTGCAACTAAGGAAAACATATTTCCTTATACCTTGTCCTCATAACTAATTGAGTTGTCCTTGAGGCTTCCCCAATGTACAATGAGTAATATAGGACCTCATTAATATACTAAATTACATGTTTCATTGCAATTACATATTAAAATAATATAACAAAAAAAGTTGGCTAATAGTGAATAAATTGCACTTATCCTTCAACGACTTTCACCAAGTGAAATATGTAATTTTCTACCTCAAATACATCATCAAGAACATGTCTTCAATCATAATCTAAGATCGCTCAACCAAATTCCATCTCTTAACAGATATAATTAATTTACCAGTAATCAGTTTCCTGTGTACTACCATGTCACCAGTCTCCACATAATCTTTTGAAACTCACACAATCCTTCATATAACTTTCCACACACGTAGAAATAACATCTAGACACATACATAACATGATTCTAAGCTTGTAAAATTGAGTCCCACAACATCAAACCTCATTGATCAAATTTGCCTCTGCAACTCTAACTATCATAACCATAATACATATATGTTGACATCAATGACATACTAAGTCACGAATGTAGCACATAAGCAATCAATCTAAGTTACAACCACTCAGTCATCTCCCCAAACATGCCAACAATCTCTCCTTTTTTAATACCTCCAATATTCATGCTAACAATCTCCCCTTTCGGCATTGATGTCAACATATGATTAAAAACTATAAATTCCAAAACATCAATCTGAATACTCCCCCATAGACATCACTTTTCTCTATGAATACTTCTCCCCCAAAGGTGTTACTCTCCCTCACACTACTACTCTTCCTCAATTACTCTTCCCCAATCGCATATAAGGTTTATCATGTATTACTCTCCCCCACTGACATCAATGACAAAGGTACCATTATGCTAATCTAAGAATCTAAAGTCCCCTCATTATTTCAATCATCTCCAAAACAATATGCAAAAATGAAAATGCCAAGTGCCAACAAACATTATTATACAAGTCTTTACCCAAGAGTTCTCAATAACTCTTCCCAAAGTGACTACTTCCCCAAAGGGAGCGTCACCAAACATCCAGTTCAGGGGTGAGAAAATGCTTTGAATATACTAGACTAATGCATTCTTGTATCAATTACTTTGAAGAAGGTTGGGGAATAACACCAAGCATGCCTCTAAGGTACTCAAAAGTATCCATAGCCAATGGTAGTTTGAAGATATTTTCTTTTTGTTCCTTTGTACTAACATACTCCAATATGATTTCTTCTCTGCAATCATTTCTCTCAATAATATTGTGTTTAGTCTTTAAATTTAAAACTATATTCTTTGACATATTGACCATTCTTGCATTATTAAAATGAATGATAATAGGATTTGGAAACTCTATACCTATGTCCTTCAACATTAAGCTCACCCAAATGATATAATTATAATTGTTTTCTATTGCTACATAGTTTGTTTCTGTTGTAGATTGTGATAAAATCTTGTTTCTTCCTTAGCTATGAAACCAATCTTCCTCCCAAGAAGAATGCTCATCCACTAGTGTTGTTTCTATCATCCAAAATTCTCTCCCAATTTGCATCTATGTATGCACATAGGGTGAAATCATGCGATCCATCACACCATAATCCATAGTTTGATGTACCCTTCAAATATTTAAAAATCCTCCTTACTATTGCCAATTGTGTCTCTTTAGGATCTTCTTGGAATCTTGCCATAGTACCAAATACATTAGCAATATTTGGTCTTCTATGTGTTAGATATTGTAATCCTCTTGTCATTGATTGATACTTTGTTTGCATTGCACTAGTTGATTCATCTTTACTTGACAATTTGTAGCCTATGACCACAGGTGTTCCAACAGAATTAAAAATTTCCAATCCAAACCTTGTTAATATATCCTTGAGATATTTAGTCTAAGATATGAAATTGACATCCTTATTCTGAGTTATTTGTATTCGCAAGAAATATTTCATCTCACCAGTCATACTCATTTCAAATTCATTCTCATTTACTTAAAAAATTTATCACTAGCTGCATAATTTCCTTCAAAGATAATATCATAAAAACTACTTAAATAATAATCCATCTAAATTTTCTCTTAAGTAGATTTTACTATCTGCATTATCATTCTTGAATTCCAAACTTTGTTAGTGTTTGTCCAATCTCACATACACGACTCTAAGTGCTTGCTTCAATCCATATAAAACCTTTCTTAGTCTGCAAACCATATCTTTGTCTTTAGTCAATGGAAAGCCATCTAGTTGTTCAATTTAAACCTCTTCCTTAAGTTCTCCCATTCAAAAATGTTGATTTGACATTAATGAAGGGTGCTCCCCTTAATACCATTAACCATAATAGAAAATAAAGAAACAACAACAAATGTGAGAACAAATTATGGACTTCTTATTTGTACCACAAATGCGGAATTATAGAATTCACAAGTACAATGTGCTAACTCACATGGGCGTCTTCATTACAATAATCTACAAGACAAGCTGTGAACTGTCACCCAGAGCTGTCCTAGACAATGTTTGGGCCTTTCTTAAATAGGCAAGTTTATGTCATCTGGAAAGGTTCTAGACAATGAAACTTAATACCTAGGGCCGACAAACCCTAACAATACATATAGAGTTGGCCAAATACATCTTTGACAATTATTTTGGATATTTTGGATAGCCCAACTTTGAAAGACCATAACTCACGAATTGTTGCTCTAATTGGCTATTATAACCACTTTTTAGAAACACCAGTTCATGATCTATAGGCTTGCAATTATGTTAGCGCCCTTCTGTCAAGTTTTCGGACCTCATCTGGGCAACCTCCAATAGTGAGCCTGAAGATTTTTCCACAAATTTTTCCACCAAAAATCCACAATAACTTCTCTGATACTTATGCTTGAGCAATGAGATTTTTATGGTAGGCTTACAACTCTAAAATGAACCTTCTTGTAGAAAATGAGAACATTCCAAGATAATATGACAAACTTACTATAAGTAGCAAGTTCCCATGAATAGTAATCACCTTGTCTACTAGTTCTTATTAAAATTGGGTGATGCAAGATTACTCTTACACTCAGGATGCTCCTGCATCAGACACTCGGGGTAATTTGAGAAGTGACCCCATCACATCTCAGGGGTTCAGAGGAAAACCAAGACGATTAACCTCCTCCTTTGCTAGCCATGATGAATCCTCTACTAGCCTCCCTTCCCATTTGACGAAGTATTCCTCATAAGTTCTATTCCTTGTACTTTTGCCAACACGACTGTCTAGTATCTCCTCAATCTTCTTTGTAGCTGAACTAGTTGTTAGAATAGTCCACTATGCTTCTGCAACTTCATCTCCATCACCTCCTTCATAATACTCTGTCAAATCTGAAATATTAAATAGTGGTGAAATATTCAATTTAGCAGACAACTCCACTTTATAAGCATTTCCATAATCATGCCTTTTTACTATCTTGCACGGTCCAAACTTCTTCATCTTTAGCTTATTATATGTACCCACTAGAGAACACTCATTCCTCAAATGAACCATGGATTCATCTCCAATCTGAAATTCCTTATACCTCTTTTTCACATCTGCCTTAACCTTATATTGTGTATTCATCTTTATGATGTGCTTCCTCACCTCCTCATGGATGTTCTTTAAATGTTCAAAAAAATCTTCTGCTTCAACACTACTTATCTCTCTTTTATCCAACTGCCTCAATTCAGAAGCATTTCTGAGACTACTCCCATATACAATCTGGAATGGTGATTTACCAGTACTTGTGTTGACACAATTATTATATGCAAATTCTGCCTATGGTAAAATCATATCCCATCCTTTTGGTTTATCTCCAACCAAACATTTTAGCAAGTTTCCCAAATTGCAATTCACAACTTCTGTCTGTCCATTAGTCTGTGGATGATGTGATGAACTGAACTTCAAATCTGTCTTCAACTTCTTCCACAATGTACGACAGGAATACCCAACAAATTTGGTATTTCGACTTGAAACTTTACTCTTTGGCAGACCATGTAGGCTCACCACTTCTCTAAAAAACAGCTCTGCCACATGAACAACATCACTAGTCTTCTTGCAAGGAACAAAATGTGTCATCGTTGAAAACCTGTCAACCACCAAAAAAATAGAATCATGCCCACGATGTGTCCTCAGTAAGCCAAGAACAAAATCCATGCTAACATCCTCCCACGACTTCTCTGGTACAGGTAATGGTTGATGCAATCCTATATTTTACTTCACAAATTTTGCCATCTGACATACTCTGCAACTTTGTACAAGCTTCTTCACATCTTGCTGCAACTGTGGCCAGTAATAATTCTCAGCAACCAAAGCTATGGTTTTATCTATGCCAAAATGTCTAGCCAACCCTCCACTAGGCTACTCTCATCCCCATCCTTGTTCTTCTAATCATCATTATAGCCTCCATAAGATCGTCTGCCAGATCGTCCACCACGAGATCTTCCACTATTCTTGTTGTCAAATTTCTTGCTCAGTTTCTCCTCAACTCTTAGGGAAAACTGGTATGTCTCCTCAATACTATTCATTTGAACTAAACTCGGCTCATCTTGAATGCTTGGCCTTAACCCATTAAGATAAGGATTGACTTTTTCCTTATCAACTTCTACATGGCTGGTTCTAATGAGAACTCAATAGAACTCTTCGATATACTCTTGAACAAATTTTTCCACTTGCTTCAACGCTTGCATCTTCTTCAATAGATCAAGCTCGTAATCCACGAGAATGAATTGTCGCTTCAGTTTAGCTATCATCCGATCCCATCTGGTGATTTTGTCCTTTCCTTTTCTATTTCGCTCCAACTAAACCTCTTGCCACCAAATCTTTGTATGTCCCTTTAGTTTTGCCTTTGCAAACTTGACCCTATTCGGATCCTCAATATCTTCATACTCAAAGTACTCTAGTTCATAGCTCCTCTGGGTTAAGATTTCCTAAAAATATGGGAACCTCAAACTTAGGTCTTTTTCCAATCTTGTAGATGACCCTAAAAATCCTCTCTTCCTCTAGGTTTAGAACTACCTCTGCTTTTTTCATTTTCTTCTACTTTATCCTCATCCTCACTTGCATCTCTTATGGGAAGATTCATTACTCTACGCATTTGTTCTTCCAATGCTTTCATTTATCTTTGGAGGGCTCAAAAAGCCTCAGGTGTAACGCCTACAACTCTTCCACCACACACTCTTCATGGAGGCATTTTTGCACTTCCGTTGGAACCCTAGTGCAAACTGCCTCACAATTGGTGATCTGTCTACACACTCAACCCAAACCACAATCCTGATGCGAACTGCGTCACAATCGGCGATCTGTCCACACACTCAAGAACTCTAGCTCTAATAACACTTGATGAAGGGTGCTCTCCTTTATACCATAAACCATAACAGAAAACAAAGAAACAACAACAAATGCAAGAACAAATTATGGACTTCTTTTTTGTGCCGCAAATGCGAAATTACGAAATTCACAAGTACAATATGCTAATCCACATGAGCACTTTCATTTCAATAATCTGCAAGACAACCTGTGAACTATCACCTAGAGTTGTCCTAGATAATGTTCAGGCCTTTTGTAAATAGGCAATTTTATGCCACCCGAGAAGGTTCTAGATAATGAAACTTAATACCTAGGGCCGACAGACTCCAACAATACATATAGAGTTGGCCAAATACATCTTTGACAATTATTTTAGATATTTCGGGTAGCCCAACTTTGAAAGACCATAAGTTACAAATTGTTGCTCCGATTGACTATTATAACCACTTTTCGAAAATACCATCTCCTAATCTATAGGCTTGGAACTGCGCTAGTGCTCTTCTATTGAGTTTTCAAACCTCATCTGGTCATTCTAAGGCCTCCAACAGTGAGCTCGAAGATTTTTTTGCAAATTTTTCCACTCAAAATATGCAACAACTTCTATGATACTTACTCTTAAGCAATGATATTTTTATGGTAGACTTACAACTCTAAAATGAACCTTCTTATAGAAAATGAGAACATTCTAAGCTCATATGAAAAACTTACTATAAATAACAAGTTCCCATAAATAGTAACCACCCTGTCTACTAGTCCTTATTAAAACAGAAAAGACTGAAATAAAAATATATTTGGGTGTTGCAAGATTTCTCTCACACAAGATGCTCTCGCATCAGACATCGATACGATATACCTTGAAATTATTATTAGAAGCATACCAAAATTATTCTTACTATAGGGGCAAAAGTTTCTTCAAAATTGATTCCTCCTTATTGTGACTAACCTTTGCATACTAACCTTGCTTTAGGTCTAAGGACTAGTTCACATGCCTTATTCTTGCATGTGAACTCATACATAAGGTAATTATTGCACGTATGATATGAATTCATTCATACACTTCACAGTTTATGGTTCTTTCTTGATGAGTTTTAAAGAAGATTTCCATCACTTTTAATGTAGCAAATACAATTTCTCATTTTGATGGAGTAGAGCAAATTGGTGAGCAAAATATTTTCAAAAGAGTTCCAATGAGATTGTAGAGAAATCAATGTGTCGTTCCTATTGTTTGCATAGTTTCATATTTTCTTCTTGCAATTTTGTAGCTAGGGTTTTTTAATTGTGTGTTTTATTTGGTTATATAGAAAAAACATTTGACACCCTAGTTGTATTGCTAGTACAAGGAGAAATCCTAGTGAAGAATTGCCACAATGTCTCTAAAAACCCATTCTGGTAAGTTGAATTATGGAGAAAGATGCCTCCAAGATAATTTCCTCGACCAACTATTGGGATCATCAAATAGAAGGGTAACCTTGGATTAGTGGAAAAACTAGGAACATAAATGTGCTTGGGATTGAAGGATAAATACAGTTGGGTTAGGGACCCTTTTATGCCAATCCCAAACTTGGAGCTTTATCGATAGTGGTATGTTGAACATGGGAAACCCACTCTAGAACATGTGGAAATATGACTTGGGGCAAGTTATTAGTTCCTATTGTGTTCCTGGATGTAGATTTGTTACTTTTGTTGGCATATAGGTACGAACCAGTTGCGAAGATGGTCAGGAATTTGGAGAGAGAGGTCCTGGTAAGTTTTATTATAAATGCAATTAGGAAGACTTTCAGTCTTCATGAGGCCTCTTCAACCACAAATGACATCAACTTTGAGACATTTGAAAATTTATATAACAACACATTTGTGGATGTCTTGAGAAGAGTTATAAATGGTTTCTTATAAATTATGAATTGCATCAAATCTACTGTAGAAGTCTTAGGGAAAGATGTTGGATAGGTTGAGAATTTTGGTATGACAATAAGAGATACTCAATCAACCTTTTGTTAAGTATTAGGGCTTCCAAATAATGGGAAGTTCACCAAGGCTACATTGTAGATGTGTCTCAGGATTCAAACCCCTAGTTTTATAACAATATATGACCATGCATCTTATTTGGCAGAAAAGATCAATGAGGGGTTAGCAACTTTGCATAATGTAGAGACACCAAGATTCCCATGGTATTCTTTAATTATGCATATGATTATATACATTAACATGACATATTTTAGAGAGTTCATGGCTTTTGATATTGAGAAGGATGGTGAAATGCTACTTGTGCAGTTGTGGTCTATGATTATGTCACCTAACTAGCCAAAACCAAGTTTTACTCTTTTTGATAAGACTTTTGTTGCATCTTTAAGGTTATATTTGGTAACACGTGCCAAGAATTCGATATCTTTTTTTGGTATTTTATCAGGCCTATTGATTGTGAACTTGTCCCTCAAATCTCTCATCATTCGGGATAAATTTTTCCATATCCTTACAACACTATTTTAAAAATATATGGTTTCCTTGGTGTCCCTTTTGTTATGTCATTTCATGTAATTATAAGGATGGGATTTTTGGAAACAATGAGACAAATTGGAGAGCTGCAGGATACTGAAATTCTCCCAAGGTCAAATAAAGGCACATGCTTTCAAGATTTAACCATATTTCAAAATGTTTCTATGAACAAGGGAGGCCACATGGGATTGGTGAACATCTAAAGCCTTACAAAATGGGAGTCAATATTTCTAGGCATAATTATTTTGGGGACTTTTATCTTATGTTTATGAATAAGGTGAAACTGAGACCTCATGGGCTACTTGAGTTTGATTTCCCAAAAGAGATTATTAGGAATGACTTTAATCTTAAGTCACAAGTTGACAAGAAGAGAAAGTGGTTTACCTTTAAGGATTTATTGCTAGAGATACAAGAAGCTAACCCAAGGTATGGTCCACTTATATCTCTTGAGCCCATGACTAGGAAAATTGATGGTTTGTTCAACAATTTTGTTGAAGTATATCTTGCAATCCAAGAAAAACTTGGGAGACAAAACAAAAAAAAGGTAGTATCTGTTGAATCTTCAGAAGGTCTTAATCTCCTTGCCCAAGTATTATATTTGGTTTCTTAGGAGAAGGTTGGACAAAAAAGACAAAGAATCAAGGATAATCTTGAAGATGATAAGGTAGTAAAACAGAGGAGAGAGGGGAAGGAAGTGATGGTATATCAAAGGAAGATTTCCATAAGAGGACCCCAAGCTAGTATAATTTATTAGGGGCAAGAAGCAATTGGCCCATCGAGAAGGGCTCCTTTTCAATCTTCTCCACATTCCCCATGTATTACATCACCTTTGTATGAGCACAATGAGATGATACCTGCATAAGATCCTTCTTCTAATAATATGGTAGTTAGTCCTTCAACCTAGGAGAGGGCTGTAACACCTGTTGTTGAGAACGAAGAGCAATATGAAAAGAATAAGGATGACAAATAAATGCATTTAGTGCCAAAATGTGAGGATTATGATGATGACGATGACGATGACGACGACGACGACGATGAAGATGTGATTGTTTTGTCATAAAATATGATGATGGAGGGAGTCCCTCCTACGGCTATTGCCCAATTATTAGTTTCGACCACTCAAGAGATAAATGACATATTATGTAGAGATTTAAGAATAGAGGCTTGTAGAGAATTCATGGATGATGAAAAGTTTGTGAAAATTGTCTCTTACAAACAATTTTTATGGTAAAAACATGCTCAGAAGTGTTAAAAAATGATGGAAGAGAGGAAGGCACAAATACCTGATCTTAATGCGGGAGAAATTGTGAAGGAAGTAGAAGGTGAAATGTTGGATAGATTTTAGGCGATTATTGTTAAAGAAGGAAGAAAGATGGTCCAAGAATCAGGAATGATTATTTTACCAAACATGGAGTCAGCTGATGTTGTGGCCTTTGACTCTATTATGAAGAGTTTCGAAATGCATCACCTTGGAATCAACCAAGGTAGAAAACCAATGAAGGGATGTATTTAGTAAGGACTTTCTCACTCTAGCTTCTTGGTCTTTTTCTCCTTTTAACATACAAAGAGGAGTTGTTGATAAGGATATCGATATTAGGGGAAGTGTTGTCCTAGAAAGAGTTGGAGATGTTGACATCAAGGATGCTATTGGTGGGGTGGTGTAGCAAGCCTTGTATGCCTACAATGTTGCAGAGAAGCGTAACATGTTTTCTAGTAGTATGATATTGAATCGAAAATTTGTGCAAGTTTGAAAACATAGGTGAAGGCACTGAATGAGAGAGTTACAAATCTTGAGGTTCCTAAGCCTATAAAAAAAGAAATTCTAGAGGCTTGAAGGAAACTAAGTATTATGCATATGGCATAGAAAACAAACCCTTTACCAATAAAACATGTCCTGCGTGATGGGTAAACAATTAATTGTTGCAAAAGGAAGTTGCCAAGTTAAAGAAAACAACTAAACAAGATAAGACAAATTTTGAAATGGATAAGAGAGGGATTGTTCAAATTGTACTATTGTATTTACATGAAAAGATAAATTCTAGATTATTTAGGATCCATGAGGTTTATTCTTTGTAACATCAAGAACAAGAAAAATTTGGGGAGAAAAAATCAATTATCAAACCAAGAATAGATAAATGGAATGAAAGAATTGAAAAGATGAAGGAAATTGAATTGGCTGTCAGACTTGACAAAGATGAACCACCTAAAGCTCTACCAACTGTAAGGTGTAATACCCCTAAATTGGCACATTGGCATTTTGAACCAATTTCGGTGCATCAATCTTACAACATCTATGTTTTGATTAAATTAAGTCCCATTGTACTGGGCATTTCTGATTCTTATCATCTTTAGTCTACCTAAGTGTCAAATGTAGAAAATCCCTAATCTGTATTAATCACATACTTTATTTAATTCCTAAATATTGATTAAAATTAGATAAATTAACCTCCTAATAGAATAATAAGTCCTAAATACTTTAATTAAATTAAATCCACCCTCTTTTGCTAATACACATAAAAAAGGAATTAAAATACATTGATTTATTTAAATAATATCATAAGTATTGGAACTAATTATCTAATTAATTAGAATATTAAATTATGATGTCATGTTTGAATGGATTTGTATTCTTTCCTAATTCATCTCATATGAAAAAGGAGTTATATAGATTGGTTTAATCAAATATGCTCCTCACAATTGTTGAAACTAAGTATTTATTTAATTAGAAAAATAATTATGAGCACATATTTGAATGGATTATTGTTTACTTCTATTTCATCTCATTCAACTCCATAAAAAATGGAGGACTTAATCTCACATTCAATCTGAACCATACACTCAATTTAGTCTTGACTGTTGATCGGATCCAAGATTCTATAGAAGTGACCCCCGATCTCTTATTTGAGGAGGACACAAATGAAGAGTATTGAATCGTTGTTGGATTGAACACTCAAGCATTTTTCATTCAAATCTCTATCGCTTTTACATGCTCATCATTTAGAGTGTTTAGCTTAATTTACTTCTCATTATTCTTAGATTAATTTGAATATCATCTAGATTAATTCATAATATTTGCATACAAAAACATCAAAAACATAGATTAGATTACATTTTAATTCATTCAAATCCTTCATACTAGTTTGGTCTAGTTATTGAGCTCTCAATTTTGAAGGCATATAGTAAAACCCCATCTAGTTAGAAGGCAATAGATCACCTTGTGTAGACATATTGAATGAATAATCTCATGTTCATTTTGAGATGTTACTGACAAAAAATGATCATGTTGAAGTGTGTGATTGAATTAGAGGCCTATATTTAACACTACCACCTTGGGGGGAAAAAATCAATTTTCTTGCCTCATTTATTCATTCTTGACATTCTAGATTTCTATTCATGCAAAACAATGAATCCTCGTAAACCAAGAAGTTTTGTCGCATGAGTAAACTAGAAGTTCACGTTGGTCTCTATACTTCCTCGTGTGGGAAAGAATATGCTAGTGCGATACAAAGCAAATCCTCATGCAGTTTGGTGCATAGTCTCATGCAAGACTTGACAACAGAGTATGACAAATTTGCATTTTTAAGGCTGTTATTCATGATTTTTTGGTGTAACCTCTGTTTTTGAAGCATTTGTTTTATGATTTTTGATTTCTAAAGCATCTTAATAGTGATTTGCAAGACAATTGTTGAAGATACCTTGAAATAAACATACAAACAATACTAATGGCAGGACATTTGTCAAAGGTGTGCCTATCAAAGAAAAATTCAAACCTACTCAAATAATATGGCTATTTTAATGCTTTTCAATACACATAGTTTAATAGGGCTTGTGGACTTCATAGGGCTCTAGAAAAAGGAATAGGGGATTATGATCTTTGCTACTTGGAAGTGATGCCCAAGAGTAAATTAGAAACCTAGATGCCTTTGGAAGACAGTACCCAAGGGAGGCAAGAAAGGTAGTGGTTCTCTCAAGCAAAGCTTTTTATGAAGGGATGATACTCTTTTCCTTTTAGGAAAATCAAAATCATGGAAAAAGACAATTTGGGATTGATAAGCTAGCTTGGTGATGAATATGTTTTGGGTGTTTGGGTAAGGTGACAAGGTAGAAGAGTATGCTCTTTTCCCTTTGAGAAATTTAGAAAGTTAGACCCTTGAATCCGAGCTACAATCCAAGTCAACCTTTAGAGGGCCTGTCGGAGCGATCCAACCTTCAAGAATGACTCAAGTGAGCACACACCTAATGCCAGTGATTTTACCTCACTATAATAAAAAGGCTTTGTAGAGTCAAAAACTCCAAATCCATGTTAATTTCTTCTTCTTGATTCTGATATCACCTAACAAAAAGAGGCTTTGTTTGTTGCACTGCCCCACCCCTAGTCTTTCTAGTCAAGTGTGTGCATTTTTAGGTGTTGGTGTGGATTGCTAGCCTTAGCCTCATTTGCGAGGCCACCAAGGATTAATGTGAATGAAAGCCTATTCAAATCTTTGTAGTTAGTTGCTAGCATGTTCACCTTCGAAAGGGGGCATAATCTTTGTACAAGGAGGGGGAAGAATCTTTGCTGTAGATCCTCACCATAGGCATGTACCTGGACGCTGGAAGGTGGTATACGCCCTTGACCCCTGCCACAAGGGTGCTCATTGAGTGTATATATTATTGAGTCCTTGGAATACACCAAAAACATGGGCACCCTCTAGTGGTGTGACACAACTATGTGAGGTGAACACACACACATAAGTTGTGAGACAAAGGTTTTGATGCCTCTATCATTTTTGGTTATAGTAATAAAAGAGTTTCTTTTTTGAGTCTATAAATTGTCCAAACTATCCAAAAAAAAGGTCAAGACTCCTTGTCCCTTTGAGATTCTTTGTCCTCAGTCGGATTGTTTATGATTAGTGCTTGTATCCCCTTGTCTAAAAATCAATTGTCTACTTGCCAAAACAATCCAAAATGGTGTCAAATCTAAAAATAATGTCCACATTTGATTGAAAAACTACAAACGTTATCGGTACTCTATCTAGAACCTGTCAAAACTTATCAGAATCTCTTCAAATTTAGTCAAAACCTGTTAGCCTGTCCTTTATTCGCTTGCATTTTTGCATAATTTTTCATGAGTCAAGACCTTTGGGTTTGTTAGTTTGCATTTCCTCACACGGTACTCTATACTTCCTCACATGAGATATTAAATTTCTTCACGCGAGCATCTATTCAAACATCGTCAACTTGTTACAATCTGGTCAAAAGCTATTAAAACTAATAACCTATCATTTCCTTGTGCGGTTCAATATACAACTTGGCATGAGAAAATACTTGATAAATTGTTGTTCTATTTACTCGCATGGGTCCCTATACTTCCTCACGTGATTCTTCTAGTATCTTTGTGTGAGTTTTGGTCACGAAACTATTAAAATGTTCTCAAATTGGCCTGTTAGAGTTATTTACTCACTTGGTTCACAACATTTACTCGCCTCAGAGTCATTTCCCTGTGCAAGTCTATCAGGAATTATCTAAAAATAGTGACTTATTTTGAGCTCCCTCATCAAAACTTGATCCAAAGTTGGTCTTTGTCTTAAAACATTAAGTCATTCCTTTGTCTACATTAGTTTAAAACTCATACATCTTGCTTAGTTAATCACTTGCAATCTACACATGAACTAGTCTCTTTACTCCATTTTCCTATTTTCTCTATTGTGTTTGTCATACCTTGTGTCATGATAGTCAAAAATCTCAGTTGTTCTAGACATTTCTCTAACTACATGTAATTAGGTATAAAACACACTTATTGATTACTTACTTACTTTGAGACAACATTCTAGTGCGATCCTTGTTCAAACTTTGTTATAAGTCATTGTCTATGACTATTTTAACTAGGAGTGGAAACATGTTTCCTCCCTATAGACCAAGACGAGGTAGAGATAGAGGTAGAAATTGCAGTACAAGTCGTTCCTAGTTCTACATATAGTCCGAGTACAGTGAAGGGTCCTCATGATCTCTTTCACTTTTTGGTCCACTTAGCGCTCGAAGAGTCTTTTCCATAAACTTACAACAAGTTAGGAATCTATTATTCCAAGAACATCCAAACATTGACAAGACACCTATGTCTTTAAAAAAAAATTGAACTTCTATTCAAAAAACCTATACAACCTAAACAAACTGAAAACTTTTACACCCTTAGAATGATAGATCAAGATAAAGAAATGGGTGAAAACAGTAGGAGAACAAAGAAAGAGGACTTCCAAAGAAATGAAAGGATGAAGGATCCTTACACCTACACAAATGATTATGGGGATGCTAAAGAGATACCCCTAAAAGACATAGAGAAATGTTGTAAAAATCTTCCAAAAAATAATGGAAATCTTGCTCCATGATGAGAAAGAGAAATATTTCCTCAAACTCGATCAAGAAGGAGAAAAACTACCTCAACACTTCAATGCTGAAACAATTTTCACACAAGAAGAGGAAACTGAAACCTACAAATTAAAAAAACAACTCCAAGTCATGCAAGAGAAATTGACCTAAATGTTGAAGGACAAATATAAACTAGCTAAACAATACACATTAGACACTATTTGTCCATTTCCTTTTGGCAAGGATTTGTGCATGTCTCCTTTTCCTAGAGGAGTTGAGTTACCCAAATACAACAAGTACTTAGGAACATTTGATCCTCAATATTACTTGAGGGATTTCAGTGCTTTGTCTATGGAATTCATGCATAATCAAGCATATCTTATGCATTTGTTCCCATGGAGTCTAGGTGGTCAAGCCACGTAATGGTTTTCAAGGTTACCTACTAGAATTAAAACATTTGATGAGATTGCTAATATGTTCATTCAACATTTCTCACCCAACATCCAACATCTAGTCAACATATGAGATTTGTGTAACCTTAAACAAAGAATTGAAGAACCTTTCCTAATGTTTCTCCAAATATGGAGACAATTGTATACCAAATACTCACGTAAAATCCTCGAAACTAAAAAACTTGATATCTTCATGGATAATCTTTTACTTGATTTTGGGTACAAAATAAAACTTCAAGGTCCACATACCTTCAAAGACATGATTACACAAGGTATCTGAATAGAGGAGTTCATGGTAAAGAAGGGTGAATTAACTCTTCAAAAGGACATCAAACAAGGGTCTACCTCTAGCAAAGATAAGACCAAGTTTGTTAATAAAAATTGAGAGCTATTACATGATGGAGTGGTGGATAATATCACTCGAAAACCCTCTAAGGCGACTTTTATGCTCACGGATAACATGCATACATCTAAAACTACTGACAAATCTACTCTGGATAACAAGACATTTGGAAACAAAGCTAAAAACTCATCTTGGGTTTCTCAACCCAAATGTAAATACACACCTTTGGGTGGGCCTCTTGATATGGTCTATAAGACTCTACTTCAAGATTGTTGCTCCACTTGATAATTGTTGTCCTTTATTATGATCCACAACCACGACCCACATGGTGGAATGAGATTGCATATTGTGAATACCATCAAAACAAGGGTTACAACACAAACAATAGTATTAATTTACAAGATAAGGTTCAAGACCTCATTGATGATGGTGAATTAGTTGTGGGTGGACATAACAATAATTCAAATCACAAAGCTTTTAAAGAACAATTTCCACATTATGACAAGGTAAAAAGTTCCAAGCAGCAAAAAAAGAACAAGTTCAACTATACATATACCAATGATGATAACATAATCAACATGGTTGAACCTTGAAACTTTGAACATTGTGATTTTATTACAATTAAAGGAAAAAATGATAATATGAAACCTAAGACTCCATTTGTCTTACGAGGTGCTACATGTCTTACATCTGATCACAAACAATCACAATCTTTTGCCAATATTGTTACATGTTCTTGTGCCAAGATATTACTCAAAGTCCCTGCACCTTCTACTACTGAGGTAGATCAACATAAAGAGAAACCTATTGCTGGTCCATTCAGAAAGAATACAAAATTAACAACATCCTCCACAACTGCAAACTATAGTATCCTTGAATAATTGCAATGAGTGAATGCTCAAATAAAAACCTTTGAACTACTTAAAATCTCGCCTGCTCATAGGCAAATTCTTGACAAAGCCCTCAACGAGGTAAGCCTACCTCAAGATCTTGATTTTGACAGGTTTCACTATATGGTAGATCAGTTGACCTCACCTCATTATTTGTTCTTTTTTAAAGAGGATGACAATTCTTTGAGTCATCCTCACAATCAACCGTTGCATATTGAAGACATGATACACCAGAAATGTGTTTGTCATGTGCTTATAGACAATGGAGATGGTCTTCATATTCGTTCTTATACTTTGCTCAAACAATTGGATTATGTTGAACAGTTTATTGATCCTCCTCACAGAATAGCCATCAAAGCATATGATGAAGTAGACTGCAAATCCCTAGGTCTTGTTGTGTTGTCTCTTCGAGTTTATCCTATAGAGAAATATGTTACTTGTTAGGTCCTTGATATTACTTTAGCATACACCATACTATTAAGAAGACCATGGATTCGTGAAATGCAATTAGTGCCTTCAACATACCATCAATGCATCAAGTTTCCATTCCAAGAATCAAAAGTTATTATACCTGCTAATACCAGTTACACATCTAACATGATCAAGTCTATTGATAGTTTTGTTCCTACTAACCGAGAGACCACAAACAATCATGTCAACAAGCTCAAAGAAAGGGAGAAGACTCTATAGTTAAAAGAAACTAGAATGAGTGAATATTACATTGAACCAATTTTGTCTTTGACATCTCTTTCTAAATATCCTTGTCATTATAGGAGACCATTTGAAATGAAGAGACCTTTTGTGGTATCACCTAAGACTATATTCAATGGTGCCTTTGTCAAGGCCACTATACCTCTAGAAGATGAAGATGAAAACAAAGCCATCATTGCATGGTTATGCAAAGAAGTCCTAGCTGATCTCATAGACTAGTCTAGTGAGATAACTTCTAAAAAGTATGGGCTAGGTCTTAAATTGATAAAACACCTTGGCTACAAAGGCAATAGTTTTATAGGCTGTAACAACAACAAATTGATTGATCCAATCAAAGCAATATCTAGAATGCCTTGTGACACAACATGCCTAGGCTTCAAGAAAGTTCCCTTTCATCTAGGGATCAAAAAATTTATACCAAAATTTGATAGTTCCTCTGAACATGAATCACAAATTGAGTTTGATAATCAAGTGGAGAGTTCTCATGATGAGTATATCTTTCCTTATCCTATTTCGCTAGATCTTGCTACATTCTTTGCAGAACCAGATGACTTTGTACCACGTGTCAGTATTGTTGAAGCTAATAGTGACTTGTGAAAATACTATTGATACTCCCCAAATTAAATAGGAATAGGGAGAGTCTAGTCATACTACCATTGGTGAACAACTTTGTAAAAATCAAGATGATAATGAAAGTGGAGAATGGGTACCCATAACTATTGGGGAATTCTACAATCTAACTCCATGTAGCATAGATTCTTGAGAATATGAATTTGATTCTCTCTCAGAGAAAAATTCCAATAAAGATGTAGAGCAAGTTCACACATTTGAAAATCAACTCAAAATAGGAGAGAAATCTAGGCTTTGGTCAGATGAGTCTCATTCTACTACTGTTGAAAAGTCTTAAATTAATGTTGTTAGAACTCAAAGGAATTTGTACATGCCTTAGGAAGAAATTGTTTTAGGTCTTCAATTACTTGTCCACACATTTGATGACTGTACTATGAATGCAATTGAACTTGCCACTTCTCCTTCACTCACTTATCCTAAGTTAATAGACTGGAACTCCTATACTACATCTAGTTGAGTCCCTATGTCCCAGAATGATTATGCTCTCACTTGCTACCTACATGCTATTGAACCAATAACATCTTCCACCAGTGAACATAGTGTCAATATGATTGAAGCTAATATCAAATATCTTAGTCATACAATTAAAAGAAAAAAGAATAGGCATTTTGATGGTGAAACCACATTGTGACAATAGCATAAACAAAAATAGTATTAAAAAAAGATGTATAGGGTAAGTGCACCAAGTTGTGGTGCTAAAAGGGGGGCATAAGTGGCCACTTTTTTCTGAAATCAACAATTTCTGAACTTCAACAAGAATTTAAAGATATCTATGCTCAAAATTTTAAGATATGACAAAAACAAAAGTAGTAGTCCTTTGAATCTAGTTTCTAAGCTACTATTTTTTTTCAAAATGGTTTTGTTTTAGGTCCTCAAAAAAGGGGCCAAAGCAAGTGGTACTTTTTTAAAGACAAAACATAACATAGTGCAAAGTGTGCCCCCCCCTAAAATTCTAACTTTTTAAAAAAAAAATTCTTTAATTGCTCTAGTCAAAAGTTACCTAACACCATGTAGTTTATCCTAGATTTTTCGGGTAATCTTTTAATGTTTATTTTTTTATGAATTTTGTGATTGGACACATCCCAAAAACATGAAATATTTGTGTTCTCCCCCTATAAATGATTGAAAACTAATCTAAAATCAAAATTCCTTTTTTCAAACTGTGTATAATGGAGTCTAGTTTCTAAAAAAATTAAGTTGTTGCAAAATTCAATGAATGAGCTAAAATCTACACCCCGATTAGTACATGTTGGTTTTTGATAGAAAATGGACATACATTCAAAATATATTATAGTTAAAAGGCTTGAAATAATTCAAATTTGAAATAAATTATATGGTTATATAGCTAACATAGAGATCTACAATGTCATGTAACCTAATTTTATCGATGTTCAACCACAAGGAAACTTGAAGGAGAGCACACAAGAAAAATCAATTATTTTTTGTATGCTTGTTGCAAAACACATCTCAAACTAGTTTAGAGACTCCAAACTTTTTGGGTTGGATACCCAAGGTAAATCCAAGCCTTAGGCTTGGTAGAATCCAAAGCTTTATATACCGTGTGCATGCTTTAGCGCATACATACTATTTACAACATTTTTAAATTTAGACTTACATAGCGTGTACACACTTTGTAAGCTTGAATTTCAATAGAGAGGTAAGGAGATAGATAGATAGAGAGAGAGAGAGAGAGAGAGAGAGAGAGAGAGAGAGAGAGAGAGAGAGAGAGAGAGAGAGAGAGTACACACTATATGAAAACACCAAAAAATGGTTATAACAAAAGTTTGGGTCCCTACTAACCCATATTCTCTTTTTTGTTTGTTATTTGTTCTATTGTTCCAACAGAAAACATGAGTTTCATGCTATTAGAGGTTAGCAAATACCAAATGCAATCATTGGATACACTATTTGAAGGCTTTTTGAACATTCTTTTATGCTATTGGAAGCTAGCAAACACTAATTTCAATCATTGGATACACTATTTGAAGGCTTTTTGAACATTCTTTCTATAGAAAAGGTTAGTGCAGTCCATTTTGAATATTCTATGTTACTATAGAGAAAATTTTCATTATAATTTGACAAGTTGTTTAATATATATTAATTATTTGGAAATGGTTAGAAATTTGACAAGCTATTTAATATATATTGTGTATTCATTGAGATAATTGTAATTTGTATATGTATTTGAATGATTTGTTATTTACCTATTGTAAGTAATTCATAGTTTGAATAATTTGATATATAGAAATCATCATCAAATTTTTAAGTCTAATAATGTCATGCATCAAATATAAAATGTCATATATACGTCAAATGTATGTTGAATATGTCCACTAACATGAAAAAGATATATGTCGACTAATGCCTATACATGTGTGTCCATCCCTATATCTTCTCCTTCCCATGAGGGGAAGGAAACAAGTTTGTAGAGGTCTTCAGTTGTTGCATGGAGGAAGATGATGGGGATGATGGGGTCTTCCTCACATGCTCGCTCGTCCTCTTATTTAGGCTCCTCTCTAACTAGAGCTGATACAAACAAAATATATGTGAATCAATAATTATTATACATTGAAATCAAATATATGTACACACAAAATTAATTATTTTCTTACCGCCATCATATAGTCACTCTATACATCCACCTGAAAGGCTTGCAAACAATTGAGAGTAACAAGGCCCTACAACAATTCAATCAATATAATCACTCGATCATACTTATAAATATCATTTGAAATTTTAACACTAACTATTATAAATAACAACTAAAACTATGAAACTCTTTCATACCTTGGTCAATGTATTTGAACTAGCCATTGTGGCAACAACTCCATGATTGATGGACTGACAAAGATGAGGAGTCTTAGACGTCAAAAACTAGAAATAATTTAATACAATTTACATGTTTTTATAGAATAAAATATAATCAAATTAATTAAATTAACATGAAACAAATGTACTTCACGAAGCTTGTATTATGCCTACACTCAAAGTCCCTTGTGAATGTCAATGGTCCAATAGAGAACTAATGCACATGCAAATTTTTTTTTTTTCAATCCTTCATATGATTACTTAATAAAGATAGATATTAATTTAAATGATTAAATCGATACATACCTCACGACTAGTTGACGAGATGTAAAATGGGGTTTGAGAATCTGTACTAGGGCCATCAACACTCTTACCCTAAATTTTGAACTATGTCAAGACATGTTAATTAATTAGTCATTCATTGTACATAAGAAATGTGATTAAATTAGATTATTATGATTCTAATTTACCTATGTGTCAATACCAAATGTGTCACTCATGAACTCATTAGTGACTAGCCCATCATCCATAGTGTCTTTAACATGACTGCCAAATGTGAATAAGGATCCATATGATGTGCACATGTGACCACAATGCAAAGAAGGATCCTCCTCAAAAAATGGACTAGCACAATGAATGAGGGTTTGTGTCAAATTATTGATAGTCCCTAGAGTACTGGTCTCTACATGTTCATTCACAATTGAAGGAATAATGACATGCTCACCTTGTGGTTGGACAATAGGTGCCCTAACTGCATTAGGGTCACGATGTGTCCCTAGCCTCTCAAATGATGACGCCCCACCTCTACCTTGAGAATATAACATGTCAAAATAATTGGGGATCTCCCCAAGGACAAATTCAAAATACAATTTCTTTAAGGAATACGTTGGAACCTCATGATTATTGTAGGTAGGGGCATCAAAGACCATCCACCATCTATCACAAAAGTTATTTCTAATATCATCATGTATGCACCAGTGGATGGGGAACATTTTAATTGTATGTTTAATAGTGTCTTGTTCTCTAGGCTTTTTAAACAATACACATATGCTACCTTTTGCGATATCCTTTTTTCTTCCATCTTTATAGGATAATTTGTTTGCCTAATATCTTATTTGTTCTTCTCTCTTAACATGCCAAATATCCAAATGACCACTAACAGAAGCTACATGGCTCATAATGGACTCAAGGGAGGATGCTAGTTTTGCTCTCATAGGATTAGTTTTCTCGTAAGATTTCAAACTACCAATGATTGCTTCTACTTCATATTTTCCTCTTTCTATTTTATTCATTATATTGTCTTTGGTGCTAGGAGGAGGTCTTTCAATCGACGGAGGTTAGGAAAGTTCTTGCTCTTCCTGTGGAGGGTTTTCATTTTGATTTTGTTGATTAGACTAGGGATTTGGTAGTTGATTATTCATATTTTCTGATAAGAAACCAATTTCATTTTAAATAAATAAATAAAATTGAAGAAAAACTAAAGAAGCATAGAAAATAATGCAAAAATATACCAAACAATGCAAAAAAAAGAGTGGAAAACATAATTGATAATCCTGATCTTGATCTCCAACAACATGGAGGCATTTTGAGGAGGAGAGTGAGAAAATTCTTCAACTTCTACAAATTACATGTGTGTTGTTGAGGGGAAAGAGGGTACCAACAAAATGAAAGAAGAAAAAATGGAATGGGCTTCATGTTTGGAGCCCAAGCCTAAGCGTGTGCATACTTTTAGAATTTTAAATTTTTTTTGTTGTGTGTCATCTCTTTGGCACCACAACTTTGTGCATTCTGCCTATCTAAAGGTGAAAACATCTTTGCATTTCCTAAGGATGAGATATTTGATGCACTTCCAAGTCACTTTCAGTAGAGATCATAAGTGTTGATAGATCTAATGCAACCAATCAATCTGGGAACTAAGGAACACCCTTATGTAATACATCTTGCACAATCTTTATCCATGGAGGATAAAGAGGAATTTTTTGTTTTCTTCCTGGAAAAGAAGATCAATTTTGTATGGAGTTGCTTAGACATGTTAGACTTAGATCTTGATCTTATAATACATCATTTGTCTATCACACTAGGGGTGAAACCTATCAAACAAAAACTCAAAAAGATGCATCCTCATGTGGCACTACTTGTTAAAGTTGAACTAGAGAAGCTCTTGAAAGCACATTTCATCCATGCTATTGATTATGCTAAATAGATCTCAAAAATAGTTCTAGTCTCAAAACATGACAAGTCTATTAGAGTTTGTACTGATTTTTGAGATCTAACCAAAGCATGTCCCAAGGATGGCTTTCCACTACCCAACACTAATATGATAGTGGACATGACAACAAGATATGAAATGTACTTACTAATGGATGGTTTTCTTGGTTATAATCAAATCAAAATTGCACAAGAAGATTGGGATAAAACTGCTGTCACTGGTGCATGGTGTACCTTTTGATGAAATGTAATGTCATTTGGTTTTAAAAATGCAGGTGCCACATATCAACGAGTAGTTACGACAATCTTCCATGACATGATGCATAAAACAATGGAACGTTATGTTTCTGATACCTTGGTCAAGAGTATACAACAAAACATTCATCTTCAAGATCTAGAACCTATCCTAGATCGTAAGGTGAAATTTAGTCTCAGATTTAATCCTAAGAAATGTGCTTTTGGTGTCACATCAAGGAAGCTACTTGGTTATATTGTGTCTACAAAAGGAATTGAGGTGGACCCAAAAAAGTTTAAGCTATAATGGAAATGCCTCCACCTCATAACATCAGTCAAATGAGAGGGTTGCACGAATGACTTCAATCTATTCATAGATTCATATCACAGTTAACGGATAAATCACAACCTTTCACAAAGACTTTTCATAAAGGTGTGAAATATGACTAGAAGAAGGACTGCGATCAAAGGTTAATGTAGATTAAGCAAGATCTTTCTAATCCATCGATACTAATGCCTCCTATTTATGGGAAGCCCCTTTTTTTGTACATCTCTACAAAAAAATTGTCTCAAGGTATCTTGCTAGCTCAAGAAGACAACAACAATAAGGAATGAGCTATTTATTATCTCAGTCGTACATTGATCTCTTCTGAGATGAACTACAACATTATTGAGAACATTAGCTTGGCAATTTTTTTTACTTTTGAAAAGTTGAGACACTACATGCTCACTCATACTACACAACTGATTGCAAAGATTGATCCACTAAAGTATTTTCTTAGAAGGCTACTCTGACAGGAAGGCTAGCTAAACGAGTTATGATCCTGAGTGATTTAGTTTGACATTGAATATGTTGAAAGGAAATCTATCAAAGGACAAGTAATTGTTGATCAACTAGCAGGAGCACCAATGCAAAGTCTCCTACTACTAAATATTGAATTCCCCAATGAATCTATTTTATTGCTAAAACACCAAACATGGTTGATGTTCTTTGATGGATCCTTCACACATCAAGAATCTAGTGTTGGACTTTTACTTATAACACCTTATAAATATTTTTTACCTAAGGCATACAAGATTCTATTTCCTTGTACAAACAATATTATAAAATATGAAGCCTTAATCAATGACATGATAATTATAGTTGAATGGAGAGTAGATGAATTGAATATCTTTAGTGACTCACAGTTAGTAGTCAATCAAGTCAATGATGTTTATCAGACAAAGGATGATAAGTTGACACCTTACAAAAGAATGGTTTATAATTTGAAAAATTATTTTGCAGACGTCACTTTTCAACTGATTCCTTGGGTAGATAACAAGGCGACCAATGCAATGGCTGCTCTCACTTCCATGCTACAAATGCTAGAAAATGACTTTCAACACAAGTTCCTGGTATAGACATTATCCTACCTTGCTTATGATACACCTAAATCTCGAATGATCTACATGATTCATCTCACTACCATCATATCTACTCTTACCTACATGACCAGATTGTTTTGGACAATCTAACCTGGAACAAAAAAATGTTACCTAATCCAAAACATTTTGTGATATGTCATTGTTGCTAATGACTTGTTTAGAAGAGGTCTTGATTGTACACTCCTTAGGTGTTTACAACCTGATGAGTCAAAATGCACATTAATAGATGTACACAAAGGCATTTTTGGATTACACTCAAATGGCTTGACACCAACTTGCAAACTTATTAGAGATGATTATTATTGGCTAGATATAGAGAAAGAGGAAATTAAATATGCCAAGTCCTATAAACAATGCCAACTCCATGGAAATTGGATTCATGCTCTAGCCAGGGAGCTAATTCTTTTCATCACGCTTTGACCATTTCAACAATGGGTCTTTGTTCTGGTAGGTCAAATTCATTTGTCTTCGTTGAATTGACACAAGTTCATTATTACAACTATAGACTACTTCACAAAATAGGTAGAAGGAATTCCTCTTTCTAAGGCTAATGGGAAAACTATAGCTTTGTTCATTCTCAACTACATCATCTGCAAGTATGGTGTACCATCCTCCATCATTCTTGACAATGGGGGATAGTTCAAAAACAAGGATCTCAAAGAGCTCTATTCAAAATTTAAAATCATGCAACATTGGTCTTCCATCTACTACCCCTAGGGTAATGGACAAGCGAAAACATCCAATAAGGCTATATCAAAGATCCTACATTGCATAGTCAACAAATCTAGAAGGGACTGGTACCTTTAGATCAATCCATCTCTATGGGCTTACAAAATAAGTATCAGAACTCATACGAGAACAACACCCTTTTCTTTGGGATATGGAGTGGATTTTGTGCTTCCTATTGAGGTTGAGATTCCTACTTTGTGAATCTCTCTGAAAGGCCTCATCACTGATGATGATTATAAAATATCTTAGCTACAAGAGCTAGAATTGCTAGATGAACATCAAAAAGTGGCATTTGATCATATACAAGCTTATCAAAAGTGAATGCCTCAAAGCTACAATAAGAAAGTCAAACCATGTGACTTCCAAGTGGGTGACCTCATCTTGAGGGAAAACCCTAAGAATTAACAAAAAAAGATAAAGGAAGGGAAGTTTGAACCTAACTGGCTTGGTCCATACATAGTCACTGCAATGTTTGGATCTGGTGCTTATAATCTCTCAACAACTAAAGGAAATTCACTCAAAGAGCCGATCAACACCCTTCATCTGAAAACGTTCTACAATAGACATGCTTTTGAAGTTCTTTATACATACTCAAAATGTACTAATTTTTTTTTTTACAAAAAGTAATTAAAAAAATTTATTATCTTAGTGAAAACTTAGCAATAGGCTCCTTGGTAATACTACAAAAATTGAAAATTTCAAAAAAAATTGAAGAAAAAGAAAAATGTCATTGATGAAAACTTAACAAAAAAACATCATGGTAGCAAAAATAGAATCTCTGGCAAGAAGGTGAAAACCTGGTAAACAAGCACCTCTTGTTTCAAATGCTACATCCTGCAGCACATCTTTTGGCTCTTGTATAGTTGCTTTCTTGCTTTAATTTGTTGCTCTCACTCATGCATATACTCTTAATTAAATTTGAGATTATGCTTGAAACTCACATGGATTGAATTTGGTCACAGTATTAGGGGAAACATCCTATGGTTTCTTAGGGAATCTATTTCGTGTCATTTACCAGCTGTTCTAGCCATGTCTATCTACTGTCGCTTACTGTACTACTAACATTCCTCTTAATGAAGATCTCTTTCATGTCAGTCGCTAGTTGTTCTACCTATGTGTACTTGGTATTACTTAGTCTCCTATTAAGATTCTTCTCAATGAAGATTTCTCTCTAATGTCAGCCACCAATTTTCCTAATTGAGTCTATCTACTATCATCCTACTACTGAAGAGATTTCCCTCACATATGTTCTGAGCATCAACACTTGATATCAATCCATTGAAACTAAAACTCGATTGAAAATGTTGAACTTATTTGAGCTAGACTGAGCTTTTCTTTGTGTATTTTGCTTATGCTTTGTCATTCCCCTTTGACTAACTCAAGGATGTCTATTTTGACAAGAGAAGTGAGGAATGGGGCATGATATTTTCTTTATTTTGTTCTTGATGGTTTAGTCCTAATGATATGAAGCATACATATGAAAGGGGTGTTTACTATAAGAGTTTATATCTTGCATGAGATGGCCATGTGTAGCTTGACTCATTTTATTGGAACACTTTAGTGAGGTTGATTCTTCTTCTTAACTATTTGAGTGAATTCTCTATGCTATAGTATAATACTGATACTCATCCTATTAAGTGAACATATGGGCCACTGTGAGCATACTTAGCACATTTCTGTCTCAGGTTACAAATGCAAGGGTCATTGTAGATATAATACTTACTGATTACTTAGCATGAGAAGTATCTCTTGTGTCTCTGGCGTGTTTGCATGCAAGGAAAATTTTGGTAATCCTAGCATTTATGCTCTAATGCTTATGTTCACTCGTTAAATTAAAAGGGACATATATTCTAGTCATTCTGACTTCTTGTGCCTTAATGCTTACATCTAATCTTGACAAACTTAAGACACATGTCATATTCATATTCTCATGATTGCAATGTTAGTGCAAATTGTATTAATCTCTATGAGGATAATTATCTTACGAGTTTAGTAACTAGTCCTACAGATTGCATCTAGCATAGAGTTTCATTTCATATTCAAATTGCATTTAGGCATAGCTTCGATTACTTCTTTACTTGTATATTTTGACTTAAGAGGTCATTGATTTCTCCAATGTATCACATTTCATCTTGACTACACAAGTGTTCAATTCCTTGGTTCATCTTTCCAAATTTAACAAAGCACCAGTCATGAGCAAAAAATGTGAAACTTGCATGAGATGATAGTAGATATAGTACATTTTGCATTACCATATCATTCATCTACATATCATCACATCATTTCATAAGCTCACATCAAATTTCATTAATCACATTTTCATAATAACATCCATCTCATCGACGCTACATATCATACATCATATACAAATCATATAGCTACACATCTCATGTACAAACAATCATAAGAGAAACAAAGTGCAATGGTACCAAAAAAGAGCTCATATATATATGCATATCTCCAATGGATTCAAAATGTACATCGATACAAAAATGAGTGCTACTCGAGCACTGTTGAGCTCAAAAATGATACAAAAAGATGTTGATACATCATAGAATACATGATCAAAACTAAGACATAAGAGAGTAAGCTAAGTACATCCTTCTCCTTCATCCTTGGGTGGAGGAAGAGGTGCATCTACTCTCACTAGTGGATGTGCACCCTCTGGTGCTCTGGCATACTCAGAGAAATGAGGCACCTGCTCTGCTACCTTAGGGACTACGCCAACATAAACCACATAATAACATGTCATTCTCAAAGTTTGTGTATGTATCTTAGCCTACTGATGCTCCAATTGCTCTCATAACTATTGGATCTCTCAATCCTACTTTACTAGGTGTATTTCACGAATTACTAGCTAGATGTATAGCTCTCCAAGCTATCGTTCTGATGTCCTCACTTGATCTTTGGATCTCTAAAGGGAATCATGTGTCTATGCCAGGCTATGGTGTAGAAGTACACTAATCTTGCATCTCCTCATCGCCTCCTACATGCTTTGCTTGTTATGGAGGCTGATCATCTACTCTATGCCTCTTTGCCTCACTACTGATGGAACCCAAGGTTCCCATCTCTTTTTGTGGTCTCCTCTATCTGAAACCACTCCCTCCAATACTTGGGTCTATCCTCATCTACCATGATAGAATCACCACCTGTGTGGTCCTCTATCTGGGGCCTTGCTATTGTGGTTGTTGCAGGGCCTAAACTGGTTATACTAGTACTACCATCCCCACTCGATCTATAAACTATGGAAAGGGGTGAATAGTAAAGTGGTCACTATACTCAAGAGTCACCCCTCCATCTATGACGACTAGCATATGGTCCCAATGCACCAACGTGATACTACATGCATTGATCATAGACCTCCTAGGGTCCAAACTCACTAACCACCCTTTCTTCACGTCCTTAGTAAAACGAGCATATGTGCAGTACTCTTGTGATATATCTCATGGCTAGTCATACTGCCTCCACACATATGTCAACAAAAATGGCTCAATAACATGGATATTGTGACCAATCAGTGGCTGAGAGGAAAATATATATTTGAGCTATGCTCAAACATCATCCCACTCCTCTATCTCTCATTGGGGTCACCATACTACTGCTACTAAATCATCCAACTATGCTTGGCGCTACTTGATCTTACCCAAAGTAGTTTGGGTCATCTGTCCTCTATATCGATAGATATATGGCTCATGAGATAACTGCTCATCCTCACATATAGGCCTGGTGATGGGTAAGTGCTCCCATGCCCATATATGGAAAACATATACTCATGTGCCCATACTCTTTGTCCCTGTATAGACAATCTCATGCATCTCGTGGAATATATGGGTCAACATGCACTAACCCCACCCAAATGTGTTGGCTTCTTCAACATCTTCTGCAAAATCTATCCCTATATGCATTCCAATCCATGTTGACCTCTATTAGGCATCAGATAGCAACCAAGAAAAGCACTGAGCACTATTATCATTCCATATGTAGGCCCATATACTTGCACCAACTCCTCACAAGTAATAGCCCTGTCTATGATGTGTTGAGAAAATGGGTGTTGCAAAAATTGCATAATATTGTTATTTTATTTTATTTTATTTTATTATGTAATGTTTCACCTATAAGGACATGTAACATGTAAAGGTTCCCATGGGATATACTTGATGAGTTGTATTGTAACATTGTGATAATATTTCATGTAATTATTTAATATTATAGAAAAGATTTAAATTTTCAAGATTAAATGTGGGGTCAATGGGTTAGGTAGCACATGGTTTATGTAATACCACTCTGTAATTTTGTGGGACTTGCTACTATATAAGCAGCCACAAGGGTAGTTGTCGGTGTGACAAAAAGAAGGCAAAAAAAGGAAAGAGTCAAGCAGAATAAGGCTTGACAGATTAGCCAAGGGAACATTTGTGAAGGTTGGAAGCATGGCATGGGATGTGTGGATTCATGCTTGTTCACATAAATTGCTTGGTAGTGGCTATAGCTTTGAAGGCTTCCATGGTTGTATTGCAATGGTATTTTTGCTAAATAATACATAGTGATGGATACTTTTGGAGGCTGAGCTTTTCCCTTAATGAGGGTTTCCTAGGGTATATCTTGTGTCACATTTTTTGTGGGTATGTTGTTTATTCTCTTGTATGTCGATTTCCATTGCATATTTAGTTTAGGTCTATTAAGGGTTATGTGGAAACGATTATATTCTTTGTTGCAAATTTCCTTACAAGTTGTATCAAAGCCTAGCTTTTATTGTTGTAACACTAGAATGCATGAGAGGATAAAATAAAAGGCAAGATATATGAGTTGTTTATTACAAATCTAAGGGTTTTGGGTTTGTTGTTATAATGGGATATTGATAGATTCTTGGGCATGTGAAATTGTTGGACAAAAAGGGTTTTTTGGATATTTCATTTAAATGAGAGTTTTAGGGGGAGCTTGCAGAAATGACTCCTAGGTAAAAACATGCCTCACCATAGGATCCAGGTCGATGTTTCCATAAATTTTGATATATAATATGCCGCAGTTTCGCAGTGTTCAGAGGAACTGAAAGAGTTTTTTAGTGTTAGCCCATGATGGCCGTCAAATTTAATCCCGTCAAAATTTTCATCACAAAAAAAAAAAATCACAGTGAAAATGGTAAAAAGACTATCTTAGTAAAATGGCCATAACTTTCTATCAGGACATCAGATTTCAAACTTCTTATAGGTGTTGGAAAAATAATTCAGAGCACTGGAACTTGGTGTAGGTTTGGTTATGTGATTTTAATTTTTTTTCAAGTTTTAAGATCCCTAAAGTCAAATGCTATTTATTTTGACACACATTAGGGCATAAATTGGGCATACATAGTCAATTTTTGGACTTCTAGAAGTCAACATAAAGATCTTGGAGAGCTCTACACATTGGTACAGATTTGGTGTAGGTTTGACATGATCTATTTCATGATATATTGATCTAAACAATTTATGGTATATATTGACTATGGTAGCATTGTGAGTTTATGACTTTGTATGTTTGAAGATTTTTAGATTTCATGTCATTGTATACTTAGCTTAGATTTTAGATTGGTCTCATGATGATAGGGTTATCAATATTTGATTTGGATATATAAGATAACTTGTTGGGTCTACAAGTTGTGCAATGTTGTAAGCGGTCTATACTTATAGGTTGCATTTGTAGCTTGGTTATGAGTTGTCTTTGCCCATTGATCTTTCATTATTGATGCATATTCAGATTAGTGGCTTAGATTTGGGTTGTTTATGACCTATGTCACATATTTGCTGATTTTTTCTTCATGTGGAACGGATGAGATGTTGTTACCAAGTACAATAATGGTGGAGGATTGCGGTTGACTATTTTATGTTGACATGTTGGACACATTGAGAGTTAGTTGCTTGATTTAGGGATGTGATCACGGTGCCATGGAGTTTGGCATGACATGATTGGTTATATAGGTACATCCTTGATGCTCATTAGTTTTGATTCTTAATTTGCTTATGGTGGTATATCTTCTTGGTTGAGGATCATGGTTATTTGATTTCTTTTGAAGACCTCATGATGTGCACTTTGAGTTCTTTGATGGTTTGATGCCCTGGTTGATTCTCATAGTTAGAAGGTAGATGTTTTCATCATGTTTTCATGTATAGCTTGGATACACAATTGAGTGGGAGCTTGTGACAATGAAGAGGTGATAGTACAAGATTAGTTCTTGGCTTGGTTTATATCTTCTTGGTTTCACTTGGTACTGACACATTGGTTGTGTGGGTGTAGACCTAGAGGATCTTCATGTAGGTGATGGATTTTATGATGCCATAGGTGACTTGGTACCATAATTGAGTGGGAGTTTTTCTCATTGATATATATTTATTGAGTGTTTGTAGATGTTGGAGGTTTATCTTAAATCTTGTTGCTATAGAAGTGTCTTTGACATTTGCATGGTGCACTTGGTTATCTTCATGGTGTGTGAAGATGGTTAGATCTTAAGGACTCATGGGGTTCTTGGTTATCTTCATGGTGTGTAGAGATGATTGCATCTTAAGAAAAAATTGGGTTCTTAGTAAAGGTGTTGTTTATACTTTCATTTGACATGTTATCCTTGGAGTTAGGATGCTTTCATTTTTATGTCATGGCATACTCTTGATATGTGTTTAGAGTTTTGACATGTTATTGTATGTTCATATAGAACATGTTATCTCCTTAGTTGAGATAGTTTAGATCATGTTGTCATGTTTATGTTCCTGAGGTCATGGTTGGAACTTTGACAATGATCTTGGTTTAGTTTCTTGGGATTGAGTACATTGATTATAAGTTGGATACTTCATGATATTGCTATGTTGCATTTGGAGTTGGCACAGATTGATTGGTTACAGGTGCTCATGGATAATTAGAGACAATGGTGATGCTGATTTCTCTTAGATTAGAGAAGTATTTGTTAGATTGGTTGATGGTTTTAGCAGGAAGTCCAAGGGGCATTCACTTGATATGGACTTGAGAGGAGATTGTTCTTAGATGAGTCTTGGTTGGAGACTTGGATATCTTGATGAGCATTCTCATTCCTCACTCTTGGTCTACTCAGTGGTTTTGCTACTTGAGAGGTATAGCCCATTGTTTCTCTTAGGTGTATTATGTTTATGCTTGTCTTTCATAGATATGGATCTTGAGCTAAGATACATGAGTTAGTTTTGGAGGGTTCATTTGAGAGATGGTTTAGCATTGGTTATCTCCATGTGCATATGTTTTGGTTATGCTAGTTGAGTTTGGGAGATTGTTTTATATTGGGCATATTTCTTGGATTAGGAATGGTTTAGGAGTTTGATATTCTTGTGAGAGGATTACATCCATGATTAGTTATATGGTATGGTTTAGGTGTTGTTTAGGCTTCTTGGTTGGGGTTTTATGGAGAAGATCATACTTGCAAAGTTTACATCTAGAGGTGTGTGTAGGACATGATACATGTTATGATTTGCATGATTTCTCTTTTGTCTTGGTTATCTTCCTGGGTGTTTGGTTTTTCTTACATTGGATTTGAGGTTGGTTAGAGATTGTGATCACTAGTCTGTGCTCATGTATATCATGTGAGAGATGACATGGTTATTCTTTTATCTCTTTCCTCTATTGGTTGTGGAGAACTTGGGAGAGCATTGGAAAAAATTTATGAGAGTCATTCTTGTAGGTTATTGGTTTATGTGTTGTGGATGTCCTTGAGACTATATGAATTCACGTCTTTGAGTTGTTGTGAGTGGATTGATTATATATTTAACATTATCTTTTATAGTGGGAGCTTCTTGGTATATATGTGACAGGTATTGCTCTTGAGGCTTGTGATTGTAGGTTAAAGATTGGTGAGATTCACTTGATATTCCTTTGGAGGTATGGATAGTTGGATGGGTTGGCACGTGCTATGGGTGCTATTTTAGCTATGGATATTTTGACAACTATAGACACATGTGATTACCTTTAGATTAGGTTTTTGTGCTTGTCATTTTAGTTGGTACAAGATTTTATGATCTTCTAATGCAACAGGTTGGGTGGCTTTCTCTTTGGATGACTTTTATGTGTGTTCGGTGGTAGTAGCATAATAGAAGGTGGCTTCATTCATGTTTGAGAAGCTAGATACATTGATTTTGTTGTGGGTACTAGGATGGAACACTTTGTGTACTTTGATCCATGATGCTGAATGTGCTAGGAGGGATTATTCCCTTTGTTCATTTATGTCACTACAGATTGACCCTATGCAATGTATACCACAAGTGTGAGATTGTTGAGATAACGGATGTTGTACACATTGCATAATATTGTTATTTAATTTAATTTAATTTTATTATGTAATGTTGCACCTAGATGGATGTGCAACGTGTAAAGAGTCTCATGGGATATACTTGATGAGTTGTATTGTAACGCTGTGATAATATTTCATGTAATTATTTAATATTGGGTAAAAGAATTAAATTTCCAATATCAAATGTGGGGTCAATAGGTTAAGTAGCACATGGTTTTAGCACATAGTTTATGTGATACCACTTGGTTTTGTGGGACTTTCTACTATATAAGCAACCACAAGTTGTTGGTGTGACAAGAAGAAGGCAAAAAAGGGAAAGAGTCGAGCGGTACAAGGCTTGATAGGTTAGCCAAGGGAGCATTTGTGAAGGTTGAAAGCATGGCATGGGATGTGTGGATTCATGCTTGTTCACATAGATTGCTTGGTAGTGGTGATGGCTTTGAAGGCTTCCATAGTTGTATTTCAATGATATTTTTGTTGAATAATACATGGTGATGGATGCTTTTGGAGGCTAGGTTTTTCCCTCAATGAGGGCTTTCCATGGCTTATCTTGTGTCACATTTTTTGTTAATATGTTGTCTATTCTCTTCCATGTGGATTTTTGTTGCATATTTATTTCAGATTATTATGGGTTAAGTGGAAATGGTTATATTCTTTGTTGCAAATTTCCTTAGATGATGATCTCATCCTGGGAAATGGCTCTCAATGCCAATTTCCTAGGTCGTGGTTGTGTGTCATACTCAATCTAGGGCCCATAAAATTGTATATGAAGAATCCTATATATGTCCTCTGGAGAGATCATCATCTCTCCAAGGGGAAAATGGAAAGTGTTTGTCTCCAAATGGAAACACTCTACCAAAGATTTCAATAATCCATGATTCACCCATAGATTGGGGATATCACATAAATGAGAAAGACCATGTGTATCAATAGGTGTCAGCTCTACTACATTGAACTACCTAATTAGTGCCTTGATGTCGAAATAAGGTGACTAAAATTCTACATCTGGAAAGTTGACTTGCTAACATGAAAATAACATAACACAATTAGTATTTGATCTAAACATAAACATGATAATCATATACTACTGAAACTAAAACATCCTAAAATCATGCTTTAATGACCTACAATGACATAAAATAGAAAAAACATGATAATTTACGTCAAAATATTATTTTTTGTACTCGAAATCTTGTGTGAGACTTTGAAATCTCACACACACATGTGATTCCCACACAAGAAATCCCCTTAGCCCACTCGAGGACACAAGCTCAAAGTGAAACATGACCCTATTTTATGGTCATTCACACGAGAGATGGGTGTCTCCAATGCAAGGAAACCCTACACTTTGTGCGAGAAAGTTCCCTAGTAGTACTTCTTCCCATGAGCTCTCTTAGAGGCTCATGCGAGAAATTGACTCCTTGCACAAGGACCTTGATGACTCAAAATTAAAACAATCCTAAAAAAATTAAAAATTGACTAAAATACATGAAATTTGAAATAACTAAGAGGTTTATTGACTACTCATTGGAGGTCCATAATTTGTCGACCAACTATGTCACCTAGATTGCTGAAATTAGTGAGAGTGCACATGGACCACCATTTTTGCCTCAGAGCTCCTTTTCCACAAAATCCAAATGCAAAAATAATTTGAAAATGACCCTTTGGCCTCTTATATAGGTTTCAAACTAATTTTTCAAAATGTTTCTATGAATGTGAAAATCACCCCTGGCTAATTGGCTGCTCTAAACTCATTTTCAAGATCAAAATCAAAATTTGACATACTTAAACATATCAAAATCACATTTTAAAATTCTTGGGATCGACACGATTGAACATTTATGTAGTTTATCTTTTTGATACTTGATGAATCTTGGCACATCATCAATTCAACATTTCTCCAAAAAATTTAGAAAAAAGTCAACTCTAGTCAAACTTGCTCCACCAGACTTGAAAATCACTATGTACTAACTGCAAATTTTCTTCACGCTCTTTTGATCTTTCTACATTCTTTTGAGTCTCTAATCACTTCAATATCTTCCAATCTATTGCTATGCATCACTATTCTGGTTTCTCATCTTTTGATTTTGCTCTTGAGGGGCCAAGATGATTACATTATTGAATCTTTAAAAACTGGCTTCAACTTATCTAGGAATATAATTTCCTAATTGCCAGAAGCATCTAATCACTCGGGACATCTTTGTTTCCTCTATTTGGCATCATATGCTATCTAATCTTACTTATTGATCAACTAATCAAAATCATAACAATTCTAGTCATAACTCGATGAACAAGTATCTAAGTGTTCTACCTAGACTCCTAAGGATTGAGTCTTGTTTTGAGGATAATCCGACAACTCATGATTAGGTCTTGTTATCTTTTCATGGACTAGTATTCAGGTGTTGTATTTGGACTCTAGAGGATAAAGCTTCATTTTGGAGATAATTCTAAGCTCTCTTTCAATCACTATTTAATCTAACCTTGACGCCTTAGGATTAATCCTTGTTTTGGGGATAATTCTATGAACCGTAATAATCTTGTCATCTTTTAATGGACAGGTATCAGGGCATTCTAACCTTGACTCTTGAGGATTGAGTTTCATTTTGGGAACAATCCTATGAGTTTTGACCATCTTTGTTCTATAAGACCAGTATCTAGGATTCCTATATGGACTTCAGAGGGTTAAGCTTCATTTTAGAGATAACCCTACAAATTTCATCAATTGGTTTTTGTGTCATCAATCTTGGAACCAATCTCAGTTCTTATTTCATACTTCAAACTTCTGATTTCTTTGAGTCAACGTGTTGCTCACATATTTATTCAAAGAGTGGAAAATGTAATGCCCCTAAATTGGCACATTGTGATTCTGAACCAATTTCAGTGTATAATCTTACAACATCTATTTGTTGATCAAAATTAAGTCCTATTATATTAGGCATTTTTTATTCTTATCATCTTTACTCAACTAAGTGTCAAATGCAAAAAATCACTAGTCTTTATTAATCACATACTTTATCTAATTCCTAAATATTGATTGAAATCAGCTAAATTAACCTCCAAATTGAGTTAATTTTATTATAAGTTCTAAGAACATAAATTAAATTAAATCCACCCTCTTTAGCTAATACACATAAAAATGGATTAAAATACATTGATTTAATTAAATATACATATCATAAGTATTGAAACTAATTATTTAATCAATTAGAATATTAAATTATGATGCTATGTTTGAATGGATCAATATTCTTTCCTAATTCATCTTATATGAAAAAGGAATTAAATATATTGATTTAATCAAATATGTTCATCATAATTGTTGAAACTAATTATTTAATTAATTAGAAAAATAATTATGAGCACATATTTGAATGGATCAATGTTATCTCCTATTTCATCTCATTCAACCTCATAAAAAATGGAGGACTCAATCTTACATTCAATCTGAACCATACACTTAGTTTAGTCTTGAGCATTGATTGGATCCAAGATTCTATAATAGAGATCCCTGACCGCTCATTTGAAGAAAATGCAAGTGAAGAGTATCGAATTGCTGCTAGATTGATCACTCAAGCATTTTTCATTTGAATCTCTATTGCTTTTACATGCTCATCATTTATATTACAATGCACTCAATTAGCTTAATTTCCTTCTCATTGTTCTTAGATTAATTTGACTATCATCTAGACTAATTCATAATCTTTGCATACAAAAACATAAAAAACATAGATTAGATTGCATTCGCATTAATTCAAATCCTTCGTACTAGTTTGGTTTGGTTACCTAGCTCTCAATTCTGAGAGCTTATAGTAAAAACCTGTCTAGTTAGAAGGCAACATATCACCTTGTGCAGACATATGGAATGAATAATCTCATATTCATTTTGGGATGATACTAACAAACAATGATCATGTTGAAGTGTGTGGTTAAATTAGAGGCCTATATTTAACACTCACATAAGGTTGGTAAAATCATTGATTAATTCACAAAATTACCTCAGCACATAAAAACATAATGGTTCACTTAAGAGATAGGTTTGATGAGGTTAGAGATACATTGTTGTCACCCATTTTGGATGGAAATAAATGTCTAAAGAAATTTTCAAAATGGAGAGGTGAGGCAATAGATAGGATTGTTGAGATACTTGAGGAGACATGCCAAGATTTCAATATGGAATATCTTGAAATGTGTATGGGAAAAACAATTAATTCCTAGCTATACTTTGATAATTTTGGAAGGAGGTTACACAATTTATTGTCAAATATAACCCTTACAAACAGGTGGAAAATCAAGTTTTGAAATAAAAATGGTCGACTAATGAAGAGTGGGTCCTAAAATATACTATTATTGATAAATCATCCTTTGAGGTCCCACCATAAGGAAAACTATGAATGAAGACTTGATTTCTTAGGAATCACAAAAGCATGTAGTTTTACAAAGAGAACAAGAAGTAACAAGTGTAAGGTTTCTACATTGACTTCTGAAGTGACCATCTACATGCATGTCTTTTTACAAATAACAATCGTTGTACTTTCTCCTTAATTTGTGTGTTCTATCAATTGATGATATGTATAATATTCCCTAGTCTAAGGCTTGTTGTAATCCTTGGTTATAAAAGGATTTTCATGACTAGGAACAAGGGTCCAAGTTTTCTTCTGTGAATACATGTCATATTGGCCAATCCATACTATGTGCAATTTTGGATATTTTGTGTTTGTATTGATATTAGAAAAATTAAATAGAAGGTTAGTAATGGTTTCTAGCCTAGTTTTGTCATTAGAGTTTTGATCATATACTTTGATATATCAATTTCAAGGATATTAATACAAAGGATTCATCAAAAGTATTTCATCTTGAATCGTGTCCCCTAATATATGATTATACAATTTTATGAATAATATGAACAACGTTCTTAAGTTTTCAATTACAATTTTTTAGAGTTTTATGTCTCGTGAAAATTTTCTATTGATTCAAAGAATTAAGTAAAGTCTTGAGATGAAGTGTGATAGAATTGTACAGTTTCAGGGAGGTATTATTGTGAGAAGGAGATTCATGATATAATTAATGTTCATTTTCAAGGTGAATGAATAGACCATCAAGTTTTGGTATGTGATATGACTCTATTTTCACTAATTGGATATACAATTGGTCATTTTATAGTGGTTAAGCAACTTGTCATAATTTCCATAGTAAAATCTAAATCTAAATCAAAATACCATTTCAATTTTAGTTGTAGATTAAAATTTTGAGCTTCTCTTAGTTGATGGCTGAACATTTTATGTGATTAGCTTTTCATTACTATTCAATATGCACAAGTAAAGAATATTTGGGGTCAATTTCTACTTTATTAAGCATTAGGGTAAAGTGATGTAGGAGCATCCTGTGTGTAAAAGCAATCTTGCATCACCCAAAAATATTTTCGTTTTAGTTATTTCTATTTTAATAAGGACTAGTAGATGGGGGGTTGCTATTTTTGGGAGCTTGCTATTTTTAGTAACTTTGTCATACAAGCTTAGAATTTTATTGTTTGCTACAGGAAGGTTCATTTTAGAGTTATAAGCCTACCATAAAAATCTCATTGCTCTAGCTTAAGTATTAGAGAAGTTATTGCAAATTTTTGGTGGAAAAATTTGTAGAAATATCTTCAGGCTCACCATTAGAGACCTTAGAGTGCTTGAATGAGGTCTAAAAAATTAATGGAAGGGCATTGCATAGTTTTGAGCCTATAGAAAAGAAGTTGGCATTTCCAAAAAGTGGTTATAATAGCCAATCATAACAACGATTTGAGAGTTATGGCCTTTCAAAGTTGGGCTACCCAAAATATCTAAAATAATTGTTAGATTTATTTGGTCAACTCTATATGTATTGTTAGGGTTTTTCAGCCCTAGGTATTAAGTTTTATTGTCTAGAAATTTCCCAGGTGACATAAAATTACCTATTTAAGAAAGGCCCGAACATTGTCTAGGATAACTCTGGGTGGTAGTTCATAGCTTAGTCTTGCATATTATTGTAATGAAGATGCCCATGTGGGTTAGCATATTGTACTTGTCAATTCTATAATTTTGCATTTGTGGCAATAATAAGAAGTCCATACTTTGTTGTTTCTCTATTTTTGTTATGGGTTTACGGTATTAAGGGGAACACCCTTCATTAAGTGGTATCAAAGATAGAGTTCGAGTGTGTGGACGGGTCATTGATTGTGAGGTAGTTTGTACTAGGGTCATGATTTGGGCTGAGCATGTAGATAGATTGCCTATTGTGGGGTAGTTTGCACTAGGGTTTCGGTGGAAGCACAAAAATGCCTCCACAAAGAGAACGTGGTAGAAGAGTTGTAGGTGTTACACTTGAGGGTTTTAGAGCCCTCAAAAGGAAAATGCAAGCATTTAAAGAACAAATGCATAGAGGAATAAATATTACCACAAGAGATGAAAGCGAGGATGAGGACGAAGAAGAAGAAAATTCCAAACTAAAGGTAGTTCTAAACCTAGAGGAAGAGAGGCTTTTTAAGGCTCTCTCCAAGATTGGAAAAAAACCTAAGTTTGAGGTTCCCACATGTTTTGAAAATCTTAACCTAGAGGAGCTGATCAATTGCATCAATGAATTGGAGGAGTACTTTGAGTATCAAGATTGTGGAGGCAAAACTGAAGGGACATGCAAAGATCTGGTGGCATGAGGTTTAGTTGGAGTGGAATAGAAAGGGAAAGGAAAAAATCACTAGATGGGATCAAATGGTAGCTAAAATGAAGTGACAATTCATTCTTGTGGATTATGAGCTTGATCTATTGAAGAAAATGCAAGGGTTGAGGCAAGAAGAAAAATTTGTTCAAGGGTATACTAAAGAGTTCTATCGAGTTCTCATTAGAACTGGCCATGCAAAAGCTGATAAGGAGAAAGTGGCTTGTTATCTTAATGGATTAAGGCCAAGCATTTAGTATAAGATGAGTCTTGTTCAAGTGACTAGTATTGAGGAGGCAAACTAAAGGCAGTTCTAAACCTAGAGGAAGAGAAGCTTTTTAAGGCTCTCTCCAAGATTGGAAAGAAACCTAAGTTTGAGGTTCCCACATGTTTTGAAAATCTTAACCTAGAAGAGCTGATCAATTGGATCAATGAACTGGAGGAGTACTTTGAGTATCAAGATTGCAGAGGTAAAACTAAAGGGACATGCAAAGATCTGGTGGCATGAGGTTCAGTTGGAATGGAATAGAAAGGGAAAGGAAAAAATCACTAGATGGGATCAAATGGTAGCTAAAATGAAGTGACAATTCATTCTTATGGATTATGAGCTTGATCTATTGAAGAAAATGCAAGGGTTGAGGCAAGAAGAAAAATTTGTTCAAGGGTATACTAAAGAGTTCTATTGAGTTCTCATTAGAACTGGCCATGCAAAAGCTAATAAGGAGAAAGTGGCTTGTTATCTTAATGGATTAAGGCCAAGCATTTAGTATAAGATGAGTCTTGTTCAAGTGACTAGTATTGAGGAGGCATACTAGTTTTCCCTAAGGGTTGAGGATAAACTACGCAAAAAGTTTGATAACAAGAGTAATGAAAGAGGTCGCGATGGAAGATCTAGCGGATGATCTTATGGAGGCTAAAATGATGATCAGAAGAATAAGGATGAGGCTGGAAGTAGTAGTCAGAACCAAAGGAGAAATAATTTCAATCGTTTCCAAGATCTAAACAATAGAGATTAGAGAGGAAGAGGCAAAGGACAAGGATCTGGAAGAGGAGGCTTCTATGGGAAATATTTTCACTATGGAGAAGAAGGGCATAAAGCATTTCAATATTCCCAGTGCCAAAGAAGGATAGATCAAAGAATAAAAAGCTAGGCTAGAGTTGCACATGTTGATGATGATATCAGATCATCAAATTCTGTAGATGCTGAAAGAGGAGAACTTTTAATTAATAGAAGAGTCTTGCTGAGTGGTGAGAATGAACCTGATCAAAGAAGGAGCTTGTTTCACACAAGGTGCAGATGTGAAGATAAGTGTTGTGATGTGATCATTGATGGTGGAAGTAATGACAATATGGTGTCAAAAATGATGGTCACAAAGTTCAAGTTGAAAAGAAAAAAACATTTGCATCCTTACTATATTTCTTAGGTGCAAGGTGATGACAAGATCATGGTTAATGAGCAGTGCTCAGTGAAGTTCAAGATTGAAAGTTACCAGAATGAGGTACTTTGTGATATCATACCAATGGACATATGTCATATGTTGCTAGGAAGGCCATGGTAATTTAGCAAGCATGTTGTTTACAATAGGTGAACAAATACCTACACTCTGACCAAGGATGGAGTGAAGCATAAGTTGAAGTCGTTGAAGGATAAAGAAGAAAATGTACATAGTGCTGCTAGAACATGTTTTGTTGATGAAAAAGAGTTTCTAAAAGGTATAAAGCATGAGCATATGTGTTTTTCTATAATTCCTAAAGATAGTAAGAAAGAAGTAGAGGAGGTACTTGTAGAAGTTGCAGATATGTTGGAAAAGTTTTTTGATATTGTGTCAAATAATGTACTTGATGGATTGCCCCCAATAAGGAAGATCAGTCACCAGATGGATTTGGTTTTAGGAGCTAGTTTTCCAAATAAGGCAGTGCATAACATGACACCAATAGAAAGTGAAGATTTGAACAGACAAGTTCATGAGTTGTTGCAGAAGGGGTTGATTTGAGAGAGTCTGAGTCCATGTGTTGTACCAACCATATTAGCACCATAGAAGAATGAAGAATGGAGGATGTGCACAAATTCTTGCGCTATTAACAAGATCACAATCAAGTATAGATTTCCATTGCCAAGGATAGATAATATAATGGGTTATTTGAGTGGGGCTAAGTATTTCACAAAGATAGATATGAAGAGTGTGTACCATCAGATTTACATTAGAGAAGGAGATGAATGAAAGACTACTTTCAAGACAAGGGAAGGATTGTACGAGTGGTTAGTCATGCCTTTTGGGCTAACTAATGCACCAAGCACTTTCATGAGACTCGTGAATGAGGTACTAAAGGAATTTTTAGTTATGTTTGTCATTATTTACCTAGATGATATTTTGATCTTTAGTAAGACATTGGAGGAGCATTTGATTCATATTCACAAGGTGTTTGATAAGTTGAGGGAAGAAAAGTTGTTGATAAACTTGAAGAAGTATAGTTTTGTAAATAAGGAGTTGGTGTACCTAGGATTTATAGTCTCGGTAGAAGGTCTAAAAATGGATCTAGAGAAAGTGAGGAGTATCTTTGAATGACCTACTCCAAAGAGTGCAACAAGGGTAAGATCTTTTCATGGACCGACTAGTTTTTATAGAAAGTTCATAAGAGGTTTTAGTAGTATTTGTGGACCCTTGATTGAAATAATGAGAGGGGATAGGAAATAATTTAATTGGACTGTAGGATAAAATAAGTGTTTTAATCTGTTGAAATAAAAAGTTATTGAGTAGCCTATTTTAGCACTTCCTAATTTTAAAAAGGTCTTTCAAGTAGACTGTGATGCTAGTGGTACTGCAACATGAGTTGTTATGAGCCAAGAAGGTAGATCTATTACTTATTTTAGTGAGAAGTTGAATGATGCAAAAAGAAAATATTCTATTTATGATCAAGAATTTTATGGTATAGTTCAAGCATTGAATAAGTGGAGACACTATTTTCCTAAGGAGTTTTTTTAATATACTGATCATCAAGCTTTGTAATATTTGAATAGTCAAGGAAAATTAAACCAAAGACATTTGAAGTAGGTTAAGTTTTTGCAAAGTTTTATATTTGTTTTGAAACACAAGATTGGGAAGTCTAACAAAGTTTTAGATGCTCTTAGTAGAAGACAACTTTTGCTAACAAAAAATTAGATAGAGGTGGTTGGGTTCAAGGAATTCAGTACTTTGTATCTAAGTGATTCTAATTTTGGTGAAGTGTGGAAGTCTTGTACATATCCCATCACACTTGATAGGACAAAGTGGTTGGATTTCATGATCCAAGATAGTATGTTGTTCAAGGGAAGCCAATTATCCATTCCCAATAGTTCAATGAGAGAGAATCTCATCAAGGAGAAGCATAGTGGAGGATAGATTGGACATTTTGGTAGAGATAAAATCATAGCTTTGGTTGCTAAGAATTTTTATTGGCCACAGTTGTAGTGAGATGTGAAGAAGTTTGTAGTGTTGCAAAATATGTTAGAAGGTGAAAGGAGTGAAGCATAGGACTAGATTGTATCAGCCATTACCTATACTATAAGTTGTGGTAAGATTTCAGCATGGATTTTGTTCTTGGATTACTAAGGATATAGTGTGGGCATGATTATATTTTTGTGGTAGTTGATAGGTTTTCAAAGATGACACATTTTATTCCTTGCAGGAAGACTAGTGATGTTGTTCATGTGGCAGAGTTATTTTTCAAAAAAGTGGTGAGACTACATGGTTTGCTAAAGAGTATAGTTTCAAATCGAGATACCAAACTTGTTGGGTATTTCTAGCATACATTATGGAAGAAATTGAAGACAAAGTTGAAGTCCAGTTCATCACATCATCCACAGATTGATGGATAGAAAAAAGTTGTGAATCATAGTTTGGGAAACTTGCTGAGATGCTTGGTTGGAGATAAGCCAAAAGGATGGGATGTGATTTTACCACATGCAAAATTTTCATATAATAATTTTGTCAACAGGAGTATTGGTAAATCACCATTGTAGATTGTATATGGGAGTAGTCCCAGAAATGCTTCTAAATTGAGGTAGTTGGATAAAGGATAGATAAGTAGTACTGAAGTAGAAGAATTTGCTAACCATTTGAAGACATCCATGAGGAGGTGAGGAAGCACATCATAAAGATGAATACACAATATAAGGCTAAGGCAGATGTGAAAAGGAGGTATAAGTAATTTCAAATTGGAGATGAAGTCATGGTTCATTTGAGAAAGGAGTATTTTCCAATGGGTACATATAACAAGTTGAAGATGAAGAAATTTGAACCGTGCAAGATAGTGAAAATGACTGATTATGGAAATGCTTATGAAGTGGAGTTTTTTGTTAAATTGAATATTTCACTAGTATTTAATATTTCAATTTTGATAGAGTATTATGAAGAAGGTGATGGAGATGAAGTTGCAAAAACATAGTGGAGTATTCTCAGAGCTAATTTAACTAGAAATGAGATTAAGGAGATATTGGACAATTGTATTGGAAAAAGTAAAAGGAACAAAACTAATGAGGAATACCTAGTCAAATGGAAAGGGGTGCCAGTAGAGGATTCATCATGGCTAGCAAGGGAGGAGGTTAATCATCTTGGTTTTCCTCTAAACACTTGAGACATGATAGAGTCACTTTTGAAATTGCCCTAGGTGTCTAATGCAAGAGCATCTTGGGTGTAAGAGAAATCTTGCATCACCTAAAAATATTTTATTTTTAGTCTTTTCTATTTTAATAAGGACTAGTAAACAGGGGGTTGTTATTTCTAGGAGCTTGCTATTTTTAGTAAGTTTGTCATACGAGCTCAAAATGTTCTCATTTTCTACAAGAAGGTTCATTTTGGAGTTATAAGCCTATCATAAAAATCTCATTGCTCCAACTTAAGTATTAGAGAAGTTATTATGGATTTTCACTTGAAAAAATTGTAAAAAAATATTTAGGCTCATCATTGGAGGCCTTAGAGTGCTTGGATGAGGTCCAAAACTTGATGGAAGGTCAATTACAATGTGAAGTCTATTAAACATGAGCTGGCATTTCCAAAAAGTGGTTATAATAGCCAATCAAAATAGAGGTTAGAGAGTTATGGCCTTCTAAAGTTGGACTATCTAAAATATCTAAAATAATTGTCAAAGATGTATTTGGTCGACTCTATATGTATTGTTAGGGTTTGTCGGCCCTACATATTAAGTTTCATTATCTAGAACCTTCTCGAGCAGCATAAAATTACCTATTTAATAAATGCTCAAACATTGTCTAAGACAACTCTGGGTGGTAGTTTGCAGCTTAGTCTTGCAGATTACTATAATGAAGGCACCCATGTGGGTTAGCATATTGTACTTGTGAATTCTGTAATTCTACATTTGTAGCGAAAATAAGAAGTCCATATTTTATCTCGCATTTGTTGTTGTTTTTTTTTTTCTTCTTTCTGTTATGGATTTATGGTATTAAAGGGAGCACTCTTCATCATAAAGATGATGTCATAGAGAAATACAGGCTAATCCTAGTTGTACCCATGTGAAATTTGTAGAGTTCAAAGAGTAGGAAGCATTGTTTCTTTATCAGTTGGTCCTAGTATTCGGATAAATATGCTGAATATGGTGAGTAGGTTGAACCTTAGGCATATTTTCTCAAAATACTAGGTAATTAAAATTCTATCAAATTAGGAGCTAATAAAATGGTGACTCAACTGTGGACATACTTGAAAATGTTGCATGAAGTTCCAGAATATATGATAGAGTAGTTGTCTTGTGGCCTATAGAGTTGTCTCTATCTGAAATATAAGGTAATAGCTTAGTTAGTTTACCTTTAGTTACAAGTATGAGGAAACAAATATTATTTTATATATCCTAACGCAAGTGGAGTTGAGAAAGTATTTTTATATTTATTTTGATCAGGATTTGTATCTCGGTATCTTTTCTCTAGCCTCATTTTAGATTTTTAAGGTTTGTCTATGGAAAGGCTCCATTTACCACAAGTGGGTGGTGACTCAAAAGGGTTTTTGAACTAGTGGTTGTATATTTTATTTTAAATGGTTGAAAAAAGGAGGAATACCAAAGCCTATGTAATGTCCCCACTATTATAGGTTTTGATGCAAATTTTTATATATTGCACTTTGTATTGTATCAGGTTATGAACAAAGTTTTTCTTTTTGGTTCTTTTCTTTGGGAGTCCTTTTTGAACCAATATTATTAATATAAAAATAAAGTTTCGCCAAAAAAATTGTCCCCACTATTAGGGTTAGTTCGAGACCATAATGAATACAAAAAATTGGTAAGTTCATAATAATTCTAATTGAATGTTTCATATCTTTAATAAGTTTTCTAACTTAACATTTATAATAAATGTTCTCCACCAATTTATTTAGATCGTATAATGCCAATACTTTTATTGTTCCATTGCATTCACAATGAGTACCCTCTACCAAGTTATACTTGGATCATTCTCTACAAATTTCACTGTGGTCATAGTATGATATCCGCAAGGAATATCCTCTACCAAGTTATAATTGGATCCTTCTATGATATTCACAATAAATATCTTCCACCAAGGTTTACTTGGATCATAAATGTTTATACCTTTCTATCTAATCTTTATTTTATTATACATTTCCATTATGATAATTACTTATCACATTTTTTTATTTATATAATACGACAGTATAAATAATTCCCTATAAATATATTTTCATATATCTTTCTTAATAAAATAAATAAATATACTATTGTAATTACCTTATTGGTGTAGGATTTGATGATATACACAATGTTGAGTGTGGGGCCCAATGTATTTGTTGGGTTCCACCCTTTTAACTATAGTCATAGGTCCTTTGGTGTGGGAAACTTAATTTTATATCCTTATGTGCTCTCTGTGCAGTATGATGTACACTAGCTAATCGGTCTTCTCAGTGGGCAGATGTTACATGAGTCTCGAGTCTAGTCTTTTGTGCACTCCAAGTGTACTCCATGTCACTTAGTCTTAAGTTTCTTTGTTGATGGATGTTACTTAGACTTCCTATTTTGTCCATTCAATCCTATGGGTCCTCCAAATAAATGTTGTTCCTTTGATTTATACACTTGATTTGTGGTCAAGGGGTCATGATCTTTTGACTCCCACTTATTATATGTAATGTTATTTATTAAATATGATTATTATAATAATTATGTTATATCATTATTATTTTCTTAATATTCTTGTTAATATAAGTATTTCTATTATTAAGTATTGGTAGTACGATATTATATTGTGCAAGTCGTTGACATTACAATAATTAATGGGTTCCAATCATTTATTAAGAATGTATTGAATATATTTTTATTAAGAGTAATATCTATATTTACATAAGTCATATGTCTTTATGGGTTCATGACAGTTTGACCGTCTTAAGTTTTGCTTCTCCTCAAGTAATACAAATTCTTCTAATGTAGATTTAATGACCTTAGAATGCTCTTGATTCGAAAGGGATTATCCCCATTTTATTGAGTAATGATGGTTAATGTCCCATGTTATTGTTCATCAAATATTCCCTTTTTGTTGGGTCTTTCTTAGTTATATCTTATTCTATTCATTTTTTCTTTATTATACTAATGATTATGCTCCCTAGGTTCTTTACAATCAAAACATAGTCCTTTCTTTAATAGATCATCCCTCTTTGGACATCATTGACCAACATACCATGGTTCATGGCAAAATCAACATTTCTTTTCCTCATTATCCTCTCTTAGCTCCTTATGTTTGAAAGATGTTCTAGGATTCTTGGGCCCATTAGATTCAATATTCTTTGCTTTCTGAATGGTATCTTGTAAGCTTTAGGATTCAGGGGGTTTAACATGGGTTTTGATAGTATCTTTAAGTACTCCTATAAACAAATGAGTGAGCTAACTTTGAGATGGATTTAAGACCATTACAGATAGGCATTGGAATTGATCTACAAATTCTTGCATTGTCCTTGATTTTTTGAGCCCTAAGGAGTTTTGATCACAGTGCCACCATTTATGGGTCGACTTAATAGAACCCCTTCTGTCATAGGGCTATATGATAGATATGTGTCTAACTTTTGTACCCATGATTGAGCAGATTCCTCTCCCAACCCATGAAAACATGGTAGTTTCACTTTATTTACTTTCTTGTAAAGATCTTTATCTACATGATTTTTTTAAAATTTTTCCATGATTTTGGTTTTGTAGTATTCTTCAAATAAAATAAGTTGTCAAATGATTCGATCCAAGATTGCATGCATTTGTGCAAGTTCTTCCACAGTATTTGTGGTTATTTTTTCTTGTATGAAATGTTCTCCTCTTGGAATGAACAAGGGAAAGATATCTCGTGGAATTGGACTTTGTGGTGAGGGTTCATTTTGCTCATGATTAGAATGACAATCCCTTTGTCAATTAGTTCTTTCACTCAAATTGTTACTTAATTTTTTTCATAGCTTCAAGTAGTATTTTATCGGAGTTCTCAATTCTTTCATTGGTTTGTCCCATAGAGCTTCCTATTATTGAGCTAGTTGTTTGGCCATTGTTCCTTAGATGTGTAAACTAACCAAAATTCTATAGGATGACATGATTATGCTCTGATACCATTGTAATGCCCCCACTATTAGGGTTAGTTTGGGACCACAATGACTATAATAAAATGGTAACTTAATAATAATTCTAATTGAATATTTCATATCTTTAATAAGTTGTCTAACTTAACACTTATAATAAATGTTCTCCACCAATTTATTTGGATTGTACTATGACATTCATAATGAATGCCCTCCACTAAGTTATATTTGGATCATTACATGACATTCACAACAAATACCCTCGACCAAGTTATACTTGGATCATTCTCCACCAAGTGCACTTGGATTATAGCATGATATCCACACCAAGTTATTCTTAGATCCTTCTATGATATTCACAATGAATGTCCTCCACCAAGATTTACTTGGCTCATAAATATTTATACCTTTTTTGTTGGAAATATAAGAGGAGTAGCTGAGAGGGAAGGGGTGAATTAGTTACTCTAAAAATAAATCCTAGATCCTAGCTTAGATGTCAGTACAAAATAAACTTTAAAAATTGAATTCTACTATTGCTCAGCAAACACACATAAAATGCTTTAACTCGGTAAACACTGAAATAGCTCAGCAAATACTTAACATGAAAATATTGAGATGTTATCTGTGATTACTATTACTTTACTTTAGTTGAAAAGACATAAAAGAAATAACATGAACACATTTGACACCAAGATTTAATGTGGAAACTTAATTTGGGAAAAACCACCAATTGTTACTAGTTATTGACTTTCACTCTTTTGAAGTGAGCTATGTTAGGAGCCACCCCTATTAAAGGTTACAAAACACATTGTTAGGTGTGACCCTATTAGATGATTTAATCACCCTATTAAGAGTGGCCTTATTAGAGGTCTTTAGACACTTCAATAGAAATTCCACCTTGTTAGAGGATTTACAAATAGTTGTTAAGCCAACTCTATTAAGAGATTTACATCACGACTATAATGGTCAAAAAGTAGCAATGACATGACTTGATTTCAGATGCAACTGAATTACTAGTTATAAATCTCAATTCTAGCTTGTATACTTTATCCTTGTTGATCAAATATGTCCTTTTAGCTACACAAGGATATTTTGCTTATCCTTCTAATTTTCTCTCTCTTAGCATCATCAAATTTTAATTATCTTTCATGCATTTCACTTTATTATAAATCTCAACTTGAACTTATATTTATATATTTCCTTACTCAAGTTGGCTAGAATACAATTTAGAATAATTAATATCCATCTCCTTAGTCAGCTAGAACCAACACAAAAATCAATTGAACTTAATATGACAAAACAAAAAAGTCCTTTGTTAGTTGACCCTGCTTGGTAGACACTAATTTAGAAATAATTTTTCCTTTTTAACCAAGTGAACTTGGTCAATATTACATACTCGTAAAGTTTCTTTGGTAACCGAGTGATCTTACTTAACACTGGTTCCATCCAACATTTCCTTCATTAACCAAGTGAGTTCGGTCAACACTCATATTTCACAAACTTTCCTTTGGTGCTCAAGTGAAATAGGTAGATACCATCTTCTAAACTAGGAAAACTCTGGAATGCTTGGTAGGTACAAAAAACTATCTTCAATGCTCGAGTGAGCTTGGAATACATTATCTGATAATGATATGTTATTTTGTGTAACATCAAAGACAATACACAATTAATTAATTATTTCAACAATCTCGATTTTTGGCATTGATGGCAACAAAACATGTCATAACATAATAAAAAATTTAGAGCGAGAATAAAGTAAAAAACATATCCTTAGTTTCATTCTAATTCTCATCCATGAGAACTCCCTTTATCAGTGTGAACTCTTTCTACCTTCAGTTTCTCCCTTTGTCAAAAAAATTATGTTTGTTATAATTTATTCTGATAGAAAACTATGCCTTTGATATCAAACCAAGGTCATTCTCCCTCTTTGACATCTCATGCCAAAGTTCATGTTTAGGGAATATCAATGTACCTCAAGTGTAGATTCATTTGTAATATGCCCTTGTCAATATTGCACCAATTGATTGATCTTCAATAATGCCTGGGTTGATGCACCACTAAACTTAATTTAGTGAGCTTCAGATAGGGGAATGACCCCTAGCTTACCTCTTAGATATAGAAATGCATTCTTGGGTAATGGCTTGGCGAATATGTCTTTAATTTTTTCTTTTATATTCACATATTCCAATCTGACTTCTTTATCTTGTACCTATTCTCTCAAGAAATGATATTTTATCACAATGTGCTTTGTTTTGATATGCATCACTAGATTCTTTGATATATTTATTGCACTAGTGTTATCACAGTATATGACTACTCGATCCTTGATCTTTGTCTTCATACTTGCCAACAATTGTTTGAACCAAACAATATTAGAACAATTGACTGCTTCTGCCACATATTCTACCTTTTTTGTGGACTAAGAGATACAATTTTGTTTCTTGCTTGTCCAAGACACTAATCTTTTATCAAGAAAGAATGCTCCACTACTGGCATTTTTTCTGTCATCAATACTTCCTACCCACTCAACATCTATGAATACTTTTAAATCCAAATTGCCTCCTGTTTTGTAACATAAACCATTTTTCAATACCTTTTAGATATCTCATGATTATTTTGACTACCATCATGTGATTTTCTTAGGGATTTGCTAAGAATCTTGCCACCATACCAACTGCTAATGCAATATCAAGCCTTATATGCACTACATATTGCAATTTTCCAATTATTGATCTATATGTGTTCTGATCTACCTCTTTGGAATCATCATTCTTGCAAAGTTTATGTCTAGTAGAAATAGGGGTTCCAACTAATCTTGAGTCTTCCATTCCAAATTTCTTTAGTATTTCCTTGATATATTTAGATTGAGTAATGTAGATACAAGTTTTCTTCTACTAAATATGCAATCTAACAAAGAATTTTATCTCACCAAACATAGACATCTCAAATTCTTTACTCATTTCTTTTGAAAATGCCTTGCATAAGTCATCATTTCTTGTGAATAAAGTATCATCAACAAATATTTCTACCAACACAATCTTTTTTTCAGTTCCTTCTTTGATATACATGCTACTGTTATCCTTTGTTCTTTGAAAACCAATATGTACCAAGTAGTTATGAAGTATTTCATACCAAGCTCTAGGAGCTTTCTTGAGACTATATAATGCCTTGCATAATTGGCAAGCCATGTCTTTTTTTTCTAGGATCTACAAAACCTTCAGGTTGTTCAATGTAGACTTCCTCATCAAGAATTCCATTCAAGAATGCAGATTTTACATCCATTTGGTAAACTTTAAATCTTCTAGTGTGTTGCATATGTTAATAAAGTTCTGACACCTAATCTTGCAATAGGAGAAAAATTTTCACCATAATCAATACCTTCTTCTTGAGAATAGCCTTTACATACTAACCTTGCTTTGTTTCTAAAAACTTTTTCAGCTTCATCTAGCTTATTTCTGAATACCCACTTTATGCCAATTACATTTTTATCCTTAGGTGTAGGAACAATAGTCCAAGTTTTGTTTTTCTCTATTTTTTCAATTTCTTCATTCATTGCTTCAATCCAACTTTCATTATCCAATGCATCTTTAACATTTCTAGGTTCAGATTTATCAAGTAAACATGTAACTTTCATTTTTTTTCTTGTCATTGTTCCATTTGATTTGTCTCCAATTATTTGATTGGGTGCATGATGCCTTCTGACATATTTTGCTAACACAAGTTATTTGGTTTTGGAATGTGTTTCACTGATTTTATCATGAATTTCAGTATCAATCTCAGGTCCAATTGTTTGTGACTCAGGTCCATCAGACCTAGTTTGCACTAGCTTGGTAGCCTCTGACTATGACTCGGGTCCTTCAGACTCGGTTTGCACTAGCTTGATAGCCTCTGACTATGACTTGGGTCCTTTAGAATATGACTTGGGTTGCACTATCTACAACTCGGTAGCTGTTGGATATTTTGGAGACTTGGGAGATGAAGCCTCCTATCTACCAGATAGATTTGGTAGGGTATCAGGTTCATAGTAAACAAATCTTATGTAATCCCTAGGCTCTTTGTTGCTTTCTTCTTAACTCTTTTCTACAAACTCATCAATTCTCACATGTGTACTTTCTATAATTTTATGAGTAGACAAATTCAAACACTTGTATGCTTTACTTCTCTAGGAGTATCCTAGGAATATGCCTTCATTACCTTTGACATCAAATTTACCTTTCCTAGATTCTTTCAAGATATAACATTTGCTGCCAAATATTTTCAAGTAACTTACATTAGGTTTGTAGCCATACCATAGTTCATAAGGAGTTTGATTTGAGTCTTTCTTCAGTTGTAGTCTGTTCAAGGTATGAACTATTGCTGATTGCTTCCTTCCATTATTTGATAGAAACATTCTTTTCTATCATCAGTGTTCTTGGACAATCCATGTGTTAGTCTTAAAATGGTTTTGACACTTGAGTGCCAACACACTTAACCACCTTTCACATTGAAGCCGAGTACACTGTGTATGTCGAGCCACAACATGTGCCGAGTCAGGAAATTCAACAAGTATCGAATGATCTTCAGGTGCTGAGCAATCTTCAGATGCTGAGTCTTAAAAGATGCCAAGCAAGATAGGAGTATATACAGAAGCTGAGTTACAGTAGCAGTAAGTGCCGAGTAACTCAGAATCAACATATGAGTTTGAGATTTCACAAACTCAGATGTAAACCATTTTTCTAGCCGACATAAGACAAATCTCAAAAGATTTAAGTGATAATCAAATCATTTATATTTCCTATGTAGTCTACATGCAGCCAATAAGAAAAATGGAGAAGGCATGCAACCAGTAAGAGATGTGCAAGGAATAAGCAAAAATTAGAGATTAAATTTGGATCATAGATCCATACCTAACCCTAAGTCTTTGAGTGTCTTTATATGGAAGATGAATTCAGAGCATAAAAAAAAAGGTGTATCAGGAAGTCTAATATCAGAGAGAAGTGAATCATATCACAGAAGACCAAGATCAAAGAGAGCAGATCAAGTGTCTGTATTTAGCAATCGAAGGATTGTAAACCATCAAGTTTATCATACCTAATACTCTTTAGCCATTGTATTACAAAAAAAATCCTATGATGATAGGTTAGCTTAGCAGCTATTTTATAGATCCTTTAACTAGGTGACTAAATCCTTTGACAGGGTGACACTTCATGTAAAGTGTTTGTAAATCCTTTAACCAGGTCACTATTGATACAATGTAAAGCCTTTGACAGGGCAGACCATCAGAAGTGGTTAAACATTATTACTACAGTGATTTTGTGGGTATCATCCCCACCCCAGTTTTACCTTCTTATATCTAAAGGGTTTCTGGGTTACCAAATTTTAAGTGTTATGTGGTGATGGATATTGGTTTCTTATGATTGCTTAATATTTGAATGCATGCATGTTCATTTCAAAAATATGTTGTTAAGGATTTGAAACAGTTAAAAAGGCTAGTACTTTTGATTCACACCCCCTCCCCTGCCCCTCTCAGAAGCATTCTTTCCAATAATTTATTCCAACAATTGGTATCAGAGCCCAGTTTCTCTCAAAAAGAAGCCTAACAGCTTGGAGGAAAAGATCTAAGGATGAAAGTTTTCAAACTTGGAAAGATCATTGAAAATCGGGTGATAGATATGTATTTCGCTATACAAAAGGTAGAGGAAGCTAGAGTGGAATTAAGAAAATCTTTAAAAAGAAGAAAGGAGATAGTCATAGCTGAAAATGACATACACTACAAGGAAATTGATACCACACAAGTGTTTCCAATGGAGACACTCAAGAATTTGATGCAGCAATAGCAGAACTGATGGAGAAAAACAAAGCTCAAGCAAATGAGGTAAGATCTCTTAAGATGGAACATGAATCACAGGCTATAATATTATGTGAAATCACTGAACAAAAGAAAAGAGCGATTGAGGACATAGTCATGATGGAAGATGACGAAAGAAATCTTGCAAATAGACTAGAAGAAAAGAGAACTTAATTAACAAGGATCTCAAACATGCAGATGGATACACTTGCTCCAATGATGAACCTTCATCATGAACTTAATATGAAAGATATTGAGATCTCTACTTTGAGGATACAAAATGAACAATTACAGAATGAAATGAACAAAGAAAAGGAGATAGTAGAGAATCTCAACAAGTCAAGCAAAGCCATAAAGTACTTTGAATAGTTGCTAAAATTCTAAAGATCAACCCATGATACATCAAGACTTGGATACAACAGTACTGAAGTTGGAGAATCATCAAAGAGTGTTGAGCAAAGAAGTGACAAAGGTAAGGATTCTAAACCCACTTGTCATTACTGTAATAAAAAGGGACATACTACTAATATTTGCAGGAGTAGAAGAATCAATCAGCCAAACACACATAAAAGCAAGAGTTACTATCACAAGTACAAAATGCAAGGACATATGACACAAGACTGTAGATCTAAAATCCCAAGAACACAAAGATTTGATGGACATTGTCATAATTGTAAGAAATATGGACATAGGGCATTTGAATGCAGATCAAAGCCCATATGGACATCAAATCAACCAGCAAAAGGGAATGAAAGCCACTACCATTGGGATTATAACACCAGGTACAATTGTCACTATTGTCAAGAATACAGACATGCACCCCAGAATTGCATAAGAAAACATTTCAATGGAAACTATAAAAGATGGTTGAGCCAAACTACATGTTTCAGTTGCTTGAAAATTGCTCATAGCAGCAAGAACTGTCCTACAAGGTCCAAAGCACCAAATACTGAAGCCAACAAAGGAAAAGAAAAGATTGATGTCATAAGAGAAAAAATGAATAAAATTTGGAAGAAGAAAGATGAGTGCAATACATCAAGCAAAGGGATCACTTCACCTAATGGGTCAAGTGATCACACTTCATCATACTAAGCATAAGGGAGATATATGGACTGATATACAAAGATATATCATACATCAGTCCCAAGATAAAGAAGCACTGAAAAGAAGAATTAAGCATAAGATAAGATGCTAAGACTAATATTCAAACAATGATGCCAAGTCATCTTTGAATGCCAAGTTATCAACAAAGTTAGTAGATGTCGAGTAAGCATAGCTATCGAGTGGATGTTGAGTTGAAAATATTTGGAAGCCGAGTGACAGAAGTAGGTACTAAAGTGCATTAAATACAAAAGTTTCTTCTGTCATTTAAAAGTAAAATTAGATTCATTCTTGAGCCATTCAAATGAAGAGCGATTATTTTGAGCACGCCTGAGCGATTTTTAAACTTTCAACTAGTGATTTGCAATAATTCAGCATCTACCCAAGCGATCAAAGTATCTATCCAGGTATTTCCTTCAAGTGCCGAGTTTTACAGTTTGAAAAGTTTTGCTTTAAATTGTTAAAACCCTAGTTCAAAGATAAATGGCGACAAGCTCAAAAACAACCCAAGAGAAAATGAGTCATGAAATTCAACTTGTCAGCAATGAAGTTAAGCAACCTAAGTTTAGACCAATACTAGAGGTTGCATACAAAAATGATCCCGCTGGTGCCCTATCCGCCATCCTTGAAAAAGTTGTTATGGTTCAGGATGTGCAAGAATGTTATAATTGTAAAATAGGAGCCATAGGAGATTTGGAAATCTTTAATGCCTATGACAAAATTTGTGATAATGGTATTCTGAAAGATGAGTTTTCTGTCATAGAAAGAAGGGTTTAGCCAAAGCCCTAGTTTTTCCAATCATATTAAAAAAAGAGTGGATACACATTATACTTAGTAGAATCCATGATGAATCATTCTGGTTAGAACAAAGGAAAGTCAAGATTACTAAGAAGATGGTTCATAGAGTTACTAGCTTTCCAACCCTAGATCAACCAAAAACCTTGAGAAGCAAAAAGAAGGAAACAATTGAGAAGAACACAAGAGAAAAGTGGAACAATAGAGGCATGACTATAGACACCATAACTGATCCCCTTTTAGATTTTTCTGTAAGGATCATATTACATAAGTTTTACCAATCCAATAGGTTAAATAGTGTACCCTGCATAGCACTAGATGTGGCACATAAAATTGTAAAGAAAGATCACACTTATGATCTTGCAGAGCTCTTGTTGCAATAGATTAATGAAAATCTTGGAGCTATTAGAAAATCCAAGGGAGCACAGTGCAAATTTGGTTCAGTGTTGGTTTGTATGTTCTTCTATGTAATGAAGGAATTCCCTTCATTTGGGAGAGTCAAGTGGAGTCAAAATAAAACCATTGTTGATCAAATTAATGATTTCATTACACAAATGGGAGATAGCTTTGATGATCAAATGTCTATCTATTTTGAGGATTTCAAAAATGCAATGAAGAACAAAATGAGGATAGCAGTCTCACTGGTAGAAAAGAATATAAATGACATATGTTTTCTTGTTGATATTGATTATACCTACATTCAAGCAGTCCTTCCAAGGACAAGATGGCTTAGACCATTAGGATATGAGCTTGATGTTGACCAAGCTTCTACATCCATCATAGCTTTACTTACAGAGGAAATGGACAAATCTGCCAAGGCATTTGGAATGTATGACACTATAAAATCAAGAGTTGTTACAAAACTGAAGAAAACCTCAGTAGTAAAGAAAAAGGACAAGCTGGTAAAGCAGATAAAGAAGAAATTTGGTGTTGGAGAATCCAGTGCAGTAGGCGAAGAAGAGATTAGTGAAGGAGAAGAAGAAGGTGACCTAGATAAAGAGCCACTTGAACTACTGCAAAGACAAGGAGAAGAAAAAGATGAGAGTGCCGAAGAAACAAAAACCAAGGAAGCACCCATCAGAGGCAGAGTCATTAAAAGGAAAACAAAGACCTCTCCTGCTTCTCAGTCCCCACCAAAGAAAGCTACCATGCAAATGACAAAGAAGCCAACAACCAGAGCTACAACAAGGGCCTCTACCCAAAAGGCTAAAGAGGAAGCCACAAAGAAGAAAAAAACAAAGGCACAAGAAGAGCCAAAGAAAAGGAAAAGATATGTGGCCCAACCTGATACTGATGAAGAAGATCAGACTGAAGAGGTAAGTCCTCCTAAATCTTCAATTGATATATTGTGTAAAAATATTAGGAATGGAGACTTAAATGAAATGAAAAAGATTGATTTCAATAAGTTTAGTAAAGAGGAACAAAATAGCATAGAAGAATTAGTCTATGCATTTATGGCACAGTTCAAGTATACAACTCTTGAACTAGATGGACAATTGCCAAAGGAATTGTCTAAAATTATAGAAGACAAATGACATTTCTGCCTAATGATGGAGAAAGAGATGAGGGGATCAATCCTAGCAAACTTACTGCTTGATTTGACAAAAGAACAAGTAACTCAAGTAGTCAAAAGGCATAACAAAAGATTTACACCTAAATCATTCTCCATCCTACAAAATAAAATTGAAGAAGTTGTGTAGAGAACAACAAGAGTATGGAAAAACTTGTACAAAATGTTTGAAGATGTTCTTGAAGAAATATACAAAGAAGAAGCTGCTGCTAAACTTGAAGAAACAAGGAAGAGGAAAGAAGAGAAAATAGAAGAAGAGAAAAAGGTTGAAGAAGAGGAAAATAAGAAAGAAAGAGAGGAGGAAAGAAAAGATGAAGACAAAGGAACTGATGAACAAAAAAATGTGCAAGGCACACATCTTTCACCTCCTAGCTCTCCTCATTCACCTACCACACCTGCAGAAATCATAAAGATTAAGGATGTTGTTGACACTACATTTCAAAACATCAATCCATTAACTGCAACAGATCTTACTAAGATCCTTGACCAAACAAATCTACAAGCACAATTGTGTACAAATACCATATTGGTCAGTGTGGATAATCTTCAAAAGTTAGTAGATAAACTCAAAGAGGTCAAGGTGCCATCACAACAACCACGTCAAATCATTCAAACTACTGGGCTTACATTTCTACCACCTTCGTCACCACCAAGATTAGTCACTCCAACTCATTAGGAGCCGAGTGCAACAACAATGGTAATCATAGGGATAATAGCTCAAACAGTGAGTACACCTCCAACAGTAGTAGTACAACAAGAAGAAGAAAAGCAAGAAGAAGAGGAGAAGGAAGAAACCCAAAATAAAGAGGACTCTGCAATAAAAACTTTGGTTGAATTACCAAAAACACCAACTCTCACCAAACCCAGTCATGAGCAGAGTACTGAAAAGATAACTTTACATGTCAGTACACCAAGTTCAAGTTCTACAAGGGTAGCCAGGATCATAAATTATGGAATTCCTAAGCTTGATGAAGATATAAAAATACCCTATTATGATTCAAGCACTCTCAATGAGGAAAAGATGAATGAAATACAGAGTGCATTGGATAAGAGGAGGAGACAAGAGGCAATGAGAAAAGACTACAAATACAAGCAGACACTAAATGAAATAAAAGATATATTCATGGATGTTTTTAATCTTCAACCTCCAGATGCAAACAGGCCAATACTTGAGCAATTATCTGATATAGTTGACCAAGTAAATAATGAAGACCATGATACTAATGCAAAACTATTGGAATGGTCAGAAAATAAGTTTATAGGCAAAGTAAACCAAAAAATAGCTAATAACATAATTTTTGGATAGGTTGACCTAGCCAAGAAATTGAAAAATGTAAAAAGTATATTAGGGAACATATTTTCCCTTTATAGCAAATTGTGTAATTTTTCTAGGTTCACACACGAAATAAATTAGAAAATTTTGAACCTTAAGAGTAAATTAAAACTCTCTAGCATGCAACTACCCTCAGATCCTGTACAGAGTGAAAAGAAATTTGCTCATACATTACACACTCGGAGGGAATTAGCTGCATTATTAGCAGAAGAGGCCACTATCAAAGAAAAGTTGATGCAAATTCAAGCCTCCATTACTCCTCACTTAGAAGTATTGCACAAGGAGCAAATGTATGTAGAAACAATCCTGAAGAAAGATCCCAATATTTCTACACATGAAGGACTAGTTGATCTCATAGAAGAGCTTGCAATCCAATAAAAGACATTGGATATTGCCTTAAATAATTGGGATGCAGCTCTCCAAATACTCCTTGAGGTAAACAAGACATTTTTGGCCAAATATGGCATTATTATTTAGGACCCTTTGACATAAGTATCAAAAAGGGGGAGATAATACTCTAAGGGGGAGATAATATGTTGAAGATATATTAAAGAGAACATTAAGCATAATGGCAAGACATTGGCACGATCAACTCAAGGGGAGTTATAAAGATTAACTCAGGGGGAGTTATAAAAGTTATAATAACTTTGAGGTATATATATTGTAAGTCACACATTTTTGATAAACCTCTATATACATACCAAGCATATCAGAAAGTGTACTCATAACATCAAATTAATATTGATTAGTTAAGTGTTTTTGACACTCATGTCAAAGGGGGAGATTGTTAGTCTAAAAATGGTTTTGACACTTGAGTGCCAACACACTTAACCACCTTTCACATTGAAGCTGAGTACACTGTGTATGCCAAGCCATAGCATGTGCCGAGTCAGGAAATTGAAGAAGTGCTGAGTGATCTTCAGGTGTCGAGCAGTCTTTAGGTGCCGAGTGAAGATCAGGTGCCGAGTAAGTACAGGTGTCAAGCATGATCTAAGTATCAAGCATTATTCAAGTGCTGAGTCTTAAAGGATGCTGAGTAAGATAGGAGCATATATAGAAGTTGAGTTACAGTAGCAGTAAGTGCCGAGTAACTCATAATCAACATATGAGTTTGAGATTTCACAAACTCAGATGTAAACCATTTTTCTAGCCGACATAAGACAAATCTTGAAAGATTTAAGTGATAATCAAATCATTTATATTTCCTATGCAGTCTACATGTAGCCAATAAGAAAAATGGAGAAGGCATGGAACCAATAAGAGATGTGCAAGGAATAAGCAAAAATTAAAGATAAAATTTGGATCATAGATCCATACCTAACCCTAAGTCTTCGAGTGTCTTTATAAGGAAGACGAAGTTAGAGCATTAAAAAAAAAGGTGTATGAGGAAGTCTAATATTAGAGAGAAGTGAATCAAATCACATAAGACCAAGATTAGAGAGAGCAGATCAAGTGCCTGTATTTAGCAATCAAAAAATTGTAAACCATCACGTTTATCATACCTAATACTCTTTAGCCGTTGTATTAGAAAGAAAATCCTATGATGATAGGTTAGATTAGTAGCTATTTTATAGATCCTTTAACTAGGTGACTAAATCCTTTGACAAGGTGACACTTCATGTAAAGTGTTTGTAAATCCTTTAACCAGGTCACTGTTGATACAGTGTAAAGCCTTTGACAGGGCAAGCCTTTAACAAGGCAAACCATCAGAAGTGGTTAAACATTATTACTGCATTGATTTTGTGGGTATCATCCCCACCTTGGTTTTACCTTCTTATATCTAGAGGGTTTCTGGATTACCAAATCTTAAGTGTTATGTGGTTATGTATATTGGTTTCTTATGATTGCTTAATATTTATATGCATGCATGTTCATTTCAAAAATATTTTGTTAAGGATTTGAAATAGTTAAAAAGGCTAGTACTTCTAATTCACCCTCCCCGCCCTCTCAGAAGCATTCTTTTCAATAATTTATTCCAACACCATGATGGATTTATTCCTTTTTTTAGCTATACCATTCTATTGAGGTGTACCAAGGACTGATACTTGTCTTTTAATTCCTTTTCCAATGTAAAATTTATTGAATTCATTGGAGATGAATTCACCACCTATGTTTGATCTTAAACATTTCAACTTCTTTCCAATTTCTTTTTCTACTCTTGCCTGATACCACTTGAATTTTTGAAAAGCTTCTAATTTTTCTTTTAGATACATTACAATCATCATTCCAAAATAGTCATCAACAAAAAGAATAAATTTTTTTTTCTCCACTGTAACTCTCTATTCCAATAGCTCCACATAATTCTGTATGCACAAGCTCTAAGACTTCTTCAAAATGATAGTTCTTGCTTTTGAAACTAGTCTTTCCCATCTTACCAATTTGACAATTTTTGTATAAACTCATATCAGGTTTTCTCAAGCTAGGAATACCTCTTACTCTTCTCTGTTTACTTATATTAAAAATTTTATCAAAGTTTACATGACATAATCTTTTGTGCCATAACCAACTTTACTCTATTTGATAAATAAAGCATGAACTTTCACTGAGATCTAGATAGAATAGGTTACCTTTTGTTTGTTTGCTAGATCCAACTAGATTTTCTTTTCCATCCATAAATTCTACATTGAATCTAATGTTATTCAATTGTGCCACACTCAGTAGATTATGCTTTAGTCCTTCAACCCAATAAGCATTATCACATATAAGTTCTTTGGTCAAATAGATACATCATTTTTCTTTTATGCAACAAGTTTCATTGTTTCTAAATCTCACACTACCACCATCATAATATTCTATGTGCTCAAACTTTGTTTTGTCTCTAGTCATATGGTGTGAGTAGCCATTGTCAATAATCCATGTATCATTTTTGCTAACATGAGAGATAAGTGCCATCTTATCTCCTTCATCATCAGATTCATCTTTTATAGTAATATATACTATTTTAACTTCATTGTTATCAAAACCTTTAGCCATAAAATAAGATTTCTTACCTTTTTCCTTGTAGTCTCTGTAATTTTTGAATTCCTTCTTGCCTTTGTACTTATTACTTTTCCTCGCATCCTTGTTTTCTCTGTTTGGGCATCTTACAACAATGTAACGAACTTCTTCATAAGAAAAACACATTAGAAGAATCTTACCTTTGTACTTTCCTCTTCCATTGGAATATTTCCTTGAAAGTAGGTCTTCAAAAACTTCAAGATCACTATCAAAAATTTCTTCTTCTTCTTCACTTCTTGATTGATTGGCCTTTGATTTCTTACTCATTTTTTTGAGTGATAGTTTGGCTTCAATTACAGACTCAATACCTTTGAAGCTAAGAAAATAATTATCATAGTTATCCAACTCAAAAGTTGTGAATCTTCCAACTAGAGCCTCCAAAGTTATATTTCTATTTGGATCACTTCTCATCTCTTGAATAGTAGACACTCTAATTGCATAAATATGAAGAAGAGTTCTTAGTACCTTGCTTACAACTTTTTTGTCATCAATGTCTAGTCCAGATTCTTTGACTGCACTCACACTTGCTTTGATTCTTTCCCAATATTTTGCAATGTTTTTATATTTTCTCATTTTCATCTGATCAAATTGACCTTTGAGACTTTTTTCTTTATCTCTTCTTACATTGTCATCTCCTCCATAAATATCTTTTAGTTTCATTTGCATGAGTTGTAGTGTAGTATTTTACTTCATCAAATTCACCATAACTAAGAGCATATGCAATATCAATCATCATGATGTTATGATTTTTCTTTTCAACAATGTCTTCAACTGATAATGTTATAGTGGAGTCTTTTATTTAGTATCAAGATACTTACAACCTAAATCACTAATAGTTGTTAGATGTAATCTCATACGTCCTTGCCATGTTGCAAAGTTGTCTTGGTTGAACCTAGGAATCCCTCTACTATAAGACATCCTGATCTTTAGCTTAGGTCCTTGAAACCTTTTCTGCAAGCACCAAGAGCTCTGATACCAATTATTGAAAATATAAGAGTAACTAAGAGGGGAAGGGTGAATCATTTACTCTAAAAATAAATCCTAGATCCCTTAGATGTCAGTATAAAATAAACTTTGAAAATTGAATTTTGTTATTGGTTGGCAAACACACATAAAATGTTGTAACTCGGTAAACACTGAAATAGCTCGACAAATACTTAACATGAAAATATTAAGATATTATTTTTGATTTCCATTACTTTAATTTAGTTGCAAACACATAAAATAAATAATATGAACACCTTTGACACCAAGATTTAATGTGGAAACTCAATTTGGAAAAAACCACCAATTGTAACTAGTTACTGATTTTCAATCTTTTGAAGTGAGCCTTGTTAGGAGCCAGCCTTGTTAAAGGTAACAAAACACACTGTTAGGTGTGACCCTATTAGAGGATTTAATCAACCTATTAAGATGGCCTTGTTAGAGGTCTTTAGACACTTCAATAGAAATGCCACTTTGTTAGAGGATTTACAAATAGTTGTTAAGCCAACTTTGTTGAGAGATTTAGATCATTTCTACAATGGTTAGAAAGTAACAATGACATGACTTGATTTCATATGTAATTGAATTGTTGATTACAGATCTCAATTTTAGCTTGTATACTTGATCCTTTTTTATTGAATATGTCCTTTAAGGTCCATAGGGGTATTCTCCTTATCCTTCTAATTTTCTTTCTCTTAGCATCATCAAATCTTCAATTATCTTCCATGCATTTCACTTTCTTCTAAATCTCAACTTGACCTTATATTTATATCTCTCCTATAATCAACTCGGCTAGAATACAACTTAGAATAATTAATATTTATTTCCTTAGTTGGCTAGAACCAACACACAAATCAATTGAACTTATTATGCTAAAAAAAAATCCTTTGTTAACCGACCCTGCTCAGTAGACACTAACTTAGAAATGATTTTCCCTTGTTAATCAAGTGAACTCGGTCAACATTGCATACTCACAAAGTTCCTTTGATAACCAAGTGATCTTGGTTAACACTGGTTTTATCCAACATTTCCTTGATTAACCGAGTGAGCTTGGTTAACACTCATCTTCCACAAACTTTCCTTTAGTGCTTGAGTGAACTTGATAGATACTATCTTCTGAACTAGGCAAACTCTGGAATATTCGGTAGGTACAAAAAATTGTCTTCAATGCCTGAGTGAGCTCTACATACACTAACTGATAATGATATATCATTTTGTGTAACATCAAATATAATACATAATTAATCAATTGTGTCAACATTTCTATCTAATCTTTATTTTATTATACATTTCCATTATGATAATTATTTATCACATTTTTTATTTATCTAATACTACAATATAAGTAAATCTCTGTAAATATATTTTCATTTATCTTACTTAATAAAAGAATTATATATACTACCTGCAATTACCCTATTGGTGTAGGATTTGATGATATGCACAATGTTGAGTGTGGAGCTTGAGGTATTTGTTGGGTTCTACCCTTTTAACTATAGTCATACCTCCTTTGGTGTGGGAAGCTTAATCTTATATCCTTATGTGCTCTATGTGTAGTATGATGTACACTGGCTAATTGGTCTTCTCGATGAGAAGATGTTAATCATTCTTGAGTTTGATCTTCTGTGCACTCCAATTGTAGCCCATGTCACTCAATCTTAAGTTCCCTATTTATCGATGCAACTTAGACTTCTTACTTTGTCCATTCACCCCTACAAATCCTCCAAATAAATGATGTTCCTTTGATTTATACACTTGATTTGTGGTCACAAGGTCGTGACCGTTTCATTCCCACTTATTATAAGTAATGTTATTGATTAAACATGATTTTACTATAATTATGTTATATCATTATTATTTTCTTAATATTCTTGTTATTATAATTATTTCTATTATTGAATTTTGGTATATTATATTGTGCAAGTGGTTAACATTACAATTATTACGAATGTATTGAATATATTTTTATTAAGAGTAATATCTATATTTACATAATTCATATGTTATTATGGATTCATGATAGCCAATATTAAAGCTCACCCTAAGGTTAATTTACAAATAGAGCTACCTTGGGGAAATAAGAAGGATTGGCTCAAGAATACTAGAGCATCAAGTAATGCTCCTGCATGGAAAGTCAAGGGTGATTAGGTGAATGGCTTGATACATCTAGTTGTTGAGGAGAGTGAATCTTCTACTAAAATTTCTAAGTATGACAATGGTAGATTCTTTGATGGATTATTCAACACTCTTGCACAAGGATATGTCCCTCATCAAGACAAGGTGATCACCAATGTGGGTTCTAGTGACAAGAATAAAAGAAAGGATTATTCTAAAGGGATTAATTATTATGGTAATCTCTCTAGTACACATCGTATTGTATCATGATAAGTCCAAATCCCTTACACTAGGATTGTAAATTGGGACTATGCTAACTTGATAGATTTGGAGGATTCATTTGGGTCTGAAATTATCATGCCTGACTGAGATATATTATTTTTGCAATTTGAATCACCTAAGAAAAGAATATATGGAACAAGATGCCATGTACATGCATTTGGGAAAAAGAAAGAGAAAACAAGACTCTAAATTCTCTCTCTAAGAGAGAAGACTTTCTTAGAAACAATCATAACTAAAAGAAAGAAACATGAAATTTGAATTTGACCAAAAAACATTACACCCTAACCTATTTTGTGATTTAGATGCTTTAAGGAGTGAATGTAATGAGAGGGAAAACTTTTTGCAGATAAATGAGTTTGAAAGAGAAGTTATAAGAAATATATATTAGTACAAAGCTCTTAAAGAGGATAGACCTAGAAATGTTTCATCTAAGCATATGGTATGTAATACAAACAAAGGGAAACATAAGGTGGTAGGAGTCCAGATAAATGACCCCATGAATGCATATAGGGATTATCTCCCATCAAAGGTTGATGTAGATCTAGAGAAAGAAAGAGAGGAATGAGATGCTTTAGCTAAAGAGATAGAAAATGTTGAAAATGAAGCAATTGATACATAAATGTGCAAGAAGATAGAGTTCTAAAACCCTCTTTTGTTGGTGTTGCTAGATTACCTCCTTTTGGTCAGGGTATGTCTTCTAGTACTGGTTCTGGTCTTGTAGAAAATACTTCTAGTATATCTTCTGGTATACCTTTTTCCTCATCTCTTGGAATAAGTCATATTGTATCTAGGAAACCAAAAAATGTGAATGTGGGTTGTCATGTGAGTAATGCAGTGGGTTTTAGTGTAGGTACCAGTTTAAATTTTTAGAGAAGACCCATTCATCTCGAGAGATATAGAAAGATTTTTTTTAATGGTATCCCTAGATATCCTAATCCTATCCCAAATGAATTGAGAGATAAGACCAACAAATAATGCCATGAGTGGTGAGGAACATCTAAGATCCTTCTTTGATATGATCAATGATTATGAAGTTGATCATGAAGATTTTGTCATGGGATTATTCATTCAATTTCTTACTCAGGATGCCATGGATAGGTTTAGAAGACTTCCTAATGGTAGTATCTTCTCTTGACACAATTTTGAGAATTTATTTAAGGATAAATATGGGGATAAGACCAATGCCAGTTTCATGCTAAATGAAATCAAGAACATTAGGAAGAATTAGAATGAATAAAGCTTTGATTTTAACATTAGAATCCTAAAAGGAGATGTCCTAACCCCTAGAAAATAACCACATGGAGGAATATACACAATAACAGAAAGATTTAGATCTCGAATAACACCAATTCTCATAATAGAATCATCAAATTTTCATGCAACATGCTCGACTGTAAGGCCTTTCAGGTTATAGTGAAATACAAAATAAACTACAGTAGTAATTCTACAAGCCATTGCAAGATCCAACTCCTAGCTAATCCAGATCCACACTCTAGTAGAGAACTTCAAGAAGAATCTAAACTTATGCTCCCAAGCCACCAAGAAACCTCCTTGTTTCCCATGCCCTAGCTACTAGCTTTGCTCAAACTGCTCTCTCTTAGCTACTCCTTGCTTCCTTTATGTTGGATGATGATAATGACTCTAAACTACACAAGATCGTGTACTTATACTAAACCAATACACAAGTTAGCCTAGCATAATAGACATTAAATACACACTCACATTAAATACATCCCTTGGCTACAAAAATTAAATACATAACATAAATTAAATACTTAGGACATGCCCCACATTTCCAATGCATAACTAACTCAAGAGACCACATAAGAATACACACACTTAGACATACACACACTTAGACATAGGTCTACCTACTATCCAACAATCAAAATCTAAGAGCGCACACACCAACTCCCACTAATTGAAACTTGTGTATGAAATCTCCAAAGTCTTCAAGTAAATTAGGAACAAATGATTACTCCAACCTCTATTTGCAATTAGGAAAAGGTTTCCTAGTATATCTTGAAGACATCCTCAATCTCGTAAACCATAACAATAAAAATATGAGCGCAAATTCCCTAAATACAGGATCACTGAGTTCCTTAGGATGCTCCAACATTAGACACCCCAGATGTTAGATTGTGGGGACTAATCAAGAAAGTACTGTACATACTTCATAAATTATTTGGGGCTCACATGTAATTATTAATTATAACCCTAAAGTGGTAAAAATACTTGTATAAAATAGCTTAGGGTTAGGGATTGTTTCATAGTTGTGATGTGAAATTGATTCTTTTGGTGGTATTGAGCTGTAAGGGATTATAGATTAATCAAGTTGTAATTACTAGATCGTAATAATATTGGACTTACTATTTGGTGGATGTAGCCTAGGGATTGGGTGAACCACGTTAAATCTTGGTGTCTTGTGTTCTTTTCTGTGTGATCTATTATTTTTTTTTTATTGGTTATATTTGCATGTAATTTTTATTTCTGTCCATGGTTTAATCCTAACAAGTGGTATCCGAGAAAGGTTGTTTTTTAGTTATCCTCTATAGGAAAGTCTCACAATTGAGTGGGAGTCTCATGGTTGAGTGGGAGTGATGGAAAATGAGGGTAAGTTGAGGGTTGATAGGTTTAATGGAAATAAATTCTAGTTATGGAAGATGCAAATGATGAATGAGATCTTTTAGATAGTAAGGCACTTAGAAGCATTTGATTATTCTTGGAACCATTAGTGGCATTTAATATTACAAAAGTGAAGATGATAGAAGAAGTGATGCAAACCCTAGCGAAACTGTATGAAAAGCCCTCTATTTCAAACAAGGTATTTCTAATGAAGCATTTATTTAATATGAAAATGGTAGAAGGTAAATCTGTTGCAGATCATTTAAATGAGTTTAATATTGTTACTAGTCAGTTATCTTCTGTGGGTATCAATTTTGATGAAGAAATTAGGGCTCTCTTGATTTTGTTTTCTTTGCCTAAAAGCTGGAATGGCATGGTAATGGCTGTGAGTAATTCTATTCCTGTATCTAGTACCCTAAAATATGATGATGTGATCAGTGTTGTTTTGAGTGAGGAAACTCATAGGAAATCCTCAGGTGGATCTACATTAGGAAGTTCTTTGAATGCACAAAGTAGAGGCATAATGACTAAAAGAGGAAGTAATTCCAAAAATCATGGGAAATCAAGAGGAAATTCAAAGGAGAGTAAGTCTTAATCGAGAGGATTGAATGACTACTAGTATTATGGGAAACTAGGGCACAATAAGAAAGATTTTTGGAATCAAAAGAAAAATTAAGGAGATAAGCTAAATGGAGACAAGGAGGAAAATGTGGTAAATAAAAAATTCGAAGAGGATGCTTTGCTTCTATCTTTAGAAAGTATTGATGATTCATGGGTTTTAGATTCTGGTGCTTTATTTCATGCTACACCTCATAGAGGTTATTTTATTGATTATGTCCAAAGGGATTTTGGACTTCTTAATTTGGGGGATAATGAACCTTGTTAGATTGTTGGAAAGGGAAAAGTTAAGATTAAGTTGCAAAATGGTAATCATTGGCTACTACATGAGGTAAGAAATGTTCCAAGGCTGAGTAGGAATTTAATTTTTGCAGGGCAACTTGGTGATGAGGGTTGTGTAGTTACTTTTAATGATAAAAATTGGAAGGTTTCAAAAGGTTCCCTTTTAATAGAAAAAGGTGTGAAAGTAGACACCTTATATCTTTGTACAGGTCATATTGTTCCTTCTACTTTAATTGTTTTAGAGAAAAATAATTTTTTAGGAACAATTGCTATAGTTGAGTGGGGAGAACAAATAACTGCTATTAATTCTGATACAACACTATGGCACAATAGACTTGGGCACATGAGTGAGAAAGGTATGAAAGTAATTCATTCAAAGAAAGTTTTACCAAGTCTTAAATGTGTTAATAGAGATTTATGTCAAAGTTGTGTGTATGGAAAACAAAAGAGAGAGTTTTTTGAAGACTGGGAAGGAAAACAAAAAGGAGAAATTAGAACTTGTGCATACCGATGTATGGGGACCAACTCAGGTATCCTCCCTTGGAGAATCTCATTATTATGTTACATATATTGATGATGCAACAAGAAAGGTATGGGTCTATTTTTGTAGAAAAAAATCTAATGTACTTCAAACTTTTAAGAAATGGAAATACTTGGTTGAAAATGAGACTAGTAAGAAATTAAAATGTCTTAGATCTGATAATGGGTGAGTATTGTAGTCATAAATTTGAAGATTATTGCTCCATTAATGATATTTGTAGACATAAAATTGTTCCAAGGACTCCACAAGAAAATGGAGTGGCTAAACGTATGAATAAGACTATAATGGAGCGTGCAAGGAGCATGAGGTTGCATGCTGGGTTGCCCTTACACATGTGGGTAGAGGTTGTCAATACTATTTTATATTTGATTAATAGAGTCCATCTACTCCTTTGGGCTATGGTATTCTAGAGGAAGCATGGACTGGTAAGAAGGTGAGTTGTTCTTTTCTTAAGACCTTTGATTGTGAAGCTTTTGTTCATATAGATTCTAAAAATAGAAACAAGCTGGAAGCTAAGTCAAAGAAATGCGTATTTGTTGGATATGGCATTAATGAATTTAGTTATAGGCTTTGGGATTTTTAAAATCATAAAATTGTAAGAAGTAGGGATGTCATATTCAATGAGAAAGTGTTATACAAAGATCTGTTGTAGCAACATGAGAAGAAAGAAGATGATTATGTAGTGCTAGATGATACTCCATAAGTTGATCTTCCAACCATTCCTCATGATGTGCAATGACCGCAACAACAAATACCACACACACCGATAAATGCTAGATGATCAACAAGGCAAATTAGACCTCTAAAAAATTCTCTCCCTCTTTGTATTCAATTTTACTTACCAATGCTGGTTAACTTTAATATTATGATGAATTTATGTAGGTGGATACTAAGATTTAGTGGGAGTCTACAATGAAAGACGAAGTGGACTCTCTGTTGAAAAATAAGACATGGGATTTATGTAAGTTGCCTACAGGTAAAAGAGCTTTATAGAATAAGTGGGTTTATAGGTTAAAAGAACAGGGTGAAGGTAATAAAAGATTTAAAGCCAGGTTAGTTGTAAAAGAATTTGCACAGAAAAATGGCATTGATTTTGAGTAGATATTTTGTCCTATTGTTAAGATGACTTTTATTCATACTATTTTAAGTATTGTGGCTACTGAATCATTTAGAGTAGCTTAATGTTAAAATAAAATTCCTTCATGGTGATTTGGATGAAGAGATATATATGGCTCAACCATGGGGATTTGAGGTCAAAGGTAAGGAGAACTTAGTGTGCAAATTGAAGAAAAGTTTATAGGGCTTGAAACAAGCACCTCAGCAATGGTGTCTAAAGTTTTAAATTTTTATGCATGAACATGGATATCATAGGTGTCATTCAGATCATTGTGTTTACTTTAAGAGGTTAAATGATGATAGCTACATTATTTTATGTTTATATGTTTATGATATGCTTGTAACTGGGTCTAACATGGATCATATTAAGGGGCTAAAATGCTAGTTAGCACATGCATTTGCTCTGAAGTATTTGGGGGCAGCAAACAAAATCCTTGGTATGAAGATTTGCAGAGATAGAAAGAACAGAATATTGATGCTATCTTAGGTTGATTTTATGGAGAAGGTATTGCAACGTTTCTTTATGGAGAATGCTAAAGCTGTCAATACACCTTTACTTGGTCATTTAAAGTTGACTAAGGAGATGTGTCCCAAGATACAAAAATAGGAGGATAAGATGTCCAAGGTACCCTATGCTTCAGCTGTAGGAAGCCTTACGTATGCTATGGTATGTACAAGGCCAAATATTGCACATGCAGTGGGAGTCGTTAGCAGGTATATGAGTCATCAACGAATTGAGCATTGGAATGCAGTCAAATGGATTTTTAGATATTTGAGAGGAACATCCAATAAGTTTCTACACTTTGGGAGCTCTACTACTAATTTACAGGGCTATGTTGACTCAGATTTGGTAGGGGATATTGATACTAGGCAGAGTACTATAGGTTATGTTTTTACTATTGGTGGGTCAGCCATGAACTGGGTTTCTAGGTTACAGAAGATTAATGCTCTATCCAGTACAGAGGCAGAGTAGGTTCCTACTACAGAAGCAACAAAGGAGATGATATGGCTTTAGTTCTTCTTAGAAGAATTGGGCCACCCTTATATTTTCATGTAATTGTTATTTCTATCTATGGTTTAATCCTAACATGATTCACAAAGAATGTGTGATAGAAAAGTTCATTCCAAGAAAAATATTTACTACTACAACAAAGTTGGAGATTGTGCACACAAACTTGAGTGGTCCTACAAGAGAAAGATCATTTTATGATGAAAGTTATTTTATGCTTCTTATTGATGGTTTTACTAGGATGGTGTGGGTAGCACTTCTTAGAGACAAATCCAAATATTTTGAGAAATTCAAGATATTCAAGAGTAGAGTTGAGAATGAATCTTGTTTGAAGATTGAGTGTTTAAGATCATATAGAGGAGGATAAATTATTTCAGATGAATTTAACATCTTTTGTTGGGATAACAGTATAAAAAGATAACTTTTAGCTCTTAACACACCACAAAAGAATCAGATAGCATAATGGAGGAATAGATAAGTAAATGAAACAACTAGAGCAATGATGTTTAAGAATTATGTATCACATATCATTTGGAGAGAAATAGTGAACACCTCAATATACACAATGAACAAAATAAAGATTAGACAAGGCATTAGTAAGACACCTTATAAACTTTGGTTTGGGTATACACCTACTATGAAATACTTTAGAATATTTACAAGTGTTATATCAAATAGATGATGACATTGGGAAGTTTGAATTTAGAAGAGATGAATGCATTTTTCTTGGTGTTAGATAACTAGGGGGTGAATTAATTATTACAAACTATCCTTCAAAATTTTTAAGAAAATTAATCCCAACTTCAACAATTTAGTCTTTCAGATCAATCACTCGGTAATGGCATCAAACATTATACTTCAAACTTACACCAACTTTACTTTAAACTATTATCTCATTATTTCTTAATATATCGAATATCAAAGTAATCATTTAGTTCATACCGAGTTACAACATAAAAGTGTTAACATAAAATAAACTTTACAACACATAAATAGTCGCACATTTAAGAAAAATATTTAACATAAAAACCCTCTAAAGGGAAAAACCACTTGGGACCAGTTACCTAAATATTTTCACTCTTCTAAAGTGAGCTATGTTAGAAGCCAACCTTGTAAAAGGTTACAGACATATCATATTATGTGACCTTTTTGGAGGATTTTTACCAAATATCATCTAGACCTTATCACTACTTGACATTTGTAAAGAGTGTCCTACTCTAAAGGACTTAAAAAAATTACTATTGAATGTTACCATATATGATTTCAAAGATTTATAATTAGATTCACTTGGTTAAGATATTTTTCTACTACAATGGTTAGAAAGCAATAGTAAAATTGATCTGTTAGGTTAAACACTGCCTTTTTTTGTTCAGATCTCTATTTCAATCTTCCTTTGTTGATCCACACACTCACCCAATCACATAGCACATCCTCTTGCTAGATCTTCACAATGCATTTCACTTAGGTATCCTTCCATTTTCTTCTTCCTTTTCGATTCCAAATCAATTAGCAATAATCATTAGATAAATTCTACAATCAATCCTTAAATAGTAAATTGTTGTCATTGATAAACAATCTCATCCTTTGATTTTTCCATTTAATTACAATTGTTAGATCTTCATTAAGTTCATATGCTCAATAAATACTCTTTCAACTCAAAGTGTGTGCACACTTTGAAAATATAAAAACTCCTTCATTATATTTAAAAAAAAAATTTCTAGTCATTGATCTTGTAAGTAATTTTGTCCTTATCTTCAAATCTTCTTGAACATTCTTTATTATCATCAAGTGTTAGCCTTAGATTAATTATTTTTCTTGTTTTTTCAATTAGTGATTATTACAAATTGTTCAATAAACACTACTCTTAGTTAATACTATAATTCTCTCAGTTAACACTAAACTTCATCTTTTCTTCATTAGGTGCTCAATGATAACTATAGTAGCTTGATTATTACTATGTTCCTTCATTCACTAACCAACTTATCTTACATATACATGATTTCATAACTTTATGTAAAATAATCAAACTAACATTATACTATCATAGTGCAACTCATTCAAGTTCCCACTGAATACCATAATCTTACCAACACATACATCATCATTCTTTCTTCAAATACTCTTAATCAATAAAATAATATGGCACTCTATTAAATTAGCACAATGCCTAAAAAATTAAGGCTTGACATCAATGACAACATAATAACTGATATGACTACCTCACACACATTAACATCAATATTAATTAGGGCTAACAATCTCACCCTTTGGCATTAATAGAAAGACATAACATAATATTTTACATTACATAACATTACGTCTTAAGATAATCAAATGTATCTATTGAGAACAACACAACCCTTCAGTCTCTGACTTCATTTAGGTTATCTGTCTTCATGACCTGTATAACTTAAGCTACAACAATATACTCCCCTTTGGATAGACTTATCTATTCAACTTGTCAACAATACTTCTTCAACATTTATCCCCATAGGTTTGTTCTCATCATTTCATATTCTCTTCTTTTTTATCCTTTCTCATTTTAGATTCTATCACCAAATATTCTTTCACATTCTCTCCCTTATACTAATTCTCTCCTATTTTATATTCTCTCACCATTTGGGAGCAATTCCAAAGGTAACTATAAGTTTCAATAAGAAACTCATAAAATCTTACAGTTATACTACGTACCTTGCATGTATTGTTTACATCAGTTTCATTACCATCACTTTCACAACTTCAAATTGCTCCTAAAGTGTGAAATCTTACATCAACTCCATAGATACTTCAACCATGAATTGATGTAACATTCAACCTTTCTTAGTGGATCTTGTTAGAATGATTTAGAATAAATTAGAGGGGGTGGGGGGGGTGAATAAGTTATCATCAGGTCCAAATGTACCAATTCAACTTTCAAAATCTTCAAATAATCTCATTAAACAACTTGGTCCATATAGAAATATATCATCAATTTAACATTCTCTTTATGTTGCCTATATGTGCGTGTACCAACTAATAGTAAAATAAACAACTATAAAAACAGCATGCATAAAGTGACATCAATACATGTAAATAATACTTTAACACTAGGATTTAATGTAGAAACCCAAATTGGGAAAAACCTTTGAGTAACATGCTACCAATTTTTCACTCTTCTGAAATGAGCTTGATTAAGAGCCAACCCTATTAAAGGTTATACAACACACTATTAAATGTGACCTTGTTAAAAGATTCAATGAACTTTTTAGGAGTTTCTTATTTAGAGGACTTTGGATCATTCCATTAGACTATCACCTTGATTAAAGGACTTTAAAAATAACTATTAGGTCAACCTTGATTAAAGGATTTTGACTGTTAGTATGGTTAGAATGTGACAACAGGTTTGATCTATAAAATACAACTCACTTAAAAAATTTAGATCTCCATTTGCTCATCTGTTGGTTTATTGACTGGCATCCATTGTCATCTCCATCATTGATCTACTTGGCATCCCTTCAAGCAATCATAATTCACTAATTTTTTCACACTTCTCTTATGTTGCTCTGCTCCTCATAGCTTATCCTTAATATTTCTAATTAACAATGAACCAACCTTAGAAAACATTGCTCATGCCTCCTTAAATAGGTAATTTCAACCTTTTTCTGCTTAAACATCACCCTAGATCTTAGGGTTCAGTTAGATTCATTGAATCCTTCCATCATTTTGTCCTCCTTCTCCTTTCTTGATACTGCTAGAAACTTCTAATCAAATCCTTTCCTTTGATCATATATTTAACTCTCTTTATGCATTAAATACATCAAATCATCAATCCTTATAATTAACACACTTTAACTCTTCCAAAAATCCATGAAATTGATTCTTTTACAAACTGTAACTCTTTTTGTCACTCAATAATCACCAAGTTCTTTTCAGTCATCATTGTCTAGCTTGGCATACACTATTCTATTTTTCTCGACATCTACTAGGTTACTAAGCCATTACTATGTTTAATCACTACTAGTATTCCTTCATCAACCTAATCAACAATAAATTTCACTTGTCTTAAACTAATTGTTCAACTTTTACTTGAGTTCCTTGATCTTCTATTTTAACTCCTTCATTGACTGACCAAAATTGATACTCGGTCATGTCTTAGAGTGTAACTCAACTCTTATCATTTCACTCATACATAAATTCACTTATCTTCTTCACTTCATGTATTGATTGAACAACACATTATCTTTTCAGTGACTAACTCATCAAGTGCCCATTGTATTTCCATGATTCTTAACTTCTCTCTTCTCAACAACATCACTAACTCACCTTGTGATCTCTTCTTTTCAAATCATATTCATTGATCAATAGGCATGGTACTCTACACTATTAATAAATATCTCTCCATTAGGTTTGACATCAATGGTAACATAACAACTGTTCCAATTGTAGTTTCCAAAAAATCTTGGTTAGGGGTAGGACCCCTATCTAACCTCTTATATACTCAAAAAATCCTTAAGAAATGGTTTTGTGAAAATACACACGATTCACTGCTTAGACTTCACATTTTCCAATGTTACTTATTTCTCTTGTACTTTCTCCCTCAAGTAATAGTACTTGATACACCCATGCACACATATATACTTGTTTTTTTTTTGTGTGCATCACAAGATTCTGTGACATATTGATGACACTTGTGTTATCAATATAGATAGTAATAGGCTTTGTAAGTTCTTCTTGAAAACATTTTAGCAATTTCTTAATCCAAACAATATTTGAATAATTAATTGGAGCAACAACTTACTCGGCTTTGGTAGTAGACTAAGAAATACAACTTTTTTTCTTGCTCAACTATGCAATCAATTTTTATCCTAAAAGAAAGGTCCACTTCTAGTGCTTTTTTCTGTCATTAACATTTCCAATCCAATTTGCATTAGTATAAACTCTAAGTTCAAAATCACCTTCTTATGTGTACCACAATCCCTTCTCTTCCTTTTAGGTATCTAAATATCCTTTTAACTACACTCATATGTGTTTCCTTAAGATCAGAGGAAAACCTTTCAACAATACCTACTACATGTGCAGTATTAGGTCTACTATGTACAACATATTGTAACTTGCCAATCATTGATTTGTAAAGTGTCTCATTCACTTCAATAGTAGTATCATCTTTAGATAGTTTGCAACTAGTGACCATAGGTGCACCAAATGGATTTGACTCACCCATACCAAATGTATGTAAGATCTCTTTAATGTTCTTATATTGAGTCACATTTATACCACCTCTTTTCTAAGGAACTTGTAAATCAATGAAAATTTTGATCTTGCTAAACATTGGCATCTCAAACTATTTACTCATTTTGGTCAAAAAATAGTTTGCACTATAAATCATTCCCACCAAACATGATATCATCTACAAATATTTTAGCAATGAGTTGTGTGTCCAAAGTGTGGACAAACTTCTATAAACCCTTATACTTGAGAATATCCATGATGAAGAGCATCTCAAGAGGCAGCCTAATGCTTCATATCTATGATGTGCAAGAGCTATGATCTCTTGTAAGGTGCACCATAGAATGAAAGATTCAAAGAGTTGAGGCAAGAATGTTAATATCCAAGAATCAAGAGAGTGCAATGCAAATGCAAGCTAAACTAGAATGAGATGCAAGTTAAAAAAGAGTTACAAGAACCACCTAGTTAAACTATGTGAGTTAAGCTATGCATAAAATGAAACTAAATTAAATGCAAATAAGACAATATAAATGAAAAATGAGTGCTCCAAGTTCTCCAAGTATTCCAAACCTCTTAGAAAATATGTGCAGCATAACAATAGTATGAGAGTATAATAGATGAGAAAGTGAGGAGAGAGCCTTCTTTAAATAAAAGTGGATGGTAACGAATAAGAGGAAAAGTCAAGAGTGGATAATGAGTCTTGTTTTGACTTTGTGCACAAGAATATGACCTAAGAAAGATAAATTATATATTTAATAGGAAAGGATGTGTGGATGAGAATTAAAGTTATTTTGAAAATAAAGATTCCTCTCACATAGAAAAGTGTGTCCCTTATGTGTAGAAAAAAATGCCTCTCTTTTTATTTTTAAAATAAGAAAATGCTTTTTCATGTGCACAGTTATGAATAAAGTGACTTTGGAAATTTTATTTAATTAAAAGGGGACAAGTTATTTTAATTAAATAAAAGGCTTAGGATAAAGTGGCCAAAAGATAATTGATTAATAAATTATACAAAATCACTAGAAAGGGGGCACATAGTGTAGAGGAACATTTTTTGGTGATTACATTTGCCCTTTTTTTACTGATGTGTGATCAATCTAGGAACACATTATGTTAAATAATGAAGAAACCAAGCTTCCACATTAATCTAACTTCAAAGAATAAAGCACAGAGAAATAGTTGATCCTAAATACACAGTCAATAAGAAGGAGGATTGAGCATTAGGAGAGAAATAAATCAAGAGAAAATTAAATGGTCAAAAAATGTTCCTAAGAAATAGATAGATCAAGAGAAAATGAAAATATCAAGCATATGCTCCTAAGAGATAGATAGATCAAGAGCAAATAGAAAGGTCAATCATATGCTCCTGAGAAATACATATAGCAAAATCAATTTGCAATGATGAAAAAGCAATGATAGAGTATTTCTACCCCCTCGGGGTCAGAATAAAAATGAAGTAGAGGAGATAAAGAAATGAAATATATTTGATCAAATTAAGATAAGCCTATTGGAAATCTAATTGAAAAGATCACTGTGAGAAGAAGATTGAAGGTCAAAGAGGGAGATTGTTGATAAAGAATGTTTCCAATCATTGTTTTTTCATTGATGTCAAACCTACTATTTTTAGGAATGAATTTTTTTTATAAGACCCAAGTACTATCACTTAGTTGATTGATGAAGAGAATTTGATCAACAAGATGTATCAAAAGTACCTAAGGGAAAGATTGAGTTATAATATTCTAATGAAGTTCAAGGATCAGCTAACACAATGGTTAAATGATGTATTGATAACATACTCAAAGATATAGAGGTTGGCCACACTTAGAAACATTAGAAGTATAAGTTAGAACAAGGTTGATTGCAAAGCTTAAACTAAGTTCATTAGTGGGTGCCAAGCAAGCTAGTTGAAGCAGAGAAAATTCTTAGTTGGAGCTGAGTAAAAGGAAAATCTAGTGTGTGTTAAGTGATCTTTAGGTACCAAGTGAAGTTCAAGTGCCGAGAAAAGTAACAGGTGCTAAGGATCAGAAAATCTTAGTAGGTGCCAAGCATCAGTAAAAATGTAGTTGATATCGAGTAACATAGTATGTGTCGAGCATCAAAATTTCAATAGTGTCGAGCTGCTGCATTATTTTAAAAGTCAAAGATTCACCAAATCTAAGTCAAGAAAGTTGTTACCTTGAATTTTGTGAACCAATTGGAGGATAAGGATGATGAGCTGGTGGAACAGAATTCTATGTAAACCATTTTTGAGCGAATACAAGTGGATTCTTCATGACGTTTCTAGAAGAAACAAAATATGGGTTAGATACAATGAATCCTACTTAATCCATACAAATTGAAATTAAAGGAGGGAAGAATCAAGTGGGAAAGGAACTCTAAGACTTCTATTTAAGGAGTCACAAACCGAGAAGCAAGAGCTATTGCAGTGCCAAATTGGGAAGTGATTTGAAGGGTGTCAAGAAGAAGACATCTAGGAGGAGGAACAAAGCACAGAGGCTCTGCTTCATCAAGTGGTTAGAGAGAGATGATTGCACTAGCACATTGATCAAGTGCTAGAAGCAAGAAGATCAAGATGTCCAAGAGAGAAGTTCCCAAGCTCAACAAAGATAACTTCATTGCATGGAAGAGTCTGATGAAATTGCACCTTGGATCAATAGGTGATTATGCAAAACTTGAATTGGAACAGAACATGTGGACCCAGCTGGACCTCTTACTACAGATGATTTGAGCAAAAGGAAGGAGCACAATCAAGTAATGCTAGAGATTGCCTATGCACTTAGCTATACTGAATTTGATGACATCAAGGAATGTGACACTGCGTTTAAGATGTGGGAAGCCCTAATGGATATCTATAGAGGAGATCCAAATGTTCAAAGAGAAAAGAGACAAATCCTTAGAGGAAAGTTTGATGATATGAAAATGGAGGAAGGTGAGAATGCTACTCAATATGGATCTAGAATGAAAGAAGTGGTAAGTGTAATAAGAAGTCTCGGTGGTCAATTAGAAGAATAGATTATCAACAACAAATACTTGAGAACCCTGCTTCCTATCTATGCTATTAGAGTTTCAACCATCCAAGAGCTAAGATGTGTACAAGGGAACACACTAACTTTTGAAGGAATTGTAGGAAGACTTACTACATTTGAATTTTCCAAATTTGACAACTACAAACTTGAGAACCTTGAATCTACTTTCAAGGCCAAGCTAATATTGAAATATACTGAGGAGGTGACATCAAACAAGAAGAGAAGAAAAGGAAAACATACATCTAGTGATAGCAACACAAATGAGGAAGATGTGGAACAATTGGAAGCACTACTGGCTAGAAGATTCCATAGAGGCAAATGTAAATTCAAAGGTAAGCTCCCTATTATTTATTTTAATTGCAATGAAGTAGGTCATATTGCTACAAGGTGTACACATAAAAAGTTTTAAAAAGAAGGAAACAAGTACAAGAACAAAAGAGAAGATGATAGAAGAGATTACAAGGAAAAAGGCAAAAGATGCTACATTGCTGAAGAAGATTCTAATGAGAATGATGATGAAGTAGTCTACATGGTCATGAAGGATGAATCAAATGAAGATGAATCAACAACACTGGTGACTTGTGTGAACAAGAATGACAAGTGGATCACAGACAATGGTTGCTCACATCACATGATAGGAGATAAAAGTAAGTTCATTACCTTTACTCAATATAATAGAAATAGTGTTAAATTTGGTAATGATGCTCCATGTAAAATTAAAGGGAAAGGCTCAATTAAACTTATAGAGAAAATTTCATGTGATAATGCATACTATGTTGAAGGATTGAATTATAACTTTTTGAGTGTATCATAGTTATGCAATGTAGGTTGCAAAGTAGAATTTGTAAACAAATTTTCCAAAATCTATGACATTAATGGAAATTTGATAGAAAAAGGTGAATAAACTAGGAGTAACTTGTTCTATCTACATATGGAAGATGCAACTTTTCTTGTTGTTAGACTTGACGATGTGTGGTTATGGCATAAAGGGTTGTGTCATGTTAACTTTGACAATCTAATTAGCATCAACAAGAAGAAGAAAGTCAGAGGTTTGCTTAAATTGAAGAAGCCTGAAGATACAATGTGCAAACAGTGTCAACTAGGGAAGATGACTAAGTCTAGTTTCAAAAGAAAAACATATACTTCTGAAGAAGTACTAGAGTTAGTCCATACAAACTTATGTGGTCCAATAGAAGTGCAAAGCTACCTAGGAGACATATACATAATGCAATTTGTAGATCACTACTCCAAGATGATGACTGTTATGTTTTTAAAGAAAAAATCTGGTGCATTTCAAATGTTCAAGTGGTATTTGGCCAAAGTTGAGAAAGAAACAAGTAAAAGTCTGAAATGTCTAAGATCAGATAGAGGAGGTGAGTTTACATCAAAGGAATTTGAAATATTCTACAATGACAAAGGTATCAAAAGGAAAACATTAGCACCAAGAACTCCACCTCAAAATGGTATTGCTGAAAGAAGGAATAGATCGGTGATAGACTGTGCTAGAACTCTAATGATGAAGAAAAATGTTGCTCTAAAGTATTGGGGAGAAGCTATAAGTACTACTGTTTACACCCTAAATAGAGTCCAAGTCAAGAAAGGTACAAATGCAACACCTTTTGAATTGTGATATGGTCATTCACCCAATGTAAAACATTTCAAAGTATTTGGTTGTAAATGCTATATTCTTAAAGATACTAGAAATGGAAAGTTTGATGTAAAAAGTGATGAAGGCATATTCCTTGGATACTCCACTAGAAGTAAGGGATATAAGTGTTTGAATCCTTACACTAAATTTTTTTTGGAGAGTGCAAATGTAAATTTTGATGAGCATGCAGAAGTCCAAGTTGATGAGTCCAAGCAATTAGAAGATTATAGATCCTTTGTATACTTTTATGAAAGAATGACTGTTGAAGATAATGCTGTGAATCAAATTTGAAATCAACAATAAATCTCAGTATCCACCAAGTCATAGCTAGTGAATGCTGAGCTGCATTCAGAAGCTGAGTTGTAGAATGAAGATAATGCACATTCTAATTCTAAAAATAGTATACATGAAAGAAATGATGAAGCACCAAATGAAGAAGAGAAAAATGACTCTAAACCTAAAGGATCAAACATGGAAAGAAGGATAGAACCAAGATTAGCCAAGTATGTAAGAAGACATCACCCTGCAGAGAAAATCATGGGTGACCAGGAAGCCAGAACAATGACAAGGAATAGACTAAGGAATAAATCATGTTTGCTAAGCAAGGTAGAACCCAAATTAGTGAAAGATGCACTACAAGATGATGACTAGTATAAAGCTATGGAAGAGGAGATAGATCAGATTGAGAAGAACAAAACTTGGACCCTAGTTCCTAGACCAGCTGACAAATATGTAATTGGTACAAAATGAATTTTTAGGAACAAACTTGATGAGAATGGTGAAATAACCAAAAATAAAGCCAGATTAGTTTGCAAAGGCTATGCACAAGAAGAAGGACTAGATTATGGGGAAACATTTCCCCGTATTGCAAGAATGGAAGGAGTAAGAATACTACTTGCATATGCTGCATAGAAAGGTTTCAAAGTCTATCAAATGGATGTAAAGTCTACTTTTTTGAATGGTATATTGGAAGAGGAAATTTAAATAGAACAACCTGAGGGATTTGTTGATGACAACCATAAGGATATGGTTTGCAAATTGCACAAATCAATTTGTAGTTTGAAGCAAGCACCTAGAGCATGGTATGAGAGACTACACAAATATCTTGTGAAGATTGGATTTGAGAGAATAGATGACAACAACCTGTACATCAAGGTAGAAAAAGGTAAAGACATTTTGACATTTGAAATCTTTTTTGATGATATAATATTTGGAGGAAAAGATGCTCTATGAAAGGATTTTGCTGATCAAATGAAGCATGAGTTTGAGATGTCAATATTTGGAGAAATCAAATGCTTTGTTGGATTACAAGTATATCAATTGAAGCATGGAATATTTGTGACCCAATCAAAATAAATCAAGGAGATACTCAAAACATTTGGATTAGAAGACTCAAAACTAGTTAGCACACCAATGGTAATAGGACATAAGTTATCCAAGAATGATGAGTGAGCTGAAGTGAATCAGATAATGTATAGATCAATGATTGAAAAGTTGCAATATGTTGTACATAGTACACCAGACATTGTATTAGCTATTGGAATAGTGGCAAGATTTTTTGCAAATCTAAGAGAAAATCATCTGATGGCAGTCAAGAGAATACTGAGGTACCTAAAAGGTACTAATGACTTTGGTTTGTACTACAAAAAAAGTGGAAAGTTTGAACTAAGAGCCTACACTGATGCAAATTGGAGAGGTAATATTGATGATAGAAAAAGCACTAGTGGAGGAGAACTTTTCTTGAGAAAAAGATTGATTACATGGACCAACAAAAAGAAAAGTTGTATCTCACAGTCTATTGCAAAAGTTAAATATGTTGCAACTGCTATCAATTGCACCAATATTGTATGGATCAAACACCTGCTACAAGTATGAAGGAAAAAGTAAATGAGCCTGTGATACTTTATTGTGATAATACAAGTGCTATCAACATATCAAAGAACCCTATGATGCATGCTAAAACCAAGCACATTGCATTCAAGTATCACTATGTAAGAGAATCAATGGAAGACAAACAACTGAAGATGGAATATGTTAGCTCAAAAGAACATATTGTTGACATCTTCACAAAAGAACTACCTTAAGATTCTTTTGAGTATCTTAGAGGTAAGTTAGGGGTGATACCCCTAGCTAAGGCTACTTAAATAAGTAAAGACTACCTTGCATCAGAGGAATTGATTGTTGAAATATTACAAATTGATGCAGAGGATACCTACTTTAGGATTCATGCCTAAAGTAATCAAAGTGATGAAGTTCCAAATCAATCACAAGATAGGTGATAGAGGGAGAAATTGAATGAACTTACAAAAGCTACACTTACATATTAAGATGCTAAAATAGTATGTCTTTGGCATCGTTGTCAAAGAGGGAGAAATGTCAAGAAACTAATCAACAAATTTTGATCAATAGTATAAGGGAGAAAATGTGGAAACTAATCAAATTAACACTTGAAGGAGAAGATAAAGAAGCTAATTAGAATAGAAAAGAGCAGAAGATGAGCAATGCATATAGAGGGAGAGAATAAAAGAAAGGATACAACAGCTACGAAGGAGAAATAGAAATGAAGCAATCATGATAACAAATCTACAGAAAGATATGAGACAATTAATGGTAACACAATTACTTTTTTGCATTTGACTTACTGTTCTAACCTAGTTAGCATGTGGTTGAATAGTTTAGTCTAATGGTTGATCAGTTTGGTTTTCCATCAATGCCAAAGAGGGAGATTGTTGGAAATCTGATTGAAAACATCACTGTGAGAAGAAGATTGAAGGTCAAAAAGGGAGATTGTTGATAAAGAATATTTTCAATTATTGTTTATCATTGATGTCAAACCTGCTATTTGTAGGAATGATAATTGCTTATAAGATCCAAGTACTATCACTTAGTTGATTGATGAAGAGAATTTGATCAACAAGATGTAACAAAAGTACCTAAGGGAAAGGTTGAGTTATGATATTGTAATGAAGTGCAAGGATCAGCTAAGACAATGGTTAAATAATGTATTGATAACATGCTCAAAGATATAGAGGTTGACCAAACTTAGAAACATTAGAAGTATAAGTTAGAAAAAGGTTGACTGCAAAGCTTAAACTAAGTTCATTAGTGGGTGCCGAGCAAGCTAGTTGAAGCTAAGCAAAAGGAAAATCTAGTGTGTGCTGAGTGATCTTTAGGTGCCGAGAAAAGTAATAGGTGTGGAGCATCAAAAAATATTAGTAGGTGCCGAGTGAACTTTAGGTGCTAAGCATCAATTAAAATTTAGTTGATGCCGAGTAACATAGTATGTGCCAAGCATCAAAATTTCAATAGTGTCGAGCTACTGCATTATTTTAAAAGTTGAAGATTCACCAAATCTAAGCCAACAAAGTTGTTACCTTGAATTTATTGAACCAATTAGAGGATAAGGATGATGAGCTCGTGGAACAGAATTCTATGTAAACCATTTTTGAGTGAATACAAGTGGATTCTTCATGATGTTTCTAGAAGAAAAAGAATATGGGTTAGATACAATGAATGCTACCTAATCCATACAAATTGAAATTAAAGGAGGGAAGAATCAAGTGGGAAAGGAACTCCATGACTTCTATTTAAGGAGTCACAGACCAAGAAGCAAGAGATGTTGGAGTGCCAAATTGGGAAGTGATTTGAAGGGTGTCAAGAAGAAGATATCTAGGAGGAGGAATAGAGCACAGAGGCTCTGCTTCATCAAGTGGTTAGAGAGAGATGATTGCACTGGCACATTGAGCATGGAGACTCAAGAAGACTAAGCTTAAAAGGAGGGCAAGCTATCAAGAGTTGTAGAGACTGAATGCTAGGAAAATGAAGAAGATTTGAGAAGTGATCTGAGATTTGCAAGTTGAGTTGTATTCTGTAATCAGGTCAAAACCCCTAATTGTTACTCTCTAGCAATTGTATCAGTTAGGATAGAAGTAAAATCCTATGGATTTAGGTTGGTTTAATAGCCATTTTAAAATCCTTTAATAGGGTGGTATTCCAAGTGAATGTTCTAAAGTCCTCTAACCAGGCCCACTTCTAACAGGGTGGTTAAATCCTTTAACTAGGTCACATTTAATAGTGTTTTGTAAGCCTTTGTAAGCCTTTAACAAGGCAGGCCTTTCATAGGGCATCACTTCAGAAGAGTGAGAATTGAGTAGCATATTGCTGGTGGTTTTTCCCAAATTGGGTTTCCACATAAATTACTATGTTATGTGTTGATCTTTTCATTTGTTTTGCTTGCATGTTGATTTACAATAACTTGCTAAATAGGAAAAGTTTAATCTTGGATGAATGAATGGCTAGGTGGGCACACTTTACTTGGTAAAAAGTTTGAATAGGACATGTTGGACCTTAAATAACTGATTCACCCCCCCTTTGAGTTATTCTAAAGCATTTGTAACAAAGCCAATTTCCATGATGATAGATAAGGGATTAATTCAAAAGGTAGGCCACCAAGCAATAAAGATATATCCTTGTTTCACTACGTGTGACTAAGAAAGTTAAAGCATAAGAATTAGGTCAAAGTGAGAAGAAAAATGAGATAAAAGGAAACATAATGAATGAGAAGAGTGGGAGAGAGTAGAAATGATGAAGAAATGATTATTGCCTCAGAGAGATTCAAAGATTAAGCCTCAAAGGTCAGTTAACTATGTAAAAGAAGGAAGAATTTTAAAATGTGATTTTGACTAGTAAGATGAATTAGATTTCAATTTTGATCTTGAAAATGGATCAAGGATGCCAAAATTAGGTAAGGGTGAATTTTTTACATAAATTTAAAGAGTTCAAAAATTAGGTCAAAAATAGGTCAAGAGAGTATATAAGGGGTCCAAAAGTATAGATAGATGTGATGATAAGATTAACTCCATTGTAATGACAAGGGAAAAAAAATAGTGATTATATGACAAGATCAAAAGAATATTAAGACATGATTGAGAAGAATCAAGAGAAGATGAATGCAGTTAAATGACACATCCATGAAAGATAAATAAGACTCCCTCGACACACTAAAATGCAAGCTAGTATACAAAGTGCAATTGCAAGGGTTATACAAGTAGGTCCTAGTTTTAACCATTGAGCCTTATTAGGGACATTGGAAGTAATAAAATCATCACTAGTATAAAATATGAGGATATGAATATGATCTATATCATATAGGAATGTGGGAACCCAATGCATCAAAGAGATAAAGGTCAAGATGACAATACATCTAGATTCCCTAGGTTTAGTATAGCAAGGTTATGCTTGCATTGAGACATAAAACATTGAGTTGTCCATAAGAATGCACTTGCAAAAATAGACAAGGACATAACTTTGAAGATCTTAAGTGTCAAGTGGGTCAAACAAGATGCTCAAGAAACCTAAGATCTAAAAAAGTATACCCATAGAAATCAAAGGAAGACATGCCCCATTCCCCCAATCCTCTAGTTCATGAAATCGTTGAAAGATTATTAGGGATGGAACACTTATCAAACAAATTATCATAAACAACACACAAAAGAAATAAGCCAAACAATTATGAGTTAGTTTTCAATTTGTGTGTGTGTGTGTGTGTGTGTGTGTGTGTGTGTGTGTGTGTGTGTGTGTGTGTGTGTGTGAAAGTTACATAACAGTCTTCCTCGAACTTGTTGAGCTGTCATTATGCACAATGCTAAACAACAGGAATTCTTTCAAATTCCTCTCTTAAAAAGTCAATCTTCTGAATCAACTCCAAGGTTTTAGCTGATCTTGTGACCTACTAGAATTTACTTAATTGAAGATAAATGTTTTTGTTCATGAGGAGCCCTTTACTAGTTCAAATGATTTCAGATGAGACGTAGAATTTGTTTGCTTCTTCAAAATAAACATGTAAAATAACTATGTTTTTGTATTTTTTTTGTTTTTTTAATGAATGCAATCTAACTATGCAACTACTAATAATTCCTATTTTAACAAGGGGTTAGTAAAGAAAATAACAAGAACTTTAAAGCAAATAATGTGAAAGTAAATTCCTAATGGACATAAGCTATGGAAACAACACATCTACAAGTTAAGCTTTCGAAGAAATCAGTAGGTAACAAATTCTTGATGGGAATCTTAAAAACCATATGATGTTTCACTCTTCATCAAATTTCAAGGCCATGGAAAGTGTGTTCATATGAGACAAAGAGTTATGCAAGCATAATTTGGTGATTTCTTTTTGAACTAGATACGTCAGTGGAATTTGTCAAACTATAGCAAACAATAGAATTAAAAGATCGCACAATAAGAAATAATGCAATAAACTTTTGGCTCAATCACAATTCCATGAACACAAATTCACAAAAATATGACATATTTAGGCAAGAATCACTACACTCCAAATGCAAGCACCAAAAGCATAACATTATGGATTAAATTCTATTGTTCTAACTAGCAACTTAACTAGTGCTTAGTAGGACTCCATCCATTTTTATATTCATTAATCGGATGCACGAGCCTTTACATGTCATAAAATAAAGAAATTGTGAGAAAATAAGAAGAAGAAAGCCTTCACTCTAGAAGTGTCAAAAATAGAAGCTAATCCTTTACTGGGCATCTGTCGGAGTTAAACTGCTCTTAGAATGTGTTTCTAGTGCATGGAAAGCTCTAATTTTGGAACTAGTAGTTCATTGTTGGCGCACCTCTACAAAAGTGCACCTCGAAAGAAGTGCACCTATACACCTGCACACCTCTAGCTTCTCCAAAATTATTTGAACACTTTATTGCCAAAAAAATGCACTAGTGCACCAATGCAGCAATGCACCTCAAAGGTCCAAAATTAAAAAATTTCACCAAGTGTCAAAATTGAAATTTCGGCTTCTAGGTTTTGTCCCCTTTCATACCGGAGCTATGTCTGGATGCTTGCCCTTGAATTTATTAATAATCTTAGTGATATTTATCACATCTAGTAAATCCAAGGCATTATACTTATCCTTAACCTTTTTTCGATAATTATCTACCTCCATATGGGTCTCAGCAAAATCCTTGAGTTTAGTATCCAACTCTAGCAAGGCTTCTTTTGTCCTAAATGCTTGCCAGATATCTTCATCACTAGAAGCTTCATAAAAAATCTTCCTAAATCTTTGAACTACTACCTCAACTAATATTATCTTCTTCTATGTATTTTCCTCAAAAATGTCGAGACATGATTCACTATAATGTTTCTCTGTTTATAAAATCTTCTCTCGGGCTTGGTCCTTGAGCCCATAGATCTTCATGTGTAATGAATCCATTACCTTCCTACTATTTGCTACCTTTTCTATCCAATCATCAATTATATCAAGCTCTTTTATAGTATACACATCCATGAATGTTCTATACCTCTACCCCTTTATGGCCTATAGCATCTGTAAATCTTTTCCCCATGCATGTACCTCATCCATAATATGAAATCTTGTTTCAAAATTGCTACCATTTTATCCACATTTTCTTGCATAGCATCAAGTAGCTTCAAATTTCCTCGGATGATCAAAATGCCTTTCTCCACAAAACTTTCCCGCCATTGCTGACAGGAATTCAAAAATGGATCTAATTGTAAAACCCCCCTATCTCTTCTTTCAAGTATAGTGTTCAGAGTCTCATCGAGGTGTTTAGGATCCAAGGGGCCAACAACTTTGGCTAAATATCCTTTTAGGATTTCATTTTTCCTTTGAAGTGTTATTAATTATGCCCCTTCTTGTTCTAAACTCCTAAATACCTCCTTCAGCCCCATTATGACCATCAACTTGGTTGTATCCAATGTGGGATTTCCAAGCATAAACTCTTTGATTTGATAATCTTGTGGAGTCAAATCCTCTATGTCTACATTAGGAGGAGGAATAACCACTTGTGCAAATAAATCTTGATTCTGATCAGTGTTGATGAAAGTTAACACTCTAGCCTCTTTTGATGGGGAGTCAAGTTTCTTTAGAACCTCAATCAAGTCAATCACATCCTCTTCATCGACATTGAATTTTTTCTTCTTATTTCTTATTATTTCCTTGTGCAACCATCTTGGAACCTATTCCACTAAAGGCCTGCCTCTCAAGGATGAAGAAGTTTTCTCTACTACCCCTTTCCCCAATCACTCCTTTCTGGGGTTCTCTCCCTCTGTGAAGGCTCTCCCTCTATATTTTATATTTTAGTGGAGCCCATAGTTCTTACCTCTATATCTTGGGAGGCTTTCTAAGGATATTCAACCATTTGTCCTTCTCTAGACACTTCATTGGTTGCTATTTGTTGCGGCTCTTCTTCCTATTCCTTTTGTACTCATTCTTCTTCTATACTTGTTGGCAAAGGAGTAGCAGAGCCTTTATCCATAACTATGACTTGCAATGGGGATGAATGAGTTATCTTAAGACTCTGTGACTCCGAGGCCATTTGGGTCCAATCTTCTTATTGGGGCTCATTTGTTGGTGTATTCCTGATCTTATCTCCCACCAACTCAATACCTACAAGAATGATTTCAAAATCTAACATATTAAAGATATCAGTGCCCTCTACATCCTACTCATCAATCCATTGCTACATTTCATCCTTTGATGTGGTCTTCTATAGAGGTTCTTCTGGGATTGGTGGCAGTGTAGCAGTAGAACTTCTTCTTTCTTGTTCTATGGCTATTGCTAGCTAGGTTCTTCTATTTAAAGGTACATTATCATGATCATCTTCTTCTTCCTCTTCTTTAGGAATAGGTTTTAGAATAGATGGGAAAGGAACTACCCTCCTAATCACCCTTTGGCTTTTCTAGATTGAAATCTTAATCTTTCTTCCTTTCTTGGGCACAGAAGGGGATACTTGTTCTATCTGCTGAGGTGGAGAAACCTCTTGAACCTCAACTTTTGTCTCTATTTGGTTGGGTGCAGTAGCTAGTGTCAATTTGGGTTCATCCTAGACTTCTGATGCCCTAGTATCCTTGGACCCTTGTACATTTAGTTCCTCTTGTTGTGGGGGTGTCGAGATTTCACCTTCCTTTAGCTCGACTCTCTAGGGAGAATTCCTCTTCCTTTTTCCCTTTCCTTTTCTCTCTTGAGGGTGATAGTATCCAACTGGTTTGTCAAGTTGGTACAACATTTTGGGTCATATTGGTGACTGAGATACAAAGGTAGGGATGGAAACTTTCTTCCCTCTACCTTTGGTTGGGCGGGCTTGTGCATGAAAAATTATAGTTTCAGGTATTGGATCAAGTTTAAATGGTTTCTTGATCCAACCTTGCATCATTTTAATGATGTGCCTTTCCCTATGGTTGATGTCAAAATTCTCTTCTCTATCAAACTCAACATTCACTATGGGTCATTCCCTAATTTTATCTATGTTGAATAAAGGATCAAGAAGCTCCCTTGAGTCTTGTTGCAATATCTTCAATGGGATCTTTATTTTAAAGGCCTTTTCCACCAAGTACAAAGTCATTGTACAATAATCCCTTATTTAGATATTGTAGTCATTTGTAGCATTCATCCAATGATCCTTAATGGCTTCTTCATGCTGGAATGTCTTGCTTGCTAGATACTGTACCCTCCCTATAGTATCAAAACATGGACATGGAGAAATGTACTCTTCTAAGGGATATTGATCCCATTCACATTCAAATGATGAAATATCTAATTTCTGAAGCACTCAAAACAATCCTATGGTTAGAGGCCATGTCAATATGCTCTAAGTACCACCTTTCTACTTGTTCATAGGTAAGCTTGATGAATTGATCTACACGTGGAAGATGGAATACCCTCTCAATGTTGTCAGGTTAGAGATTAAGGACAATTTCCCTAGTAATACTCTTCACAACTCTCTCCTCAAAGACAAAGTGTTCTACAAGTTTCATTATAAGCTCTGAAGATTGTATCGACATTGGGTGGGAAGCTATATTTACTAGCCCAGATCGGATCAACACAGAGACCATCGCAGACCTCTTAGAGGGTTTTTTTCAAATCCTCAAGAATTCCCCCAAATTAGTATGCCCTAAGTCTGTATCCTTGATTTCTAAGTAGTCATCTTGAAACCTAGAATTTGTTGGAATGCCTTGGAATTTGAAGGTCACTAGTTTCAGTGCCATTTTCTCACCCATAGAAACTAATGAAGATGCCATTATATCTACACAAATAGATGTCCATTAGTTTGGAATTAAAGAAAATATGATAAATTCAAACCCTAAAGTTGAGTTACTCAAAATTTGCTAAGAGAAATTGTTCAAAAACATAAAGAAACCCATTTTTTAACCTCTCAAAATAAAATTAAGTGCACTAGGCACACTAGGGAGGTGCATGTGATGCACAACATTCCTATTGATTTTTTAGTTTCTATTTAGTCTCAAGTGCACACTAGCACACCAAGTTAGGTGTGTAGTGTACACCTAAATTTTTAAATATGTCAGTTTTTATGCTCTTTTGTTTTGTGTGTATTGAAGTTAAGTGCACACTAGTGCACCATGTTAGGTATGCTAGTGCACACCCAGCTTTGGGTGTTTTTGTTTTAAGTTTTTTAGATATCTTGGGGTGCAAAGTGGTGCACCCAACTAGGTGCACCACTGTACACCCCATTTAAGGATTTCTATTTTTTTGAGAGTCTAGGCCTAAGGGTCTACACTAGTGCACCAAATGGGGTGCGCTAGTGCACACCCAATTTTGCTTTAGATTAACCCTTTTTAGTTTTAGACTAGTCTTTGTGCAGAGGAGGGTGCCCCTGAAGGGTACGAGAGTTGCGGCATGGTTGAGAACTATGGAGTGGAGATGTGATGAAGGAGGAGATGTAAGGAGATCATCAAGAAAGAAAGAAAAATACAAGGTAAGGTTTAAAGGATCCACCCCTTTAAATAGGCATTGCATACTCTAGTGTAGCTACATAGGTGTGCTAGTGTGCAACTGCACAACTACAACTTTTCTCCAATCGTGGGCATAGTAGCACACCTTAGGAGGTCCACCTAGTGCACTAGATCTTGCTAAACTAAGCTTGTTCTTTGAATTTTTTGAATTCTTGACCTCTAGGTTTTTCTGATAGGGTCTGGACATGACCTCGAGGAATAGGGGAGACCTCAAAATGGCTTGAATCCTAGACTAGGAGTCCGAAAAGCCAAAAAATAAAGTAGGGCGTCCCAATTTCTATTAGGAAATTTTCATGTCCCACCCCGACCATCATAGCACTATTGACATTTTATTTCTTTTGGACTTTGATAGTTAGACTCTAGATGACACATTATTACCCACTATGGACATTGATATTTTGATCCTTAGACTATTTGATTTCATGTTATGTTATTGGGACATTGATACCTATATCATTAGGCTATATGATGATTCCTTATGATGTTATTAGGACACTAATATTCTAAGTAGTTTTTATGATGTTATTTAGATATGCTTACTTACCTTCTTGATGATCCATATGTCATGATTAAAGCTTATGTTATACTCAAGTGAATGTTTGATTTTTGAATTGTGGTCTACATATGGTGCTAGATTATCATGTCTTAGCATATTTAGAGTAACATTAAGAATTCATGTATCATTTGAATAAACTAGAATTGTATACTTATATTATATTTGATGCATTGCTTAAGGTAGATTAATTCCATAATTTTCTGTAAGAATAAATGATCATAATGTTTTACTATCTAGATTAGAGAATTGCTACAAATGTGAAGTGTGTAATGTGATATGAATGGAAATACATATTTCATATTAGTTATGTTATTCATTGATGATAGAATCTATGTGATTTATATTTACATTATCATTTTATCACCTTATTCTTGGACTACTGATATTTGGAATAAGTGTGCAGGAAAGAAGCCCATGGATTTATGGAGAACCTTGCTAGGTGTTTGGAAAAACCAAGTTTAACCCTAAGGAGGGTATAACCTTTTTACCCTTGTATTTTATTTGTAAAACCAATTTGTGTGTATTATTGTGATTCTATAAAAGTAAATTTGTTTTTCTTGATGGCTTGCCAAGTGTGTTGTGTGTATTGTGGTGTCACTTGACACATGTTCTCCTTTGTAGCATGCTTAGTGGGATGGTAGGTAGTTGAGTGAACCAAGGAGTGGTTTGGTAGGATTTCTTTTCCCTAGGTGTATTTATGGGTCCAAGAGGGATTCTTTCCATGCTAGGTCGAATGCACACCTTTTGTGAATTTCTAGGAGGTTTACACCATCCCTAGGGGTAGTTTGAGGTCTTATTTTAAAGCCCATATGATATACCTAGGGGGTAGGGGCATTTTTAAGTATTATAAGATTCTCTAGGCATTGAAAAGAGCACCCAAAAATTGTGGATTCCTAAGTTGGCCGAATTTGGAAACTTAAGCATCAAAAGAAAACATTCTTTAGAGAGAGTTGGTTGGAGAGTTCTTGGGGGGAGAATTTTTGGATAGATCTAGAAAAAGAATCTAAGTGGGACAAAATTTTAGAAAAGGGGAAAAAAATAAGGAGAAGAAGATAGCTTAGGAGGAGGATTGCTGGTAAAAAGAGAGGGAGCTCAAATTTGCTTGGAAACCAGGTTGGTAACCTTATGTACCCTTGCTATGAAAGTTTGTTGTTAAGTAGATTATTTTTATTGTGTTATGCATGTGAGTTTTCTGTAATGTAGTTGTAATATGGTGTGTTATAATGTTGTGTTGTGTGAGGTTGAGGGACCATGTTTCATTTTTGGTGTATGTGTGTATTGTGATTTACTTTGTGTTGTGAATTCATATGTTCTTGTTGCAGTTTTCTATTTTGGGTGTGACAAGGTGAGTCTCATCTCTTGGGAGGGAAAGAGAGCCTTGTGAGGGTAAGGGGTGCATAGGGAATGTGTTGGGTGAGAGTCTCTCCTAGAGTAGGAGAGGGATGCCATATGGGTGTTATGGGCCCCATATGCCACCTTGCTGGAGTTATAAGTATTGTAAAGATGCCATGTGAGGGCATGTATGTGGTGTTGGGTTGCCTTGTGAAGGCATGTGTATAAAGTGTATAGCCTAATGAAGGTATAGTTGCAGGTGGAGTCTCCTCAACATTCATTTTCCACCCTTACCCCTTGAGATGGATCTACATGTGATCCTAAGTGGTCTACCTTGGTTGGGAATTTTTGTGGTTTTATTTGTCAACTGTATAATGTGTGAACAGTTTTGTAATGTGAGCATTGTGTTGTAAATGGTTGTTAGTAATGTATGTCCACCTAGTCAAGGTTCTCCCTGCTCGGGGGTGGCCTTTAAAAGGCCTAAGGTTGGGAGGAGAGTACCATGGGCTTGTTTGTGTGTGTTGTACTGCAGGTTGTGATCTATGGATTGAAGACTTGAAGAGAAGAAGGATGTTGTCTTATTTTCATGTGCAACAAAAACATACTTCCAAGTGAATTCTTATTGTATTAGGGAGAGTCACCCTTGGGTAACTCTCAATCTTGTGTTTTATGACAGCTTGTAAGCTGGAAAATTGTATAAGTGGACTGTATAAGTGGACTGTACTTGTTGATATGTTGCTACATTCAGTGATTAAAGAAATTTATATATCATGCACTATCCTATAGTATATAGAAATGAGTAAAGTTGTTATGTTTTTGTTTCTAAAATGATTCTAAGAGAAAATGTGTGTCTCCATTTGAAATTGATACATTTGGTTATAAAGACATTTTGTTAGAATTTCAAATAATGTTATGGTTGGAAGGAACTAAAGTGGTTAGTGAAGTTAGTTAAATGTATTGTAGGAATGTACATCAATATTGTAGATCAAGGAAAATAAATATAACAAATAAAATAAAATAAAAATGCTTTCATTGAAAAAGAAAAATATATTTATATTTGCTGGTTCCTTTGATTGTAATATTGGTGCACTACAGAAATGGGGTGTCCATTATGGAATCCACAACAAATAGCCCCAAAAAAAGGAAGAAATGACAAAGGCATTTTTTCATTAGCAAAAACTCCTTTCACATGTGTCAAACACCAACTATATCTTGAATATTTGAAGCACATTTCAAATGACTTCACAGTCAAAACTTTAGGATCCAAAACCTCCAAGCTCAGTGTGTGCTCCATGTATTCATTTCCTTTAACATCTCAAGATGTGGTCTATCAAAATCTTCTGACAAATCAGAAACAATCTTCCACCCCTCTTGGTACATCCATCAAAAATCTCTGCCAAGGTTTTTGTTGATCCTTTTCTTGACTAGGTTAGAGAATCACTTCGAGGGCTCTTAGCAAGGTGTCACTTTAGTTGAAATTCTTGGCAATCCTTCAAATAATTTCTCTATGTAGTTCATGATGTCACCATTTGATCCTTAGATGAAGTAATGTTTTGATACTAGATAGGTCATTTTAAATGTCTATCATTTTATCAGATTACCCATTTTAATCTTTTAGAATCTTTCAGTCTTAACACCATTGTTTCCCTTTTTTATTTTCTTCTATATCCTAAATACACTTAAACTGTGTAGCTAGGACATTGGTGTCATTTCTTGGATTTGGTGCTTTTGTGAACATCCGTTGCGTTCCTCTTTTAGAACTTTTTAGAAACTCTCATGCCAAACAATGATCTTAGCAATCCTTCGAGAAGACCCCATTGTTTTAACCAATTGGGGTTTGGACCATCCCTTGCTACTTTCAACCTTGGTTTGACAACACCTGAGATGATTGATCTTTAAATTTGAAAAGTGTTGAGAAATTTTTGGTCTAGAATCTTGAATTCAAGAACGAAAGTCCCCCTATTATTGCAAGCAACACTCATTCCTTAGTTGGTATAAGACACACAATCATCAAAATGTTTTGACAAAGAAATACCTCTTCCTAAAATTGAAACCAAAAGATTAGTTAGTAAGATATGTCAAGATAAAATATCGAGTTCAACTTACCCCTGGCACTGACACAACTTTGAAAGAAAACATGCGACTGAAAGAAAACACACAACTAGAAAGCAAACACACTTGCAAAAAATAAACACACTTGCCAAAATTAAATCTATCTAATTTTTAAAATTTTTTTTGGGTCTTCTAGGCTTCAAAATATTTTTTTAGAAATTACCCATTGATTGGAAATGGAACTAATTCCCCTTGTAAGTAATTGAGCCTAAAAGTATTTTCTCCAAGAATTTTTACTATTCGATAAGGACCAATCCACAAGCATTGAAACTTGGTGTGTTTGTTTGGATTTTCTTTCACCTTATCCCAAAGTAGAACAAGGTCAAGAATTCTAAAGGATTTTATAGTGGCCCTCTTGTTGACCCATCTCTTCATGATAGCTTGATGTTTAGCCATGTGCTCCAATGCAACAGTCTGTATCTTATCCATCTCTAAAAGATTCATCAATCTGATTTGTACTTTGTGAGCATCTTCAACATACCCACTCATGAATTTCAAAACATGAATTCTAAGGTTAAGCTAGAATACTAGCTCTTGTCCATAGACAAGCAAGTATGGAGAAGTTCCCAAAGCATTCTTGAACCTTACTCTATCTATCCATAGAGCATATTTGAGGGATGTATGCCAATCTTTAGGATTCTCCTTCAATAATCATCTTATTACTATGATCAAGTTCTTGTTCGTAGATTCTGCTACCTTGTTTCCTTGCGGGTAATAATTTGAAGATAACTTGATAATAACTTGATTTTTAAATTCTCATTGAGTCAAGAATACTGATGCAAAAGCTAATCCATTATCCTAGACTAGGGTGAATGGCATCTCAAATCTATTAACAATGTGTTCCTCCAAGAAGTTTGTTACCACCTTAGTAATGTAAGTTCTAAAAGTTTCTGCTTCTTCCCATCGCGTACAATAATTTGTGATTGTGAGAATAAAAGTATGTCTAGTTGACAATGGTGGGTTGATAAGACTTATGAAATCTAGCCCCCATTTTGCGATGGGACGTACTTCAAACACTAGTTGTAATGGAATCATTGGGTGTCTTTTCCTGTTGGCAGTAGTTTGACAAATATGACAAGAAAGTATGTGCTCAACAATATCTTTGAATATCATGGGCCAAAAATAACCTATTCTTAAAATCAAATGTGTGGTCACTTCTGCTAAACCATGTCCTGTACCATACTTATCGTGAAACTATTCTGGAACTTCGTTTGCTTCCTCATGTCCTAAGCACTTCAAATAGATCCCTTCATGATTCTTCTTGTACAATTTTCTATCATGTAACATATAGGACTTGCACTTCATTTTGAGTCATCCACGTTGTGAACTATTCATCCAACTAGGGCATTGACTTTGCAAAAGGTAGTAAACAATGTCTTGGTACCAGACATCTGTTATCACACCTTGATTAATATCAACTTGAGATACTATCATCCTTTTTCAATCTTTCATATCAGTTTCATTCTAAAATTTGAATTCCTTTTCATCTTCAACCTAGTTATCAGCTATCATTTTTTATAATCCCTGACCTCTAACCAATTGCATGGGTTGAATCTCTATATCAAATTTTTGAAGTATTGCCATCCATTTACCTCATCTTTCTTTGGGTTCATTTTTCATTAATAATGTCTTTAATGCTAGATCAGGTACAATCGCATACACCTCACTTCTTAGTATGTAGTGATGGAACCTCTTTACTACCTTGATCAAAGCAAAAGACTATTTTTCAAGGTTGGAATAATTCCACTCGACATTTCTTAGGGGGTAGCTCATGAAAGCAATAGGTCTGTCATCTTCCTTTTCCTTCTTTTGTGTTAGGATCCCAATGCACAAATGTTCTAAAGCAAAGGAATATATCTTAAAAGGTAGCTCATAGTTAGGACTTACCAATACTAAGGCCATGGAAATGGCCACTTTGATATCCTCAAATGATTTTTTAATTTCTAGAACCCATTCTATCTTAGCTTCCTTTTTGCCTAAATCATTAAGGGGATGAACTATTTCTACAAATCTGCCTATGAATTTTGGCACAAAATTTATCTTCTTGAAGAAATACTTGAGTTCCTTCCTATTGTGGGGAGGTGATAACTTTAGTATAGCCTCAATTCTATCTGGATCAATGGAGATTCTAGCTTCAGAAATGATATGATCCAAGAGCTTTCCTTTAGTGACCCCAAATAAATATTTATTGGGATTGAGTGATATGCCATATTTACAACATCCATTGAATACCTATCTTAGATCAGCGATGTGAGTGCTTTGATCCACTAAAAAGACCATTAAGTCATACATGTAAATAAAAATATATTTATTGATCAATCCCTTAAAAGCTTCATCCATGGCTCACTGAAATGTAACACCTACATTAATCAATCCAAAAGGCATTCTTCTGTAAGCAAAAGTTCCCCATTTAGTTGTGAAAGCTATATTTAGTTGATCTTCTTCATCAAACATCACTTGATTATATCCTAAAAATTTGTGCAAGAAAGACATCATCTTTGAACCATTCACTATTTGTAGAACCTCATCTAATGAGGGTAAAGGATAATTGTCCTTTTGCGATGCTAGGTTCAAGTTATGAAAATTGACGCAAAGACAAATTTCTCCAATCTTCTTCTGTACAGGAACCAAACTAGCCACCCATGTGGAATGATGAATAGGGAAGATGATCTTGGCATCTAATAACTTCTTAACTTCCTTCATTATTAGTGGTTCAATGATAAGATTAATAGGTCTTTGTCTTTGGTAGAAAGGTTTAGCATCTAGTTTCAATGGGATATCATGGGTTATAATCTCAGGATCATATGCTTTTAGCTCTTCATAGCTCCAAGCAATAACATCCTTGTACTTAGTAAGTAATTTGAGCATATCTTCCCTTTCCCATGCATTGCACACTTTTCCTACCTGTACCATTCATGGATCTTCGTCAGTACCTAAGTTGTATGCATCACATTTCTCGATCCCCTTTTCTTGGGTCATTCTTCTATTAAGCACCGATTCATCACGATAAAAAATGTTCTCTAACTCAACCATTCCCCTAGGAATAGTGTTTGTTTCAAAGTTTAGGATCTCATCTTCATCTTCAAGTTTGTCATCCTTAGGTTTGTCATCTGGAGTGTCATCAATCTCTTTCCCTTTAAACTGGCCATTGCACATGATAAACTTAAGTATGTGTTGATCATCTTGAAAGACTTGAAAGTTTTTAATATTATTTGGAATGGATGGAGTAGCAACCACTTCTACTAAAAATCATTTCAATTTTATTTTCTCGATTGGTTGTAATGCACTTGCTAAAATAACAAGAGCATTTGCTACCATGTTTTTCCTTCTTGGAATAGACCTTATGTTTAAAGCTTTAAAATCATCCAGTAAATCCCATACTCTATTCCTATAAGCAAGCAACATTTTGTTGTTGCAAGAGTATAATGATTTCACTTGTTGTATAACCAACTAAGAATCTCCCTTAATAATGAGAGTTGTAATTCCTTTCTCTAGTGCAAAGAGAAGTCCTTGGATCAATGCTTCATATTCTGCAGCATTATTAGTACATCTAAACTATAATTGATATGTTGCATAGAAAGACTTACCTTTTGGGTTGACCAATTCAATACCTGCACTGGCCCCTAATTTGCATGTGGAACCATTGAAGTGAACTGTCCAAATTGGATCCTCCTTGGGATTTTTTAACTTTGTGCTTATTTCTCCTTAGTTTCTCTTTTACTTGAGCTTGGAATGACTATTTCTTAGGGACCCATTGCAACTTCTCACGAGGTGGACTTGATGATTCTCCTTTATAACTTCTTGACAGAGGGAGTGTATGTTTTTGTTATTTTTCTTGAATTTCCCATATCAGTTCTTTGATTTCATCAACTTTAGGTTCAGGATGAACGACTACCAAAGTCCACCCTTGACCTTTCATGTACAATATTCTTCTTTGAACTTTGATCATTCCTGAGGGAGGAGAAGACAAACCTCCACCATCTGAAGAGGTCTCACTATATGATAAATTTAGATCTTTGATTTCCTCTTCAACCTTTTCCACAAATTGGGATAAGTTTATAAAATTTTGATTTTTTGCAAGTTCATCTTTTGGAATTTTATTATCCTTGTTTCCCATCATGTGTTAACACCTTTGCAACTACTTCTTGACATGATGAGCATTCAAATTCAGAGTGACTAACTTTATGCAATCTACAAAATCCTGGAAGAAGTAGGATACTAGGGTCAGCTTCCTCTCCTAAACATTGTAAATTAGCCACCATACTATTTATGAATTATGTCATGATTTCATCCTCCAAGATTCCTATCTTGAGATCTTTATCTTGATCACTAGATATTTTGGTGGGAATTGTATCAAATGCCATCAATTTATATCAGCTTAAATCCAATTGTAAGAATGCTACCTCATTTGGGGCATTATATTCTATAATCATCATTTTTAATTATGGTTGTACATCTATTTTGATTTGATTGTTCAATTCCTTCCATGGTAACCATAACTGAGCGAAATCTGTAGAAAACCATCCTCTTCGACATTTTTTCCATTCTCATCTTAGAAGTAACCCACATGTTTTTGGAATATAAACCACATGTTTATCAATGACATCTTGAATCTGAGGGTCGATTGTCAACTGTATCCAAACATCTTTCAATACGCCAATGACTTTCACCTCCATTTTGTCCAACTGTATCACTATTCAATTGGAAGGTTGAGGACTAACCCCAAACCTTTGTGCTATTGATAGTGGCATGACATTAATTGAGGCTCCTAAATCAATCAAGTAGTTGTGAAGGTTCTTTCCATATATTTTGATGCTGAGTGAAAATGGGGGTACCTCCACCTTGTCTTTAAACATAGTGGGCATTGCTTTTGCAACGTTAACTTATTAAGATATTTCCTTTTGAGGAACATTGTTCATATTATGGGGAACCTTCATATGATCTAGAGTCTTCATCAATACTTCTTGCTGCTATGGATAATTTTTTAACATGTCAAACATGGACATGTTGGCCTTTTTTCATTTCAAGTCTTCTATTGCACTATATTTTTCAGTAGACCAAGCAGGATTTTTCAATATTTTTGGTATATTCCCTTGGTTCTAATTTTTTTGTCCTCCATATGGTGGCCTAATTGGTGTTGGATTTTTACTCACCCTTGGATTAGGAGGAGTTGGTTGTAAAGCTAGAGGAATTCCATCTGTCATAGGTTCTTTTCTACTTCTCAGATTGTATGTATTTTGATTGTCATTACAAAAAGTAAACATCTCTTCATGTCGAAGGTTAGGTTCCTGGCTAAATGGGAATGAGAATTCTTCATTAATTGGTTATTCTACCTATGCATTCTATGCAAAATCATAGGATTCTAATAGCATAGCATTAAATTGCATAGGAGGGGCATTGTCATTTACTTGTGAACTTTGAGTCACCTCTTGATTTCCATTATAGTATGAACCATCATTGTTAGATGCATTTTTACTATTGTCATACTGATTAATATCTGCATACTGAACATTGTTGTTGTTATTGTCTGCAAAAATGCTTCCATTATTCAGATGGGTATTCCATTTTTAGTTCTATCTTTGGAAACCATTATTATGATTAGGAGGATTGAAGTTTTTCCCTCCATTATTGTTTCCTGCATTGTTGTTCCTTCTGTTGTTGTTTCCATTGAAGTTCCTATTATAATTTTAGCCATAATTGTTGTTGTAAGGACCAACATTGTTCCTTTGGAAGTTGTTATCTATCCTTTTGAATGTCTTAGATGAGTCAATTCATTTTCATTTGTGAAATACTCTTTTTCATCTAACCAAATTCAAAAACAAAGCTATTACCTGCTTCTGTGGGAACTGCTACCTTTTGCTCAAAGAAGGTAGCTTTTAGAGGTTCATAACTTGGACATGTTAGAGTGTGGTTTTGAGGAGTAGGTGCCTACTATAATAGAACTGGATTCATAGGTATGAATTGACTAGGCATTGTAGGTACTCTGATAGGGTATATTGGCATTTTTGTGATAGTGAGTTAGAAGCATTTATCCTCCTCCATTAGGATTAGCTTGCTTAGTGAAGGTAATTGCTTCTATGAAGACTTTATTCAATGTTTCAATATTTTCTATAGGGAGTCTTCTCAAAAGATAGTAGTAAGATGGTTCATAGCATTCAGATAAATCTGAATAACAGCTTCAATTGGTATAGTGTATGGCACTTCTAGCTTGTGATATGCCATATGAAAGTGATGGTTGAAGCGTGAAACCATCTCAACTGGGTTCCTTTTTATTTATAAAAATTGTTGATGTATCATAGCTAGGTTGATGAAAGTTTTGAATTGTTCTAGGAACAATTTTTTGAAAGTATCCCAATCTCCAATACATCCAAGTGCCAAATTAACGTACCAATTGAAGGAAACTTCTCCCAAATATTAGGAGAATAAAAGAAGAACCAATGCACCTGTGCACCTCTAACTTCTTCAAAATTATTCCAACACCTTATTTCCAAAAAGAAACACAAGCGCACCAGTGCAGTAGCATAGCAATGCACCTCAAAGGTCCAAAATTACAAAATTTCACCAAGTGTCAAAATTGAAATTTTGGCTTCTGGGTTTTGTTCCCCCTTCATACTAGATCTATGTCTAGATGCTTGCCCTTGAATTTCTCAATAATATTAGTGATCTTTGCCACATCTGGTAAATCTAAGGCATTATACTTATCCTTAACCTTTTTTCGGTAATTATCTACCTCTATATAGGTCTGAGCAAAATCCCTGAGTTTAGTATCCAACTCCAGCAAGGCTTCTTCTATCCTGAATGCCTGCCAGATATCTTCATCACTAGAAGCTTCATAAAAAATCTTCCTAAATCCCTGAACTACTACCTCAACTGGTATTAGCTTCTCCTATGCATTGTCCTCAAAAATATCAAGACATGCATCACTATAATGTTTCTCTGCTTGCAAAATTTTCTCTCGGGCTTGGTCCTTGAGCCAGTAGATCTTTGCATGTAATGACTCTATTAGCTTATTACTGTCTACTATCTTTTCTATCCAATCATCAATTAGATCAACCTCTTCTACAGTATACACATCGATGAGTGTTCTATACCTCTACCCCTTTATGGCCTATAGCATCGATAAATCTTTCCCCATGCATTTACCTCATCCATAATACTAAAATCTTGTTTCAAAATTACTACCATTTTATCCACATTTTCTTGCATAGCATCAAGTAGCTTCAAATTTCCTTAGATGATCAAAACACCTTTCTCCTCAAAACTTTCCTGCCATTGTTGACAGGCATTAAAAAATAGATCTAATTATACAACCCCCTATCTCATCTTTCTAGTACAATGTTTAGAGTCTCCTCAGGGTGTTCAGGATCCAAGGGGCCAACAACTTTGGCTAAATATCCTTTTAGGATTTCATTTTGCCTTTGAAGTGTTATTAATTATGCTCCTTCCTATTCTAAACTCCTAAATACCTCCTTCACCCCCATTGTGACCATCAACTTGGTTTTATCCAATGTGGGCTTTCCAAGCATAACCTCTTTCATTTGATAATCTTGTGGAGTCAAATCCTCTACGTCTGCATTAGGAGGAGAAATAGCAACTTGTGCAAATAAATCTTGATTTTGATCACTATTGATGAAAGTTAGTGCTTTGGCCTCTTTTGATGGGGATTTAGGTTTCCTTAGAGCCTCAATCAACTCAATCACATCCTCTTCATCGACATTGAATTTTTTCTTTTTATTTCTTATCATCTCCTTGCACAACCATCTTGGAACCTGTTCCATTGAAGGCCTACCACTTGAGGATGAAGGAGTTTGCTCTACTACCCCTTTTACCTTATTGCTCCTTTCTAGTGTTCTCTCCCTCTATGAAGGCTCTCCCTCTATAGCTTCTATTTTAGTGTAGCCCATAGTTCTTACCTCTGTGTCTTGGAGGCTTGCTGAGGATATTCAACCATTTTTCCTTCTCCAAAAACTTCATCGATTTCTATTTGTTGTGGCTCTTCCTCCCATTCCTTTTGTACTTGTTCTTCTTCTATACTTGGTGGCAGAGGAGTAGCAGAGCCTTTATCCACAACTGACTTATAATGGGGATGAAGGAGTTATCTCAAGACCGTATGACTCTAGGGGCATTTGAGTCCAATCTTCTTGTTGGGGGTCATTCGTTGGTGTATCCTTGATATTATCTCTCGCCAACTCAGTACCTATAGGCATGAAATAAAAATCTGACATCTTAAAGATATCAGTGCCCTCTACATCCTACTCATCAATCCATTGCTACATTTCATTTTCTAATGTGGTCATCTATAGAGGTTCTTCTAGGATTGGTGGTGGTGTAGCAGTAGAACTTCTTCTTCTTTCTTGTTCTATAGCTCTTGCTAGATAGGTTCTTCTATTTAAAGGTACAGAAGGGGATACTTGTTCTGTTTATCAAGGTGGAGAAACCTCTTGAACCTAAACTTCTATCTCTATTTGACTAGGTGCACCAGCTAGTGGCAATTGTGGGTCATCTTGGACTTGCGATGCCCTGATATTCTTGGATCCTTGTACATTTAGTTCCTCTTGTTGTGGGGGTGCCAGGATTTCACCTTCCTCTGGCTTGACTCTTTAGGGAGAATTTCTCTTTCTTTTTCCCTTTCCTTTTCTCTCTCGAGGATGATAGTATCCAACTAGTCTATCAAGTTGGTACACTATTTTGGGTCTTATTGGTGACTGAGCTGCAAAGGTAGGGATGGTGAATTTCTTCCCTCTACCTTTGTATGGGCAGGCTTGTGCATGAAAAATCACTATTTTAGGTATTGGATCAAGTTTAAATGGTTTCTTGATCCAATCCTACATCATTTTAATGATGTGCCTCGCCTTATGGTTGATGTCAGAATTCTCTTCTCTTTCAACCTCAACATTCACTATGGATTGTTCCCCAATTTTATCTGCATTGAACAAATGATCAAGCAACTCCCTTGAGTCTTGTTGCAATATCTTCAATGGGATCTTTATTTTTAGGGCCTTTTCTACCAAGTACAGATTCATTCTACAATAATCCCTTATTTGGATATCATAGTCATTTGTAGCATTCATCCAATGATCCTCAATGGCTTCTTCATGCTAGAATGTCTTGCTTTCTAGATACTATACCCTCTCGATATTGTCAAAACATGGCCTTGGAGGAATGAACTCTTCTAAGGGATATTGATCCCATTCACATTCAAAAGATGAAATATCTTGTTTACAAAGCACTTGAAATGGTCCTATGGTTAGAGGCCACATCCAACAATATAGATGTTATTTTTTGACTCTGTCGTATGCAGATGCAATTTGTCAAGCAATATCCAAGAGGACGAGTCTATCATAAGGGTATCTTGGAAGCTTCTTCGGGTTGACCATGGTACCAACTACCCTTAGATAGGTAAATGTTTCAAATTGAATGTAATATGCTCCAAGTACCTTTATCTATGCCACTGCACCATCAGATAATCTCTTCACATAATCTCCTTCTATAAATCTAATTATGGCAAACATGAAGGCATCATTAGCAATCCTATACTCATTGATCTACTCTAAGAGTCTCTTCTTTACCAACTAAAGGTAGATGATGTATGGCCATGCATTAGGATCTTGCATACTACCCCTCTTGTACAACCCTGGATAGTCTGTAGCCCTTACGACTAAAAAGTAAACCAAATATGATGTCATATAAAAATTTCTTTTGTTCTTTACTGCTTCGAACTATTCACATAAATTTTCACTCAAAGTAGAGGCCCAATCAAGTGGCATCTTTGCTATCTTGATGGTCTCAATGAAATGCACCATAAAGATGTTCAAATGTCCTACTACTGGAAAACCCATAACCCTACTCAAAAATATAATTGAGTATCCAATGTCTTCTTTCAAAAATCATCTAGTCATGTCAACTTTACCAACCTTCTTTCCAATAGGATTCTTCTCTATAAGGTAAGATGATTGAATAATCTCTGAGGCTTCCTCAATATGCTCTTGGTACCACCTTTCTGCTTGTTCATAGGTAAGCTTGATGAATTAATCTACACGTGGAAAATGGAATACCCTCTTAATGTTTTCAAGAAAGAGATCAAGGACAATTTCCCTAGTAATACTCTTCACAACTCTCTCCTCAGAGACACAATGTTTCACAAGTGTCATTATAAGCTCTGAAGATTGTATCAACATTGGGTGCGAACCTACATTTACTAGCCCTAATTAGATCAACACAGAGATCATAGCAAACCTCTTAGTGGGTTTGTTACAAATCCTTAGGAATTCCCCAAATTAGTATGCCCTAAGTCTGTATCTTTGATTTCGAAATAGTCATCTTGAAACCTAGACTTTTTTGGAATGCCTTGGAATTTGAAGATCATTTTTTTCGGTGCCATTTTCTTGTCCATAGAAATTGATGAAGATGCCATTATATCTACAAAATGGATGTCCATTAGTTTAGAATTAAAGAAAATATGATAAATTCGAACCCTAAAGTTGAGTCGCACAAAATTTGCGAAGATAAATTGTTCAAAAACACAAAGAAACCCATTTTTAACCTCTCAAAACAAAATTAAGTGCACCAGGCACACTAGGGAGGTGTGCCTGATGCACAACATTCCTATTGATTTTTTAGTTTCTATTCATTCTTAGTTGCGCACTAGTGCACCAAGTTAAATGCATTAGTGTGCACTTAAATCTTGAAATATGTTAGTTTTTATGCTCTTTTGTTTTATGTGTATTGAAGTTAGGTGCTCAATGGCACAACATGTTAGGTGTGCTAGTGCACACCCAGCTTTGGGTGTTTTTATTTTATGTTTTTTACATATCTTGGGGTGCGGAGTGGTGCACCCAACTAGATGCACCACTGTGCACCCCATATAATAATTTGTATTTGTTTGAGAGTCTAGGTCTAAGGGTGCACACTAGCACACCTAGTTTTGCTTTAGACTAACCCTTTTTAGTTTCAAACTTGTGTAGAGGTGGGTGCACCTAATGGGTGTGGGAGCTATGACATAGGTGAGAGCTATGAAGCAGAGATGTGACAAAGGAGGAGATGCAGAGAGATCACTAGGCAAAAAAGAAAAATTCAAGGTAAGGTTTAAAGGAATCCACCCTTTAAATAGGCGTTACATACTCTAGCGCAGCTGCGTTGATGTGAAACTACACTTTTTCTCCAATCTTGGGAACACTAGTGCACCTTAGGAGGTGCACCTAATGTGCCAAATCTTGCAAAAATCAGCTTGTTCATTAAATTTTTTGAATTCTTGACCTCTAGGATTTTCTGACAAGGTCTTGACATGACCTTGGGGAATAGGGGAGACTTGAAAATGGCTTGAATCCTAGACAAGGAGTCCAAAAAGCCAAAAAAAAAGTAGGGGGTTCTATTAGGAAATGGGGCATGCATTGTGGAATCCACAATAGGACTCAAGTCTGCCAATGAGAAATATTGTACCATTATAGACTATAGCCAAAGCATTTGATAAGTATTGAGAAACACTTGATGTCAAAGTGGAAGTGTTGAAAAAATTTCTTAGAGAGATACCAAAGAAACACCAATGCAACTAAGAGACCCTGATAAGCTATACAGTTTGTTCCCCCTAGGCTCAAACAAGGATCAATTCCAAACTAGGCAAGAAAGAGCAATATGAGAAGGAAGAGCTTGGAGTGAAAAAGTGACATGCTAATAGACATAAGTGCAAGGGTCTAAGGTAGCACCTTTTTCAAACTTTTAACTACGTGCAAGATTTTTGTTTCCAAGACTTTTTATGTTTTTCTGTATTTTTGAGATATTTGATTTTTTGGTGATATGTCAAAGAACCTATTGCTAGGTTTGCACTAAGATGGTCATTTTTTAAGGACATTTTCTACTTTTAAGGATTTTTTTAGCATCATATATCAATTTTTGGGAATTTTTTAGGATCATAAAGTGTGTACAAGCTCTGAGCAATGATAGCACTAGGCATAGAACTTCTTAAAATTTTGTATTTTGATAGGCTTTAGGAGCTATTCTCCCTTAAGTGTTGAAAGGTATCATATTAAACCTTTTCAAGAAATCCCAAATCCACCATAGAGCTAAATGATCAATACAATTTCTTCACTATAAACTATATCCTAGTCATGAAAATATAGTCATAAAAATTCATCAATAATTCTTCCAATATTCATAATCAAGCCAATCCCACCATTCATATTTTAGAATGGGTAATTATATATTATTTCTTCAATTTATAGCAAGATTCAATTGTGCAATAAAAAGTTATGAATTTTTTCTAAAAATTGGTCAATGTGAATTAGAGTTTTGGGTAGTTACAAATAGTTTTCACCAAACTTTGATAACTTCCTCAACAGTGCATGAAATCATCCCAAGCCAAAAGAAATGGAAATATCATTCAATGTATAAAATACAATTATAGAAATACACTTGTTTCCAGGTTGTACATGGTCATACAAGACCTTAAAACAAGAGGAAAAACTTTCAAGACAATAAAAGAATAGATTTAAACAATGGAAATATGATACCAAAATGCTTCCAATGCTTTCCAATCCTTCTCCAACTTTAAATCATTCTTATGAATGACCATTACAAGGTTTTAATAGCCTTTACAACTTAATCTGGAAATTATAACTACTCAACTTCCTCTTATGACCATCCAACTTCTAATTTTGTGTTTTTACAACTTCTACAATATTTGACTCAAATGACTTTACAACTTTATAAGAAAATTCCAAAAATATTAGAAGGGAATAATAATTTCCTTTATCACCACTTTACCACTTCATTATTACTTTAAACAAATTTTATCAAATAGCCAATTCAAGATCATAATAAGAGAAAATTAAATACATTGTTGGTGCCCCTACACCATACTGTTACACTTAAAATAGTTCCATGTCCCATGGAGATGCTTTCATGAGTGTCTGAAGCAATCCTTGGGCTCTTAGTCTTCACCCAATCGATGCCTCTATTGATTTCTCTATTTCTTTCAAATGATTCCTATCAATGGAGTTTATGTTGGTTGCCTTCAATGCTGTATACACCATTGTACAGTCCACTCATCCATGTTTCCACACAACCTATGTCCCTCACTTGGGAGTCCCTTCATGCCTCTTTCCTCAAGATTGTTTGTGACACATATGACCATCTCATATGGCCTTTTGGTATACCTTCATGTCCACCTACTGCAGTTGAATGAATTGACACTAATCTACAACCACATACTTGCATAACAAGAATAAAAACAAACCCAACCACTGCTTGGTGTAGATTTCCCTCCATCTACACACTTAGAATTTTTTGAGCTCTAATACCACTTTGATGCAAGTGTAAAAGGATTTAAAAATCACATAATCACAACTTCATAACCTATTAGGGCAATATTGCACATTTTTGAAAACTTTTAACTGAATCAACAAAATAGGACATAATTTTCCACTTGAGAAGAGATGATCACAACTTTCACAAATGAAGAGATAAAAATAATTCCATTTTAGAGAGTATAAATATCATTTAAACACATTTTCCCAAATTTATAGCTCAAAATGATAACTAGAATAAAAGTTATTACTCTTCTCTCAAAACTTCTCACATAAAAATCAAGTTCAGACCAGTCTGCACTCAAATGCTCATAATTTCTTCAAATCAAAATGAAATTTGACCAAACCAAAACAAAAAAAACTAACGCAAATACCTTTTTGAAAATATAAGTTTCAAGTATGTATGTCTTCATATGAATTTATAACAATAGAAACAATTGTTGGGTTTTTGGAAAATTATACATAAAACTTGCAAAATAGAACTCTTTTCATTTCTATTCTTCTCAAAAAGATTTCCAAATATTCCCATCTGTAAATAATGAACATTATATGACATTTTAATATTTTTTTAATTCCTCTAACTATTGGATACCTCCTATGATTTTTGATCTTCCTCTTTACATCAACTTTTTATATTGTCAAATTTTTGTGACAATATTTTATTACATATCTGACAGGAAGAAAAAAACCATTTTCTCATAAATGACTTTTTAACTTTATAAAACCCCTAATAACATATCAAAATAGACTATATATGAAATTTTATGAAATTTTACCCTTCCATGGGTTTATTTATATAATTTGACCATACTAGACAACTTTGACAATCTATTACAAATTGATTCCAAAGCTTAACTTAACCTTACATGTTGACTCAAATATATTGACAAACATTAACTTGACATTTCAGAACAAATATTAATGAGATATGGATTCTTTATATCCATTTTTCTAGGTGCTCCTGCACTATTAGGTGTAGAGAGTTAATAAGCACTAGGGAAAAAAGCAATAGTAACAATGTTTAGGGACCTAGCTAGTTAGGTTCAAACTTTCCATTTTATTCTCTATTTTGTTGATTCTTTAGATTCTCTCTAAGGAAAAATTCACCAACTTGAAACTCCATAAGATGAACTTTCTTATTTTAGCTAATAGACATCTATTTATGATATGCTCTCATGTGGTCAAAAGTAGCCTTCCGACATTCATCTAGGAGTTCAAGTTCTTCTATTCTCATAGCTCTGTAGTCCTCATAAGTAATCAACCCTTTCAATAAGGCTCGTAAGGAAGGAACCTCCATTTCTAATGGTAGAATAAGCTTAAAACCATAGACTAGAGTAAAAGGTTTATCCCTAGTAAGCATGCCTATGCTAGTCCTATATGCCCATAGTGCATGTTTAGTCTGTAGGTGCCAACCTCTCCTTGTTTTATGTACAATTTTATGCAAAATTCTTAGCATCATCTTATTAGAAGCTCCAAGTTGATCATTCCCTTAGGGATAGTAAATAGAGGACCAATGTTAGTTAATCTTGAATTTCTTGCATATATGTCTAAGGTCCTTGTTCTTAAATTTTCCTCCATTATCAGTGACTATAGACGAGGAAATGCCATAGTGAATAATTGTGTGATTTAGTAAGAAGAGTCCCACATGATTCCCCATAGTAGTGGAGAGAGGGACAAGTTCAACCCATTTAGTCAAGTACTTGGTGGAAATAATGATGAACTTGTGTCCATTAGAAGAGCTAGGATTTATCTTTCCAACCAAGTCAAAGGCCCGCTGTTGAAAAGGCCAATGTGTGATAGAGGGTATCAACTCACACCCAAGAGCATGAATCAAGTTACTATGGAGTTGACACTTCTTGTAGGAGTTAGCATACCACATGACATCAACTTGCATAGTAGGCCAATAGCAACCAGCCCTAAGAATATTTGTAGAAAGTGCAAGGCCATTAGAGTGATACCTACAAATGTCATTATGGATTTTAGCTAATGCTTTCTAGAACTCATCCTTCTCTAAGAACCTAAGTAGTGTTTCGTCTAGACCCTTCCTATACAAATCACTAGAGATGAGGGTGTAGTGGGAGGCATTATGAATGAGTTGATATTTTTCATTGTGGGTAAGGTTATCAGGTATTATTTGGTCACACAAGTAGGAATAAATAATGGCATAGAGAGAGAATCATAATTTATCAAGTGCAAATAACTCAGTTATCAAGGGAATCATAAGTTGGGCAACGTAGCTCTTCCACCAGGAATTCAAGCCAAGACTCATGTTCTTTAAATTGTAGAATGAATGCCAAGGTAGCCATAGTATCAACAACCTTATTTTCAGCCTAATAAATTTTTTGGAAAGTGACAAAAGTGAAATAGTTCCTCAAAACATCAATCAACTTGTAGGGAATCAAATTGTCATCCTTAGTTTGGTAGTCATTGTTAATTTAATTTATAATAAGATGTGAGACTCCAAAGATATGTAGTTCAATAATTCTCCATTCAATTGATAGTTTAATCCTATTTGTAAGAGCCCCATATTATACTATATTGGTTGTACAAGGAAACAACAACCTTTAGGATTTTGGAGTAGTATAACTATGAGGTGTAACAAACAAGGTGCCAACACTAGCACCATTTTGAGTGTGAGATCCATCAAAGAACATATTCCAAGTTCTTTTAGTGACATAAATGATAGTTGAGTCTGGGAAGTCAATTTGCATGGAAGCATAGTCTTGAAGTGAGAAATTAACACGTTGATCAACAATAACTTGTCCTTTTATAGCTTTATGTTCAATGTACTAAATGCCAAATTCTGAAAGAATCATTGTCCATTTAGTAAGTCAACCATTGAGTGTACCTTTACTTAAGAGGTGCTTTAGATGATCAATTTTGGTAGTTAACTATGTAGTATGATCCAACATATAGTGCCAAAAATTTTGGGATGTAAATATTACAACAAGATAAGCCTTCTTAGTATTGTTGTAATTGACCTCAAAAGCAACTAGAGCTCTTCTGATATAGTAAATAGCTTGCTCATTTCCATTTTCATCATGTTGTGCCAACAATATCCCCAAGGAAGTAGTCATAGTAGAGATGTACAAAATTAAAGGTTTTCTCGGGATAGGAGGCACGAGAATAAGAAGCTTATCTAAGTATTTTCTGATTTGATTAATGATCTTGTCACATTCTTCATTCCAAACACATATAGACCCCTTATGAAATTTCTTGTTGAAAGGATGTGATCTATCAGCTAGCTAAGAACTGAATCTCCTTATTGATTGAAGGCACCCTTGAAGACTCCTTCACTAACTAATGTTGTGAGGATGTGGAATTTCCATGATGGCTTGGACTTTTTTAGGATCAATCTCCATTGCCTTAGCAAATATCATACAGCCTAATAGTTTTTTAGAAGTGACACCAAAGGAACATTTCTTAGGATTTAACCTAAGTTGAAATTGTTCCATATAGTCTAAGATCAAGCTCAAGTCATCCAAATGAGTTCATTTTCTTAGATTTAGCCAAAGTTTCATCTACATAGTCCTCCAAATTTTTATGCATCATGTCATGGAAAATGGTTGTTATAGACCTTTGATATGTAGCATCAATATTCTTTAGCCTAAATGACATGACATTCTAGCAGAAGGTACTCCATGCATAAGTGAAAGCGATCTACTCTTGATCTTCAAGAGCTATCTTGATTTGGTTGTAACTGGAGAACCCATCCATTAAAGAGTACATCTCATAGCCTACAATCATGTCCACTACATGTCAATATTAAAGAGTGGAAAATTGTCCTTAGGGAAAGCCTTGTTTAGGTCACAAAAATTAGTACACACTCAAATGGATTTATCATGTTTTGAGACAAGTACAAGATTGGAGATCCATTCTACATAGTCAATAGCTCTTATGAATTTGGCTCTTAGTAGCTTTTCTAGTTCATCTTTCATCAAGAGGGTGATGTGCGGATGCATATTTCTTAGTTTTTACTTAACATGCTTGACACTAGGGGATATAGAGAGATGATGCATGATAATTTTAGTACCATGACTAGGCATCTCTTCATAGGTCCAAGTGAAGTTGATCTTTTTCTCACAAAAGAACTGAGTAAATTGTTTCCTCTCTTTAAATGACAAATATTAAGCTATACATAGAGAGATATGACTCACTTCAAGGAAAATGAAAGCTTTTATATAAATTATTTCCATATCCTACTATATAAGAGCATTATTTTGGAAAAAAAAATTAAATTTTAGACTGATGTGCCAATTGCTATAGAAAAGATGGCAAGATATACAAAATTTTATTCCTAAAATTTCCAAATTCACATGGAAAACACAGGCAAAAATTTCCAAATAGATCAGTAGAAGTAGTAACTAATGAAGAAGATGAGGTCACAATTGGAAAATGAAGAGCATGAAGTTTTGCTAAAGCAATTTTTTGTTTATATGCATAATTAGTTAGTTAATTATGAATAGTTATGTAATGAAGAGATATAAAGTTTTGTTGCATCCCTTCATTTTGTATAAGAAGGGGTATTGAGATCTCATTTTAGATAATCTATATAAAATCCTATATTTTGGATATATTTCTGATTTTATGCAATATTATAAGATAGTTTGAACTTTAATGGTTTATGCAATCGACACTATTTTGTTGTTGTTCCTTTTTCAGATAGCAATATAAAGATACTTTCCTTTAATACTTCATTCAGATATCTAGAAGTTCAATAACTCATTTTTTAGTATTGTCCTTTTGAATTCATGCTATTTTTTATGGATTGAACTTTAAATGTATCTTTAACTATCAAAAGTTGCATGCTATGTAATGTTTCTCTAACCAGTCTCTATCACCGGGGCTAAATTCATTTAGATTAGGGGCCATATTCTTTAAGCTCTTTTTCTAGTAACTAATGGTGTGCAGGTTGTGTTCAAAGGTTTGATGATATTTTTATTGTGGGTTGCACTCTATTTACCCAATGGAAAAGGACTGGTCTAGCTATGACTAAGTTGATTAACAACTATAATTAGTGAGGTTCTTTATCTAATTACAAACACAATGTTAAGTCACTATTGTTATTTCTATCCTAAACTTTCATTTAAAACACTATTTAAAGCATTCAAACCACTCAAAAGGTATTCAAATTTACACCCATGATTTCCTTTTTAGAGTAACTTTCTATCACAAGAGCATCAATTTATAAATTATGCCTAAGTAAACACCAAAATAATCTCCATAAGTTATACCCACCTAGGCTAGTAGAGCCTAAAGTGAAGAGGATTTGATTATTGAGCACTAATCCTAGTCATTGGCCAAATTTTTTTGGATTGACCAACATTGAGTAAGCAAGACTCATGGGTCTTCCAACTAATAATTTGAGGAACCGATAGATCTATTGGGGAGAGTTGCTCACAATATCCATTGTGAAGGTACCTAGGATTTATAGTTTCAAAGACCATAAAGGTTTTGTTCTACACTCTAGTGGATAGAAGATCCTAGAAGGTATAATAAATTTGATACTTCCTCATAAGGATGTGGAGACTCTATTCAAATAATGGTTAGTGACTCTATTGAGGAGGACAACCCAAAAAAAGAAGCAAAGTTTTCTCTAAAAAATAAATAAAAATTTCAGCCCAAGGAAAACCATTAATTCTACTAGATCATTGAAACTCAAAAGATTTGGTTATAGGTAAGACAATTTATGTTCTAATCTATTCAATTTTAGTGTCAAAGTTTCATGGAGAATGGAAAAAATTAGCTATATGTCATCTGGACACATTTCATAACTTTGTCAATGAATACCAGTTATGTGATGAAAGAAGCATTATAATTCTCTTTGCCAAAACTTTGAAGGAAGAAGCTAGAGAAAGCAATGAGTCTTTACCCTTAGGAAGCATCTCATTATGGCGGGGATTTGAGAAATGGTTTTGCAATACCTTCCAAAAGAATGATCAAAGAGAAAGAAGGGAAAGATGTAAACCTCTTATGCGGAAGAACATGCCTACCTATTACAATGAAGTAGTTTCCAACATTTGTGTACCAGATATATTTGCAAGAAAGATGTCCATGCCAAAAAAACTATTAGGGCAAAGTTTAAAGCACTAAAGACTCTAATACAGTGATTAAGGATATGAGAGGGACAAAATAACATGGGAAGATGAAATATACAAGAAGAATATTGTTGGAATTAGTAATCTTTCCTTGGTTGTATTTATTAAATGGGATGAACCAAGGTATCTCTTATGTTGTTTTTCCTCTAGTCGACATGTGAGGACATGTCATTTTCTTGTCCTCTTTTCCATGTGTGAGGAGAACTCAATTTTTGTAATTCATTTGTTAAGGAAAATAGTTTATTCCTCCTTAAGAGGATTATGACACTTATTATGCACACACTTATTGTTGGTGTAAATATGTTTTTACTATTTACACTTTACTTAAGTTAATACATTATTTTATTACTATGCATTATTTTATTATTTCTTAGGTGAGACACTTAGGAGTTTGTGTACTCTTATGAGTTGTCATGTTGACAACACTGGAGTAAGAAACTCTAATTCAACACATGATATCTACAACACTAGAGTTTGCATAATTAACTAAGTTGTTATGTAGACAACACAATTATTTGCACTCCTAATTTAGCACATGGTGTCTACAGTATTATTTTGCATGCTACACCTTTGTAGGCTTATCCTCTCATCATCACACCTAATCATGTGCTTAATGGAGGATAATCCACAGCTGGTGGACATGTGTCTAGTTGTATGACTTATCATATTGTTGATTCCTATGCATTCTAAAAGCATTCCAGAGGCCTTTATATATAGGCACTCCTAGTGTACTTTCACATTGAATTGAATACATATCAATATTTTGATCATACTCTTTTTGGTGTACTGTTGTGTTTGTGTTTGAGTTCCTTGATCTTGGGTGAATTTTTCCCTAAGGAAAATTCTTACATGGTATTAGAGCTTGGATAATTTCTCTTCATATAGCCATTTGAGACCATCTTGTTGCTTCAACACCTCAACCTAGATCTAGAGTATCGCAATTATTGGGAGCATCTAGAGCTAGAACGGACCTTGCCATTGCATCTAGAATGTCAATTCATGAAAATCGGCTATAAATTCGCCTATCCTAGGCCAAAGTCAATTTTGAGGCAATTTTTTTTTTTTTGAAAACTGACACCCAAACATCCAATTTGCAATTTTGGGTATGATTTCTTAAATCTGCAAATTTATATTTCAAATCTAAATTGTATTTCTTCTCTACAATTATTTTTGAATTCTGCATTTTTCAAAAAAAAATTAGGCCAGTTGGCCTTGCAAAGAATTTTTTTTTGTACAGGCACCAGGTAGTGACACCCTAGCCCTGCACCCTACAAGGAATATTCTATTTTATCAGTGACGTATTCCTTCTTTTAATTGATAAGTAACTCACAATTTTTAGCATTTAAATCTAGACTGGCCACAAAGTTCCAGCCCCTACTCATCGATAGATGGCTTTGTTATTTTCTCTCTGCGACCTTATGTTTAAAAGTACATGTGCCTACTCACTTTTACGCAATGTGGGACTAAACATGTAAAATTATTCGCATTGGCCCTTTTAAATAACAACCCTTCCATCATTGTTTTCTCTTACCAGCCACCACAAATGCTCTCTCTGGCATGGTTGTGACTTCTGCCTGCTTCCCTTCAATTTTAGCAACAATGTTTAATTCTCTAGCAACTGTGTTTTATTCTTTGGTGATACTGCATGATTGTCAGGCACCCGATAAATAAACTTGACCATTGCTACTTACCTTCTAGCCACTTTGAGTTAGCCATGACCAGCCCTATCAGTGGCCCTTAAACCTCCATGCAGAGAATGAAACAGTTGCCATATTTTGCATAGTCAACTGCCATATGGCCCTATCAAAACCAACCACATGTCTTCCTTGACATGAAGGGTCTATACGATCCACATCAACAAACTTTTGTACATTGTTCATATTGGTTGTACCACTGCCACATCAATATACAACTCTACCACATCACCAGGAGGGTTTCTTTTTTTTTACTGACGTCAACCAGACATGACATTAAATTTGATGATCATCTAACCATTGTTTATTGGCATTTTGAACTACTTTGATGGCCATTTGATCGTCAAATTTAACCTTGTATTCTCTAGCCATACTCCTCTCTAGATGTAGTTTTGATTTGGCAGTCCGAATTTGGGAGGCCGTAACTCAGTTATCTAGACTCCAAATTAGGTGCAATTTTTTTAATTTTGGGTAGAATTTCCAAAACTTTTTAGTGGTGTTATTCTTTTCTAGTTTTGGTGCACGAATTTGTCAGAAATTGCATTTTTTGGCTACTATACCTGTCCAATCCTACATTTTGCAACTTGAAATGCTTCGTATGGGCTCATCTGGACACATTTTTAGGTTTCATTTTTTTGGAAAGTGCATTATTTTTCACCTACTTTCTAGATATGCAATCAGACTATAGGGTTGTGTGGACAAAAATTATACTTTTAGACAGGGCCTTTTCTGCATTGTATTGCTTTGATTACTTTTCACAATAGTTGCACATCTAAGCTACAATGCTTAGTGATAGATTTGAGCCTCAAAATGTAGTTGTAAATAGAAAAATCAGAAGTCCACTTTATACATTTTGACAAGTGGCCTATTGTACATGCACTATATATAAAGTGCCAAAAGCATCTTTTTTGGGGGGGTTCTTTCATTGAGTGAATGGGGGGGGGGGGTGTATTGTATTCTTGTGTCTCTCTTTTGTGCTCTTTTAATTTTCTACATCATGGGTTCACCTAAAGGTCCACTTCTAACCTCACACAATTATTCTACATGGAAAGATATTGTATGGAGCAGATTAATGGCAAAAGGTTTGAATCTTTATGTTGGTGGTACAATTTCTAAACCCATTGATGCTACAACACTCTCTAATTGGAAAATTAAAGACCAAGAGGCTTTAGGAATTATCAAGACTTGTGTAGATAAAGATCTCTTCTTCCACATTTCCAGTTTCAAGGAAGCCAAACTTGCTTGGGACAAACTTGAATCATTGTATGGTAAGGTGGATGAGGAAAAGGGATACCAGATTGAGGATGATCTACTTCTCTTGGATACAAAGAATTTTGACACAATTCAAGATTATATCAACAAAGCCAATGAGTTTAGAGCACTACTTAAAGATTGTGGTGATCCCATGAGGGATGATTACTTGATTCATCATATCCTAAAGAGGCTACCTTTAGAGTATGCTTCCTTTGTTTCAAGTTATAACACTCATAGGTTAACCATGGGAACTGCTTTCCAAAAGCCTATATTTGATGCATTTTTAGAAATGTTGATTTTTGAACAATCTCACTTGATAGATATGGGACTTCTCATGTCATCAAAGACCAAAGCATTGGTGACAAGTGATAAGAACCAATCAAGTAAAAATGGAAGAAGTTCTAACAACAATAAGAAAAATTAGTTGAAACAAAAATCACAATATGAGACACAACAATCCTCCTCACAACAAGGCAATTCTTCTTCCAACAAGAAGGGAAGTAATGAAAACAAGGAAACACTTTTTTGTGCATATTACAAGAAACTAAATCATGATGAGCGTCATTGCAAGACTTAGAGAATCGATGAGTTAGAAAACCTATTCAAGACTTGAGCAAAATTCAAGTGTCAAATGCTTCCAAGGATTCAACTCCAACCACTTCAAAGGGAAAAGGGAAAGCACTTACTGGTTCAAGTTCTTCATCAGAATGGATTCTTGACTTAGGTGCCTCATATCATATGGGTTCTTCAAAGGGAGATTTTTCTTCATTAAAGCAGTCACAAGCATTGTACATCTTTGTAGGAGATGATACAAAAATGGAAGTTGAAGGGAACGGACATGTGGAGATGGAAAATGGGGAATTCAAAGACATTCTCTATGTTCCAAACCTTAGCTCTAATCTCCTCTCAATTTACCAAATCACTCACCTTGGAGATGGCAACAAAGTTGAGTTCATTCTAGATTCAATAATGGTGCAAAGTCTCAAAGATGATTCATTGGTTGCAGTGGGGAAATTTCATCATGACAAAAGGCTTTATTCCTTCTTCCATTTTGTGCCTAAGTCTCCTACACATGCCTTGTTGACTCAATCTAATTCACAAATCAAATTATGGCATGAGTAGTATGGTTATCTTGCCTTCCACTATCTTCAACAACTTTTCTCAAAAAACATGGTCAAAGATCTACCTACACTCAACTTTTCTAAGGGTGAATGTTCAACATGTTTAGTGGATATGCATCTCAAGGAGAAGTTTGATAAAGGGAAGTCTTCAATAGCACTAATTATTCTTCAGATGGTTCAAATGGTACTAGCAGGTCCTTTTGTAGTGACATCAGTCAGCCAAGGTTGCTACATACTTACTTTCATTGATGACTTTTCACACTACACATGGGTCTACTTTCTTCATCATAAGAATGAAGTGGTTGATAAAATTCAAGCCTTCAAGAATCAAATTGAACAAAAATCAAGGAAAGCCATCAAGGTTCTTTGGATGGATAACCAAACTTGAATGTATTGATCTTTAGAATCTACTAGCATTTAGTCTGCACAAGACAGATGTTGTAGCATTGAGGTTACGAACTCTTAAGTATATGGAAAGTTACATGATATAAGCTAAGTCTCTTGATCCATCACTTGAAATCAAAGCTATTAGTAGTGCCAATCACATACTTAATAGGTCTCCTCATAATACCTTAGATGGAAAGACTCCTTTTGAGGCATGGTGCAACAGAAAACTAGTTGCGAAACACTTCAAACTCTTCAGTTGTCCAGTATGGGCAAACATATCTTCCAGGGGATGCAAGGCACCACCACCTAGGCCTTGTACTTTGATATGGATCCTAATACTCATGAGATTTTTGTAGAGAGGGATGTACACTTTGAGGAAAGTTCACCCAGCTTATCCTCTAATCCTCTTTGCACTTCATACACTGTGGAAACTGATAGTGACACCAGTGATAGCAATTCAATAGACTCAAATTTGTAGGATCCTATTGATAGATGTAGAGAGAGGTCACAACATCAGCACATTCCACATGCATACATTGCCACAGTGATAGGTTCAGCACAGTAGGGTACACCTTGTCTTCCCCCTACAGCAATAGGGGATGACTACATAGTAGACATTTCAAGTTTGTTTGTGGAGTCATACATAGTAGACTTTGGGGACATCATTGATTATATACATCTTCTCTTTGATGAAGATGATCCTTCTATAGTTGTTGCAAGAGCTCACTTTGACCCTCATGTCCATCCTCTACATGATCAGTCTTTACAGGTTGATGTGATTGTAGATCCTTATGTAAAAAAGTTGCAAGAGGTCTCTTTATCATTTGAGGAGATAGTAGATTCTTTGGGATAGTTTCTACATACATCCTTGCAAGATCCACACTTGTTCTTTTTAGTAGTATTAGAGGGAACAACCGTTAGTATCGACACAAGGATAGTCGAACAAGTTTCAGAGGCATCTTTTATTAATGGGATTCTTTCTACACACCGGGAAAGCATCTCACTTGTACCTTTGCCATTGTTTCTTCCAAAGGGGAGGAACATTATTCAGCACTCATGGACCAACTTCTTCCTTGGAGAAGCTATCACTGATTGGCACTCTACATTAGGGAGGGGACACTACCTTTTCTCTCTTCTTCTTTTCTCTTATTGGGGTGGGGAATTTTTCCTCTCATTGGAGTTTTGTCCTTCTCATACTTCACTTTTGTATATACTTGATGTATGTCATGATTGGGCAGGGGGGGGGGGGGGGGTGGGGGGTTTCTTGATTACTCCATCCATCCATGCATCTTGCTTTTTCATCTCTCTTTTTGGCAGAGGGTTTTTCCCATGAGGTTTTCCCTCTTTCTCTACCTTATGAGAGATTGCATTTCATTATGTACATGGGTACCTAACATAACCTAGTAGTCGGGACCCATTATGCATTTTATCCTATTTTTTGTGAGATTAAGTGCATTCCCCTAAGTTACACTTAAGGCGGGTGTTGGTGTAAATATGTATTTACTATTTACACTTTACTTAAGTTAATGCATTATTTTATTATTATGCATTATTTTATTATTTCTTAGGTGAGACAATTAGGAGTTTGTATACTCTTATGAGTTGTCATGTTGATGTACAACACTAGAGTTTGCATAATTAACTAAGTTGTCATGTAGACAATACAGTTATTCACACTCCTAACTTAACACATGGTGTCTACAACATTATTTTCCATGCTACACCTTTGTAGGCTTATCCTCTCATCATCACACTTACTCCTATGCTTAATGGAGGATAATCCACACCTGGTGGACATATGCCTAGCTATATGACTTATCATGTTGCTAATTTCTATGCATTCTAGAGGCCTTTATATATAGGCACTCCTAGTGTACTTTCACATTGAATCAAATACATATCGATATTCTGATCATACTCTTTTTGGTCTATTGTTGTGCTTGTGTTTGAGTTCCTTGATCTTGGGTGAATTTTTCCCTAAGGAAAATTCTTACACTTATGAATGTGGCAATCATTCACATGGAAGTTACTAGATAACTCCTTTTCTCATCTCTATATAAGATATCATCCTATCTCATTCTACATATACACATTTACTATGTAATTTTTGTGATGAACCTATGGCTCCATCTCTCATTTTTTGTCTCTTTCATTCTTTAGGCTTTTGCCCCATTCATATAATTCACAAGGGGTTTTCTTTTCTTTCTCCTTTCAAAATCTTTGTGTCCTCTTCTTGATTCATTGGTGCTAGTTCCTTGGACTTTTCTTATTCCATGCTCTCTTTGGATTATAATTTATGGTAACTATTTTCATATCAACCTCTCTTGGATTTGTTTTATTTCATTTTTCTATTAATCTTGTTACATGGTATCTGAGCTACCTAATCCTTGTTTGAGTGTTTGTGTGAAGGTTATCAAATTGAGGAAACATTATTAGTATTGAGAGGAAAAGAGAAGCATAAGTCTCATCTCTAACCTTTGTATTGTAGATTTTTTTATAATTATATTGTCTCTAATTTCTCTAACACTCTTTGGAAGGCTTACCACCAAAGATTTTCTATTATTTTCTAAAAATAAAATTCTCTCTTGTTTTGGAGGGCTAGTCACCAAAACAAGAGAAATATTGCTCTTTTGTTTTCTTTTGAAAACCATTTTTTAGTTATCTTTCTTTCATATTATGCTCTTTTTTTATCATCTTATTGTACTTTTAACAAAAAAAAATCAAATAATGCTAGTATATCTTTTTCATTTCTAATAAAGCTAGTACATCTTGTCATTTCTAATAGAGCTAGTTTTTTCCCTTCTCCTATAGTAAATCTATACTCATAATATACCTAATCTCTTATCTAACCCTTTCTCTATGCAAACTCTAAGATCCTATAAAAACTCAAACCTTCATTATATTATTTTGATTTATTGACCTTTCTAGCTCTCTCAAGTTGTTGAGCCCACTAACTCAACCCTACCCACCACCGCTTGTATATTTGCTTCCCCTAAAGTTGGTCCACTAGGATAGGGACTAGGACCTCTTGAAAAATATTACACAAGGAGGAGTACCGCATCAAATAGATTGTACGAAATAACCATCATATTTGAAGGAAGCACATATCCAATTTGTGTTATTTCTCATCAGAGATAATCTCAATCCCTCCATGTAAGACCAAGCTTGATTATGTCAAGCAACCTTACCATGACTAGATCTTCTTCCTCCAACTTTTGTAATGGTACTTTGCCTCCCACCCTAGTTGTGCTTTCATAAAAATCATATTTGTTGATTGCTTCATCTAAAATAACACTATATGAAAATGTTGGTTTTATGCACCTATGTACAATCTAGAACATCATCTCATACTCTGGCAACACATCATAGATGTTGGGTAGGAACACTGATATCATTTATGAATGATATAGTTTGTATATTTTTCAGCATATAATATTCAAATAAAATAGTTCCATGTAATCTGGCCATTGAGTATATAAACACATCATGTTCACATTGATCTTTCATATTTATCCATGATCACAGTATATAAAGGAAATATCTGTAGTTGCAAAGTTTTCTCAGCAAGTAAGGATAAAGAATTTATTAATAACATAATAAGAATATAAACAACACACTTCAATTATCTTTCTTTTAGCCTCCAAGAGTTTATTTATATCATCATATCCATTCAATTTCGGCTAGCACACAAAGGAGTAGCAATGCAAGCAATAGCTTGCTAATACTATTAACATTCTAATAAATTTTTATTTTTTTTGAACATTATCCTATCTGTGTTGATGAGAAGCAACAGTGGATTTAACCTTGACAGTGAAACAAAGTCACCACCTTAACCTTGTTGCTCTTGATTTCTGCTCTCACCTCCATCTCTTTAATCTCTCGCTTGATGTTTACTTATCTTTTTTATATTTTTTTCCCCCTTGTATCTGGTGTTCCAACTTGTCATTTCTGATCCTGCCACTTCTTTTTTCAATTCTAATGTCTTTAATAATATTTATAATTAATTATTACCATATTATTTCTACCTATTTTTATACTGAATTTTTTATTACACTTTATTAAAAAAACTTTAAAATGTGAAAAAAAAAAATATTCATTTCAAATGTTTATTTCTTCTTTTCTTTTTTTAAATACAAAGCTTAACTGTAACGTTGACTGGTGAATTTTTTTTATCATAGTAATTTATATGCTATTAAAAGTCTTTGAAATGTTTGAGTGTTCATCTTTCATATAAGCGTTCGCTTTTATTTTGTATAAATTTTCCTTAAAAAAGTAATTGGAATAATGATTTTCACTAATAATGATCATTTTTATGCATTTTTCTATAACTAGTAATGTCTTCTATTATTATTTTCTTCTTATTATCTCTTTTCAGGTTTTTTTCCCCCTCTCACCTATTTTACTCTACAATTACTATTTTTAGCATTTTAAAAACATTCAACTAGTTTGTAGTCCTTTAAAAAAAAGTCAATTCTCATTCCTTCTATATCCGTAGTTTTTTGTCTTTTCTATAGGCAATATACTTCTACTTATCTGGTGATTAATCTTTTGAATTTTGATAGTTTGCTATAGCTTTTTAATTTCTACAACCAATTTAAATATTTTACTTCAACATGGTTGACTCATATATGTGATGTACAAATTTCTAGGAATCACTAACTATACTACAAGGCGATATTTTAGAATGTGTAATTTAATGATCTTATTCAAATTTTGATAGCTCTTATGCTACTATTCTTTTAACAGCTATTTAGCAATCATGCCTAAAAATAATAATTGAAATATGTAATAAGATAAAATTTATTGAATGGTTTTTAAATTTAAATAAAATACATGTACAACTAAGCTATAATGGTAGCATTACATTAATATTGTAATAATTTTATATTAAAAATAATATTTTTTAAATAATAAATATGTGTACTTTGCAAAGTTTCATTTAAAAATATTACATATTAATCAAATATTAAAATATTAATTATATTATATTAAATATTATCTAATTTTCTATTTTACTACAGTATCGAATTAAACTATTATACTTACAGTAAATAAAAGTCACTAAGTGACACTTATTTTTGTTCACATGTATATGCGATGCTTAAATTCTTTTTTTGTAGTGTTACATTAATAATTATGACATGGAGCAATATATTTACACAAATTGTAATTATTACTTTTTAGTTAAACCACTCAAGCCTTTTACAATATTACCAACAATATGTTTGTTCAAATAAGCACCCTCTAGTTCTCACACGTGTCTTGTTTTATTAGAAGTTAGAAAATGTAAGTATTAGTTCTAGGCATTTTTTTAAAAAGTCTTCTTCAGACAAGATTATTTGAATAAAATTAACAATTTAAAGTCACATAGCCTTTAATCTTTAGGCTTGTGGTTGATTTTAAGCTTTTTTATATACTAAGTTTTTTTCAACTTCAATAGTATAGTTGTATTATTTTTTAAATCAAATGAAATTATTTAATATGAAAATTTTTTGTAGGAAAGGAAAACTATTATTTTCAAAGGGTGTCCATTTTGTTCTAACTCTTTTTGATTCAAGATTTTCTTGATCTACAATACTTGGTCTAAGAACCATATGTGGTTGCTCCTATGCCCATTGAATCATTTCTATTATGAGTTATCATATAGGTTATTTGATTTTATATTCTTTCAAGGGTATATTTATTTGAGTATATATATGGGTGCACACATATATACCTAGATAAATATACAAACTATTTTGTTTGTCATGACTAGTAAACTATTTGTACATTATTGTGTAAATTATCTATGTTTTATACTTCAACAATGTTCATCCTCAATGGAGTTCCTCCCTGATATCCATTTTTTAAAAAAATATTTCTCATTGTTTTTCCAAGTATCGCTACATTTACCTCAAATTATTTGTGATTATGAGTTATCATACACAATTTTCTTCAATTTTACTATGGTCTATATTAATTTGTACATAGTTTCACTTTTGTTCTTTTATAGCATCCTTTTATGCCCATGTTAAAAATTTATGGTTTATACCATTGATTTATATGAAGTTTATTGGAAGTTTTTTTGTAAGTTGCATAGGGAGCCATTTTTTTCAAGGTTGACTATGAAGGTCCCCTTAGTATAAATGATACATAGTTGCCTTATCTGGCTTGTGGAGTATCCCTCCATCCTATAATGGTATGCCCTTACTTTATGGAGTTTTCCTCCATTTTGATCTATATATTCTACTTTAAAAGGATGTTATTTATATGGAGTTTCTCTCCATTTGGTTCTATTTGTTCTACTTTGAAAGGATGATTTTTATATGGAGTGTCCCTCCATTTGGTTCTATATTCTCTACTTGAAAGATGATGTTTATATTGAGCTTCCCTCCATTTGATTCTATTTTCTCTACTTTTAAGGTTGATATTTATGGAGTTTCCCTCCACATTGTTCCATTTTGTTCCTTGTGAAGAGGATGTTATTCTTGGAGATTCCCTCAAATTTCAAATGATTTGATCCATTTTGAAGGCAATATGTTGCTACTCCTCATATTCATTCCATTTAGTATCTTACAAAAATTATGATGTGATAATGTTGATGTGATAGACATGCCTCTCATTTTTTTAAATTCATATACTAATGTGATAATGCTCTAAAAACTTCATTGGTTAGATTGTGAGTCATGCAAGGTATACAGTCATGACACATTTAACTTGTAGTTAGAAAAGTGATCAGTGGATTGTCTATATCTATGTGATTGACACAATGTTGATGTTGGTATCATTAGTTGGCCTTGTTTGAGATCATTTGTGCCTTAGTATATTCCTTTCATGAGAGATTTGATAAAGTTTTTTCATATCTAACATTATTTTGATATTTTGAGCACATGATTTATCTTGATATCAAGTTAACTCCATTGGTTTGTAGTGAAATGTTACATTTTTCTATATTACTCTTTCTCAATGTAGTCTTTGAGATATTTCTTATGATTTTATCATTTCAAAATTTTTTCTATATTGAATATAAGATGAAGTTCTCTTTGTGAATAGTTGTCTTGTGTCTTGTTTCTATCTTTTCAAGTAATCAATCAAGGTACATACAAGACATCATTATTTGTTGTACATATCGACCTATGCACCATGAATCGACTTGAAGATGTAACATATTCAAAGGAACTATCCATTTATCTTGGCTCTACAAATATGTATGCATGTGAATAAGATATCTCTTACACAATTGAATACATTTTAATGTTCAAGTTGTATTATTGTAATTTGGGTTTGATGCCCCTTGTTGTAATTACCACAAATAAAGATAAAGTGAAGTGTTAGAATTATTAATCTTTCCTTAATTGTATTTATTAAATGGGATAAACCAAGGTATCTCTTATGTTGTTTTTCCTCTAGTCCACATGTGAGGACATATCATTTTCTTGTCCTCTTGGCCATGTGTGAAGACATTTCATTTTTTGTAATTCCTTTATTAAGGAAAATTTTTTATTCCTCCTTAAGAGGATTATGACACTTGTTATGCACACACTTATGAATATGACAATCATTCACATGGGAGTTACTAGATAACTCCTCTTCTCATCTCTATATAAGAGATCCTCCTATCTCATTCTACATATGCACACCCACCATGTGGTTTTGTAATGAGCCTATGGCTCCATCTCTCATTTTTTCTCTTTCATTGTTTAGGCTTTTGCCTCATTCATATAATCCACAAGAGGTTTTCTTTGTTTTCCCCTTTCAAAATCTTTGTCTCCTCTTCTTGATTCATTTGTGGTGGCTCCTTGAATTTTTCTTATTCCGTGATCTCTTTGGATTATAATTAATGGTAACTATTTTCATATCAACCTCTCTTGGATTTATTTCATTTCATTTTTCTATTAATATTCTTACAGATATAAAGGAAAGAGAGACAAATTAATACAGAAAAATGGAATGAGACTGTTGGTTATAATGAAGTAAGAAGTAATAAAGAAATCTTCCTAAGTAAAGATGAAATTTCACAATTACTTAAGATTTAATATCATAAAAGAAAAAAAGAAAATAACCAAAAAAATTCTTCTAATTTGGGCCCTGTAATTGATGCACCTATATATGGAAAAGAAGAGGAAGAATTGCAGTGTATGGTACCATATAATGGAATAGGCCCAAACTATGACAACTAGGAGAATGATCATGAAAAGAATATGATGTAGGATTCAATAAGAAATATTATAGTTACTATGGACAAAGGCAACATAAATTTCAAAGAATAAACTGTGTAAGAGAAAAGAAGATCATACTTTTTATGATAAAGAAACAAAGAGGGATAAAAAAGGAAGAGGTTTCCTCTTGATGTATACAAAGAATGATGACCAATACAATACCAAAAATCATCCACAACACCTAAGGCACATGGTCTTGCTGAAATATTTATGCGACAAGGAAGATATATTTTTTGAAACTCTAATTTGTATAAAACGAAATTAGATGTTAAGGATCAATGAAGCATGTTGGGGTCACATGCATCATTGAATTGATAAAGTTTGTCAGTTAAAGAAAAATCGTAGATATGACTATTTACTCAGTGAAGAAATTAAAACCGTTATGTCTAAAACATATTCTCTCTTTTAGGATTAACCATAGATAAAAATAAAAATTACATGCAAATATAACCAATATCAAAAATAAATAAATCAAATAGAAGAGAACAAAACACATAATAGTTCAATGCAGTTCACCCAATCCCTAGGCTACATCCACCAACAACAAGTCTGATATTATTATTATCTAGTGATTACAATCCACAATGCCTTACAACTCAATATCACTACAAGAAGCTACAATCTGATCATAAATTATGAAATCCCTAATCCTAATCCTTTTTATAAAAGATTAGGGCTAGAATAAGTCATCCATTTGAAAAAAAAAAAGCAGTCAACACCTTTTACAATAGTGAGTCATTTTTGGCTTCTAGGGCGCTACCCTTGAAAACACTCATGGGGGCGTTGTGCCTCAATCCGACCCTGTACTGTGATAGGGAGTGCACCCAGGGCACTGCCCTAGAACCCTACAAGGGGTGTTTCCCCCAAACCCCCATAGAAATAATTTGAGGAGACACTAAACTGAATAAAGCTTTGAGTTTTATTAGGATCCACATCACAACATTCTCCTTCAAAAACAACACAAATTTTTTTATTGAGGCAAGGAATGACAACATCTTCCCTTGTATTGGTCTATAGATAATTGAGCTCTCACCATGCTTCAAGTTAGCATATGTCCCCAAAGAGAACAATCAGTAGAGAATGAAAATTGCCATGCCAAATCGTACCTTAAATTTTCATTTTCTTCTTAATTAACACCTTGATAAGCAAATGAGGAAGAGATCAAGAGTACAGATGAAATAGTAAAATTTCATTGTTCCAGATAGTACATGGAAGGCACCCCATGAAGTAGTGATTTTTTGTTATTTTTGATGACTAAGATGAAAGGCTCATGAAGTAGCAATTTTTCATGAGATCGTACATACTAATACAAAGTGACAACGAAGTAGTGATTTTTGCTAGTTATGAAAGTACCTTCATAACTAAATATAACTTATTCAGCCCCCCTCCCCTAGTTGTATATGGACTTTACTTCTTAATAATTGGTTTCAGAGTAATAAGTCCTCTTTGAGAAGTAATATTAGCATCTTGATGAGATTTATGGCTTATAGGATGGAAAAACATAAGTTTGATGGTGATAACTATAATAATTGGAAGGATAAGATGTAAACACAATTATTTTTATGGGAATTGACTTCTAGTTGGTTAGAAAGACTAAAGTTCATGTTAAAATAGAGAGTGAACTATTGTAGAGAACATATGATGAAAATACGATATTCCAATGTAACATGATTGTAAGCGAGGCATTGATCAATGCACTATCTGAGTTAGAATTCATTGAGGTGACTTGACCTTTCATGTGATATTTGGATTAAATTAGAAACATTATATGAAGTTGATGAATGTACAAAGATAATTAAGTTGTAAATTTGCAAAAATAAGCTAGAGAATGCTAGAATTCAAAAAGAAGAAACTATTAGATCATATATACAAAGAACTAATGAGATTACTATAGGTATAAAATATTCTTGAGGAATTGTAATGAAAGATGAATTTTATTAGAATATTCTTAGATCCCTGACACCAAATTATGAGAATAAGGTAAACGTAATTGATACTCCTCTAATTCAAGGTTTTAACAAAGAAATGCTAACTAGAAAGTTGTAAGATTTTAAAATTGGTAGATTAAAAGATTCTTTACTTAGAGTTAAGACTTATTTTAAAGCAAACACATATAAAGAAAAGAGAGTACTAATAAAAAGTGCAAAACCAATTGAATCCTTGGATTGATTGGGAAAATATTAAAGAAGAAGAGAATAAGATAGATGGATTTGTATCTCTGATGGCAAAAAGAGAACCTATCTAGGTAAGGCTATATTAAAAAATAAAGCTCCTTCTGTATATTGGCATTGTAAGAAGATTGGTCATTTCTCTACTAGGTTTCCTTCAAAAGGATCCAAGGTAAAACTTAGAGGTTACAAATCAAGTATTCCTAAATAATGTTTGCGTGTTAGTGATGAAGAAATTGAAGTTAAAGAAATAAATTTTCTAGATAGTGATGATGAAGATGTAATTAGATTTGTTTCTATTAAAGAAAGAAAGTCTTGTTAAAGAACAAAATAACTTATTTCACATGTTGAGAAAAAGAAATCAGATTGGATTATAGATAGTGAATATTCATGTTGATTAAAAAATCACAATAAAGAAATTGATGATGAAATTTATTAAGTATGGTTTTCATTGTTAAAAAACCATTGCAGAGGTAAGATAGTTTTGTATAAGTATGAGAAGATAAACCATCGATAAACAACTATAGGCAACCAATAAGCAGTAATACCTTGTGGTGAAAGAAACTTGTTCAGGTTAGCAATGAATAAATTAAGAAGTGGACATATGTGGTAAATTGTAACTATCAATATGTTAAGGAAGATGCTGGTTCGAGAGGCAAAAGGAAAAGTAGTAAACTAGAAAGTGAGCAGTAAATAAAAGGACCAAGAATATAAGTAAAAATGATAAACACTACCAACCAATCTGAACAGAAAAGTTGTAAAACATAGCTAGAATTGACTATTTGGCATGTTAGTCATGATTGCAAAAGATTTATTGAAGCTAGTAAATAAATAAAATGTCTTATATTGACCAAAGAATCAAATGAAATGATTCATAGGGAATGGTGAGCATATATTTTTGGTGAATTCAAGAAATGTTTAGCAAATAGGAATTAATGATTATTTTGCATTAGGAAAGATAGAAGGACCAAGATGCAACCAATGTAATCAAGATTTTGAGTTTTTGAAAATTCTTTTAGGATGGAAAAGAAATTTGGAGGGAAATCCAAACCCTAATTATATTTTTATCTCAGAGTTAAGAAAGAATAAAGAGACTTAGTTGCTATGAAGAATAAGCATGTGAAAAGTGTATCTATTATGAAAAAGTGTTAGAGAATTGAATTATGATGACACATTGAGTTGTAGAGAAGATACAGAGTTTTTGTATGTTCAAGTACAAAGCATAAGAGATTTTATTAGCAAAGAGGAATATTACAGGTCACTTTTATCTTTTTGTATTCCTACCAGTTTTAATATGTAAAATCTCTTAACTCAAGAGTTATTGACATAACTTATTTATAAATCCCTTAACAAAGTGAAAATTATAATAATGGGATATAATCCTTTATTAGGGCACTATTTAATAGGAATTTGGATACTTCTAATAAAGTATTAGTCCCTCCTAACAAGGTGAGTTGGTCCAAAAGTGAAAATTGTAGCTCTTAACATGGCATTTTTTTCTACTATAGTGAAAATATAATGGATGTCATCCCCACCATAGATCCTCCCTCCACCCAAGGGTTTTTGTGAGGCCAAAAATCAAAGTGTTATGGATGTACATACATCATGTATTTTTTATATTTTCACTTTTTTTTCATTTGTATCAAAAGGTTCTTTTGCTAAAAGTTTATGGCTATGAGTTTGAATATGTTAATTGCTATAGTACTAATTCACCCCACCCTCTTGATACCTATTATTTCAAATGATTAGAATTAGAGCTAAGTTATCTAGAGGGAAATTTTAACAACTTGATAGTAGATCTAAGAATATGGAAAGGTATAGGCATGAGATACATGTGGAAAAAGTATTGAGGCTAGCCAATGAAACAATTAGAGAATTGAAAGAAAAGTTAAAATATTAATTTGAAAAGAGAAAGGAACTATCACAATAGTTGGAGGAATGTCTATTTAGTATTGATGAATTTGTTGGTATTTTTGTCACTACACCAAAAGCTTGAGCTATCAACGAACATCACAAACACCAGACTTACCTAGATCCACGAGAGGCAATTAAGCCATGTTGCAAACCCCAAAGGAGGTTCTAACTACCAAGTCAAAAATCTCCTCCTCAGCACCAACTAAGGGTTCCACACTGATAGAATGAAGGAGACTTCTCAAGATTCAAACCTATGACCCAAGGCTCTTACAACAATTATTGGTATGTTTGTTGTTACTCCAAAAGCTTGAGCTATCAACGAATGTCAAAAACACCAGACTTACCTAGATCCATGAGAGATAGTTAAACCAAGTCACAAACCCCAAAGGAGGTGCTGACTCACAACAAGAAGGCATAGATTATGAAGAAACCTATGCACCCATGGCAAGAATGGAAGTAGTAAGGATGTTCTTGGCTTATGCAACAAGCAAGAATTTCAAAGGTTATTAGATGAATGTTAAATTAGCTTTTATGAATGGAGAACTTGAAGAAGCAGTCTACATTGAGAAACCTGATGGATTCCCTCTGACAAAAGATAAAGATTTTGTATGCAAACTAAAGAAAGCACCTAGAACCTGATATGCAAGGTTGGATAGGTATTTATCAAAGCTTGGATTTATCAAAGGTACAATAGATGGTAATTTGTATTTGATGAAAACTGATGATGGCCTATTCACCATTGTAATATTTGTGGATGACATAATATTGAAGGAAATGGTGAAGAAAGTGACAAGTTTGCTGAAGAGATGAAAAATGAATTTGAAATGAGCATGACTGGAGAAATTAAAATTTTCCTAATTTTACAGATTGTGCAAAACAAAGATGGGATATTTATTTCATTGATGAAGTATCTAAAAGATTTGTTGAAAAGATTTGGTTTGGAGAATTGCAAACTTGTTGGTACACCCATGATAACTGGTCACAAGTTATCCAATAAAGATGAAACACCTATAGTTGAGTAGAAGAAGTATAGAACTATGATTAGAGGATTCCAATATTTGACTCATACTAGACTAGATATAGTGTAGTTGGGATTGTGGCAAGATTCCAAGCTGATCCAAAAGAGTATCATTATGCAGCAGTAAAGAGGATATTTAAATATTTAAAAGGTACATCTGATTATGAAATTTGGTATGATAGATCAAGTGATTTCACCTTGTGTGCATTTACTAATGCAGATTGGGTAGGCAGTATAGATGACAAAAAGAGCACCAGTGGTGGAGCATTCTTTCTTGGAGGAAGATTGGTTTCTTGGTTGAGCAAGAAACATGACTACATATCTCAGAGTACAACTAGGGCAGAGTATGTTGCAGCAAAGAAAATTGTAATCAAGTTATGTGGATGAAAGAAATGTTGAAGGATATTGGAATTGAGTTTACAGAACTTGTAATCATTTATTGTGATAGCACAAGTAAAGTAAGTATGTCTAAGAATTTGGTATTGTGTTCTAAGACTAAGGACATATCCATAAAGTATCATGTTTTGAGAGAAAAGGTAGTAGAAAAAGAAATGAGGTTGGAGTGTCTAAGCACTAAAGATCAAATTATAGATATCTTTATGAAATCATTGCCTAAAGATACTTTTGAGTACCTAAGAGGTATGCTAGGGGTTATGCCCCTACCTACGTCATAGTGATTGATGCAAGGAATGAATTAGTCCAGTGGTATAGAGCACTATGGTTAGACTAGACTGAATGTTGATGCTTCCTAAATGGGGAAGTATTTGATATATACTAAGTCATGATGAACTCTAGGTATTTGGTATTAAAAAATGTCTTTGGACACTTGATTTGGTTGATGATTTGAGCAATTGATTAATAATTGGTATGTAACAATTGGTATTATGATTGATACCTCTGACATTGATGTTAATGGGAGAGAGAATGTACATGAAAAACATATTGAGAGAATGTACATAAGTGGTGAGAAGAGAAGCACCTGTTGAGACGGAAATGGGGGAGAGATATCTCTTTAGGGATACTTAGAAAGATTCGTGTAAGTGTGCAGTCAGAAATATAAGTGTGTAGAAGGAAGTGCAAGTGCTTAGATGTAGCTAGAGAGTATTGGAAGTTGTTTATTATGAACAACTATTTCTGATCCTAAAGAGGAAAAAGAATAGTATAGTGTTTCGGAAGATTTCAAATTGATGAAGAGAATTTGAGAAGATGACAACAACAGAGTATAGTTTGGTATTCTTGGAACTTAGATGTAATTTATCTATGTTTCCATAAATCCCAAAGGGGGGGATTCTTAGCATGAATGCTGATGATACTAAATTGGGGGATTATCCTAAGAATTGTAGAGTATTGATATGTTGCATTCATGACTACATTTGTGATTGATGTCAACATAGCAGTGATTTAGTTAAGACTAGAAGATTAGTAGTCAGTAATATTAGTATGCATAGAAGCTGAGGAAATTTTAGATGATGTGCAATGTAGTACATATTCCTAAGGTTTTCTTGATGATGTTTTTTAAAGGACTAAATCTGATTTGATGTTGTGTGGAAGTTACATTATTTTTAATAGAAGCAGTGCAGAAATAGAGCATCTATTTGGCAATTTTTTATGTTTGCATTATATCTTTTAGCCAAGTTTTAATGAAGGTGATGCATAGATGATGGTGTTAAAGAATAGTTGTGTGATGATGCCAGCATGTGCACAAGATTTGGTTTCACATGTGTAAATTTTTGTATAGATTGTGAGCCAATAGTGTTGTGAATTAATTAATTATCTTATTTTAATTAATTGGGAAAGCCTCAAGGCTGACTCAAGGAATTATTATGAAGATATGGTATAAAGAAAAGTGTTTTCCTTGTTTTTAAAGAGACTTGGATATAGATAATCAAATGGAACTCAATTTATTAGTGCAAAACTCAAGAAGGAGAAAAATGTTTACTGAGTGTGTGTAAGCAATCCAAGGGATCATTGGATGCATAGTAGGAGATCTAGTTACAAGATCTAAAGGAGTGAATTTTTTGTTGATAGGATAGAGACAGAGGATGAAGTACATTTTAGTTCTATTATTCTATAAGGAATAATATAGAGATCATTTGGACAATGGGTTCTTTGATCTTACCCTTGAAGTTGTTTGGGCAGTGGGTCCAGCAATCTTCCACAACTCCTAACAGGGTTGGAATCTCCTAACAAGGAAATTTGGATAGTGAATTTTTTGTTGATAGGATAGAGACAGAGGATGAAGTACATTTTAGTTCTATTATTCTATAAGGAATAATATAGAGATCATTTGGACAATGGGTTCTTTGATCTTACCCTTGAAGTTGTTTGGGCAGTGGGTCCAACAATCTTCCACAACTCCTAACAGGGATTCAAAGTCTCCTAACACGAACTCATATGTACTAAATGTTGTAATAGAGTCCTAACAGGGTCTATCCTATAAAAAAAAAATTTATATTAGTACATCATCTTGTGGTACCATCCCCATTGGGGTTTTCCCTCTAATCAAAGGTTTCCCTAGTTAACATATATGGTGTTAATTGTACATGAGTATCTTGTTGTAGTTTCAATTTATATTACTCACATGGTTAAGTTTGTTTAAGGTTTATGTTTTTGATGATACTTGTATAACTAATTCACCCTACCCCCCCTTAGTTATATCAGTGGACCCTCAGTTATATCAGTGGACTATATATTTTAACAGAATTATCAAAGGGTAGTTTCAATTTTGGGGAAGCTAATAAAACAATTGCAAATATTATGGAAAAGAATAATGTCTTGAAAGAATAGGTAACCAAGATGAAAAGGAAATAAGAAAGTGAATCCCTAAGGATGTGAAAAGTACTTAGAAGAAAGATAGTAGCCAAAAATTCCAAAATAATATTGGAAACTAAAAATAGAAGTGTTGGAGAACTTATTAGAGATGTTATTCTACAAATGCTAACACATGAGAGTCATAGACTGAATGAGTAGTTAAGTGATACCAATGATGAGAACTTGAAATTGGTAGCACAAAATGAAAGACTAAGACAAGGGAATGAAAAAATGAAGAATTACCATGCAAATGAAAAACTTAAGAGGCATGAGAAAAGTATGCAAAAAATTAATGAGCAACTAAAGAATCAAAGGTGGCCAAGATATACTTTATGCATAGGATATACTAGTTGCAAAAAATTTAAATTTAGAGATGTTGGACAATTGGCTAATATGGATACATGAATATTTTCATTTATGGAAACAGTCTCATATGGAAATTTCATATATGGTTAAGGTATATTTTTGGTTTTGATTAGTGAAGAAATTGCCTAAGGATAACCGAGGTTTATTGATAGTAAAGGCACAATTTTAGTTAGCGAACTTTACTAGATAAAGATATATGGCCATAACTTTGGATATTGATAATATAGTGCTTTTATATGAGTATACCATGTTTATTAGTTTAATTTAATAGTTGGCATGAGTTTTTATTGGAAAACATGAAGACAAGTTATTATTGCAAAGTTATAATTTAAAGCATATATTAGATATTTTGGATAAGGAATTGAATTTCCTTGTCAATTCAATTACTTGGAAATGTAGGGATGAAATCCTAGATGTTGACCCTCAGTTAGAAAGTTATGACAATAAGTTTTGGATAAGTTCTAAACACATTTTGCTAACTAGGCCAACTAGATCGGGTAAATCAGAAGGGTATATAAGAAAGCATTTTGAATATGCGAAGGACAACTATGTTAGGTTTATGTTATGAAAAATTTATGTATGTTGATATATGCATGTATTGGTGATCAATTGTGATAAGATGGTATATGGATATGATCAAATGTAAGGAACACATAAGGTCAAATAAGATATTCAAGACATCAATGTAGTTAGTTTAGGTACAATATATGCATCTCTTATATAGATTGTAATTTATTTTATGACAAGTGGGATCATTTTTTAATATAACCCCTAATAGGCTTGAAACCTTTAACAAGGTATAGTCATCTAACAAGGACTGGTGTACTAAATTTATTTAATAGATCGCTAACATGGCCAACAGTACTAACAAATTATTTTTTGATTAGTACATTATCTTGTGGGAACCATCCCCATTGGGTTTTTCCCCTGGATAGGGTTTCCCTAGTTATCAAATCATGGTTTTATGAGTTTTATTGTGTTGTGCACTTTAATTTTCAATTTAGTCTTTTATGCAAACACATGGTTAATTGTTGAAATCTATAATTTGGGGAAAAAAAAGTTATAATATTGATTCACATGCAACCGACCCCCCCCCCCCAAGTATTCCATATTTCTAACAATTGATATAAAATATTAGTTACATAGAAGAAGTCTAATAGCTTGAGGAAGATCAAAATCGATTCAATGGATTTTTAAAGCATATATGATGCAACACTTGAAGAATTAGATCTAGAAAATGGTGAAAGGAAAGATTAAAAACTAAACTCAAGGATGCACAAGATTACATAAAGAAACTAAAGGATCAATTGGAAGTTTCAAGAACTACAAGGAAAGAGATAGCCAAGAAGATCAAGGAATAAAATTTGGTTATGAAAGTGAAGAAAGAGAATCATGAATTAAAGCATGAACTTGAATTCACATCACTCAAGTTAGTCAAGATATAAAATGAGAAAATAATACACAAAAGTAAGATTGACACAAGTCTGAAAGGTAAAACTATTGAATCCAAATATTAACACTCAACTTACAAAGGTAAAATTAGAACTTGATTATTAAAATCTTAAATACATGGAACTTGAAAAGTAAGATAATATTGTGAAAGGGGAGCTTGTTCATACAAATTTACATCTTGATCAATTATACTCAAGTACTAAAAAACTTGATGAGAAAATGATGTTGCAAAAGCCTAAGGGAGACATGATAGATATTGGTTATGTTGAAGGGGAATGTTGTAAGAAATATGAGTTTTTGGTTGAGAAAGAATTTGACCAAGATCTAAATAAGACATCTAACTAGAATTAGCAACCTAGAGAGAAAAAGAAAATTTTCAAGGGAATATGATATGTTTGCAATAAGTATGAGCATGAGAAGAAATATTACAAAGGTAACATGGATAAAAAAAACCTTTTACTAGATATTATTTTAATTGTTGTCTTTATGGACATAAATCACATGAATGCAAGAAACCTAAATAGAGATCTATTGGAAGAATAAATGAGAGATCTAACATGATGGAAAGAAGACCTTTAAGAACAAACAATGTTATAAATAGTAATGTCAGATGCTAAATTTGTAATAACTTTGGATACATAGAAAAAGATTACAAATTGTAAGTTAATCAAAATGGACCAAGGTATAGAAATTCTATTATTATAAGTTATAACTGAAATAATTTGGGACAGATAACTATGTATTGCATATTTGATAGATTTTTTAACAATGTGAGAAAACCTAATGTCAAAATAAATAATTATGCTAGAAGAAGGAGCAATAATGTTAGCAAGACTCAATATGAAAGAATTGATAGAACATTTTTAAGGGAAGGTATTGTTGTGAACACTAAGGTATGGAATGAAAAGAATAAGATTGATATAGAGAACAAAGGGGAAGTAGTGACAAGCACAAAACCTTGGTCTTTAAAATAAATAGCTATCATAGCTATAGGGAGAACTTCATCAAAAAATGACTAGATACCAAATTTGATGGATTACGGTATGCCAAGTTAATATGAAGTATTTAAGACATGAAAAATCCTACATCTAAGTTTGTAGATCTTAATGTGTTAATAGAGATGTTCATTTTAAGATTCTGTTGATCTAATCATATATTGGTAAACTGGGAGGGGGGTGAATCAATATACACTAGTAGTTTCATCTTTTCTACGTTTATCACACTTCACACCAGTCTACAAGTTTTTGCTAGCTACAACTTAACCAATCATAACTAAGTAAAAATAATAAACACGAGCATAACAATAGATAATATGATATTTATCTAATGGAAACCTGGCTAGGGTAAAAATCATGATGTGTTAGTCAATCCTCACAAAGATTGCACTCTCCTAAAGTGAGCCTGATCAAGAGCTTACCTTTATTAAAAGAGTACAATGACACTATTAGGTGCCACCCAATTATGGGATTTGAATGAGACATATTAGAGTCTTTCCCTATTAGGAGATGGTTGGTTAAAGGACTACAGAACAAAAGTTAATGTGTCACCCTATTAAAGGATTTAATACAAAGAACCTTTTAGGGTCCAACCTTGATGAGATTTTCTATTGTAGATATTAGTAAATAATAAAGGAATGATATCGTAATGCCCCCATTTTTATAATACAATTTAATAATAACATTAAAATAATAATATATAATGTAGTCTATTGTTATAACAATATCAATAATTAACAATATTCTATAATAACATAGGACATATATATTTATGACATAATAATATTATAACATTATAACACCTATCATATAGTTATCATAGTAATATTTTCTATTTTTTACATCGAAAATATTATTAATAATATTCCATATATAATATTATAACTGAATAATAAAATTTAATAAATAAGTAATATAATTCAGATGTTCATATGTTAATCATAAATATCACAATTATAAGTATAATCATCAGTATAAAAATTATAATGTTATTTAAAAGAACCATCAGTGAACATAAACCAATTACATGAATTAGTTTGTGAAGGAATGTGTCTCTATAGTTTCACAAGTATAAAAATAAGGTCACGTCCACTTGATTGGAGGATTGAACGAGATCATGAAAGACAATCCATCTCTAATGGCAAGAATGATTCATCTTTGATGGTAAGAACAAACAAGTGACTCCTAGTCATTGCATAGAACAAAGGACAATGAACAAGGAAGGACACATCATCAAATAATAGGAGAAAATAAAAGAAGAGAATGTGGACATAGCAGGTGCTAGGAAATAAATCAAATAAGACACTGGCATGATTTCCATTAGAGTAAAGAACTTGGGAAGAGTTAAATATATCATACGCAACAACTATTGTTTGGTGAATGGGGAGAAGGAATTATAAATATATTGCGAGAGTGATAACAAGAAGACATTCAACATTTTGAAACAATACAACTACCATTCGATTTCCCACAGAGAAATCTATAACACCCAAGTTAGTAAGAATGATAAAAAGAAAGTAGCATATTAGAGGAATACAAAAACTAAAATACATAGCAATTGGAAATCTAAAAATTCAGTGGATAGATAAGATTTATATCAAGGGTCGATAGAGGATTATCTTTAGTCTAGGCACATTGAATAATATCAAGTAATAACATATTATTAATTACAATAATTGTATCCAATGCATCCTACTCATCAGTGATGACCTCAATATAGAGTGATTATTTTTGTATGAATCTAATGAGCATCAAGGCAATAAGCTTTAAATACAATCCTAGACAACATCAATCAACTAATACACAATCAACAATTAAGAATATTTATAGCAGTAGTTCATATCATTCTTAACATATTTGGATACCTCATATAGAAAAGTACATATCATAAATTTTTCTCATTATATACATAAAATTTGAAGTGTGGTTCAAAGTGGGAAGTCTCCTAAATTTAAATAAATCAGTCTCGAATATCCTTAAAATTGGACACAAGACATTACAATGTGTCTCCTAGTTTTCTCAAGTTTTCTTAGCATGATGTTGGTCGTGGACTTGGATTATTAGTAGGATGTCAGTCAGACCACTATTTTACTTTTATGTTGTATTCGGATGTGTATTACATCCATACTCTAGACTTTGTGTTTAGTTGAGTGATTGTATACCTGGTGTTATTATTTCTTTTGGACCCTTGTTATCATTTTGTAGACACTAGTATTCATGTAGAATTCATACTCCCAGATTGAGGCTAGTTGAGCAAGTCCATGATGTTTGATCTTGTTGCATCATTGGGATTCATGTAGAATCCATCCTCCTAGATTGAGGCCAGTTGAGTGAGTTCATGATGTATGGTTATATTGTTCTTGGGATTTGTGTAGAATCTATCCTCTTGAGATATTTTCAATTGAGTGGTATTTTTCTTATGCTCTCATCTAGTCCTTGTGTTATGATCTTCGTGATGGTGGTGCACCACACACGAGCACGTACATGTGTATTTTTTTGGGTGACTTGTGAGGTCCAATATTTTGTGGTATTTCTGGAAGTTATGATCATTTGGGGTTGGTTTGGAAATATGCATGCCTATAGGCACTCATCATTTGATGAGCATGGGTAGGGTAGGGAAGCACATGGAGGGGGTTTCTAACTCCACAACTCAGTGACCATTCCCAAGGGTTAGCATGCAAAAGCTTTAATCAAGTGATAACTAAATAAAATATTGGGTTGGTAATGAAATTTAAGATAATAAAAATGTTTTGGATTTTCTCATTCCGTTGGAAAGTGAGAGCTATCTGATACCATGTGACTCTCCATGTTGTTAGCACTTACATAATTACCCATTGAGTGTCTGACCAAGACTTGTTGTATCTACATTGTCTCATGCTCTTGGTTGCAGTCCTCTTACTATTTGGTGTGAGTATTAGCCATGGTTATTTCAACTAGGTGGATCATTATCTCCATCAGAACAGTGGGTGTGGACCTACGGGTTTCACATGGTTGGAAGGTATAGCTACCTTTATAACTATTGGGGACTAATGTACAAAGATGGTCTATTGTCCTAGTACAACCATTGCTGGATGTTTTCACTTGGTACTTCAAGTTTTGGAGGATGCTTTCTTGTGATTTATGCCTTCATTGGAATGCTTGTATATCATGTTAGATGATATTAGTTTATTTTATGCATTCTTGTATTATGATATTTAGCATATGTTAGATGATGAGTTTGATTTATTGGAATATCTAATGCTTTACTTTAGCATGTTAGATTTCTTTATTCTTATTATGTAGTACATTTTAGTAGTGACATCCTCATAAGACAACTCTGACGATCTGATCAATAGTTTGGGATGTTATGCATAGGGGATGGCTAGGACCTTCAAGGTCTCATGATGCTATTACCAATGAGAGGAACCATGCATGAGTTTTGTTATTCTTGTACATTGTGATGTTGCTTCTATATATTATGATGTTGATTTTAGTACATTTTTTTACTAATATGTTTCAAATGGTAGGATGTAGTTCCTTTTTACAATTATGGTATTTGAGTGTCTAAACCTCAATTTGTGGATTTGGAACTCCCCAATGTGAAGGAAATTTGTTTTCTATATTTTTATCTTAATGTTTTTGGCTTGTTGATTTGTATCCTTGCATGAAATTATAATTTCTTGCACTAGAGTGAAAATGTTCACATGGTGTGTTGATTTTCCTTGTGCAATTCATAGCATTGAAACTCCACACCAGTTTTGAGTGTTTTGGTTGTTGTGCCAAGAATTTCCTCACGTCATTTGGTGCATTTTCTTACACGAATTATAGATCCTCACATGGCATGGTGTACTTGCTCACGCAAAATTTTGTTAGTTGTGTGTCTTCACGTGAAAAATAGGGGGCAACTCCACTAGTTTTTAGGGAATGCAATTTGGTGTTTTAAGTACCCTTTGGGTTTTCTTAATTTTCCATGCTTTGAAAAATCTAAGATTCTTTGTTCTATTGTCATTTTGGGTTTTTGTTTCTTTGTTTGAGTGTGTGTTTGGTAGTGGCATTTAGAGATTCGTTGGTTGTCAGGATTGTTAGTCAAGTCTTTAGTTATGATCTTTATGATCCCTGTATGATGTTTTCATGTGCATTTATACTTGTAAAAAAAATTTATTGGCTTATATTGAATCCTTGTTCCATGGATCTCTAGGTGGGGTATTACATACATAAATGTGGAGAGATATTTTGAGTGGAAATTAAGAAAAGGTAAGATTAAAATAAACCTTCTAAGTGGTATCACAAATCCACTTAGCAGAGATTTGAAACTATTAGAAGAGAAAGATGAGATTTTGAATAAAGTTATCGATGCTCTGCTATAGGAATGAATAGTCTAGTAAAACAACATAGAAGAAAGAGATGAAAGTTATGGTGAATGTGGACATATTTTAGGGGATATTATGAGTACATAAGTGAGTTTGGAGCCCCTCTATACAGTGCGATCAATTGATATTAGAGAAATTGGACATAATCAGTTCATATGTAATGATGATTTCATTTATTTCAATGAGTTTAGATCTTTATTAGTTCAATATAGATGAAGGCACTTCAACAAAACTTCAAACAAGTTGGAGGTTGAATATATAGAGGAAATTTTATAGGATAAGGTGCAAAAGGAACTTGAGGACATAACTCCATAGAAGGCTAGGGAAATAGTTAACAAATCTAGTGTTCTCATTTACCAGGGTTGTCACTTGCAATCTGGATCAGTGCATGATGTACACTCGAAAAGGTGCACTTCTCTAAATCATTCTATCTGAGGTTCTCCATAGATTGGAAAGCTTGAATGCCGACTTAGAGCTCCCTAGTCATGGAGTGCAAGGGGCATACAAATGAGCATATAGGAGCTCTCAGCTGAGCCTTAGAAATACAGCCCTTGCTAGTAAACCACAAAATGGGAGATTCTTTAGACAAGAGCAAGAGTGCTAGTGTCAAAGAACTCTTGGATCATGCAATGCAAAAACGAAACTATATTAGGATGAGATGCACAATGCAAGCTATACTAAAAATGAGATGGGAATGTTACAAATCCAGCTATTAAGCTATGTGATCTAATTATTTGCAAATGGAAACTACACTATCATGCAATATGATCTTAAGACTAATATGAAGGAAATGAGAGAATGAGACAAGAAAATGAGAAGTTCTCCACAAAGCTCCAAGGAAACCTGTTAGAAAACCTGCAACATGACAATATTCAAAAAAAGATGGATCCATTGAGGGGGAAAGCTCTCTCCCTTTTAAAGATGTATGGACGGTAGAGATCAAGATGAAGATGGTGGATGATCAACGATGGAATTCAAAAAGAGGAGTGATCCATGTGCACACACAAGTCAACCAATAGAATATAATTTGACTTGTCATATAAGACAAAAGTCACAAAGCCTTTTCTTTTAATTGCAAAATAGAAAAAAGACTTTATGTGTGCACTTTAAGTGGGTTAGAAGAATGGGGTCTTTTATTTAATTAAAAGGGGACATGTTCTTTTAATCAAATAATGAACTTAGGATAGCATAGTCAAACTATAGGTTATAATAAAATAAATTGATTATTAGCAATTTGGCTTAGGTAAGTGATTAAATTAATTTAGCCAAAATGTTGAAAAGGGGGCTAATAGTCTAGATGACCATTTTTAGGTGATTACATTTGCCCCTCTTTGACTAATGCATGATCGATCTAGGAACACATTATGTCAAAGAAAATAGAAAGCCAAGTAGGAAATGATAGATATAGATATCTGATTTCAAAGAATGAAATGCAAAAATAGATAGCAATTCCTGAATGCACAGCCTAGTAGCGGTAGTACTGAACATTAGGAAGATGATGTTAGGATCCGAAAAGAATTCTAACACCTAACAAAGTGAATAGATCGAGAGAAAGTGATAAGGTCAAACAAATGCTCCTAAGAAATAGATAGCTATAACAATCAGCAATAGAGTATTTTTGCTTCCTCGGGATCAAAATTGAAATGAGGTAAGGGGATGCAAAAACTGGCTAGACATGAGAAAATTAGAGTATAGCAATGTCCAAGATGACAGATAGATGATTAGAACCCAAGAATGACTATAAAAAAATTTGATAAAATGCCCCAGTTTGACTAGAGTTGACCTTGAAGGATATAGCATAAAAATTAGGTCAAATCTAGTAGAGAGATGATTTAGATGTGAACAGGTGAATAGAAGGAGATATGAAGTATAAAAATGATGAAGACATGAAGAAATGAAGATGCCCCAACGATGATTCGAAGATTAGACCTCAAACGGTCAGCTAATTGCTCAAAAGAAGGTAAAAATTTAAAATGTGATTTTGACCATTAAGATGAACTCAAATTTCAATTTTGATCTCAAAATTGGATCTAGGACGCCAAAATTAGCTAGGGGTGCAATTTTTGTGCAATTTCGAGGAGTTTTTAAAAATGAGGTCAAAATGAGGTTGGAGGCTATAAAAGGGTCCAAGTGTCATTTTCACTATTCATTTGTCTTTTTGTGATTTGAGAGATTTTGTGTGGTCCACATAGCATCATGGCTCAGGCGAACATTCCTCTTCATTGACACCATTTCGAGCGCAGCCAGTTGCACAACCGGCTAGAGCGATATGGGGTGCTAGTAAGTGACTATCTTTTTGTTGCTTTTTCAAGCTTTTTGTGAGTTTTTCGCACGTTTTCAATTTTTTTTGAAAAAAAGTCACGCGATACTTTTTAAAGTATCGCATAGCTTCAGAAATATTATCACGCAACACTTTTTTTCGAAAAAAGTGTCGCACCATTTGGGAAAATGTGTCGCACGAGCCACACCCAAATGTTGCACGACATGGTGCAAAATGTCACACGACATAAAAATGTCGCACTCCTATTTAAAAAAGTGTCGCACTCTCTTTGTAAAAAGTGTCGTACAGAGAGTTTTGTTGTTTTTCTGAATGCTTTTTTTTTTTCAGAGTCCTCTTTACATGGAGCCACTTCTAAGGACAAGGGAGAATGAAGAGTGAATGGAATAGTGCTTGGATTAGGCATAATAGTGCATGAAGGTTGAGGATGTTTAGGACTAGTAGCATGGAAAAGGTTTGCAGCCAAGTGAAAGTTAGCTTGAGTTTCTTTTAGAGGTAGCCCTTGAGGATATGTGTAGTCAATGTGGAAAGCATTAGGTTCTTTATTTGATGGAGGCATGTTGGAAAGCTTTGAAATGTTGGGAGATGCACGAGTGTTGGAAGAAGTGGAAGATGTAATAGAGCTGCTACTAGACATAGGTTCATTAATGTAATCTTGCTCAAGAAAAGTATCCTCATCGCATGAATCATTAGAGGTATCAATAATTCCATTATCAATAAGATCTTGGATTTTATGTTTTAGCTCAATGCAATCTGAAGTACTATGCTCATTATGTTGATGATAAGTACAATAGATATCCAAGAATGGGTTTCCATATGAGCTAGACTTTGGTAACATGATGATCTTATTGCTAAGAAGTTTTTGCAAAGTGTCATCATAAGAATCTTCCAAGGGAGAAAAAGTTCTATTAGAACTATGTCTAGGATCTTCTTGTTGTTTCTCAAGTGAATAGAATGCATTCATGTCTTCATCATTATCTTGGTCAAAGATAGGTCCATCATGAAATTTTGGAATAGGCTCAAAGTAAGTATCACTTGCTTGCCCTCTAAAGAGGTCTTTAGATCTAGAAGATGAAGACATTTGATGTCTTGAAGTAGAGCATGTAGACCTAGAAGAAGAGGATGACCTCAAAGAAGGTGACTCACATGTATGTAAAGATCTTAAAGAAGATTCATGTAATGATGCAATCTTCTCCTCTAACTTTTTTTCAAGTTTAGACTTCATTTCTATCATGCGCTTAGAGAGATGAAGGTAAGAAAGATCATTTGTCTCTTCTAGTTCTTTGTATTGTGCATATAGATCTTGAAACTCTTTAGTGACATGGAGGATATCATGATCATCTAGATTTGGTTGAAGTTTGGTAACACAAGGTTTAGATCCCATAATTTTAGATGCAAAGCCAAGAATAAAAGACCCTAGAAGATAACTTGATGTTAACTATTGGAGGTAGAGTGTTTACTTGCCAAGATAGTAGAGAGAGATTAAAGTGACTTGTCAAACAATATGTCCCAGAAATTTATGACATGAATGACTCAAGTCAATAGCTAGGCAAGATGCCCAAATAGCCAAATAGATAGAGCAATTAGGGTGACAAGTGAACAACTCTCCAACCCAAGAGTCTAGTCAAGAAATCAAGGCAACCATTTCAGCAAAAAGATAACTAGTAAGTGGACATAGACCATGAAGATAGAAAGACCAAGAGTGCTAAGACCAAAGAGCCACTTTAAGCATGTTTAAGCACTAGAGACATAGAAAATAAAAATCAAAGGATGAGACTCCCCTTAGAAATCAACACAAGAAAAATGTTAAGACTTGATGCTTTGACTTGGTTGACAAAGTTTGACAATAATTGATAGCATAGCAAGTTTAATGTTCAAAAGTAATTTCTTTCCAAGCAAGATATTGACACATAGAGCAGTCTTCAAAAAATCAAGCAAGCGACAAAGCAACCTTGCATGATACAAGCATATTTGAGGTCTCAAAAGAATTCCCTAGAATTATCATCATGTGTATGTTCAAAAGATTTTCACAGGTATACCACATTCAAGAACACATCAAGCAATATCTACCTAAAGGACATGGTTCATTACTCAACAACTTGGCCCATGCTTGATGCTCCTTTGCCTCACACCAAGTGGTTTTCCACAAGAGATATTGACTTTGTCATGGAAATGCAATAAGCATAACCAAGGGAACACAGATGGTGAGTGTAAAATCTTGGGGTGATTCGGGTAGTCCACTAGGATCGATCCTTGCACCAAGAAGTTGAGCGGCTAAAAAAGGTAGTTACTAACTTAGAGTGTTTAGATAGGGCTTCTGTTCATAGTGTTCCTCTTGCTCCCAATTAAAGGACACCTCACCTTGTGATGAGTAACCGATCTTGCGACCACAAGAGTAGCTTAAGCATTCTTGCCTAGTGATCTCCCTATGGTCGAAATTCGATAAGCGATCACACTAGGAAAATATAAACACTACGTCTACCAAGGTTTTGTGTCCTTGGTAGCCTTAAGTTTATAGTGGGTTGGAAGAGCTAGGTAATCGGCTTGTCCCCACTTGGGTCGTTCCTCTCAGGTTGTCCGAGAGCAGGCCCTCTAAAGGATTCTAACTACACAAAGTGGACCAACTTTTGGAAGTCAAGATTTCTAGTTCACCACAAGGGTGAAGAGCATACTCTCTTATTCCAATAATTTTCTTCCAAACACGCCAAGAATATTTAGTTACTCCTTTCTTTTGAAACCAAATGGAAAGTCAAGATTTCTGATTCACCACAAGGGTGAAGAGCATACTCTCCTATTACCAAAAGACTCCAATCACAAGTTTTATGTGCCTATGGAAAATGAACAATTAGTCAATGCCACATATGCAAACAAAAAAGCAAGAAATTTTGAGTTTTTATGCTTTGGGCAGCCCTGCAAACAATGTTAGTAGCCCTTGCGCATTTGAAGCTTTGACATGCGTTCTTTTTATGCAATGTTTCAATTTTTTTTCATAAGGATGGCAACCTGTAATCACAACTTGTTAGCACCAAAAGTTAGTGTGAAATAACATAAAAATCTACAATAAAAAGTGGTGAGTTGCCTCAAAAATCCAATTTATCTTCCAACCAAGTGCATGCAAAGAAAGTGCAAGTTAATCACAAATGCTCTCATTTTTACTCTTTGATTTTGACCTAGTCAAAAAGATTGGACTTGTTTGCTATGATTTTGGATCTAAAAATAAAAATGAAAATAAGAGACCCCTATTAAAAATCAGAGAGCTTTCCAAAAATGCAATAAATTTAAAAAAAAAATTTCATTTGCGCTCTAGAGATTGATTTTGTCAAAATAGGCCAAATTTCTCAAATTGAATTTTTGATCCTTAATACGACCTCAAAATTCAAAACACAAAGAAAGAACCCCCATTAAAATTGAAAACTCTTTCTAGAAATGTAAGTTTTTTTAAAAAATACACTGATGTGCGACCAAAAATGACTTTTTATGAAAATAAAAAAAAAATCATAACTTCCACAAATCACGTCAAAATTATCTTAAAATCGGACTAGGACATTTTGAACACATAAGAAACCTACAAAAAAAAATTTAAAACCAAAATCCAAACGGTTTAAAAGATATGATCAAATCTTTAAACCAACTAGATTTTTGGCCTTCAAACCAATCTACTTATGGGTTGGCCTTAAAATCAAAGTGATAATTCTACAAAAGCATTTGATTAGATCCAATATGCTGCTGTAAAAAATCAGAGATAAGAAATGAAAGAAAATAGAACTGAAAATTTGATTCAAGCCCACGGTGGGCGCCAAAAATGTACACTCGAAAAGGTGCACTTCTCTAAATCATTCTATTTGAGGTTCTCCATAGATTGGAAAGCTCGAATGCTGACTTAGAGCTCCCTAGTCATGGAGTGCAAGGGGCATACAAATGAGCATATAGGAGCTCTCAGCTGAGCCTTAGAAATACAGCCCTTGCTAGTAAACCACAAAATGGGAGATTCTTTAGACAAGAGAAAGAGTGCTAGTGTCAAAGAACTCTTGGATCATGCAATGCAAAAATGAAACTATATTAGGATGAGATGCACAATGAAATCTATACTAAAAATGATATGGGAATGTTACAAATCTAGCTATTAAGCTATGTGATCTAATTATTTGCAAATGGAAACTACACTATCATGCAATATGATCTTAAGACTAATATGAAGGAAATGAGAGAATGAGACAAGAAAATGAGAAGTTCTCCACAAAGCTCCAAGGAAACCTGTTAGAAAACCTACAACATGACAATATTCAAAAAAAGATGGATCCATTGAGGGGGAAATCTCTCTCCCTTTTAAAGATGTATGGACAGTAGAGATCAAGATGAAGATGGTGGATGATCAACGGTGGAATTCAAAAAGAGGAGTGATCCATGTGCACACACAAGTCAACCAATAGAATATAAGTTGACTTGTCATATAAGACAAAAGTCACAAAGCCTTTTCTTTTAATTGCAAAATAGAAAAAAGACTTTATGTGTGCACTTTAAGTGGGTTAGAAGAATGGGGTCTTTTATTTAATTAAAAGGGGACATGTTCTTTTAATCAAATAATGAACTTAGGATAGCATAGTCAAACTATAGGTTATAATCAAATAAATTGATTATTAGCAATTTGGCTTAGGTAAGTGATTAAATTAATTTAGCCAAAATGTTGAAAAGGGGGCTGATAGTCTAGATGACCATTTTTAGGTGATTACACATGAATGTTATGAAAAAAAAAGATGGAGGGAAAGTTTCTAAACTTGAGGAATCTAAAGATCTTGTTAACATATCAGCAAAGGATCCATACCACAAAGCTTTATTAACATAGGGATTTGATCAGAGAGATGAAAGACAAATTATGATGGATAGTAATGAAAAATTATGTCAAATAAAAGTCCATAAACTTAGCATAACAAGCCCAAGACACATGGAATTTTTGAATGTGACTATTGCAACCAAGAACCAAGCTCAGGTAGATAAGTTTTTCAAAATGATGAACAAGTACAAATCATTGTTTGAAAATTCAAAGATAGAAATGGAGGCATGGAAACAAAAAGCAATTATGTTGCAAGAAAGGAAATACAAAGGATTGAATTCAGAAACTACAGACTACAATGGTAAACAAAGATATATGGATGACATGGAGGATGTAACTTTCTAGTGCAATAAAGCACGTAATTTGGAAAATATAGCTACAAAAAGATGTCATCAATTAGATGACTTAGCAATTAGAATTGTTGAAAGCAAATGTCACAAGTTAATGCAGATGGTATTTAAGTATTGGGTCTAATACTCTGTTAATTTTCAAGCTATAAAAGAGAACAAGAGATTAAAGGTTAGAATTAAAGAAGACATGAAGTCAAATGATCCTCTAAACTTAGGGCATGAATGGTTTGTAAATATCCTTGAAAGAACATGTAGAGTGGGTTGAGAAGTCACACTTTGACATGGAGAAACTTGAGTGTGATGTTACATATGTATTGCCCAGCATCCTCGAAGATGGTTTTCCAATGCCATAAAAAAATTTAGATCATTATTTGTTGAGTCTCTATTGGTCTCTTTGAATTGAAGACCACTAATGGCATGATTGATCATGTGTCAACAATAAGAAACATAATGGCTCAACAAGAATTTTCAATATAAGTGTCAACAAGATATGTCTACATTTACAATGATGAGGACTATACCAAACTTATATGTAATGTATATAAATTCTTAGTAGATTTAAAGGACACTTCTGATGATTTCAGGTTTGCAAAATATGTAAACAATTTTGATATTATGCCCTTTTATAGTTTTTTAGACATGAAAAAGGAACACAATTGTGAACCATGTATATTGAAGTTGCCTACACAAATTGCATTTAGAAATGAAAAATCATACTTATGAATTTTATATACATTCATCACAATTCTTGCATTAAGTAGTGTATCAAATGAAACAAGCAACAATACACATCAGTTTAAAAACTTGTAGACCATATGACATTATGATTGACATTTATTACAAATACTTACAAATCATATGACATCACAATTGATCATAATAAGTGAATACTTCAATACATCGATCACATTTATTGCATTTAGTGCTTGCAAAACAAGAGCATCAAAATGTATTAATAATGTCATTCTAGTGACACATTTAGAAAAAAAATAGGATCCATAATAATTTATAAATATTAAGGCACAAAATTTTCAAATATAACTAGAAACGGTCTCCTTTTTTGCAGAAGACATCAATTTGAATATCCAAACATTGGGTATTGCTTCATATAACATTGTTCACTACAAGTAGGATTATACATTGAAATGAATAACAACCACATATAGGATTAACATATTAAATTACATATGTGCATCTAACTATGTTTAGATGCACCTTCACATCTACACATTGAAGAAGAGGTGGAAGTTGGTTGTTGCCCTCTATTGGAAGGAAAACTAGCCACCTCATTGAACTTCTCTTTCCACCCTTGGATATGACCTCTCAAAACATCTAACATCTCATCATAGGTATGGGTCGACTTAGTGAACATCTTCTTGTTCACAAGAAGTGATTCCTCCTGATTGTGATTGATCAGCTAGTGTTCATGTAGTTGAAGATTATACTCTACATTTTTCTCCTTAATCTTTATAAGGATCCTCTCTAGGTCTTTGATTTTCATCTCAAATTCAACATTTTACAACTTTAGGCATTTATTATCTTCTTCACATCCACCCAAATTCTCTAACAATAAATATATATGTTTCTCTTGAAGCTAACTATGTTTTGCATAAGTTGAAGTAAGTTATTCAAGTTTTCATCCATGGTGGGATCATCTAAAAGTACATTCTCATGACTATTGTTTGGCCCCATCACACCACAAGTATCTGCACTCTATCATTCACTCCTAGTGGACTCATTGATCTTTTCATGCTTCCTATAAGTAGCAAACTTTGACAATCTTATTATTGTAGTGATGGGGATATCAGACATCGATTCATAGGGAGCTTTCTTTCTGTGGACACCTTTGCAACTACCTATGACTACATCAACACATGACAACTATGCTTACATTTCCAATAATGAAGTTTAATAAAAAAAATCATTTTGGACAACATAATGAATAGAAACCAAGGTGCCACAAAAGTGTATAATACCTAGTCAATATTGATGAGTGGAAGTAGGAGTATCGTCTTAATACAATGATAAGATAAATCATAAAAGTCATCAAAACATCCATCCAATTTAACAAAAATATTGAACATTTTATGATAAATGTTACTGTGCATTTCAAATGAGCAATGCATATATTATAAATTGACGTAACACATTGATTTGCATAGATTTCCTATTGTCTTGTGTTTCAATGCCACTAGTTGGCCAAAGCACTAAATCTTTTACCTTTGAAATACTTGATTAACTACATGGCTAACATACATCAGATGAGAACCACAACAATTACTATCTACTAAGTTTCAATGGTCTTGATTTAACAATAACAACATATTCAAATACCATTATAGACTTGAGATTTCAATGAATAACATCACCATAACACATTTAACAGAAGAAATATTGATTTCTAATATATATAAGTTTGTTCATGGAAGTTTTTCATTACCATATCACTATAACTTGTTACTTAACATGACCCTAACTTAATTATAAACAAATAATTCCATGACAACTTTGTGCATGGAGATGTTCCTTTGGTATTCTCTAGTCCCATTATTAGTGTCCAGTAAAATAACATTTTTTTACATACCATGACTACAATTCTAACTACACATGCATGAAGGACAACAACTATTTAAGTATAACATGCTATGAGCTACATCAGCATGAACTCCAAATATGCATTTTTTAATTTTCACTATTCAATCTGTGTCCCTAAAGACTACAAACAAGTCGTACACATTGGTGCAATCCTCTTTGGAGCAAACAATGATTGTCATGATATCCCTTTTCCTTTTTTTTGTGTCTAATATTTTTTACCTACACACAAACCAAATAAGTTAATGTGTAGGAATAACATCAACATAAGCAATATAGTAATCACCAAAACCATGAAATTAAATAGGATGTTCCAAACTCTAAATCAATTACTGTACTAGATCTAGTGAATGTTTTATATAGCAGATGTTCCATAATTGAATGGATTTGTTAGCTTCTAGAAATATATCTTCAAAATCCAATTCATCAGCATAAGGAGGTAAAGATTTTGTCATAAAGACTTCCCTAAAATGAACTTTCACAACTCCTATTGTGACATCCATCGTTGAATCTAGCAATTTGGAATCATGTCGTTCCTTAATACCACACCCCAATCAATGAGCATATTACCTTGAAAAAGATCAACATGGTCTCCAGGGCTAATGACTAAGCATTCTACATCATGGAAAGGGAATTATATATTTTTTGACTATAAATTGGTTGTCCACATGTTCGTCAAGTACAAAAATATACAAAAAAAAATACAAGTAAAAGACTATGGTGGACATTGAGTAAAGACATTACCGATTCACCAATGCGTGCAATTTCTTACACAACAAAATTATTTCATGGAATGTCCAATTTTTCTACAACATCTTCCAAGGATTTTGAAGGGGATTGTGGACTTTTTGACTACAAATCAACCGTCCAAATGTTCACAAGATATGAAATCCAACAAAATTATACTAAGAAAATTTGAAGTTAAAGGGAATTTACTATACAACAATATGAATAAATCTGAACCAATGAAAGAACATAAAATAGATGTTTGTAAATGGAGCTCCTAAAGATCACTATATGATGACTATTTTAATATACATATACATGTTTTTAGATTTTTATACACATTTCTCTCTAGATTATAAATATATGATAGAATAAATATTTATGTATGTATTAATAAGTATACACACATACGTGCTTACATATAAAGATGCATTCATATAATACAATATATACATCAAATCAGACAAATGATTATACATAAACTACATTCCTTTTCAATTATCTAAACCCTTAAAAGAGTGGTGGGCAAGTTAAGGCATAGAAGTAAATGTGGATGAAGGGAGTCCACCTTTGAAATTGAATTAAAGTTTGAATTAACAAACACAATTGCAAAACATAGGTATATATGAATCAAATGTGACATGCTCTTCAAATGAAGTGCAACTCTTACCAAAAATCTGATCCTATTCAGTCATCACCAATACAGTAAACAATAATAAATAGACAATAATTATATCTAAAATATAATCACTCTACACAACAACCACTATATTAGAAGTTCTCCAATGAAAACAAGTTTTTAACAAAAATAATTTGACTCCATTAAACGTGCAATTAATATATCAAACATCATGAATCATTAAATGAACACTTACTATTCTACAACATTGTAGAAACAAATGAAATTCACCAATTATGGGAAAAAATTAAGAGTTCACTTGTTGTACAATATCAGGAAAGTGCCACAAATCGACATGCCTAAAAATGCACCGCATATTTTATGCATAAATCAAAATGCATAGTTTCAATCATTGAACTCAACTTTAAATAATCTTATAAAATAGTAACATATTAAACAAATATTAAGGAAATTATTGCACAATATGAATACGCATCATATCCAATGGAATTGAACAAGGGTAGATATTGAGCCACGACATGAGCAAAGTGTAGTAAGCCTATTGCTGCATATACTACTCAGACAAGTGAGTCCCACTCATTTCTTGCTCTACCTTCTATTTTTGGAAAGTGATTTAATGCTTTCATAAAATCTACGATGCCTCTTGGGGTCCTTGTGTACCATTGCAGGGGTTATACCTAAGATTTTAATCCTAAGACTACATCTTTTAAGTATAGGAAGGGCATCGTTGGATTCGTCAGTCATCTTCAATGTGTCCACTACTTTAGCCTAAAGTTATGAACACAAGTTGGATGAGTGCAACCTCCAAATAAAAGACATCAATATATCCAGACATCAATAAACTATTAATGTAGGAAAAAATAAAAAAGATAGAGTAAGAGAATAATACCTTATGTTTCATCAAACATGTATTATAGGACTAGTCAGATATGTTTCAAAATAGTTTAATGAATCACTTAAAACTTTAGAGAAATAATGAGGGTAGGGAAGCCTAGCGTTCAAGTCAATAATTTTGATAATTTTCACTTTGGCAGTCCCTACACATAGTCATTTTTTGTGGCATATCACATCCCTGCCTACACCTTCGATGATGACTTTACCTATCAATTTACCCTCACATAGAAGGTCTACATTATCACTAATACCATAAGAGAAAATTGTTTCCTCTTTGGATTGGCCATCATCATCCACTCCTTGTAGTTGTAAAATATGCTTGGAGGAAACTGGGGTTCTCTATCCAAACTATAATAATATAGCTTCTTGAAAAATGAAAAAATTTATACAACTATGATATTTACTGATTCAAGAGGACTTTGAGATATATCTAATGAGCTAGACTCGTCATGCCCAAATTTATCACTTTCTATTCCCATTTCCATGGGTGTATCCTCACCAATCATGTCAACACCCAAACTGATATCTGAAAATGTTGTTCCTTGTATGCCACAATCCTTTACAAAGATGCCAAGTGAAGCATTTGTTGGCATAGTTTGAAATATATAGAGCTTGGTATAATGTAGAGAGGGCATTACATTTTTTAGAGTATTGAGTGATACAGATTGTGGATTCTCCAATGGGTAGTTCCAACTAGTCTCATCGCTATGTCCTGCCCCAAAAAAATCACAAAAATTCTTTCTCAAATTACACTAACTCATAACCAATCTTCCAATGTGCATTAATCAAAATTAAATTATGTACATCTCCATATGGTGTCTCCATCATGGATGGAGTGTTAAAGGAAACCCCAACACTATCAACCTCCATTACATATAGTGAAATAGCATAGGTATTAAATGTTATGGATGCCACTATGAACAATCCATACACTAAACTAAAGTCTCTATTGATCATTATATTTATGTAAACATACCACTTCTTCAAGATGTTGAGTCGTACCCTGCTCTCTTGTACACCCCTAAACACCACCATTACCATTAAGAGTGGGTTATAATGAAGTTCACAACACTCCATGTGGTACACTAAAAACATATGTACAAAATAATACATAATATGTGGAAACCAAATAATACTTACCCTATCTTCAATCTCATTTTTATCAACCAACATTTCTTGTTGGTGCTTTCCTAACACTAACTTTCTATCACTCCTACATTTTACTGATGTTGATTTAACAACCTAGAATGCAAACATTGAGAGTGTAAGGACATACCTATCTTTATAGTCATTTTTTGTTGCAATATTGTCTTTCTTAGTGAACAACTAACATAGAATAAAACATTCATTCCAATTTTGTAGATATCAAACCAAAATGTTCACAACCATAAAATGCATGAGTGATGAAAATAAAAAAATATCAATAATATGTTATTTTATCTTATAGAGACTAAAATATAACATTTTATATTCTTGGTTATTCGATCTTACAAAGACTGTGTTATTCAATCTTCTAAAGGTTCTTTTTCTTCTATTAGACTTATTTTATCATCCATGAGATCGTTGTGAGCAACTCTTGTCACCTAAAACTAAGGAAGATAGTGGCACATCTATTAAACTTTCAATATCACCATCCACACAACCCTTATTGCTTAAAGATGGAGACCCCTATCAGTGGTAAATTTAATGAATGTTAATAGATTTCTCTAAAGTGGTTGAATTATTTGCATGGATTGTTGGCATAAAGCACAAACTATTATATCATATTGATCATACAATGTAATATCTTCTCTTCACTAATGATACGACCCTTTTCAATCTCTCCTTCCTCAACTCATCACTCTCATAGTAACACATTACCTCTTCAATCTTGGTTAGACCCTCTTCTAGAAGGAGTTCAACTGAGGAGACCTTGTATAATTTGCATATGTATTGTTGTAAATTCCTTCTTTGGGCTTCAGACTTGATCTACATTTGGTAATCAACACTTGTCACCCTCTTAAAGATGTATCTTGTTGATTTTGACTCATAATGATGTCACTTGTTATTTCTTACAAAAGGCCACCCAAGGCCAGGTGCCTAAATAAATGGGAGATTGTGAACTTGCATCCTAGGCATGTTCATCCTTGCAATGTTCCAAATCTTATTTACCCCATCAACAAAACAACTTCCAACAAGGTAGTAATATATCCTCCTTTGGGAATAATTTTCAATTATGTCTTGACCCCCTCCCCACACTCAAACAAGACCATAACAAAAAATGAACATTACCATACAAACAAGACTTATAGTGTGTAACTATAGAACATAATAGTATCATCTTCATATGGATTACATCATTTGTCAACAATGAATACAAAATTCAAACATTAGTACAAGTCTGGGACTTGTCACCATCACATCACTATTGAATTCACCAATGATATCTAAATCTCTACCGCTCTCAATTGTAATTCTCTTTCTACATCCAATACCAATTGCAGTATCTCTCACCATTTCCCTCAATGGAAAAACCACCACTCTAAGTATCTCATTTTCTATCTGAGATTAAATGTAAGTCAATGGACTTACTCACATGCCATTCATTTGAACTATATGATTTTGAAATGACTGTAAATGATAATAACTTTAATTGTCACACTCACATGGCCATCTTCGAAAAACCTAGGAGAAGTCCTCGTCACAACAACCTTTCTCTCCTAAGAAGGAGAATAGAAAGAATTAGACATTTTGAACATTGTTTTATGTACTGAGATGATAATCTTTTTTTGGGGGTGTATTAAAACCACTACATCTTATCAACATCTTTTTCATATCCACATGAGGCAACATTCTTTCCCTAGTGTAGAGAATATCTTTTCTCTCCATATAAGTCTTCACTCTTTCCCCAGTGTAGGGAACCTCAAGTGAAGCATTGATTACTTTTAATTTATCACTTAATTTTAACATCCTAGAGTTCACAACAATATAACAAGACTGTTATTGTAACCACAGCTTCTTGATACATTCAATGCCCTCAATATACTAACACTTTCATGATGTTGTGCTTTGGACACAACACACTACAAATTATTGCTTCATTGTCTAAAACATTAAATATGGATTTTATCCAATCTTTTTATCTATCTATATTTAAACTCATTTCATGATGGAATTTTATTGTATAATTTATAATGATAATCATTGTCTCCAATACTACACCCTGGTGTGTATATCATGTATTATCATTGGCTTTAAACCCTACAAACATGTGGGTGACAGATCATAAAATATGAGATATATATTTTTAGGTTGTAGAGAGTATTCATGAACCTAGATTTCAGCACAACATATGAATAAATTCTCTTGTGATGATTCAATTTGTTACTATAATCATACTATTTATCTATAAGACTACACCTTTTTGTGTATGATTATATATATTGATTATGATCTACACTCATAGGCATAATTTAAGAGGTAGACCATTCTACCAATTATTTTTGCATTGTATCATTCTATTGTGTCATTGAAGAGAACATAGATTACATTGTTTTTGAACTAAGGGATGGACAATTTGTTATGTTTTATGACTTAGGCATGACCAATCAGTTATTCTAGTATATTAATTGATAGTTTTCAATATGATATGAATGTAAGTAATAGTACAAAAGTGAATTCATTTTTATGTGTTATTTCTGGGTAAAGGAATCAAACCACCTCATAACCATTACAACTAAAACTTCAAATGTGCTAGGTGGCAAGTTGATTGTAACAACCACAACTCATTTGAGTAGGTTTTTTTTGCTTCTACAACAAAATAGTGAGTTAGGTCAATGTATGAAACTAACTTATATCTCATAACCATTCATTTCTATGTGAACTCAGATGATATAGAGGTACAATTAATGTGTTTTTTCTTGTGTCATTTTTTTTTATTAGACCTACTCATTGGTTTGGTAATTTGAATATGAAATAGGTTTTACATACATCATTCAAAAGAAATTATTTGAGAAATTCATTTGCATTGCAAACCTTATAAACCAACTTGCAAGGTATCTCTATCGAGTAAGTTCCCTAGATCATTTAGAAGTGAAGGAAATTTGTTTCATATCTAAGCCTCCACAATGGGGTAGACATCAACAAGTTTTTTTTCCCTTGTCCTTGCCTAAGCATGACCTTTTGAGTGATCTAAATCATTTAGGATGGATGCATACACAATCGAATGAACTTCCTCAGTTGTCACTTCACTTAAGTATGTTGTCTTGAGTGTTGTACTAGTTATTTTTTAAGGAAGACTCCATTTATACAGCTCTAAATATATGTTAAATAAATGCTAGTTATGTTTTAATTGTTGAACTTCAAGGCTTGACATGTCATGCACGAAGCTTAGAAAATAACAAGCAATGGAATGGAGAAAATGAATAACTGCATACAAATTCATACCAACATGATATGAATGGAGCCATCTTAAAAGGATAGTGGAAGCAAACCACATCGATGGATATCTACCCACTCATTATGAAGAAGTACCAATTCTCTATTGAGTGCTTCCTTGGCTTTTATATGGTATATTTTCTAACATTTTTCTTCTATATTCTTTCTTTGCTTCATTTTTTTATTCTAGTTTTGTGTTGCAATGAAATTTCTTCTATATATTATATATGTTCAAATAATTGGTCACTCTCATGTATAAATTGAAAGATCACAAATAATTAAGTCTAAAGCATCATTAGAAAGTAAAATTAAATCTTAGAATTTGTCTATGTTACTATACTATTGTGAGTTAAAAATATGAAGAAACAAAAAAAAATAGATTGACTAAATCTGCTACTTGTGAAAATTTTAGAATTTTGATATTTTTGATTCCACGATAGATCGCAATTAATAATTTCAATTTTTCAAATATACATAGTTGTTAAATTTCATTATAAATAATAATTCTTATGGACATAAAAAAGGAAATTTGAGCAGGCTAGCAATGGAAGGAATGTGTAGGAACAACAAAGAAGACTTATTTTCTACATTTTCTTGAATTTGGCTTTCAATTCAAAAATAATGTTGAAGATGTAGTAGCTCTTTTGGTTTAAATAGGACACATATTTCCTTTCAAAATGGCCTTGATGATAATGAATATGCACTCTAGACCAATTAAACTTAAAAACCCACTCAATGAGAATATAGAATTTAAGGGACAAATTTAAGACCCAAGGAAAGCCCTCTGGTGCATATATTTACACACCGAGGAGCATATTTTTATTTAATTTTTAACTAATCAATTAGCCAAACATAATCATCATTATTCATAAAATAAAATAGAGGGGCATAAGACCAAATGCATCATTATTCTTAATAATTATTTAAGGAAGCACCTCTCTACAAATGGGGAGGATGGATTAGAGAAATAGCCTAATTGATGCTCAAAACATAGATGATCACAAATAAATAAGATATTATTAAAAAAACTGTAACTTTTAAAATAAATGCAATGATTTTCTCACCGAATTGCACCTGTAAAAAAAAGTATGCTCTGTATCATAGTAGATCTATGAAGATGTAATGATCAACTTAGCGATCTATGGAGAAATTTTTTTTTATCGAAATGATCGGTCATTGCCCATTTCAAATCGAATCGACATGGATGAGTTAAATAAAATACAACAATATATGAAACTTTTTTTCTTACCCAAAAGTTGCAAAATCAAGATCTTTGTAGTAGCCAATACCAAATCTATGAAGTAGCAAAAATAAGCTTTTCTCTCACATATCTATGCAGAAGGATCCATCCCACACCACACCAAGAAGCCAAAGCTAAAGAATAATGGAATTGAAAATGATTGATAAAGCCAAAGAACAATGGAAATGAAATGATCGATAAATTTATTAGTCATTGCAACAATGGAAAAGAAATCATGTGAAGTTGACACATACCAATCCACTATTCAAACTGACATATATCAATTTACCAACATTTTTAAATCAAACCTACTAGTCAAACCTAATGTAGTTAAGAAATAAAAAATCCCAATTTGAATGCTACAATTAACTAGCGGCTTATCGTATCTGCATGTGGCTAAGAGGGACAATCGCGATTCTGATGGTCATTTGGATTTTAGTCACATCCATCACTCTGACACCCTAATAGTGGGAAGAGTCTACCCATTCGACAGAATGGGGATTAAATTATTATTTAATCTTTAATTAAAATTATAAATTCACTATTTTGTAAATTTCAAAGAATTAATAAATTCTAATATTTAGCTAATTTGTCAGTGACATAGCCAGTTCATTGATAATGGACATATGGTATGTATGGTATGGTCTTAGGCATGAAAAAATCATTTGGTCCCATTGTTTGGGAGGGTCGGTGGTGAGGTGTTGACAAAATATTTATAGATTTTCTAGTGAGAGGGGTTGTTAGTGACATATGGATCCCACAACTGAAATAGAAAGCATTCTCACCAATGCATTGAAGGTGTTGAAGTTGGAAGGAAATACATAATATTTGGAAAAGTATATTTAGTTGAATCAAGGAGCACGATGAAGGCAAGTGGAAGAAAGGCATGTCCACAGCTAAGCAGTTTTCCTTTTATAAGATTTACAGGTTAAATTATAACAAAGGGAAGGGTCAAAAATATTCCCTCAATCACAAGAAATGCCTGGCTAAGGTACTCTCCAAATTCCTCAAGAAAATTTAAGATGTTGTTTACTTCACCAACAACCCCACACTTCTTCAATCTTAATGCCAACACCGCAACTACTTCTATGCATTGTCTGCAAGGAGGAGATTCATGAAACCTAGAGCTTGGTTGCTTGGTATTCTTTGTTCCCTTTCCTACTTAAATGTACTAAATACCCACCATATTTTATTATTATCCTTGTAGTACAATGCCAAGGGGAGGTGATCCTATTGATAGTGGAATAGTAAACATTCCTACTCTTTTATGTTCTGCCTCTTACACTAGGATTACATTCTTTAGAATAAACCAATAAGGTTAAAAATATATGTTCAATGCATCTAAAAGACAATGGGAAAAGCACTACAAAAATATTACTATTAAAGACCAAGAGCAATTTTGTATTCAAGGTTGGACTTGCACATGGAAATCTATTTGATACGTACAATAGCTTACATAGTTAAGGCCCTTTGCAATAGAGGAAAAATATTACATAGAGTAGATTTTGCTTGTAAGAGACTCCATGGGAAAAATCCTTAGGTTTGCTTAATATTACAAAAAATTTAATCTCATCAACATATAGTCAAAGTCTAATAGATTATGTGACAAAATTTAAAAATTTAGGAATAAACAGACATAAAACACATTTCTGCAATTAACAGATAGTTGTCCACTATTTCATCATAATTTTTAAGCCACAATTCAAAATCCTAGCTTCTTAGATATGTTGAAAGGATAAGGATGAAATCTAAACTTTGTTGCTCTCCAAATTTGGCAAGATCAAGTTGTTATAAAAAGTTAATACTAAGATTGGGGTGAATCAGTATTCTACAAACTTTTTCCCACAACTAAATATTATTAATTACTTTATAACTTGCATATGAAAGTAAACCACAATGTTGAATAGTAAATATAACCATGCACATGGAGAACTCATAACACCATTATTTTTTAATTACAAAAACCTTGGACAAGGGAAAACCTCGGCGGGGATGACACCCACTAGATGATTCACTAAACAATAGGATATTGTTAAGGATATTGATTCTATTAGGAGTCTATGAAGTACATATAGTGTCTTGAGTCCTTGTTAGAGGACTAGAACTTGTTAGAAGCCTTAACCTTGTTAGGAGTTTCTTCAACCCTATTAGGATTTGGTAGAACAAATACAATGTATGCAAGAAGAGCCCACTGCCCTAACATGCAATTATACAATTTAGTTCTTTACAAGAATAAATATACATACAATACTTTCTCACTATTACACTTTGCACTTCTTCTAATCATACATCAGAACTCACTTCACATAAGGCTTGCAGATAGCTCACACAATAGTTCGCATGTCATATAAATCTCACATATGACACACACGACTTCTTCTAACTACGCAAGATAAGATCTTTACTTATACCTTGCATATTTAGAAAACTCTACTCAGTTGGCCTTCATGTCTTCACGAGCTTGACATAATATAAAATAACTTATGGAATAATATCCACATAGTTGGCTCATCATAACTTAGTAATTATTTTGTAACCAAAATTATTCCTAAGGCCATACAATCCAATTCTCTACTATGCTCTATTTTGAACTGTTAAATACCCACATTGGTATTTTAATCATAACTCGCACTATACTATCCATATACATTTACACAATGGCACATGTCATCATGATATTTTCATGAAGCTTCCCTCAAATTTTCATAAGCTAACTCTCAACAATTCATCCATACACTTAACAAATGTTCTCTATGGTGTTGTAAATTTCCTAACACTTAGATAATCTTCTAACTCTAAATGTATAAATGAAATGTTGATTGTATGTTTCCATAAATAAAAATTATCAAGACGTCTATTTGACCATATTACCAACAATCTCCCCCTTTGAAATTGATGGCAACATTTGAGAAAATTGGCTAAGTCCCAAAATGATGTCATACATAACAAAAACAAATAAAAGTAACTACACACAATTGCATTCAAAACATAACAATTTTATTCATGTTTTGATGGATCATTACATTCCTCATCACTCATTTACATTGATGCATACATATGCTCCCCCTTATATATACATATACATCTATATAATTTTCCTTTACATAATACTTCCCCTTTGACATCAATGGCAAAGGTGTCAAAAACTGTATCCACAAAACTTTGTTACCTTCTGTTGATCAGCTAGTCATTCTGGAAATGCAATTTTCAAAATCATGTTTTAGCTTGTCAAAGTCCTTCTTGTAGTTCACTTTGACTATATCTGATATACTGATGAGTGTGCAGAATCCACAAGATGCCACTTCAATTATGCTCAAGTATACGCTAACTCTCAACTACGCATAAGCTCAACTGAACATAAGCTAACTCTCAACGAGTCATTCGTACACTTAACATATGTTCTCTGTGATGTTGTAAACTATCTAAAACTTAGACAATTTTATAACTCTAAATGTATAAATGAAATGTTGATTGTATGTTACTATAAATAAAAATCATCAAGACATCTATCTGACTATATTGCCAACAATCTCCCCCTTTGGCATTGATGGAAACATTTGGGAAAATTGGTTGTGTCCCAAAATGATGTCATACATAACAAAAATAAATTAAAGTAACTACACACAATTTCCTTCAAAACATAACAATTTTATTCATGTTTTGATGGATCATTACATTCCTTATCACTCATTTACATTGATACATATATACGCTCTCCCTTAAATATACATATGCATCTATACAATTTTTCTTTACATAATACTCCCCCTTTGACATCAATGGCAAAGGTGTCAAAAACTATATCCACAAAAATTTGTTACCTTTTGTTGATCAGCTGGTCATTCTAGAAATGCAATCTACAAAATCATGTTTCATCTTGTCAAAGTCCTTTGTAATGTCCCCTTTCAGGACATTAGGGTTTATAACCTTGCTTTGTATACATTTTCTCCTTTTTATCTGATTCCTTTTTATTTCCCTTATATTTCTCCTTCTTTTTTTCCTTAATAATAAAATCCTCTATGTATATATAGCTTTCAATTCTAGGAGTCACATCTTTTAATTAGTTCATTATAGTTGTGTCATAATATATTTTGTAATATATTATCCCTATTATTATTATTATATAATATTAGACTATTTACTTTTATATTTATATATTCATATTGTATTATCATTTTATATGGTTGTACCATATTTATTAATAGATTTATATCGATTAATATATTTATTTAATCTTTGGTTATAAATGGTACTTATACTCTTAATGTCATAATATTTAAATATGCCATCATCTTATAGGTTTATAATATAATTATAATATTTATTTATTTTTATATTTCGATATTATTATTGTGAATAATAATAATATAGATTATTATGAATAATTAAGTAGAATAAATATATCATAAATATTTATGTATATAGTTCATCAATATTATTTTTTTATTTTTTTAAATAATCAATAATAGAATTATTATTATATTTTATCCCATTATAATTATAGGATTCTCTTTTAGGAGGGGTCATGACATCCTTCTTCTAGTTCACTATGATTGTATCAGATATAAATAAACTGATCTATTTCTGGATTCGATTGTGTAAAGATTTTTTACCATCAACTTTTCGAATCACACCAAGTGATCCATCATCAGGATGAAGAGAGCAAGAGATGTCAAACAAAAAAATCTCTTTTTTGACATCTCTTTCTCTCTTCATCCTGATGATGGATCACTTGGTGTGATTCGAAACGTTGATGGTAAAAAATCTTTACACAATCGAATCCAGAAATAGATCAGTTTATTTTTACTATGGATTGTGGAAATTTGATCTCTTTAATGTATCAGATATACTGATGAGTATGCAAAGTGCATAACATGACACTTCAACTATGCTCAAGTCAGTATAGGCTAACTCTCAACTATGCATAAGCTCAACTAAACATAAGCTAACTGTTGGGCAGTTATTTTGCATGAGGTCAATGGTAGGAATCCATTTCACAATTCCTCTCTTGAAAAGCTAATCTTTTTGGGATCAACTCCAAGGTTCAGTATTTGTCTTGCGACGTACCAAAATCCGCTCAATTGAAGATAAATGTGATTGTTCACGAGGAGGCCTTTTTTGGTTCTATTATAATCTCAAAATGAAGTAAATATGTTTGTTGTCTCAAAATAATACACAAAAGAACAATTTTTTTGTATTTTTTGATTTTTCAATGAATGCAATTCTAACAATGCAACTAAAATGAGTTCCTATTCTAACAAGGGGTTAGCAAAGCAAATAATGAAATTGAAAGAAAATAACATGAAATTGAAATAACTTGAAATTGAAATTCTAAATGGACATAAGCTATAGAAAACAACATGCTTCGAGTTAAACTTTTGAAGAAATCAGTAGGAAACCAATGAAAACAGGAGCAGCGCTTCCTAGAATCCACTGATGCAATCGTCGGTGAGAAACTTTAACAATAGTATGATATCTCACCTTTCATCAAATCACAAGGCCACAAAAATTGCACTCATGTGAGACAAAAAGCTATGTAGGCACAATTTGATGATCTCTTCTCAAGCTAGATATGTCAGTGGAATTCATAAATCTGTAGCAAATACCAGAACTAAAAGATCGCACAACCAAAAACAATGCAATAAACCTTTGGCTCAATCACAATCTCATGAACAAAATTCATAATATAATGACACATTTAGGCAAGAATAACTAGACTCCAAATGCTAGCACCAAAAACATAATTGTATTGCATAATAATGACGGCCCTTGTTACATATTACAATGGGGTATTTGTAAGAAATTGTCTCCTTCATTTGGGTTGAGAGTGAGAGATATTCTTCATGCAATAAAATTATTTTTTAAAAAACTAAATATATATAGACTAATAATTAATCTGGTGCTTAGAGGGACTCCATCCATATTTTATTCATTAATTGGATGCATGAGCCCTTTACATATCAAAAATAGAGAAAATATGAGAGAGAAAATAGGAGGAAGTCTTCAATCAGAGTAGGAGTGTCTAGAGGTGCCAAAAATAGAAGTTGGTCCTTCACTAGGCATGTGTCAAAGTTAAACTATCATTAGAATGCATTCTCAATGCATGGAAATGCTATTTTTGGAACTAGCAGTTAACTGTCGGTGCATCTTTGAATTGCAGAGTTGCGGACCTGTGCACCTCAAAAGCTCAATTCATCAAAAAATCAAAGTTCTCAATTTTGAAAATATTTTCTAGGTTTTTCTCAAATGGGGTTTTAGATTACTTTTTGTGTACATTCTTTGCCCCTTTTTGATGATTTATACCCTCTCTATAGCCAATCACTTTCATAAACTTGAACTCCTTCTGCTTCTTCAATCTAAAATCCCAAGGCAGTTGTGTTGAATCTTGTCATTAATAGCTGCATAAGATGAGGAACCTATTCTACTTCATGTGTCCAACCTCTATATCTTTGACCTTTGACTTCTCTCCAACTGGCCTATCCTTCCCGCTGAGAAACCAAGTGATCCAAATTATCCAAAATGATCAAATGTTTGAAACTTTTTCATAAATTTTCACAAGTTTTTCTAGGCATTTTAAAATGGCTTTTTTCAGAGGTCTTCTGCTCAAAATTTCAAGTCAAAACCTTCGTCCATCCCTAAAACTAGGTAGGTAAAGGCTCTCTATTTTAGGGACTAAAAGTGGATCTTCAATTCTTCTTTCCAACGATGTAAATGGTTTTGAATTTCAAGCTCTAGGTCAAAAGTTATGACCCTGACAAGTTGAGGATGCCTTTTTTTACCTACACAAAGAAGCAAATTTTAGTCCGTAGAGTTGAAAAATACTTAATTAAGACACACCCTAATGATACCAAAACAAAAACCCTAAAAACTAGTTACTTGAAAACACCAAAAAAAACCTTAATTTTAACATTAGAAATCACAAAAAATTTAAAAAATAAAAATTAGCACACCTGGTACACCTGATAGGTGTGCTTGATGCGCTATTTCTTTTAGCAAAAGTTCATGTGTTTGGGAGGTGTGCATGATGCGAGGTTGTGCGATGCACAGGAGGTGATGGGAGGCATGTTGCATGGACAGAGTGATGGCACATGACACGGAGTGGCCGCACATGAAATGGACCTGCGTACGTGGCATAGAGTGGACAAGTGTGCAAAAGAGTGGGGTTTTTTGAAGTGCGCATTGCATGAAAGTGCACGTAGGATGCATGGTGTGCACAAGTGGGCATCCAACGTGATGCACAGCACGGTACTTTAAGGTGTGTGCAGCATGTTAGTGCTTGTGGAATGTGTGGGACTTTGTGGCATGTGCAGTGCTTCAACACACGTACGGGGTGATGGAGGCATGCGCAGTACTTTTTTTTTTCAAATTTTATATTTTTTACAACTTTTTCAATTTTCCAAAGTTTTTGGTTTTTTCAATTTTTCAAGTTTTTACTCTTTTGACTCTTTGAATTCTCCAGATCCCAAATTGTGAGTCCAGGGATGTGAAAAAAAAAATAGGGGGTCCCCATTCCTATTTGGGAATGGGGCATGCATTGTGGAATCACAACACTAACTCTCAATGAGTCATTTATACACTTAACATATGTTCTCTATGTTGTTGTAAACTATCTAACACTTAGACAATTTTCTAACTCTAAATGTATATATGAAATGTTGATTGTATGTTTCCATAAATGACAATCATCAAGACATCTATCTGAACATATTGCCAACAATCTCCCCCTTTGTTATTGATGGCAACATTTGAAAAAATTGGCTAAGTCCCAAAATGATGTTATACATAACAAAAATAAATAAAAGTAACTACACACAATTGCCTTCAAAACATAACAATTTTATTCATGTTTTGATGGATCATTGTATTCCTTATCACTCATTTACATTGATAAATACATATGCTCCCCCTTACATATACATATACATCTATCCAATTTTCCTTTACATAATACTCCCCCTTTGGCATCAATGGCAAAGGTGTCAAAAACTGTATCCACAAAACTTTGTTACCTTCTATTGATCAGCTAGTCATTCTGGAAATGCAATCAACAAAATCATGTTTCAGATTGTCAAAGTCCTTCTTCTAGTTCACTTTAACTATATCAGATATATTGATGAGTGTGCAAAGTGCATAAGATGCCACTTCAATCGTGCTCAAGTAAGTATAGGAAAACTTGTCATAGGATGTCTTAGCTACAAGACACTCCTCCAACTAGCTCTGCAAAATGAAAACTTTAGGTAATAAGTATTCTCTAAGAAAAAAGAATCTCCTTAATATATTTTCCTTGTCAAACTCAATGCTTATGATAGCATTGTGAATCTTTTCTATCTCGGTTTTAAAATCTTTAATTATGGCCTCTGGTTGTTGCAATCTTGTAGTGAGTTTATGAAGCTCACTCATTTTGCCTTTGATCTTGTTATCAAAATATGATAGGTAAGTGTATGACATTGTGCATTATGCATAAATTTTTTTACCTTCATCTATGCTCCTTCTCAATTCTTTTATGCAAACATCTAAATTTTTTAGATCATTTCTGACATCTGTGCATACTGTATGAAACAGTGATGCATCATGCTTTGCTTGTGCTTGCACTTAAACTACTTCTACTAGAGTTGTGAATTCCCCATCAAATTTCTTCACCAACTCTTTGGCCTTTACTTGCAAGTCTGGATTAACAACAATTGTGGTAACTATCTTCTGCATTCGATCCAAGACTTTAGCTAGAGTGTTCTCCAAAGACTTCATAGATTTATTCTTCTCAAATAGCTTGCTTAAAGTGCTCATCAGTCCTTTTTTATCTTCATCATCTGATGGAATTGATACTGTTGTTGATGCTCCATCTATTGTTACTACTAAAGTTACCCTAGGCATAAGTACAACTACCTTTTTCTTCTCTTCCTCAGCTTTCTTCTTATCTTCAAATTATTTTCTTGCATCTTCTTTAGCTTATTTTTCCCTTTCATCCTTTTCTTTCTTTTTCTATTCTTCCTCTTCTTTCTTCCTCTTTTCTTCTTCTTTCTTTTTCTTTTCCTCTTCTTCTTTTCTTTTCTTTTATTTTCTTATTCTTCTTTATTCTTCTTTGCTTCTTCCTCATCATCATCAGAGCTACTATATGTCATGATATTGCCAACAATGGATTGGCCAAATGCTACAAAAGGATTTTCTTTTGTGTCTAGAGTTATGTGTGTACTATCCACTTGCATGGATTCAATACCCATAATAATGTGAGGTGATGAAAGTGCCTATTGTGTGTCCTCTACTTCTTCCTCTTCCCTAGAAGGTGTATGGACTTGTACATTTACTAGTTTGTTAGGATTTGACTACACACTCACCTTTAGCAGTGTAGTCATATACTTTATAATTTCCTCTTCTATTTATTTCCTTACATCCTCATAATTTCCTCCCATCAGAAGAATTTCTCTTCTTTTCTTACTTGTCAAAGGATCAATACCCTTCAAAATTATCCTTGGAGTCAACATCACATAGTTTGTTTATTGTTTTCATCCTCATACTTAGATCCTCTTCTGACATTCTCTTCTTTCTATTAATTAACCTATTCTATAGGTTTTCATGTATCTTATTCTATATATTCTCAAACTTATTGTTCCTCAAAATGATATTCCTTATAATAGTGTTATTTATCTACCTTCTATCCATATTGCTATACATACTATAATATGTATTTAATTGTACAAAATTATCATCATTAATTATTTGCATATTCAATTTTTCTACCTTGGGTTTCCAAGCTCTTTTTCCAATTGTTTTTTTGGCTTCCTACACATCTTGTTCAATAGATTTATCTCTAGCTTCATCCTCAAAATTCTATAAACTTCTTACTTGCATTGTCTTTCTCCTTTTTCCTAGTCCATTAGTGGTCTACTTGACCCTTTTCTTGGTTGATGGTGTAGATTCTTTCTTTACCCTTACCATTCTCTTAAACTTTCTCTGTACAACAGGTGCTTTCACCTGTGTTTGCCTCCTAGTTTGTTCATTCCTTGTTCTAAGTAGTTCCACTTGTGCAACTATTGCATAAGGCACAATAGGGATTACACACAAGGTTGTGCTACTATCACACCTTTTGAAGGTCCTACAATAGCAATGGGAGTTGTTGTTAGCACTTCAGTCTTCCCATTGGATTTCATCTCTAGCGTAATACCTTTTATCTCATCAAACCCTTTCCTAGTCATGCATGATTCCTTAAGGATAGAATCTATCTCCTTTTCTACCTTTTTCTTTCTTTCTTTGCTATGTAGTTTAGACTGAACTGATCTTATTTTCTCCTCATATGTTTCCCATCTAGGGCACTTTGTGTCCTTCTTAGATTCAAGTATAATCTATGCATACCCTTTTATGAGCATTCCGCTCATATCATATCCCATTAGCTCTATAAATTTCACTCTTCATACTAAAACTTTCCATGCTGGTGTTGTTTATTTCCATCATGAAGCATAGCTCTTCCTTTTACTTCTCTACCATAGAGTGAGGTATTCTATACCTCTATTTTTATTTCAAACTAGAAAATCTTCATCATCCTGTCAATGTTGTTATCTCTGACATTTTCTGGCTTTTATCTATAACATTGTGTCACCAATTTCATTGAGCACTCACTGTTATCCCAATTTATCAATCTAGGAAAATTCCTTGTAGCACAGAAGAATAAATGAGTCAGTAAGGACTCAAATCTAAAAACTATATTCTTTGTCTTCTTCAATTTTGCAATGTTATCAAATAATTGCAATCTAATAATCTCGTATAAATTAACTTTTCTTCCCTCAATTGCCATTACATAAGATGCTTGTAAAATATAGTTTGTACTGAGGTATCCCTTGATCCTTGGTTTAATATATACCCTAATATCTTGGTTAACAACTTTACTCCATTATCTTGAATGGGATCTACCTTCATGTTTCTTCTGTCAAATTTCATCTTCAGGTCTATTTCAACCATCTTTCTGGCATTCTTCTCATTAATAGGATTGCAACCATCATTACTCAATCCTATGACCTTGTGAATTAGGTCATCTTCAATAATGATCTTTTCATCACCTAACCAAGACATATCATCATGTACCCTATCAAAATGATTCGGGTCCAATTGTGATTGTTAAACTATGTATAAAACATATACTTCAATAGATTAAATCCATCTAGGTATGCATACTCAGACTTTAAGGATAAGTCATTGTTGCACATGACTCCTAAACATCAATGAATTTTTTCATCACATATACTCTCTATTTTTCAATGAATATAACTTCTGATATCCTCAACATGCAAAAAAAAATTTGGAACTTGTGAAAATACACCCAACAGATCATCCAATAGAGAAATAAATGGATGTTTCTTAAACTCATATCACAGTCTATCACTTGCATCATACATGATCTGACTAGCCATTGACTATAATTGAAAAATTGGATTCAAGCTTTGCAAAATACCTTAAAATCATGATCCAGGGCTTCTACAATTTTTTGCTTCTCAAACTTCACTTTGTACTTCAATTCACTATCAAATTGCTCTTCAATTCGCTCAAGACACTTCACATGATCAAATTGTACACATAATCTTACTTGTGATCCTTAAATCATTTCCAATTACACTACGCATTAAATACATATCCACCATAGATTCAAATATTGTCTTTTTTTACCAATAAGCTTGTTTTCTCAATTCCTATTCATTGCAATCATATCTAGACTTGTGCACTTTACCATAGCTTCCTCTTTATGTCCTTTACCTTATGTTATTTTTGCAATCTCTAACTCTCTCTCTTTAACATTGGTTATGACCAAATGATGCTTTACTACTGCTAAAATGGCTTAGTTCATATAGGTTGAGTCACAAAAAATCTGTAACTACCACTTCCCTCCAAGTACATCAAAGAACTATTCTTCCAAAATTGTATAAGAGCTTTCTAGATTATAAGCTTTCACAAATGCTTCCTTGAATTCATCAAAATGTTCCTTAACTACTTCCTTCTGACTATTGTCACTACCATTTTCACTTCTTCTATCATTCCTTTTATTGTTCCTCCTGTTATTCCTGTTGAAATTCTTTATTTCCATTCTATAGAATATTTTTGTGTGTCCAAATTTATTACATAATTGACATACAAATACATTTCTCCTCTAGTTAGTTTCATATTGATTCTTAGGTGCTCTGAGTTCCTTGCAATGTGTCAAGGGTTGTTGCACTTGTAACACACAATCTACTTTCTTCCACCATTAGATTTCTCACCATCAATAGATCTACTATAGGATCTACCTCTTTCATTACCTAAAAGGTCATTATTCCTAAACATTCTACTATGAAAATTCTTACCATCAAATTTAGGTTTCTTATATTCTACTACTTTATGTCCATAACCATGAAAATTATAGCAATAGACATTAGTAATAGGTTTAAAAGACTTACTTGTGCAATCTCTCATCATTTTTCCAACTTCATTGCATATGAACCATCTACTTTTGAACTCATGTCTAACTTCTTTGGATGAATCATCTTGCCTAGGTTTTTCAGCTTGCTCTATTATCATAGGTTCATCAGATTTCTCTAACAAATCAATTTTTTCAACTTCATCAGACCACTTCATATTTTCCTTAGGGGTTTCTATAATAGGATCTGTTTCTTTCCTAATCTCATCTTTATTTTCTAACTTTTCTCCAATAAGGTATCCAAGGCCTATTTTGTCATAAGATGGTCTATAGTGAAATATTTGTTCATCAATATTCTCAAAACTTGTGTAAATTTTCTCTAACTGTTGTTTTGCTTGTGTCAACTCTCCTTTCACAATGATGTTGTACTTTTCCAACTTAGCATGTTCTATCTTAATATAATATAATTCAGGTGTCATTTTATTGAACTAGGATCTATGGTATGCATTCTTAGATTTTAGATCAGGCTCACTTTTACTGCCACTAGTCTTAAGCCTCAACTTAAGTTCAACAATTTTCAACTCATGTTTCAAGATCTCATTTTCTTTATTCAGATTTCCTACCTCATTATTTTCACTAGTCTACATAATTGTTTCTTTAGCATATTTTAGATCATCAATATTTTCTTTCAATTTGCCAATATAAACTTTTGTATCTTCATACATATCTTTTAGGTTATCTCTTTCTTTAGTAAGAAGGTCAATCTATGCAAGAGCTTCTTCAAGATTTTTCTTCACCTATTCCATATTCATTGGGATATTACTTAAGTTGTTAAGCCTCTTTAAATTAACTATTCTCTTATACTAATTGTTAGAAATAGATAATACTGAGAGGGTGGGTGAATCAATATTCTACAACTTTTGCCCACAATTGAATATTATTAATTACTTTATAACTTGCATATGAAATTAAACCAAAAATGTTGGAATAATAAATATAACCATGCACATAGAGAACTCATAACACCATTATTTGTTAACTAGAGAACCCTTGTCCAAGGGAAAACCCCAATGGGGATGATACCCACTAGATGATTCACTAAACAATAGGATCTTGTTAAAGATATTGAACTTGTTAGGTGTCTATAAAGTACATATACTATCTTGAGTCCTTGATAAAGTACTAGGCCTCATTAGAAGCCTCAACCTTGTTAGGAGTTGCTTCGACCCTATTAGGAATCGGTAGAACAAATACAATGTATGCAAGAAGAGCCCACTAACCTAACATGCAATTATACAATTTAGTTCTTCACAAGAATAGATATACATACAATAGTTTCTCATTGTCGTACTTTGCAGTTCTTCTAATCATACATCACAACTTGCTTCATGTAAGGCTTGTAGGTAGTTCTCACAATAGTTTTCATATCATATACATCTCACATATGGCACACACAACTTGTAAAGATAAGATCATTACTTAGACCTTTCATATTTACAAAACTATGCTTAGTGTTCCTTCATGTCTTCACACACTTAACATAATATAAAATAACTTATGGAATAATATCCACATAGTTGTCTCATCATAACTTAGTAATTATTTTATAAGTAAAATAATTCCTAAGGTCATACAATCCAATTCTCTGCTATGCTCTATTCTGAACTGTTAAATATCCACATTGGTATTTTAATAATAACTCACATTATACTATCTGTATACATCTATGTAGTGGCATATCATGATAATATCATCAATCTTCCCTTAACTACACATAATCTAACTCTCAATGAGTCATCTGTACACTTAACATATGTTCTCTATGTTGTTGTAAATTGTCTAACACTTAGACAATTTTCTAACTCTAAATGCATAAATGAAATGTTGAATGTATGTTTCCATAAATGACAATCATCAAGACATCTATCTAACCATATTTCCAACACAAGTCCACAAATGCAAAAATGTACAAGATATGTTTTTGTGGAAATGAATCCTACCCGAGCAAATGGACTAGCATAAAATTGAGTGTTGGATGATTCAATGGTGATGAACCAAAATCGACGAGAAAGAAAGTGTGCAATGGACCTAGGATAATATGATTCTCTAATAAAGTTGTTACAATACTCTCCTAAATGATCCATAACAATTTTCTTAGGATAACTATTGCATGCTACTAGATGATTTAAAGTGAATGAATAAAATTCTTCATATACAATAACATAGCACACAAATCAACACAATTGTGTGCTAGGTTGGCTTAAAATTCCACAATGATTAGTAAAGTGGTTGAAAATGTTTAAATTTGAATATAAAAAATGTAAATTTTTGGATCTATGAGTGTGGAGGTGATTTGAGTTAAGTTTGCATCCACAATCCGATCTAGGGTAGTGAATGGTAGGTCTAAGCATTGCAATGTCATACCCCCACAAAATTAGGAGATCAAAGCCTTAAGAATCAAACTATAGCCTTTTACTAGTCAAATGCAGGTTATTAAATTAATAATATGCTAATAAAACCAACAAACAATAGTTAAATGTTTATTAGTTAAGATAGGGATTAGTAAGAGTAAAGCACTTGATAAGAAAGGATAGCAAATGGCAGCAATTAGGAGACACGATCTTTAAAAGGGACACCTCTTTCCAAATAGACATGGATGTGGAGTAATAAATAGGATAAGAAATGGGGATACAAGAGATCATTAAAGAGGTACAATCATAAGCATTTAGAAGAGCCTTCAGATGCAAATATAAATATATCAACCAATAGCTAAGTTATCTCTCTAAATATTAAACTAGTGTGGTACAAGATATAATGTATCATATTTTAGGAGGGTCATTGTTGAAGAGTATTATATTTAATCCAATAGGATTATAACCAAGATATTTTTCACCGAAATGTTATGACATTTTAGCATTTTCAGGTGCCATTAAAATAGAAAAGTAATCAAACTTTTGGTTCACTGGTGGTTGTCTCGTGTCTTAAAAAAACAATTGGTAACAAGTAAGATGAGTAGCTGACCTAAAATTAACATTCATGCAATAAATTAGGATTATATAGAAAACTATTACTACAAGCTAAGAGAGAGTGAGTTTATTTGCACAAAAGAAATTATGTGTGGGTGAGCAAAGTGCAGCATGGTAAGAGTCTATGCAGCAGGCTCCGCTCTATTGAATGATGATCAAGATGTAAAGGAACCCTCAAACTAGAGGTCGAATTTTCTCAACATTGTAGCCCTCAAAAATTTTGTAAGTACCCTTTGTCCATGTCTTTTGCTCATTCTATTGTCCATGGTATTTTTCTTTAGGAAAGTTCAATTATGGTTGAGGTGTATATGAATACAAGATCTTGTGCTCTATCTTTTTGCCTATTGGGAGATCTCTTGTTTTGAAATTGATCTAATAAAACTTATTTGATATGGAAATGATGGGTTTAATTATGATGTTGGTGTATTTTGTATTGTAATTAATATGGATGATTAATTTTATGTTTTCATTTCCACAATATGTTAACTGGAAAAGTGTTGAATTGTTAATTATCTATTCTACACATTTTCTATGGAAGGAATTAGATGTGTTGGGTAGTCTCTACACCTTTTCATTTCCATTATTAGGTCATTCATTCTTTCAAACATCACATAGCATTGGGTGTTGTAGATAGGCTTTGATTTTGATTGATGATATTTGTTTTCACGGTCAATTGGGAGGGAAACTCTCTTTCTAATTAAACAATTTCATTCAATTGAGCTTCCACCATTTGCTTGGTTTGGGTCAGTGAGTGTCCCAGTCATCAAGTTTTCAAAATTGGTATAGAAGACTATCAATTTATAAACATGTATGCCTTGATGGATTAATTTAATTAAGGGAACCACAAAGAGAAACTCACATGTAAGACCATACAAGCACTATAAGGCAAACAAGTAGACACCCACTACAAAAAGGGCTAAAACATCATGAGAAATATTGAAGGACAAGAAAGATATAAAAAAAATAAGTAATGCAACACTTTATCTAAACTATGTCAGACTATATTGATAAATTTTAGAAAAGCAAAAAATTGAATACAAAGTACACATAAGAGGATTGTTAAATGAATATACATTGGATGGGCTTTCATTAGATGCACATGTAACTATACAATCATAAGAGGTTGGTGGGGGTCTAAAATTTGTACCAAATTATTTAATTGGATAAGCATGGATTCGAGCCATGTTATCTGCTATTAGTCATCTTAACAATTATTAGATTTTGTCTAATTAGATAAGTTTTGTAATGATTACCATAGGATGGATATGAAATAAGGATATTGTCCTTGATGTGGTTATTGGTCTTTGAATGACCCCAACAATCTTTAAAAATTTAGCACTAAAATTAGACATTTGAGCATGTAAGACATGTTTCTTATTTTTTTGTGATCTCAATGTAAGTGAAAGTAGAGTCTTGTTGACAAGGTATAATACATAGAAGAGTGTAGGGTTAGTATTTGAAATTTTCTCTAAATAGGTGGAAATCTTATAGATCAGTATCTTTGATATGTTTTCAATTTCATTTTTTGGTTGATAAAGGGGGTGTTTTTGGAAAATCCCATAATCATTGGAACATAAATTGGTGCTCAGTATGTGTGTTTTTTAACACATTGAAGATTGGAGTATTTGGATTTTTCTTAGTAAGCTCTTTTTATAAAGTATATTTTTGTTGAGCACCAAAGAGTACAACTCTAATAATATGTTTTATTGATAAGTAGGAGATATATTCCACATTAAGTCAAATTATGATATTGCTAGCAAGATTTAATTGTGTAGTGTTTGAGTCAAACTCATTGACCCATGTTTCATGATTATTGGTTTATATAAACCCATATCTCATGATAATGAATAGAATAATTAGCACTTATTGGATCTAGGTGATGCTCACAAATGTGAAATAGTTAGACTTATCAGGAGGTCACCCATCCCGATACTACTACAATGTGAGTTCACTTAATAGAGTTTTCCTCCATTGTTAAACCCACTTTACTTGCAACTGAATCCTCTCTCTTAACCAAATATTTTTATTTTTTAATATAACATTTAGAATTTGTTTCTTAAAGTTTGCACATTTTCCAAGCCTATGAATATTGGTGTAGGTGAAAAATAATTTAAAATTGAGGTAACAAACAAAAAGTTAAAATTATGGATATATAAAGAAACTATAGGGTAGAGAGGTGAAAAGATGGATATATGCATAGATTTTTAGAGAGAGAGAGATCAACACAAGATGAGAGATAAAGACATATAGTTTTATCTAGAGTAAGAAAAAGAAGAAGAGACAAAGCTAATGAGATAAAACCAATTTTGAATAATTGATTAATAAAAGCTAGGTTGTCCATTTCATACAGAGAATGATAGTTAGATGCATAGAAATCTATACAAAGAGATAAGTGGGTAGGGAGAGTGAATAAGATGAATTCTAGGAGGGAGAGAGAGAGAGAGAGAGAGAGAGAGAGAGAGAGAGAGAGAGAGAGAGAGAGAGAGAGAGAAGGGGGTTACAATAGGGAGGAAGAAAGGATTATGTAGTGCATAAGTAAGAAAGATATAAAAGATAGGGATAGAGAGGTAGACATGGAGAGTGTGTGAGTTAGAGAGAAATATATCTAAATAGAAGTAGAGAGAGATAAAGATCCATAGATATTCTACAATATGATCATACGACATATATATATATATATATATATATATATATATATATATAACCATCAATGAACTCTTGCACCCCTGAAAGGTGCAAGTGCTAGTGCTAATGTTGTATTCATTTATATATACATACTTGTACTTGTTATAATTCTACATTTTCTTAATAAAGTAGATGTAGTGATTTCTTTAAAGTGTCATACAATTTGCTATTTTGTAATGGAGAAGAGATGTGGGTGTATGAGGAAGCCTAGTAGTCTAGTGGTTCATTCATGTTAAGTTTATAAGGCCTAATGATGAATGTATGTTGTGCCCTTAGGTTTTCAAATGATGGATATACTTATGTTCCCCTAAACTTGATGGATAGGCTCAAGGTTCCCTGTATGGTCTCCTAGAGCCTTCATTGGATGAGTCACTAGATGAAGCCTCAAATAAATCCCACATATACTATATGACCAATATAATTTGTAACTTTATTATATGTTCATTTATCCTAAGTTTCCATCGCTCATCCTTACACCCCCAGACCAAAAAAAGTTTGAATTGGTTCAAAGTTTAGGTCTAGTTCGATGCCTAGTCCAAGTAGGGTCTAAAAATTTCCCTTCTAGTTAAAACTCATTCGAACAAAGTTTGAACCCAATTGGACCACTATGTAAGCATTGAACCAAGTTAAAACCATGTCATTTCTAGGTCTTTCATATGGCAATAAAGTGTTTAGTTTGCAAATTTTAATGAGGTCTTGGTGTCCACAACCTTGAAAGGTTGTTTTTAAATGTTTTTAGTGTTTTTTCTTTCCAAACAAGTTATTTTCTCTTAAACAAGATCAAATAGGTGGTTGAGCAAGAGTTCAGTTGTGCAAGGAGTTCAAAGATTGATTTGTGGGTGTTCTTCAAGCACTTGTGCCTCATTCCTACACATTTGCAAGCTAACAATGGCTAGAAAACATAAGATCTTATTCCATTTGAATTTGTTTTTGTTATAGTTTTTTAATTTTTCCATTTCTCTTTCATCTTTCATAAGATCTTTTCATTTCTTTTAGAATTATTCATTTTCTTGCATATAAATTATAAAATGAACATGTATCTAATTTTTTTCCATAGGAAAAGGAAAGATAATGGCATATACCTCTTTATCAATAGGTAATATTGAGCAAAGAATAGAACCCCACTCTAACTCTCCTCTATGGAAGTATGTAGATATTATAAAATGTTAGAGTAATAAGATATTGCCTTATTAATTAAATTATTTTGATTTAATTACTAAGTCACTTATTATTTGTAGTTTACTTTAACTAAACTTTAGGCATATAATAATTAATTCTTTTATTAATTATTATCATGCAACCTAGGTTTTACCCTATTAGGTTTTTGATCTCCTTTTATAAGGATTGATCTATTTGTAATTTAATTAATTCATTTTTTTATAATGGCAATCTAATTTTTTCTCATCAAGAATGTCTGATCTATGTATCTAGAAATTTTAGCCTCCATATCTTTTGCTTCTCTCTTTCTCTGACAGGTGCTTGCATGCAAGTGATTCTTGGGAGTTGTGGGGTTAATCTTTCATCAACTTCAACATGGTATCAAAGCTCCAAATCTTCATGCCCCTATTATGTTTATGACAAATTTGGCTTGGCATTCAGATTTGTGTTTTTTCTTTCAAAGGATTTCATTTTTTAGAGTATTTTTCTATTGAATTTGTAGGGTCATTGATTTCCAGTGCACTTTGAGAAAAAATGGACATCACCATTGCGCTCAAAGAACCCAAAAACCCTTATTTTCATATAAAATTTGTCCAATTTGGACACAATTGAAAATTATGGCAAAACAATATTGCTCCCAGATTAGGCACATTTCCAAAGGTAGTGATTTCCTAATTTTTTGCACATTTTCTCAAGAAGTGATTTTCTTTATTTGGCATGTCTTCTAAGGCAATGATTTTTTGATTTTTTTGGCATGCAAATTGAGATTTTTGGGCACACAAATCAAGATTTTTGGGTACACAAATTGAGATTTTGGCACAAATAGAGATTTTGGCACAAATAAAAATTTATTTTTCCCTTCCAGTGCTTTTTGGACCTACATGTGGTTTTTGGCCATAACTTGCTCATCCAAACTCTGTTTTTCACAAACAAGATATCATCGAAAAGCTGGTTCTGAGGTCATCATGATGATGTAGTTTATTTGGACTTTAGATTTTGTTTGGTTGCTTCTTTATGCATTCAAAATCAAAAGTTCTATTTTTCACTTTGGGAGACATATCTTGAAAAATTCTATTTTCCAGATTCTGCTCCAAGCACATCCCATTCAATTTTTTGTTTTTCTACATTCTAATGAATATCTTGGTTGTTTGAGATCTGGGGATAAATTTTATTGTTTTAGATGATTTTTCATGGGTTATACTATATATTGTATTAGCCTTATGTCTCTTTTCATCTTTGTTGACATCCTTTTGTAGTATTTTTGCAAACACACTAAGATAAAGTGTCACTCTATTGCATTTTGAGATCTTGCACATCTTTGTATTTTGTTGTACTCACACTACATTATAAAGTGCCTTGGGGGGTTTAATGTTGGTCATATTCACCATCTTCCTTTGTCAAGTGAGTGTTCCTTCCATGATATTAGCCTCATGATGTGTCGATGACACATTCCAGTATAGGTGTTAGTACTTCTTTTGCACTCTCAATGTTCCTAGTTCTTCTTTTTGTAGGGGATATTGCATTCAGTTTCAATATTCATGTCTTACCTCTTAGCATTATATGGGGGTTATGTTGGTTCTATTTCTTTCTTGGTTTGATGGAGTGAGCTATGTATTCAATATTTGATCCTATGTGTTAGGCTATTGTAGTGGCTGGATACCTATGCATTTAGGTGAGATGGATCATTTACCATATAGAAATTTTTTCTTTTCTATTTTTGGATGCCATTAAGATACCTTTCATCTTTGATTAATCAGCTCTTTGTACTTAGTCTTCTCTACTTGGTCATATTCTATATAGTGGAGGTTCTTCAAATCAACAGTTTGGCAGTGTTTTTAGCTTCATGTTTCAGTGATGTTCTTCATGATCAACCTTTTGTTCCTATCTTTTGAAAAAAAAAATCCATCTCTTTTTGTAGTAGGTATTTTCCCATGTGGTTTTCTCTTTTTCTCCTCTTTTCAAAGATTTGGTTGTGCTTAGGTACCTCATCAGGTCTTGTTGTTGGGACTCAATTTCCTTTCAGCAATAGTTTCTAGGTTTTTAGCTACTTATTTTAGCTTAAGGGGGGGTGTTAGAATAATAAGATATTGTCTTATTAATTAAATCAATTTAATTTAATTATTAATTCACTTATTATCTCTAGTTTACATAAGCTAAACTTTAGGCATATAATAATTAATTCTTTTATTAATTATTATCATGAAACTTAGGTTTTACCCTGTTAGGGTTTTGATCTCCTTTTATAAGGATTGATCTCTTTGTAATTTAATTAATTCACTTTTGATAATAGCAATCTATTTTTTGCTCATCAAGAATATCTCATCTATGGATCTGAGAACTTCAACCTCCATAGTTTTTGTTTCTCTCTTTCTGTGATAGATGTTTGCATGCAGGTGATTCTTGGGAGCTCTAGGGTTGATATTTCATTAACTTTAACATAAAACCCCTTCCAAGAGGTAGTGCATTCCATTAGAGATGTAGAGGTTGTGGTGTAGAAAGAAATAGTTATTATTATCATGTGGCAGGTTATTTGTGTAGATAAACTGGAAGAAGAGTTAAGAAATGCCTTGGAAAAAAAGGTGCCCCAATATCAAATGAAGTTGTGTTAAAATATATTAAAGACCATGAGGCAATAGAAGAGAGAGAAGGTTGTATGTAAACTAAACTCAGTTGTAATAAATGTAAGGAAAGAGAAAAGGGAATGCAACCTCCCAGATGTTATGGTACACGACTGCCCCTTTTTAGTACTACACCAAACACTGAGACTAAATTTGTACCCCTTACACACAAAAGAAAGGGACAACTAAAAATTGCTTTTCAAAATAATAGTCCAGAAATTGCTAACATTGAGGTGGGAAGATGCCTAGATATGCAATTGGGTTGTCCTTTAAATGTTGTTTGCTCTCCATTTTGGAAGGGCATGTTGAGGGGTGTCATTGAAGCTCCAAGAGGGTATTGTGGCCCTAGGTTTAAGAAATTATGTACCACCTTATTGGATCAACAGTTCTAGCTGATTAAAGATCAATTAAAGCTTATGAAGGAATCATGGTTTGGGACAGGGGTGACAATTGTTTCAGATGAGTAGAAGGATTCTAGGAACTGTCCCTTGATCAATGTCCTTGCAGTGTACCCTAAAGGGGCAATGTTTCTAAAAGTAATGGGTTGTGAGGGCCAAGTAAAAGATGGGTCATTTATTGATAATTGAGGCCATTGACCAAGTGGGTGCTAGAAACATTGTCCATGTAATAGTAGACAATACAAATACTTGTAGAGCTATTGGTTTTTTGGTTGAAGAATGATATCAACATATCTTTTGGACACCTTGTGCGGTCCATTCACTCAATCTTATGCTACAAAAGATTGAGAACCAAATTGAGTGGATCAAAAAAATGCATGAAGAGATTGAGGACATCCAAATGTTTTTTAGAAACTACTACATGACTCAATCTATTTTCAAAACCTACTCAAAATTGAAGCTACTGAAGGTAAATGAACTTGAGCTCAAGTTAGTAATTTTTAATATTTAACAACTTTTGATTTGCCATATTTTGTATGTGCAATGTATTAGCTTTTCTAAAATATGCATCTAATAGTTTTTTTTCTCTCTAATTTATGTCATAGGTTTTTGAGACCCTTTTTTGCATCAAATATAATCATCTTGGGATGACTTGTGAAAGTTAAAGAGATACTATAAGGTATGTAATCAATCACTATTGGTGTGTATGGAAGCAAACAAAAAAAACAAAATAAAGCTAAGGTATTGGATGATTCATGGTAGGAATGTGTGGAATATTTCCTTAAGTTCATCAAGCCCATTATGATCATGCTTAGGTACATTGACATGGATAGGCCTTGACTTGGAGAGATCAATGATGGCATAGACTCAATGCTTGAGAAGATCAAGAAAATTATAAATGACAAGGAGCAAGACCTGTAAGAGACTTTCAAACAATTACAAGCAATTATTATTGAAAGATGGAACAAAATAACTGCTCCACTTCATCTGCTTGCATTTTCCTTGACACTCAAATACTATAGCTCTTAATATTGTGATATTATACTAAGGTTGCTACCCTATAGAGATATAGAAGTCTTTGACAGGTACCAAGCACCATTTAGAAGACTCCTTCCTAATGATGATATGAGAGATGTAATCACAGATGAGTTCATAGAGTTTTTGAATGCTATAGGTCTAAGTAATGATGTTCTTCATCATCAATTCAAGAAGGATGCTCATAGTTGGTGGTACCTTCATAGAAAAAGATTCCAACTATTGCAACCCCTTGTAATCAAATTAATATCACAAGTAAGTTTTGTTTAATTATTTTTAGCTCACTTTGTCTTCAAAAGAATCATGAATAGAAAGTAATTTTAAATTTTGTATAAGATTAAATTAATTATTATTTAATTTTTTGTTTGGTGTTGTCTTCATAGGTTGCTAGTTCTTCTGCATCAAAAATAAATTGGAGCACCTATTATTTCATCCACTTAGTGAAGCACAATATAGGTTGCAATAAGAGAAGCATAGAACCTGGTATTCGTGCATTAAAACTTGTACCTTCTTTCATACAAGAGTAAAGAATAAAAAGAAAGGGAGACAAAGAAGTGGGATGTAAGTGAAGAGATTGTAGACTTGGATGCTTCCTCTTCTTGGCTTACACTATATGATTTTGAAGAATTTGATGCCTTGTTGCTATTTTTGTTGATCACATTGGCCTTAGCTCTATTGTTGAGTCAACTAATGTCAGAGAAGAAGAAGATAAAGAAGATGAAGAAGATGAATATGAAGAAGAAGATTAAGATTGAAGAACTTAGAATATTAAAAGATTTTTATTCCATTAGTTGAGAAATGAACATGAAACAATGATACTTGAATTTTTTGCTATGATTTATTTCAATATTTTGAATCTTTGATGTTGAACTTGTTACTTGAACTATATGATGGTATGATCATTATGATTACAATTTTATGGTATTTTTATTGTTTAAATGTGTTTATATTACTATATTCTAATTTTAACTTATGCTTCGTAAATATGCATATATATAATTTTTACATGTTTTGTACTAACAAACCCAAACCCCTTTCTAAATTTTGATATACTTGCAAACCGGTTCTTGAATTTTGAACCTAGAACCAAACTCAAAATAGTAACTTAGCATTTATCCTTTGACAACTAATCTGATTTTAGATTCTAAACCAAGTGAATAATTTAAATTTCCATTTTCAAGCATAATCTAAACCCTACCTAGGAATTTTAGGGTAAATCAAGTAAAGTCCATATAGGGGTCATTACATACAATCAAATCTTTAGGGAATCTATGATAATAGGGATTATAGTTATTCAATATGAAAAGGGAAACCAAGCAATGAGGTAGATCACCTCTCCTTTCCATGATTGCACATTGAGAAGGAAGATCACCCCATTGGGCTTAAGAGGGGAGTCAAGCACTAAATTAGACAATGATCCTTCTCTAAATATTGGTAACTATTTCATATATTTATTCTTTCTAATAGACTTAAAATTATAGTAAATGTTGTAAGAAAAATGTGCATAAATTTCAGTTGAAATACAAAATCTTCAATTCACTTTCCATATGATGAGGGTTTTCTTTATGGAAACAAACAAAAGAAGCTATGTCAAACTAATTAAAATTGTCTTATTTTTGAAATAGAGTGTTGTAAATTACAATATGTTCACTAAAAAGCATGTCTGATTTAATTTTTCTCTAAGAAATAATAGTGTATACTAATAATTGGTGTTAAAGAATTTACCATTTACTTGGAACATGAGTTGTGAAATGCAAATGGAGTATTGACAAACTAATATGGTGAAGTTATCCTTGTTGATACTGAAAGAATTTTGAATCAATCAAAATTTAATAGTGGTATAGGTTGACTTGCAAGAATTTTGTAGATGCTAATATCTTATCATTGTATGTATAGTTTGTTATTTTCAATTTAACCCTTGATCACCTATTCCCTCCACTTCTACTCTCAGTATAGTTTCATGCTTTGGACCCTCATAAAAATTGGATATCTCACCACTTCAAATGCACTATAAGGGAATCTATGACATACTCATAATGTGAGGGTTACTATGATGTCTAATTTAGTGAAATTTTATCAAGGCATTTACAATGCCTTATTAATTTGATGACTCCTCATTGAGTGGGGGGTTACATTGCAAGGGCATATATGGAATATTCACAATGAAACCAATGAAGAACATATTTTTAGGGATCCCTAATTGAAGGTGGAAGAAGTGGAAAATAATAATAACTCCTCTTGATAGTCATGGCCCCACAGGAAATAGATAAGTGGGGCATTAGAGATTTAGAAGGGAGTCTTTAACTACAATAAGCAAGAAGGTGTAGGCTTTGAGGTGATTTTTTAAGGAAGCTTGGGAGTTTTTTTTTTTTTGAAAACTCCATCAAATTGTTTTTTATTAGATAAACAGGTTTTACAAGGAACCTGAAACCCAATAGTTAATACAAAAAAAGGCTGATAATAAGCGTGAAAGCCTAGCCAAAAAAGATTAAGTTCGTAGGCTGATAATAAGCATTAAGCCCAAACAAAAAGAAGAGTTCTGAGAAAAGACTAGGAAAAAATGACAAGAAAAGCCACGGTCTAAACAAAAACCCAAAAGACAATGATAAGCAAAAGAGCAGGCAAGAGTTATTCCTTGTTCTTTCACTCCAGATCTTGCATGACCTGAGCAGCCTCAAAGGCCAGTTGATTCTCCTCCACTTCCATCTGTTGCACCCTTTGGTTCCCTTGGTCCTGATTAGGAATGGAGTTGTCCTTTGTAGAGTCATCCTCCATTCTGGCTTCATCCCTGTCTTTTCCTTCCTCATCTTCGTGCATTTCTCTGTCTTTGATCCAGCCCATAAGAGAGATGATGTTGTTGTTGATGGAGCTTAACAAGGAGAACATCTAATTCACAAGGTTGTGATTTTAGTTTTCTAGGTTATGTCTCCTTTTTTCTGCCAGACTGAGCTAGTCAACCAAATCCATCCTCCTGTTAGCATCCATCCCTTTCCTTGTTGCCTCAATATGTTTCACCTGATCTTTGACCTCCTCGAGCTCGTGGAAAAGCCATTTGATTGAACAAAAATTATCAATCATACTGTTACGAGCATTATTCAAGAGGTTCATCCATGTCTCCCTAGCTCTGTCTAAAATAGCCACAATCGCTGGATCAATGAGTTCTTCTAGCCGCTGTTCTTCTTGATTTTCCACGAGGATTTGGAGATTCATGGCCTCCCTAAAGATGCCCATCTTGGAAGTCTTGACAATGAAGTTGATCCACACTTTCCTCCTGTCATTGGTCTACACTTCCCCTTCTGCATACCCAGCTTTCTCCTCTTTCTGCTCCTCATGATGGAGATGGACAAGAGAAAGGGGCAGCACAAACACCTCCTCAAATTGAGAGCGCACTTCCTCCAAACTCTCCCTCTTGCATTTCTTCCTTCCACTTTCCTCCTTAATTTCCTCCTGCATCTCCTTAACCACCTCCTTAGACTTCGGTTCCTCCTCATCATCATTGTCTCCCTCCTCAGCCTTCTCAGGAGGCTTTTGCCTGAGATCCCTAGGGCTTTTTCTGCTAGGGGTTATGGGGAGGGTGATTTTTTAGCATGGTAAGTCGCTACTTTCCCCGAAGAAGAACTCCATCAAATTGTTGTCTTTGTAGAAAGTGAGTAATTATGTAACAGAGAATTTAAAAATTCTTATAGAAATATGTAATGCATATATTTGTCTTTTGTTTTGTGAAGGATCAAGGTTCATAGTTGTTGAATGCTTATAAAGGGATTAACTACATGTATTATTATTTTGTTAGCATGTGTAATTATTATTTGAAGGCCTCCCATATCCATCTTTTATTTATGATCTCAGATATGTGTTAAATATGTGTGTTGGTTGTGTTTCTAATTCTATGTTCCCATTTTTTTCGCTTATTCCACCCATAGGTAACTTTTACTAGTAAATGTAATGTCTCATACTAGAAAAGAAAAAAATGATGTCATAAAGTTATGGTAGACACTAAAAGTCAGGTTATATTTTAGGCATGGAAAAAGATCATGAAACCAAAAATTAAAGCATCAAACAATAAGCCTCTCTCTATTGCCCCAACAAGAAAAGAAAAGCTAAAAGAGATATGTAGAAAAACAACTAACAATAGGGGTACTAACTGTGGTTTTAGTGACAATTATTTTTGAAGTTCTAATTTTGCATAAATATTTCATTGGGTTGTGTATAGACTTTTATGAATAGGCTCCTTGAATGGAATATTACATGTCAGGATGCAAGTAATAGGAATCGTATGACTACTTTGGTTAAGGATGGAAATTTATCTATTGGAAATCCTATAGCAATAATCCATAATGATAACCGTGAACAAAGGAAAACAAAAAGAATGGGTTGCAAATATATTAATCAAACATAGTTTGTTGCGTTAACTTATATGCCACATTTCTAAAATTGAAATAGGGCAAGATAAATAGAGAAGGATTTAGAATCTAGGTAATCATAACTCAAACCCAAATTGTAGCAACTTTTACAGTTACTATTTTAAATCATGAAACCCTAAAAATATTATTTTCAATTTGGTCAAAATATTCCTATTGACACTTAACTTGGATTTATTGAAAATAGATATTTACAAGAGCTTATAGATGAAACTACATAAAAATATTTATTTTGACAAACATAGTAAACCATCCAAAAGCTTAAGGTTTCTCTTTTCCAGCATACTATTCTTGTCCTCATTCTCTTCCCATCCGGTCTTCTCCCTTGGTTCTATGGTAAAATGCCTTGAACTAGTGGTACCAACCATTAGCCATTGTTGATGGAATCAAGGACCTTGCAGAGTTTCTAAGAGATACTTGTAGAGAGGAAACGATCCTAGTGCATGTTTTTTCAATAATTTGAGGCTTTTCCTATTCCAATAGCCACTTTAGAATTTTCCCATCATATTTTTTGCCCAAATTCCTTGTCAAGAAAAATATCCTAGCTACAAAAATAGAAGGCATACATATCCTCCTTCTTCCTTCTACCTTTTTGTGCTTGTCCTTGATTAATGACCTCTTGGGTGGTGCCTTCTTCATAGCTTCCGATTGTTGTTTATTGATTTATAATTATTGAGAAATTCTAGCAAAAAAATTAGAATGGATATAAAATATAGTCTTTGGATTCAACTTCAATGCCTCATTTGTGACTTGGAAAGTACTTACAAGTTAAGTACATATAATGGTCGAATCTTGATGTTATTTAAATGTTAACTAATAATTTCTTACTATTATGGAAGAGGATTTTACTCATCATTCAATAGGATTTTGATGGCTTGTGATCAAATGTACACATATTATTTAGTAAATTCAGTACAATGTTTAATCAAAGGCCACATTGATGATCAATAATTTGATGCTCAATGGAACAACAACATGGCATAAAAATCTACAACCCCACCAGTGCATGAGGTTTTATTTTAATGACTAGAAGGGTCAATTCCATCATTTAATTGAATTGGACAACAATATTTAGTTTAACACAATGCATAGTCTATGAAACCTAAGCAAGAACAATAAATGATTTGAAGATCAATTGATCTATGGAGAAAAGTAGTAGCTATTTGTTAAAAGAGAAACATCTCATGGGTATGAATAGTTTTTTGTGTGGTGTAAATATCATTTTTATGTATAAAATGAGTAGAGGTTTCATATGAAGAACATGGATGCATTCAAAGGGCTTGACTCTGTCATAATGAGAATGACAACTATGGCATGTTGAGAGCAGTTGCAAGGGACATTAGTTTTTTTATTGATAATAAAGGTCAAAGAATTTCATTAAGGGCAATATAAAGAATATAGAAGTGATATTGTGAATCAGGATTATAGTAATATCATGGATGAGATAAAAATTATTTGTGGAGATTCTACCATAGAGAGTACAAATTTTTAAAATATAAGTGAGATTGAGCATGCCTAGTAGGATCTTTTGCATTGTTTAGTTCAAAACTCTTTCATATTTTTATTTTTGGTGTTTAAATCAGTTATTTCAGCCTCTGGAAGCAAGACTTATACACACCTAGTGACTCTACAAAGAATATATTTTATTTTTTGTCTAGGTGGGATTTAGAGGAGTGTGACTCCTTAGCTGGGAGGTAGTTTGAAAGAAAAGGAGGAATAGTGACAAAGGATGGGGCATGTATGGATTAGTTCTATTCAATCATGGTTGTAATGTACATCTATAAAGGGTGTTATCAAAGAAGAGAGATCCTTTCACACATTGTCTATTTTCTTGATGAAGTAATAGAGATATGCATGTAAATGTAGATACTTTGATTTCTTATCATCTACATTACACAAAAAAATTAATTGTTTTGTAAACTTTCTTCTCAAAATGAAGAACATGTTTATAATTCTAAAAAGTAAACCAACTATATATATCAAAGGGTTAAAAGTTTGATTAGAATTTTGATCATTTTCTTAATGTTAGCACTTTCATGTATTTGATTTGAATGTGGACTCATTAGTAGATGGGTGACATGGACTAAAAATGCTTCCAAATTATGATTGTCATCCTAAACAAGATCAATGAGTTTTATACTATATATAGACTTGGTCTATAATAAAAAAAAATTAATAGTTAGAGTTTAGAAAGATTCAATACAAGCCAAAGAGAGGTTTTATCTTCTAAAATTATTGCTACCAAACATGGTTGTTAAAAAAATTATTTTAATTCTTTTTGTAGACTAGATCTTTCTCTATCATTATAGTGTAGGCCATAATTTTTTTTGATGCTTTAGAATATCTTTATGTCATGTTCTCTTAATATTTGTGCAAATACTCATCTCATAATCTAGTTTTCTTACAGTTTTATCAATTTTATTCAACGTGACCTTCATATCAATAGGTGTAGGACATATTGGTGAGTATTTTCTACATCTTTCTTTAATGCCATCTTTATTAATTGATAACATTTACTGATTTAATACAAACCAAAGTGTGGCTTTATTTCCTCTAATAATTGTCATCAAACCTAAATGTTGCATATTTCAAGCTCTTTTCTAATTCTATCTACATACCAAATCTAATTTTTTCCTTTTAGCGTAGACCTTAATTTGTTTGATACTCTTGCATATCTCTATGTTGTGTTCTCTCTTAATAGTTTTGGGAATACTCATCTCATAGTCCATTTTTCTTATCTTTTCTATCAATCTTACTCCCTATAGCCCATAACTGCAAGTATTAGTCCTATTTCTATGAATCCATAAAATATTGCTACAAATAATTCTTTTTATTTAGTGAATCAAAATTCCATCAATATATCATGGTATTGCTCCATTAGTCTTAAATAGTATAATATGTTCATGACACTGTCAGGGTTGCATTTGTTGTCAACACATAGTTAACAAGATATCAATAATTCAAAGAACCTATTTTTATGCATGAGCTCATCAAAAATATTAATGTTACCATGTTCAAAGGATTATTCAATCAAAATTTACAAAGGATTATTGATTCTACCTTGTGGGGTGACTATCCACATCTAGATAGTTGCAATTATTATCCATAAAATATGAAGGAACAACCATTACCCAATCTCTATAGGATATTTTCCATTTAGACAACAAATAATAGGTACCAAAAACCATTACAAGTACCCAAAAAATGATCTAATAACATATATATCTTTCCCAAAGAAAGGCTATGATTTGGATACTGAGGATGAGGTGGAGGGGGGTAGTCTAAGTTTTAAATGGGGTATTAGATGTAGTTCATAGAGGAAGAATAAGAAAGCCAAGGGGAGTGACTCCAATAGAGATGGTGACTTTGATGAGGGATGGAGGAGGGGCTCTCAGAAGAAAGGAAGTGGAGGATAGGGTTTAGGAAAAGGGGCCAAAATGAGGATAGGGTTTTGGTTCCCTCAGATGAGTTAATTCTAATTCACAGAATGGAAAGGAAAAGAAAAATGATGATGGCTTAGGAGAAGGAAGCTAAGAAGTTCTCCAAGAATATGGCTCTACAAAAAGAGAATTATGGGGAGAAGGATCGATCCCCTGATAATAACATGAGTGAGGGGGAGATGGGTATTACAAAAGGGCTTATGGGTAATCCTGGGACCATTCTGAAGGAAATTGTTAATCTAAAACAACAAATGCAAAGTATTTCCAAGGATTTTGAGTAGATTAGTGAGACATACATAGGGGAATGCACATTGGGTCAACATATTGACCGGCTATTGGAAGTTATAAGTAATGTTGAAGAGGTGAAAATTTTAATGAAAAAGTCCCAATGGTTGAAGATAAAACCAAGGTCTTGGAGAAGGCTAATACTAATTTCAAGAAGAGACTAGAGAGTCTAGAGGCCAGAATGGGTAATATTCAAAAAATGATTAAGAAGATGGATGATCATAATAGTAACATTTTAAAGATAGTGGAGGATAATGTTAGTAGTCTTATGAAAAAGGTGGAGCAAGATAAAGGGCATGATTCACCTACTATGACTGAGAACCAGAGACCAAGTAAATGCACAAGGTCTCATTCCAAGAAGGTTGGTGATGCAAACAGGATGGAAAAAATGAAGGTTACTATGGAGAACATGCACATCCTGGTGGATCAAGCTTTTGACCTACTACAAACTATGTAGTTGTCTGGGTGTTGGCCCTTTGTTGTTTTTTTTTAGCTTTGTCTATAGTTCGCCTCCTATTTTTCATTTTTATTTGATCTCTATAAGGCCTTTAGTTCATGTACTATGTTGTTAGACTTGTTGTGTTTCATCTTAGACTGCTCATGTACTACTATTATAATTTTTTGATACTTTGATAAAGGTTTCGGGTCCTTTAAAACCTGCTTTTACTTAATCAAAACATATATATCTTTCAATAATATGGCTAACCGTACCATTATAATTACAAAAAAAACCTATAATATTCTATCCAATCACATAGAACTCTTGGAACAATGTAGTAGAAGATGTTCTTAATCTAAAATTTATGCAAAATTGGAAGAAACAGGAATGATACTGAGGTGCTTTTTAGATAAAGTGGTACAACAATTTTATATCATGTTATACAAACATCAATTATTTTGAAACTTTAATGATGGCCTACAAGCTAAAGAGGAAGGTAGGGAAACCATTTATTTTATCATTTTATTCTTTTTGAATGATAATTTACCAAAGAGCACCTTCTTCCATTTTAATATTGCCAAAGTATGATTATGCAGGGATTTTATGAAATATAAATTTTGTACCCCAAAAATCAAAAGGGAGTCAACAAGATAAAGGAATAATAACACTTTCTTAAGATGGTTGGTATTCTAGGTTAGTTTTTTATTTTTTGTGAATTGAAGAGCCTTTTTTAGTACTTGATGATCAACAATTATATAACTCACATTTACATTTCATTGTGGAAAGCTTTTAGAATTAATTTGGAAATTTTGGGCAATAAATTTATTTCTTATTTTAATGATTGGTATGTTTGTGAGCATTAGTACACATTTAATATTTATGCAAGTTTAGGAGAAAAAGGAGTATTTTGTGGATGAAGTAGAACAAAATTGTTTATATCATGTTATGCAATAGTTAATTATTTACAATTTTGATGCCCTATAACCTAAATTGGAAGGTTGAGATGGCATTTAGGTAATAGTGTAATGCAAAAGTAGGGGAACTCTAAAGGACCGGTAAAAAAAATAAAATGGTGTTGTACATTGGTACTAGTGTACTACATTAATATTGCATTTTGTATTTTTGCCTTTCATTACCTATGTAATCTAATATGTTCTTTTTTCCTTTTTGCAGAAATGTTTTGATAAACTCAAAGAAGGGGATAAAGTTTAAGTTTTGGATGCATATGATTTTTGTGATTTCGGTATTGGGATTATTCACTCCTTGTCTATTTTACATGGAACAAACCTCAATGGAACTAGAGATGCCAATGTAAATATTATAATGGTCACAAGTAATGTGCCACTTGTTTATGAAGATAAAATAGATGGAGTTGTTCATCTCAAAGAGAAAGAGAGAACCTTCACACAGTGGTCATTGAAGTATTTGGAGAAAATGACATAGTTGATCAATGTGTTATTTTGTAGAAAATTTGGGTCATTGCTTTTGTATTGTAGTATTTTGAATATGTTGTTTAAATATTTCAATTATTGAGGTGTATTTGAAACGGTTGGAAACTCTTAAACATTTTTTACTCTTTTTATCATATTTATGTGTATACTCTTTAGACAATTTTGACATATTATTACTTATATATACTTACATTAAATTTTTTATCCCAAGCTACTTTTTTTTATCATGATATTAAATTAATCGTTTAATTTTTGTATTTTTCATGTGTAATATTTTCATTTATCATGATATTGAATCAATCCTTTAATTCTAGTGTTGTTCATATGTAATATTTTTCATTTCCTTTAATATTTTGTTTCAACTCTAATATCATGTTTTTTTTGTATTTTAAAATTTATGGCATTGAATAAATTATTCATTTCATTACTATATTCAGTACTAATTAATAGAAATGAACAAATAAATGATGAAATTAACTATCAAATAAATGACTAGTCAACTACCAAATAAACTAATAAATATACTACCAAATCAACTACCAATTTGACTACTAAATCAACTACAAAATATCCTACCAAATCTATTAGAAATGTATGTGGTCCCAAGTGACTAAGGGGGGGGTGAATTAGGAACCAATAAAACTTTCACTTCTATTCACCAATTAATCCTTCATAAGCTAGTATGATCTAATTGAATGCATGAAAGACTGAAAGCAATAAAACATTCATAACACTTGACACAATATTTGGTAACCCAGAAACCTTCCAAATAGAAATTAAAATTTGGGTGGGGATGATAACCACAAGCTTTATGACTATAGTGTAAAGTTGGCATGTTAAGGCTTACAATTGATCACTTTTGGTGATCTACATTGTTAGGAGCAATAAGGACTGTTAAGTCCACCTTGGGAAAGGATTTATACAATAGACTAAAGTATGCACTTGATTAGAAGATTTAGCATAAGATTATTAAGTCCACCTTGTTAGATTATTTGATTGATGCACCTATTAGGATGAACTAGTAGTCGATCTCTAATTTGCAACTTGATTTATTGTATGAGATTCCTTTGATGTAAAATGATCACCTTGCTGGGATAGATGAGACTTTATTTTCCCTTATACTACTTGTAGCCTTTTTCTTCTAATTCACATTTATTTGGCTTCTTACTTGTTACTCATTCATTCTTGGATATGATAAGATGTATTACATATATACCAATCCAATTAATTACCTTCTAGAGTCAACTAGAACACCAAATTCAAACAATCTTCACTAAGTCGACTTGTTTTTGTTTTAGACACCCAAGAATTGAAAAAGACTTGAATTACGTAATTTCAATCAATCAATGCAAATTAAGGAGGAAATTAGAAGAACACAACAGACTTTCAAATCAAAATTAGATCAGGTCATTAATTATCTATCAAATTGATAAGACCTAAATCAATTTTAAAAGAGGAGAAAAACAATTAAAATTCATAAAATGAAATTTAAAAAGGGAGAAAGAAAAAGACAAAATATTGAAAATAAATAAGAAATTTATTTATTCAATAAAGTCATTTATCCTCACAAAAGAGAAAATCTCCCTTTTTCATTTAAAAGAATTAGAAATATACCCATTTATCCTCAAAACCAAGTCTGTTGGATTCTTCCTCCTGGTCTCTTATGAGATATTTTCAATTTCACTTTCATCCACTAGTCAAAGGTGAAAATCTTGATTCTTACCCAAACCCCTTCCAAAATCCTTAAATAGGAGGGAAATCCAAGAGCCAAAGGACCCAAGTTTTAGGCATCTGCACTATAGGCACACTTTGAGTTACCATTTTAGCATTATCATTGTAGCAAATTCATAGCATTTTAGTATTGTTTTTATGTCATTTAGCATCATTTATTACATGTTCGATCATTGTATGTCCATTGTCATAGCATTCTAAGAGTTTTTATCCTTATATAATCTACATTATAGTCATAGATCTTGCATGCATTCTTGTAGATTTGCATTCTAAGCATACTCATGTTCTAGAACTATCACTAAGATGTTGGTCTAAGAGATATCTTAGCAGTTGTAGTTAGAGAAACATGAGATGTTTGTAGAAGCTACATTTTGATAATGATTTCTTGGGTCTAGCCTAGTTCATTGTCAGTCTATCTGCATTCTACATTAAAGTTTCATGAATATACGATTATGCTGTGTACAAATTGGCACCCACCATGGGGCTTGAACTCATAGCCTCTCTATTTTTAAATCTCTCATTCTAATCTTTCATTTTTAGTGTAGATCTATGTTTCTTTCTATTTTCTTATGCAGATCTAGTCAATTACAGGTTCTACAACATTCTGGAGGCTTTGTATCAACAAGAGTAAAGTCCCAAAGTCTTTCCTTACCACACAAGGGTTAGATTTGAATATTCTAACACTTCTAAGCTTTGTTTTAATGCTTCTAAGAGATATTCTGATGCTTCTGAACTCTATTTTAGAGCATTTAATTTATGTAAAGTTCTTTTAAATAGTTTTATAATGCATTTCATACTTTTTGTAGCACTTATAAATAGTCATGTAACACATCTAATCATTTCCAAAGTACATATAAAGTATTTTACAGTGCATTTGCTTCCATTATAGCACACTTTCTAGATCAAATAGTGCATACAAAGCTTTCTATAATGCATATGAGTATTCTTGTAATGCATCTAGTAAAAATTATAGTTTCCTAAATCTAACTTCTAGATCTAAATATTGTTTGCTTACAAGTTCCTTCTAAGTCAACGAAAGCTCTCAAATTACAAACAGTGCGTGATAGGAATGAAGACACTCATAAATGCACCTAGCCTTTGCTAGCTCTAAATTAGGTAAGTGGATCTCAGCTCTTGTTAATTTAAAGTGTGACATTTCTAAAGTTCTAAACATAGCTTAATAGAAGCGTTCAATCTCGCTAATCTAAAATAGAAGTAGGTTTATGCTCTCAACTCGTTCGAGTTGATCAAAATACCCAACCTTCTATAAAGATTGGTTATAATTGAACGAGGAAATAATCCACACATATCTTAACTAGGAGCCCCCATGTCTTCAGTAGTATAAGGGCTAGTGATTAAAACTTTGTGTCTCTTGTGTTTGGGAAGTCAAAATAGTAGGGATATGCTCTCACTCTTCTTGAGTGATTAGATTCTGAAACCTAGTTGTGACTTCCATTTCCTGCTTTGCACTAGGTAGGATTATCTAGCCATAGAAAGGCTACCTCTTAAGTTTCCTTAGTAGGGCCGATGAGAGGGATTACCTCCCAATCTTATATTCCCAATCGAATGCAAGAGCCCCGTGTTCAAAATATAGCCTTCCTCTAGTAGTCCCATAAGAGATTGTGCCAAACCTCCTTAGTGTTGGTGGGAAGCTCTCTGTCACAAGAAAAGTAAATCCAAACATAGTTGGTTAAACACTAAAACCTGCTAGTCATCGGCTTTAGATAACCTTGTTAGGAAGCTCTTTCCTTTCACTTTATAGGTGTATGTGGTTTTATGTTTTACTTTGATTTATACTGCTATTATGCTTGGATGTGTCTTAAAAATTTAATAAGAAACACCAGTGTGGATCATTGTCCTTCTGAAAGATGCAACTTCAAACTGGTATGGAGAAACCAAGTCCAAAACAAGAACATTGTTAAAAAACCCTGAAGTAGTGCATATACTACATAAAACAGTGCTTTTGAATATTCTGGTGACACTTTTGATCTCTGTTATAATGCATATTCTTGTAAAATAGTGCATATGAGTCTTTAAATAGTGCATTTTCCAATCCAAACAATGCATCTAAATCATTAAATAGTGCATATTACAATTAGAATAGTGCATCTAAGCATTTAAAAAGTGCATATGGTTTGTTAAATAGTGCATTTAATCAATATTGTAATGCATCTGAGAAAAGACATAAAATAGTGGCTATTTGCATGCATGATAATTGTGAACTTTTGGTGTAAATAAGTATTTACTATTTATACTTAATTAAGTTTACTTAGGTTAATGCATATTTTTTATTATTTATTTATTAGCCACCTAGGATTATGTGTACTCTTGTGATTTTTCATGTTGACAACACTAGAGTATGCACCTCTTTTATGTACATGGTGTCTAGAACACATGAGTTAGCACACTAATTAAGCACATGGTGTCTACAACTTTGTCATTCTTATCCACTCATCTAGAATGATGGATAAGGCATGTGCTTAGTTGTCATGAAGCTTATCTTATCTCCTAGTTCTTTCTAGAGACATTCTAGGCGCTTCCTAAGAGGCCTTTATATACAGGCACTCCTAGTGTGTTTGTACATCATATACTGAACAAAGAAATGTATTAGGAGATACTTTGATTAATTGATCATATCCTTTTTTGGTCTACAATTGTGCTTGTGTTTGAGTTCTTAGTTCCTAGGTGAATTTAGCCCTAAGCCAAATTCTTACATGGTATCAGAGCTTGGAGATTTTCTCATCACACAGTCATTTTGAGACCATTGTTGCTTTAGCACCTCAGCCCAAATCTAGAGTATTATAGAAATTGGGAGTGTCTAGAGCTAGATCTGACCTCGCCATTGCATCTAAAATGTTGATTCAGTGAAAATTGGCTATAAAGTTACCTACCCTAGGCCAATGTTGATTGTGAGGATATTTTTTATTTTTTGCAAACCAGTGCCTAAAGGACTGATTTGTAGCATTAGTATGATCATTTTAGATTTGTACATTTAATTTTTAAATCTACATTTTTTTCATCTACATCTCTGATTTTTTCAAATTTGCATTATTTTTCGAAAAAAAATTGGCCATAGGGCCATAGAAGAGATTTTTTGCAGGTGAAGGTTGGAGCTTGCTAGTGTAAATCAGATATTTGCATCACATTCAAAAGGTCCAAAAACTCTCAAATAAAATTTTGTTTCATCCAAATTGGACATTTGAGGCAAAATCTAGAGCCATTTGTTTATTGGAGGTGTGGTGATGATTCCAAAAAAATAACAGTAGCAACGATTTTCAAACAGCGATATCTCCCTCATACGGACTCCTTTTTGCGAGAAATTTTTTTGTTTTGGGGTAGAATCTCATGATTTACACATTGGCGTAGGTGGTTTGAGATCTCTATTCTTGAATTTTTTTGCAACTTGCTAATCCTAATTTTTGCCACATAAAATACTTAGTACGGGCTCATCTGGAATCCAAATTAGGTTCTATTTTTTTGAAAGTGCATTTTTTTTTGTCTACTTTCTAGATCTAAAATTAGATTATAGGTTATGCAGATAGAAATATTAATTTCAAAAATAGGTCCTAAATTGGCAAGTAGCTTTCAAGTGCCTAAATCATACATTGGGGGGTTCTTTGATTCATTATTCTTATTCTTTGGGGGATCATTGATTGATCTCATGGAGGATTTTTGTTTCACATGTTGACATGGAGTTAGACCCAGGTTGACAAAAAGATGTTAGATTATGGTGACTAATCAGGAAAGTACTGTACATACTTCATAATTTTTGGGCTGTGGCCAACATTGTAGCCAACATATTATGGTCGACATATGGCCGACATGTTGTAACCCTAAAACAGATAAAATACTTGTATAAAAGGGTTTAGGGTTAGGTATTTTCATTATCTTGTGATGTGAAATTGCTTCTTGTGGTGGCATTGAGCTGTAAGAGATTACGAATTGTAATCAGGTTGTAATCACTAGATTGTAATAAGATCGGGCTTGCTGTTTGGTGGACATAGCCCAAGGATTGAGTGAACGACATTAAATCTTGGTGCCTTGTGTTCATTTCTGTGTGATCTATTATTTTTTTGTTATTGGTTGTATTTGCATGTAGTTTTTATTTTTGTCTATGGTTTATCCTAACAAAAGAAACTATCACAAATGGAGTGATACACTCCTTGATCATCTAAGAAGAGAGCACAAGGAAGTATTTCCTTATTTATGTTCCAATGAATTGATCTCTCACACTAAAGAATAGCCTGTTACTAGACTATTGGTTATCATTTGTACCAATCTCTCTTCTTCTGATTATTATAAGGTGGTTGCCAAGTTTTGGTATCCATATGATCTTTGGATCTATCTTTGGGAAACATATGGAGATCCAAACATTCCTCCATTCCCAAAAGATCTCATACCTCTAGTTGCAACTGACTCCTCTTCAGATGAGATAACACCTCCAACTCTTGTTGCTCCTACTGATCATGTTCCAGCCACAGATGCTTTAGATTCAATGCAGCAAGACCCTTTATGTCTTCCTTCTATACCTTCATGTGACAAATTCCTTTCTGCCCTTATAGGCCTATTTGTGGAGTCTCACATTTAAGATGTGGGAGACACTATTGATGATATTCATCTTCTTTTTGAGGTGAATACTTCATCCTTTTCTATAGTGATAGATTCATGTACTTTAGCAGAGTAGGGTACACATTGTCTTCCACATGATGACTTCTTGTCTGACATTTTAGCTCTATTCTTGGAGTTCCACGTAGTAGATTTGGAATACTTTTTTGATGATCTATCACTTCTCTTTGTTGAGGATGATCCTTCTACAATTTTTGTGAGGGCCCACTCTGCCCCTCATGTCCATTCTCTACATGATCAGTCTTTCTGGGCTGATATGATTATGGATACTTATGTACGACATTTGTAGGAGGTCTCTTTGTCATTTGAGAAGACTATTGGTTTTTGAAACAGGTTCTACATCACTCCTTGTTCAATCTGTACTTTTTCTCAGTAGCGGAGGAAGCCATCATCAGCATCAACATAGGGACACTTGAATAGGTTCCAGAGACACCATTCATCTTAGAGATTCCTTCTCCATACAGGGGACACATCTCCTTCATGTCCTTACATTTGTTTCTTCCAAAGGGGAGGAACATCATTCAAAGGTCATGGATCAGCTTCTATGTTGGAGCATTTCTCACTAGTCAGTACACTACTTTTTAGGGGGGACTACCTCATCTCCTTCTCCTTTTGGGGGGGTGAGGGGACTTTTCCCTCTTAGCTGGTTTTGTCCTTCTTCATTTTTCTCTTGTATATACTCGATGTATGTCATAATGGGGTTGTCTTGATTACTCCATCCATCCATGCATCCATTTTCATCTCTCTTTTTGGGGGAGGGTTTTTCCCATGAGGTTTTCCCTCTTTCTCTACTTTATGAGAGATTTCATTGCATTTCATTATGTACATGGGTAGCTAACATGGCCTAGTAGCTGGGACCCATTATGCATTTCATCCTAGTTCTTGCGAACTTAAGTGCATTCCCCTAAGTTGCACTTAAGGGGGGATGTTGGTGTAAATAAGTATTTACTATTTACACTTACTTAAGTTTACTTAGGTTAATGCATATTTTTTACTATTTATTTATTAGCCACTTAGGAGTATGTGTACTCTTGTGAGTTTTCATGTTGACAATGCAGGCGTCTACACCTCTTTTATGCACATGGTGTCTACAACATAGGAGTTAGCCCACTAATTAAGAACATGGTGTCTACAACCTTGTCATTCTTATCCACTCATCTAGAATGATGGATAAGGCATATGCTTAGTTTTCATGATGCTTATCTTATCTCCTAGTTCTTTCTAGAGAAATTCTAGGTGCTTCCTAAGAGGCCTTTATATGCAGGCACTCCTAGTGTGTTTGTATATCATTTACTGAACAGAGCAATGTATTAGGACATACTCTAATTAATTGATCACATCCATTTTTGGTCTACAATTGTGCTTGTGTTTGAGTTCTTAGTTCCTAAGTGAATTTTTCCCTAAGCCAAATTCTTACACAAACGAATGAAAATTTTGGATACCTTTTTCCTCGCTAGTATTTTACAAGTTTGAGAGATTTCATAATTGACTGAAAAAATCTTTTTAAAACAAGTAGAGCTAAAAACATCATTATCAACCCAACATTTTTTATTGCTTCATTTTGCACATCAAGCTAGAAATGTTCAGAGACACACATCTATCCCCTACCTAACTTTGCGAAAGTGAACTCATCTCAACAATCTTGTCAAACACCTTGTCTAACTTAGCTTGTTACTCCAGACAAATTATAGTCAATGGAAACCCTCACATTTCAAAAATACATAAGAAATCAAGGAATCCAACTCACATTTCATGCCACCACACAAAACTAGTATAGCTACAAAATTGAGACAGATGCCTATACGAGTGAGTGCTAGAATAGCCAGCAGAACCATCAAATACACAAAACCTCTAAATATCCTTGAACCTACTACACCAACAGATTGTTCACTAAAAAGAGTTACTCATGAATCACCCTTGTTCAACTAAAATTTGGACTCCTTAGCCACAATGGATTCATCTAATGCATGGGATGACATGAGTATCGAAACTAAAATTGAAGATTTTCAACAAAATCCTAAACTTGTCGACATCATGGACAAAATACTTAAGAAATATAAGGAGTATTATATACTAACATTAGCACAAGAAGGTACAAAATTGTCATCTAATTTTGATATGACCATCTCGAGACAAGACGAAGAAGAGTCACCCCTAGATGTCATCACACAAAAATTACAAGACCTACAAATGGAAATGGAAAGGATGAAATGAGGAAAGACATAATCCATAGAATTCAGCCCCAAAAACCTGTGTCCTCTCCCTTTTGATAAGAAAATTTCCTTCACACCTTTCCCACAAAATGTATAAATACCAAAATATGATAAATATGTTGGCACATCAAATCTGCAAGATCACCTCAGACAATTCTATACCCTGAGTATGGAATTTGTCCATGACACAATGTACCTAATGCATCTATTTCCTAGGATCCTTGGAGGGCAAGCCATGGAGTGGTTCTCCAAACTACCCTCCAATATCAAGACCTTTGACCAATTGGCTTTCATGTTCATCTCCCAATATTCCTACAATATTGAAAGGGAAGTCACAATGATCGACTTATGAAACACAAAACAACTTCTTGCCAAGTCACTCAAGACCTTCCTACAATGGTGGAGATACACATTCATGAAGTATCATAGAGACATATCAGACAAAGAGAAGATTGACATCTTCATTAATAGTCTCTCCAAACTGATGAATTACTAGCTCTAACTCCAAGGGCCTAAAGATTTCAAAACAACCTTAGAAAATGCTTCTAAGGTAGAAGAGACCTTACTAAATAATGAAATATCAAAAGATGGTAATGGCTTTTCAAAAAACTCCATATAGACTCATAATTCCTCTAATTGAGCAACCGATACAAAAATTCATGGTGGAGAAACAACAACAAGAACACTGTTAATGATGGGATGGTCGAAGCTAACCATTTCAAACCTCAAACCAAACTAAGTTAGTTGTATCATGTTTTCAACAATACCAACTCCAACAGACCTTGGCAAGAAAATGCCCACCCATTCTATTGATGTAAAGCAAAAACTCCCTAGACATACAATCAACAAGTTGCTTAGAGTCAAGCTCCTCCTCCCTATAGATATTAATCTTCTAATATACCCAAGGAGTACACTCATATTGGGGTGTCTTACGAAAGTGCCTTGCAAACCTTCTTGGTTGATGAGCTCATTGTACTTTTTGAGGCCAAACCCTATGAACCCCAAGTCAAGCTAAAGTGGTAGAATGACAAGTACATTTGTGCCTACCATCAAAATAGGGGACACCTAACAAACAATTATTTTTCCCTTAAGGGAGAAATACAAAAATTAATCGATGATGGAACCATCGAAGTAAATAATCTTACCAATAATGAAGATCATACGGCCTTCAAGAACCCTTTCATGAGACATGAAAAGGGGGAATCCTCCAAAGCTAATCAAACTAAGGTTAATTGTGCACATCATTTCAACAACACCATTAACATGATCTCTAGTTTTGATGATGTCGTGAATGTTACATAGTTAAGGACAAAAATAAGAAATAGTCATCGAATGCCATCACCCAAGGCTAGACCTCTAAAGTTGTTCTAACAGGACCTGTGACAAATCTTGATCATGCAACTATAAGTTCCTCATTGCCAAAGTATAACCTGGTCAACCAATTACTTAGGGCTCTAGCCCATTTCTCCATTTTTGAACTATTATAGATCTCCATAGAGCATAAAGAAATACTCACCAAAGACTTAGTGCCAAATGACCTAGATGTGAGTAGATTTCAAAAAATGGTCAAAAATCTAGTTGCCCTTAACTGTGTATCTTTTTTAGCCCAAGATGACATGTTTGTCATCTAGCCACAAAACTCTCCTTTGCATATTGAAGTCTTTATCCATAGAAACAGAGTTAAGAGAGCATTGGTTGATGGTGGGGCAGGCCTCAATATTTGCACACTCAATTTAGTAAAAGCCCTAGTGTATTTAGAGGATGTTGTTGAGGCAAGAAAGAAAATCACCATCAAAGCCTATGAAGATGAGGAGAGATCCTCCAAAGGCATGGTTACTCTGCTAATCAGAGTAGGACCAGTTGTGAAAGAAACTATTTGTCAAGTCTTAGAACTACAATTAACTTATAACATCATGTTGGGAAGACCATGGATTCATGACATGTAGGTCATTCCCTCTACTTACCATCAGTTTCTTAAATTTCCTTACATGGGTCAAGAGGTGACCCTACCCAGAGATCAACATTTTGCCCAATATTATAATTCCCTTATCCCTCATAATAGGGAATAAATTGGCACACTGACAAATGACATCAACTAGTCCACAACTATAGACGCTTCATGCTCTATTGGCCAAAATGATAACCACTCATCAACATCAACTAAGGGAAAAGAGAAAGTTGGTTGTTTGGGTCCTTCTCTTCCTTTTCCATCATCATCCAAAGACCCTAAATAGTCACACTATGAAGAAATGGATAGATTGAGGAAATAATTTGATAGAAAGTGTAAATTTCAATACAAAGGAGTAGGTGAGTACTCAGTCTCCTTATTTGATCCCCCACTTTCTCTGAAATCTCATGGGAAACTATCATCCACCACTAAGCCTTATCACGCACATTTTATCAAAGCAAGTGGAGTAACTCCAAGTTCAGTAGAAGAAATTAGTCAAAGAAATGTTGACATCTCCCCCCACCTACATGGAAAAGGTTTTGACCTCATGAAAAAGATGGGATATGCAAGAGATGATCCCTTAGGGAAATAGATAAGCATCATCAAACCTCTAATAACATAATTCAGGTCCAATAGGTCCAAAATAGGGGTAGGGTATAGTGAATAAGACAAGATACAAATCTCTTCCAAGGCTCATCCTAAGTATAGTGATTCCTTCCTCTTCCACCTTGGTTTGGGTATCTAAACAAAGGGATGTTAATAGCTAGACAATAAATGACATCATAAATGTAAATCTATCCCTCTCAGGTTCACATCCCATCCATAATGAATATGATGATGATTCCACTAAATGGAAATTTAAATCATTATCTGAGGAGTCTCTCCATGACAAAGAATGTGATGTTGTTCACATACCCACATCTGATAGTTTAGCTACACAAGGAATAACCTCTTGTCTGGGACCTACTTCACTGAGAGTTGGTATGCAATAGAGCAGCTTAGAAGATGATGAACATGTTGAAGGTTTTTAGTTTTAAACCCTATTTTGTAGCTTCTTTATAATAGAAGTTGAAGATGACTACTACGAGCCTCTTGCAAGTTCTATTTTTCTTGACACTCTACAAGAAGCTCATGTCATAGATCTAATTGGTACATCATATGAGCCATCCAATGAAATCATGTCTTTAAACCCCACTGAACCATTTCCATATTATGAACCACTATCCCTAGTCCATCCCAAACTTATTACCTAGGATACAATTAAGCCTCACCACATTCCTCATTTTGACACTAACCATCACATTTTCATCTACCTTAATGTAGTTGAACCATCTCGTCAATGAAGAACAAAAGAGATGCATATAGTTGGGTTTTATTTCAATCACCTCAATCACACTAGAATAGGTCAGGCATTTCATGGCCTTAATGATCACTACCAAAATTGTAGTTGATCTCGAGAAAAAAATATAAATGAATAGAAGTGATGCATCTGAAGGTGAAAACCAAATTGTGGCACCCATGGATGGGGTGATTGGTAACTTACTTGAATACACTGAGGAAAGATCTTCTATCTTGATTGAACTAATAGAACAAGTCAACATTGGCACAAAGCAAGAACCAAGGGTCATTTATTTAGTAAAGTCCCTAAGCATAGAGGAAAGAAATGCATTTTTTCACTTCTTTGAAGAAAGAAAAATAAAATTTGTGTGGCCTTATGTAGACATGCTCAGATTAGACTCAATTTTAATCCTCCACCATCTCAACATTTCTCTAGAGGTCAACCCAATAAAATAAAAGCTCAGTAAGATGCATCCTAATATAGCTCTACTAGTCAAAGCAGAATTAGAGAAGTTAATCAGTGCCAATTTCATCGAGCCCTTGGTGTACGTATCATGGATATCCAATATTGTTCCCATATCAAAGAAGAATGGTAGCATATACATCTGTATTGATTTCTGGGATTTAAACAAAGCATGTCCCAAAGATGATTTCCCTCTTCTCAACATTGACACCATTGTAGACCTAACAATAGGCCATTCCATGTTTTCACTCATGGATGAGTTTTTAGGGTATAATCAAATTAGGATAGCACCAGAAGATCAAGAGAAAATAGCATTTACTTGTGCATGGGGCACATTCTATTGGAATGTGATGCCCTTTGGCCTAAAGAAAATTGGGGCTACTTATCTGAGGGCCATGACCACTATCTTTCATGATATTATGCATATCTAAAGTTATGGAAGATTATGTGGATGAAATCCTCACCAAATCCCATAGTCAAGAAGAACATCTCTCCATACTAGCCAAGATATTCACCCACCTAAAAGTGTTCAAAGTTAGGCTCAATCCCAAGAAATGCACTTTTGGCATCAAAGTAGGCAAGCTTCTAGGATACAGTGTCTCAGCCAAAGGGATAGAAGTTGACCCTAAAAAGATCTAAGCCATAATCACCATGCAACCTCCAAAGAACCTGAGTTAGTTACACTCTCTTTAAGGCTAGCTTCAATCAGTTTGTCTGTTCATTTCTCAATTAGTGGAAAAGTGTGTACCTTTCACCTATTTACTACACAAAGATATAATTTTTAAGTGGGATGACCAATGTCAGAAGGCTTTTGACTTACTCAACACCTACTTGATGAATCTGCCCATGTTGGTACCTCTAGTATCACACAAACCTTTGCTATTGTACATTTATCTGATAGATAAATCAATCATAGCCCTTCTAGCACAAGAAAATGACCAAGGAAAAGAATGAACCATCTATTATATTAGTCATACCCTAGTCAACTATGAGCTCAATTCCTCTTTTATTGAAAAGGAATGTCTAGCCATAGTTTTTGCTTCCCAAAAGTCACATCATTATCTTCTAACACACAAGGTCAAGCTCATCTCCAAAATTGACCCCCTCAAATATATTCTCAACAAAACAACATTAACAGGCAAATTGGCCAAATGGGTGATGATCCTAAGTGAGTTTGAAAGTACGTTGATAGGAAAGCAATAAAAGGATAGGCTATTGCTGATCAATTGGTAGATGCACCTATAGAGAGTTCAAATACTATCCTAGTTGATTTCCCAGACATGCACATTCTTTAGATAGAGCCAATAACATGGAAATTCTATTTTGATGGTTCCTACACAAAAAATGGATTAGGCACCAATATTTTGTTCATCACACCACTAGGTATTACCATCCCTAATTCTTAAAAACTACTTTTCCCCTGCACCAACAACATGGTAGAATATGAAGCTTTGGTCTTGGGTCTCAAATTAGATTTAGAGTGGAAATTAATAGCACTAGAGGTTTATGGAGACTCTCAGTTGATCATCAATCAAGTCACTGACACTTATCTGACCAAAGATGAAAAGTTATTGCCTTACAAATATATGGTTGACACCCTCAAGGCATGTTTTGTTCACATTACTTTTGAACAAATTCCTAGAGATAAAAATAGAGCAATAGATTCTATGGCCACCTTGGCCTCCTTACTCCATCTCCCAGAGTAGCATGAGCAATATGAGTTCTTAGTAGAAGAGGTGGTTCAACCCACATTTATTCAACTTGATTCCCTTATCATTTTCCACTTAAACACTACTGATTCACTTTGGTATAACCTCATCATCACTTACCTCTATGATAATACCATTCTATCTAACCTCTCACATAACCAAAAATGAAATTTCATTTGACAAACCTCATGTTACACTTTGGTGGTCGATACCTGTATAGGAAGGGTCTTGATGGTACTTTGGTTAGATATCTTGAAAAGGATGAGTCTAGAGTCACTCTATAAGAAGTCCATGTAGGGATTTGTGGGTCACACTCTAGTGGGTTTACACTAGAAAAGAAGATTCTTAGGATGGGCTATTTCTGGCCAACCATGGAAAAGGATTCTATCGATTATGTTAAAATTTGTAAAAAATTCCAAATCCATGGTAACCTTGTTCATGCACCAGCACAAGAGCTCAACCCTTTGGCCACACCATGGGCTCTTTATTAATAGGGCTTTGGTTTGATTGGAGCCATCCATCCACCTTCCTCTGATGCACATAAATGGGTTATCATCACCACAGAATACTTCACCAAGTGGGTCGAAGTGGCACCATTCGCTGACTCTACGAGAAAAAAATCTCTTCCTTCATTCTAAATCATATCATTTGTCAATTTGGCATACCCCATGCCATTCTTACAGATAATGCCTTGTACTTCAAAAATCAAATAATTGATGAATTATGTGAAAATTTTCATATTATACACCACTCCTCATCAATTTATTATCCCTAAGGCAATGGCCAAGTAGAGGCCACCAAGAAAACCATTATCAATATCCTCAAAAGAACCATCAATGATATTGGGAGAGATTGGCATTTATAGTTGAACCCCACTCTTTGGGCCTATAGGATGAGTGTTAGGACACCTATACGTGCGACACCCTTCTTCTTGGTTTATGGTTGTGAAGCTATTCTTCCTTTAGAGGTTGAGATCCCATCCTTAAGAGTTACTCTTTGGGATGTCCTATCATATGAGGATTATAGAGTGGCCCATCTAAAGTAGCTAGAGTTGTTAGAAGAACATCAATGAGCAACACATGAACACCTCAAAGTGTATCAAAATAGGTTATCTAAACATTACAACAAAGAGGTCAAACCCTGTATTTTTCAAATTAATGACCTAGTACTCCGAGAAAATCCTATGAACCAAGCGGCTAGAGAAAAGAAAGGAAAGTGGGAAGCCAATTGGATTGGTCCTTAAATTATCACAAAGTCCTTTAGGACTGGTACTTATAGACTTTCAAATTGTGATGATACAGATCTGGCAGAACCCCTCAATAGCATTCATCTCAAGAGATTTTATGCCTAGAACTTTGAGAAACACATCAAAAATACCAAAAAAATCAAAAAACACCAAAAAAAATTTAAAAATCGTTAGAAATTATCAAAAAAATCCAAAAATTTCCAGAAATTACCAAAAAAATTCAAAAATTGTCAAATATTATACAAAAAATTCAAATATTGTCAAAACATTATCAAAAAAAAATCAAAAGTTGTTCAAAAATTATCCAAAAAATTATCAAAACCATTCCATTGTTGTCAAGAATGGCCAATAACATTCGAAACGGGGTAATACTTGCCAAACATAGCCGCAAAATCTCAAAAATTTAAGAACACCCCAAAATTCTTGTCAAATGTGGCTCACTTTAGCTCAAATAGGCCTTATAACATGTCATAAAATATTTTAAAATGTAGTGCCTCAATAGTATTAAGAAGTAGCATAGTTATGTCCTAAAACATCTCGCTAGGCTTTGGAAAATCTGGCACAATGCAAATAGCGTAAGAGGTGTTCCCTTTTCCTTCCTCTTGTCAAGAACAACTATTCCCAACATATCATTAGTCTTATTTATGTTGCAGTGGCCATGATTGGTCTAGCCCCTTCAACAAATATATCAATCCTATCCTGAAAGCCCAAATATGTGTCAGACTCTTTCATCCTCACTTAACCAAGGGCACAAAATAAGTAAGCGAAGTGTGAGAACCTGGCCCCCCTGCAATACCTATTCCAGCCCAAATGTCTTTTTCAAGCCCCTAAAGCACCTTTTTAGGCCCAAACACCTTTTTCAAGGCCCCTCAAGCACCTTTTTCAAGCCCCCCTCAAGCACCTTTTTAGGCCCAAGTGCCTTTTTTAGGCCCCTCAAGTGCCTTTTTAGGCCCAAGCACCTTTTTCAAGTCCCTCAGGTGCCTTTTTCGGCCCCTCGAGTGCCTTTTTAGGCCCACGTGCCTTCTTTAGGCCCGCTCAAGCAACTTGTTAGGCCCAAGTGCCTTTTTCAAGCCCCTCAAGTGCCTTTTAGGCCCAAACAACTTTTTTAGGCCCTCAAGCACCCTTTTTGGGCCCCCAAATTCCTTTTTCAGGCCCCTCAAGTGCCTTTTTCAAGCCCCCAAATGCCTTTTCATAGGCCTTGAGAGTATCTGTGTTGGCACATACCTAGAGAAACATCCTAATGTTGGACTTGTAATCATCTATAAAGGCTATTAATATATGCAAAATTATGCCTTACATATCAAGACTCTCCAAATGTTATGCAAATCTCTACTTATCTTCCATTACAAGCCCATACGGACATTTAGTTCCCCACATATAAGTAAAGGTTTTCCTCCCTCTATGGATTGTATTATTCCCAGTTTTATGGAGATTGAAACCTTTCCAATATTTTTTCAAAAATTACAAAAACATTCAAATATCTATAAAAAAAAAATCCCAAAAACATTCAAATATCTATCAAAAATCCCAAAAAATCCAAATATATTCCAAAAATACCAAAAGAAAACATGACAATATATTAACATTAGTTGTCCCTTTGCTTGCCACAACAACAAACACAAACTTTTATTCTACTATGACGGCAACAACAACTTTACATTTGATAAGTGTTTGGTGCATTATTTATTTTGGCCTCCCTGGAGGTGGTGGCAAGATAGGGTGTCCAACCAATGGTGTTTCTTTTGACCTAGCTCCATAAGAGGAAGCTCCTAGTGTCAGTCCTCTACGTACCCACACCATATCCATGGGAACTGGAAACCTCCCACCACATAATTGTGCATTTAATATTTGTGTGAATTCCTTACCCACAAACTACATCTCTTATAGGTCCTTATTTGAGATCACCTAATGATAACGTCCCATATAATAAGTGGCCTCCCAGTGTACCTTTGTCATCCAGTACATTTCCATGAACACATTCTCCACCAGCTTGTTTACTCCTGGTGTAGTGATCGCTTGCTAGGCCACATCCTACTTCTATTATATTTGATCAATCATCATTCACCAGTGCTCCATGTCTATTTTTGCCTCACCCAAACATTGTTGCAATTGTCTAACCTTCCCCTCACTTAATGCTAACTTCTCCTGCAACTTTAATGACAAGGAGTTTTCTTTTGCAATCACCTCCCTAAATGACTCAGACTGTGACTACAACAACACTAGCTTGTTCTAAGCACTTTCTAAATCCACTTGCGCCATCTTCAGAGATTCTTGCAACCTCTGAGCTTGCGACAGCTCTACCCACATTCCCACATCATTTCCCTCTGCCCGTGATTTCTCCCCCGTAGTTCCACTTCTAGTGATTACACTCGTGCCTGCTCTACATCCACCACCACTTGCAGCTATCTTGCCTCCATTTGTGCTCCATCTTCCCATACCTTCTCCATCAATCCCAGTAAAAATGCAACTTCTTATTTTGCATTCTCTGCTTGAACTCTTTCTACAACCAACATTCTATGTAATTCCTCCACATCACTTGATACTTGATCTGTAGCCCCCACTTCTAGCTAGGGCTCCTCCACATTTACACCATTTGCTTCCCATTTTGTTGACCCTTGTCCCAGAATCCTAAGGCTAAGAAACCAACATGATCCACTCCTAACCCCACTAATTCCTTCCTCATCCTTTGAAGCTTCTCCCATGGACTTTTTAGGAGATTAATGTCCCTCATCTCCTCCTCCACTCTTGACATACTCTTTGTCCTCCTAGGTGGACTATTTTCCACCTGCATCATTGGCTCATCATCGAATACCACCTACCTGTTGCACTGTAGTACTTGACAACATCATTAACACTAACAAGGGCATTTCTTCTGCCCTACTCCCTACCTATTCAAGTTGCATTGACCCTTGTCCTGCATGACTTGCTTCACCTGGCTCCAAAATTAACACTTGTAGTTCTGACTGATACACCAATTCCTCATAGGTTTGTCAAATGCGCTTCGCTCTTCACCCTTGCCTTATCCACCTTCCCTAGCTAGCTTCACCCTCTTATTGTGACTGATCTGGTGAGCCTAACATACTTCCACTTGCATGCTTCCTACAAACTTCTCAATATATCCACTAGCCACATTCTACTATCCACCTCACCTTGTTCCATTCCCATGATATCTTCTTACTTAAGTCATCACTCACCTTAAACATGTTCTTTACTAGTCTTACATCGTATCCACTCTTTGTATCCTATTGCACTGGTACTAGGTACACTTGACCCTTGGCTTTGACACTCACACACCCTAATTCCTATTGATGCACACTGCCAAACAAAACTTGCTACTAAATTACCATTGACACATCCTGCGCTTTCTTATTTGACAATTACAATACTTGCTCCCAAACATAACTAAACAAACCTAACACTATTACACACAACTAGCAGCACACCTAGTTTGCAAATAATGGCTTTTTTCACTATTATGTACTTCTAGTGCCTCGATGATGTGCTTTACTAGAGGTGCCAGGATGAAGTATTAATATTTTATTGGTTTTTCATCTAACGTGATTTTTTGCATGCCTATTTTTATTCTTTTGTGGATATAACTTTGTTTTCTAATAATTGTCATACTTTTCATGTACATTGTTCATGCTTTTTGGTACTCCTCAGCGTGACATAGTATTCATATCACCATAGTTGAGCTAGTGGTGATTATGCTTAGTCACTTTTTATTACATGCTCTATGATGACAATTAATTTTGCATCTCTTTACAAAGTGACAGTTAGTTGCATTCATTTAGTTTGCATTTTCATCTTGGGTTCTTTAAAAACAAATGGTTGGTACATAAATCAGAATTACATAAGGAGGCCTTCATGACATCATTCAACAAACTCATGACTGGTTATCCAATAATAGACAACAACATCAACATCAAGGTGAGTTTTAGCACTCAACTATCATGGACTTTGTCTCCTCACAATATCGCCACCATGCTATCACATTTCACCACATCATCTAATACATTACGTGGGTTTCAAATCTCAAACAATTCTAATCACTATCACATTTCACCGCATCATCTACTACATTACATGGCTTTTGAATCTCTAACAATTGCATTTCGTGACATCCCATATTCATTTCCTTTTCATTAATCATAATTCACTACATCACATATCATTCCCTCCCATTTCATTTCCCTCCATATCATAGTTCATTTCATTTTATTATATTTCACTTTCTTTATTTTCCTATATTTGTAACTTGCATTTCGTGTTCTTCATCACATTACCTTTAATTCATGAATTTCATTTATTTCATTTCATGGCTTTTGAATCTCAAAAGTTGGCATCCCATCCCATAGCTTTTAAATCTCAAACCATTCCATTTCCTTCCATTTTTCACTTTCTTTCACATTCTATTTTTCACATTACATTTTATCATATTTTATTTCATTATGTTCCCATTACATTTTCTCACATTTGTATTTATCCTTTCATGTCATTACAATCCCATCTTCACATTTTTATTCTCATTTTACCATGTTCCCTTCAATGATGCTTTGTCACACATTTGGTCATCTACATTTTTTTATTTTTACACTTTCATTTCACATCACAACAAACTTCATTTCATTACATATCAATGAATTACGATGCATTACATTAAATTTCATTATGTTACGTTCAATCCTATTTCATCATAGCACATATCATAGTTCCTCTTATTATATCAAATTAATTCCCTTTTCATTTCATCACACTTTTGATTTACATTTCATTTCATTACATTACATCTTATAACATTACAAAATTTCATTTCATTACATTTTATATTATTACCTCACATATCATTTCATTCCATTTCATTCTGTCCCATGCCATTTTATCTATTTTCATTCCATTACATTGCATTATCACAGAATTCATTCCATTACATTTCATTTATCACAATCCATTTTTCACGATTCTTTTCCTTATATCACATTACATTAAAATTCATTTTACTACACCACATCACATCTCATATCATTACATTACACCCATTTTCATTTCATTATATTTCATTTATCACATTGCATTACATCAAATTCCATTTTTTTTTACCACATTTCATTACATTCACACTATCACATCACATTTTCATCCATTATATCATTATTGCATTTCATTTATTTTCATTAATTATCCATATGTCATGCTACACTAATTGGTCACATATATATCAACATCTACTCCTATCATATCCATCCAATCAAATCATCACATGCATCCATGAGTCCATGATATATTAAATACACACATCAAAAAATCAACCATCTTGAATATCTCATAAAGCAAAAGATCAGACAATACATCCATAGGACAAAATCCACATGAATATAAGATAGACTACATCAAAAGAATATCCATATGATCAAACAACATGCACATCAATAAATCACAATGTCTATCCATAGGAACATCCAAAGATCGACCAAGTACATTAGCATGAATATCAAATAAACATCAAATGAATAATCATACATAATGAGGAGCAATGTCATAACACATTATGTACATCATCCTATGTAGGTGGCTGACTTGAAGGTCCCTGCTCACTAGGGACACTCATATTTTCCCTTGGTGCCTACTTCATTACATCTATCATCGGTGCAACCTATCTAGCTATGGCCATCTAACTAGTCGATGCCCCATTTGTCCTTAATGACAGTGGTGGCCCCTATGTCATCACAACAATAAATGCCTATATGGTACTCATCAACTCACCCACCTGAACCTCTATAGCACTCATCCAAGCCTCCAAATCAGTAGATCCCCCTAGCCTCTTTGGTGGTGGTTGTGTGTCTGGTGGCACCTGCTAATGTACCTATGGTTGTACATCCTATAGATCTTTGATAGGACACTATACCCATACCCTCTGTCACTGAAGTAAACTAAACATCCTTAGGCAACCTTCCCTACCCTACTCAACACCTCTATCTCACTGCTCAACTCCCACCTCACCAACCATCCCTCCCCTCACCCTTGCACCACCATAGCCTTGGATCCCTCCAACCCTCCTTGCACCTACTGGTTCCTACACTGGACCTCATGCCATAACCCTCTGTGGTAGTACCATGACTACTCGGCCTCTCCTCCCTTGTGCTCTAACCACACCTCTCACCCTAACTCTAGCCCACTATCTCCCTCTACTTCTCTCTAGACCACCCTCATCATCCTCATCCTATCCCTCACTCAATGGCTCATCAATCCTAGGAATAGGCTCTACCAGATCTATATATCTCACAAAGGGATGATCTCAAAACCATCGTGCATAGTCCCCCTTCATCCCTGCATCTGCCACTCCATCTCATAATTCCCATGGCTATGGTGTTTCTATCATCTATAGAAAAGCCTCCAAGAAAGCCTCATACTCTAGGGTCAGCCCCCATACTACTCTCTCTAACTAAGCCCAAGCATAATATGTTGATCCTTGTGGCATGCCCTGTCGCCAACCAAACTGTCTCACCACTCTCTTGAAACAAAACCTCTCTATCATCATAGGTACCCAAATAAGCAAATACCTTAGACCAAAGAAATATACCATCTCATCATTGTCTTCGGCCCATGGCTTTATAAACCTATAAGATCTCCACACAACCTCATCAATATCATCCAATATGCGTCACCAATACTCTGTCTTGCCCAAATGGGGTTGCATGATCACACTAAAATAAGTATACATGTAAGGCATACCCTATAGCTTTTTTTACACACACACCAAACAAGTAATAGGAAAATGCTCCCATGTCCATAGCTATAACAAAATCACCCCTATTGATAGCGATGAGGCTCCAAAATACACAACCTGATGTACGTCACAATATAAGTGGGCCAAAATGTAGTTGCCCCATGCAAATCTCTATGGTTGATCAATCATATCCTATATCAACTAACCCCATCTAGCTGGACACCCTCACCCTCTATGATCTAGCAACAAAAATTCTCCTATCAATCCAGGCAAAACTGCTAGCAATGCCTCATACTGTAGCATCTGAAACTATGATACGCTATCATCCCCAATACTGTTATGCCCAAAAAAATCTTGGAAAGCAATGCCATCAATGATCTAATCATCACCAAATCCCCTACTGTTGAGATCTAAGATATCTTATATATATCCTCAAGAGTCGTTGTCATCTCCCCCAATGACAAATGAAAGGTGTTGTGGTTTGAGTGCCACAGCTATCAATACCCCCCTATTCACTCAGAACTGGGTCATCTATAGAAAATAAGTAAACCTACATCTATCAATCGCCTATTACTCCTCTACTGATAATTTTCCCACTGCCTCTAGGGGCCATGGGTATAACCCTTGTACCATGACCTTTTGCCCACGTACCTATTTTTCATTAAACAAACCAAAAAAAATGTCAACCTTCATCACAAGTGATCATCATACATCAATTTACTATCTATATCTAGCTACTCGGCTACTAGTTCTATCTTTGACCTATTACTTGTCCTTCTCTATCTTGAGTCAGACCTGCTTGTTTTCCCTACTCTATATCCTGAGCTAGGCCATCATTCTTTACCTACCTATCATCAAATTAATCTTAGGCCATCACTTCATGACTACCTGACTCCTATTGTTTACTCAATATGACGGATCCCTAACTGACAAACCTAGAATCTATCCTCTTGCATTATCTTCCACTCAATTCAGGCTTTATAATCTATTTTTGTCCTTTAAAGTTCATTTGCACTATTTCTTAAGACACATGCACTATAAGATCATTCAAATGTGCTAAAATAGACCTATGCACTATTATAACATTTATAAGCACTATTTCATACCTTGAATGTGCTATAACATGGCTAAGTGCTATTAAATGATCATATGTGCTATTTAGCTTTGCAAAAGCACTATTCTAAATAGAAGCATTAAAACCCTATATCTATGCACTATAAAAACAATCATATGTGCTAAAGTGTACAAATGCATAACCAAAGCACCTATATGCACTACATGTTCACTGTATGCACAAATTTTCCAAAAACCTAGGGTTTTTATATGTGTTGATTCACCCTATGTACGCACTCAAACATTACTCATATGCACTATAAGAAATCAAAAGTGCTAAAAGAAAAGTTAAATGCACTAAACACCTAAAAGCCAATTCCCCACAAAAACTTGCACAAAATTCACTAAAATCTAGGTATAAATGCAAAAAATCTTAAAATGGAGGATCTCAATGACTTACCAAGGTATCGTAGTCTATTGGACGCTCGTACCTATGACCCCTCTTGAATCTATGCTTTTGTAAAGGGACCACCATCCTCGCTAGCTCAGAGCTCCAAAATGCCAAATGTCAAATGAGAGAGTAAAAATGACAAGGGTAAAAGGCCTTTTGACCTATTCAACCCTCCTTAGGGGAATTTATATCACTTTTCACCCTATTCACCCAACATCAAAATCTTTTGCTCACTTTCGTGAATTGGGTTTTGCACTACATCAACTTGACTATCTTTATCCGTTAATTATTCAACATTTTAGAAATAAAATTGGAACCTCCTAAATTGTCACACTTTCATTTTTTTTTCTTATTTCATTTCTGAGGGGGCAGTATATCCATATCAAACCAAGGCATCAAGCTAGGGCATCAAAAATTTCATTAAAAAATAAAAAATGTTCTATCCCAGCCAAAATTTCAAACATCAAATTAACCAAAACCAAGGTATCCAACTAAAAATATCACAACATTAATCAAAAAAATCAAGAACAATCAAGATGTCAAACCATCGATGATTAGACATCAAGTCCTCAATAATTAGACATCATATCAAACTCAAAACATCAAAACATCATCAATAAGACATCATTTAATCATCAGAATTTGACCTAAAATTAGAAAATCAAGATAGTCTTTGAACTAATATGTTTCACATATTAGCTCAAAGAGGGGCATTTGTAGACACCCAAAAATTGGCAAAGACTTAAATTACACAATTTTGATCAATCAATGCAAATTAAGGAGGAAATAAAAAGAACACAACAGACCTTCAAATCAAAATCACATCAAGTCATTAATTATCTATCAAATCGACAAGACCTAAATCAATTTTAAAAGATAAAAACAATTCAAATTCATAAAATGAAATTCAAAAAGGAAGGAAGAAAAAGAAAAATTGTTGAAAATAAAGAAGACATTTATTTATTCAATAAAGTCAATTATCCTCACAAAAGAGAAAATCTCCCTTTTTCATTTAAAAAAATTAGAAATATCCCCTTTATCGTCAAAACCAATTCTGTTGGATTCTTCCTCCTGGTGTCTTATGAGATATTTTTAGTTTCACTTTCATCCACCAGTCAAAAATGAAAATCATGATTCTTACCCTAACCCCTTCTAAAATCCTATAGGAGGGAAATCCAAGAGCCAAAGGGCCCAAGTTTTAGGCATCTGCACTATAGGCACACTGTAAGTTATCATTTTAGCATTATCATTCTAGCAAATTCATAGCATTTTAGCATTGTTTTTATATCATTTAGCATCATTTATTACATGTTAGCTCATTGTATGTCCATTTTCATAGCATTCTATGAGTTTTTATCCTTATATAATCTGCATTATAGTCATACATCTTACATGCATTCTTGTAGATCTGCATTCTAAGCATACTCCCATTCTAGAATTGTCACTGAGATGCTAGTCTAAGAGCTTTCTTAGCAGTTGTAGTTAGGGAAACATGATACATTCGTAGAATCTACATTTTGATAATGATTTCTTGGGTCTATCCTAGTTCATTGCCAATCTATCTACATTCTACATTAAAGTTTCATGAATACATGATAATATCATGTACAGCTATAACTTAGGTTCTAAAGACCACTTGGGTGATATGCTGACACTCGACAACTCTATCAACTCATCAAGATTTGGCATTCAATTGACATTGGTGCTTGGTCCACATTGATCACTTAGGAGTAGCATGACCTCGGTTAGCATTAATGACTCGGTGAATATTGAAGAACTCAATAGACACTGAAGGGCTCAGTCGATACTACAGCTTAGTCAACACTACCTTCATTCTACTTCATTAACACTACTAGCTCGATAGACACTAATAAGCTCAGTTAACACTAGAGATCTTGGTTAACACTACTTCTTGCATAGTTTGCAGTTTTGAGCTTGATAGACTCTACGAAGCTCCATAGACTCTAGGAAGCTTGGCATGCATTGTTATCTAGATGTGAGGCTTGATAGCAACTATAAAGCTCCATATCAATGTAATACATTGATTTGATTAAGTGTTTAGTCACTAACTGAAAAATGATTTGACCATCAACTCAACCATCTCCCCCTTTGGCACTAGTGACAAAAACACTTATCATACCAAAATTCTAAATAATCAAAATATAAGTCAAAACCCCCTCTATCAATATGCTTGGGTCTGCAACTTAGTTTGGACTGTTGTGTTGACAACTCAGTAAACACTGACTCTATTTTTGAATTTTTAAAATTCTTTTTGTAGATATATATGTACATGAATTTATTCTTTGTATATACATATTCCTTTATGTACATATATTTCCCCCTTTCTGTATTTCCCCTTTGATGTTCCTTCCTTGTGTATGATAATACTGTTTCCCCCTTTTTTGACACAAATGCCAAAAATGCACAATAACAAGGTAACACCAAAATGTGAAAGTAAATCACTATGTACCTTCAAAATTATGGACATGGTTTTGTCCCAATTCTCTTGCAAAACTTTTGAAGTGCACACTGTTATTTGTACTTCAGGTGATAGTTCCATCATGTGATCAGTAATTGAAAAATTATCATGGATTAATGTTTTGTAATGCACAATATATTTTTGCATTACAGCTATGTTTGGAATTACCATATTATGAATATCTTCTAGTGTAACCCTTATTCTATCTTCTTCGCTCAACAATTCTTCTTGTAAGTTTGTCAAATACCTAATTTTCACAAAATGTGCAGAACTAGTGCTAGTGTCAAGTGAAAACTAATGTGCACTTGCCTTCAAATCAATATCTATCTCTGACAACTTATCCTTTATTTTCTTGAATTGATCCATGGCTAATTACATATCCAACTTTTCATTCTCAATAGCTTTCTCTAGTCTATACACTTCCATTGCCTCTGATCTTTTCTCAAGCTACTAAACTTCTAATATGAGAGCCAAAAGTTTTGATACCAATTTTTGGAAATGTATGTGGACCCAGTTGACTAAGAGGGGGGATTGAATTAGAAACCAATAAAACTTTCACTTCTATTCACCAATTAATCCTTCATAAGTTATTTTGATCTAATTGCATGTATGAAAGACATAAAGCAATAAAACATTCATAACATTTGATAACCCAGAAACCTTCCAAATAGAAAGTAAAACTATGGTGTGGATGATACCCATAAGCTTTATGACTGCAATATAAAGTTGGCCTTTTAAGGCTTACAATTGATCACTTCTAGTGATATGCCCTGTTAGGAGCAATAAGGACTGTTAGGTCCACCTTGTGAAAGGATTTATATAATATAATATAGTATACACTTAGGAGATTTAGCATAAGACTATTAAGTCCAACTTATTAGAGGACTTGACTGATGCACCTATTAGGATGAACCAATAGTTGATCTCTAATCTACAACTTGATTTGTTTTATGAGATTCTTTTCATGTAAAATGATCACCTTTTTGTGATAGATGAGACTCTGCTTTCCCTTATCCTACTTGTAGACTTTGTCTTCTAATTCAAATTCATTATGCTTCTTACTTGTTACTCATTCATTCTTGGATATGATAAGATGTATTACATATATACCATTCCAATTAATTACCTTCTAAAGTCAGCTACAACACCAAATTCAAACAATCTTCACTAAGTCAACTTACTATTGTAACTCAAGTTCTAAAGACCACTCGGGTGATATTCTGAAACTTGGAAACACTATCAACTCATACATCTCTAGAATTTAGTTGATACTAGTGCTCGGTCCACATTGATCACTTGGGAGTAACATGAACTCAATTAGCATTGATGACTCGATGAATACTAGAGAACTCAATAGACATTGAATGGCTTAGTTGACACTATAGCTTGGTCAACACTACCTTCATTATGCTTCATTAACACTACCATCGTGATAAACACAGATAAGCTTATTTAACACTACAAATCTTAGTTAACACTACTTCTTGCATGGTTTGCACTAATAAGCTCAATAGACTTTATGAAGCTCGACATGCACTGCTATCTAAATGTGAAGCTTAGTAGCAACTGCAAAGCTCAGTAGCAATGTAATAAATTGATCTAATTAAGTGTTTAATCACTAACTAACATATGATTTGACCATTAGGTCAACAAAATCAACTACCAATTCAACTACTAAATCAACTACCAAATATGTTATCAAATCAACAACCAATTCGACTGTCAAATAAACTACCAAATATACTACCACATCAACTATCAAATATAACCAAATATGCTACCAAATCAACTACTAAATATGCAATCAAATTAACTACCAAATCAAATGCCAAACATACCACCAAATCAACTACCAATATACTATCAAATATACTACTAAATAAACTATTATTTAATAGTAATCAACTATCAAATAAATTACCACATAAACTACTATTCAATAAAAATCAATGATTAAATCTATAACCAAATTAATGATTAGAATAGTTTAGTCATAAATTTAGTTACAAGATTAATGACTAACAATAAACTACCAATGGTCACTTGATCAAAATTGGTCATATATCTACAATTTTTAGTAGTTTATTAGCCATGTGTTATTGTTTTTGTACTAGTGTTAGGATCCATTATTATTAGGATGATGTTATGAGAGAGAGTGACAAAGAGATCTTTAAAATTCTAATAATATCTTTCCATTATATTTTGATAGATTTCATGCCCTAATATAATGCTCTTATTTCAAAAAAATGAAGGAGAAAGTGGAGAATTTTTTTTACACAAATTGTACATATTCTATAATCCTAAAACAAAAAAATTCCTATGGGGAAGATAATCAAAATTTGTGTTAAATATGCTCATGATGCCTCCTACATTTTAAATTAATACTAATACAAATCTTTTAATGATAGAAATGGGTCATTTTTTATAGTAAGATGAAATGTCCTATTATAACTAAACAAATCTCACCTAAGTTTTTTTAAGTATAAATAAAATTAGAGGAGCTCACAGATAGATTTTTAGGATTTTGAGTGCAAATTGAGGTGATTTTGAGTTTATTTCTAGTTCAATATATTCAAGGAATGTAACTGATAATAACATATCAATAGGACAAAAACTCCATCAATAAGCAAGAAAAATTATTAAAAGGTTAAATAATATATTAATATGATAAAAAAAAAAAAAAGCATCGATCATTGGTTTAGTTATTTGTTTGGGTGACTAATTATTAGTGACCAATTGTTTAGTCATTTATTTGATCATTTATTTAGTCATTTATCATTTTCTAACCTTGTCATTTCACTCAATGACCAAATTAGTAATTTATTTGCTCACTTATGGATTGTAAAACATTACTACAATTTGATCACTTTTAGTCATGTAACTAAAAAATTTAGTCTTGTGACTAATTTTTTTAGTCACACAGTCATTTATTTGCATAAATTCTACTAGTTTATGTAGCATGTGTAGATTTGATTAAGTGAAGTTTGTGTTTTCACGCAACCTTATATGACTTTTCATGAGGTTTCTTGGATCATGTGTGGACCTATTCCTAAGCTCACAACTCTTAATGTGCATATCTATGTGGTTTATGATTTTCCTTTGGGAGAGGACCTATTTTTGTAATATATTTCTTAAATTGTAACCTCTTAGTTGATCGTTGTGACTTGATGGCTATATATAGTAATACAATTGATGCTAAGAGGAATAAATCTTAGAACGGAATATCTAGAGGTAAATATCTTGAGATTCTAAGTTCACATGTGGAAACTTTGTTGTAATTGGTTGCAACTAGGTAGGCATTATGCCCAACAAATAGTAATCAAACTCCATTAGATCTGCACATAATCAATTCAATTATATTGTTTCCTATCTTTTTCATGTTTCCCTTTTCATTTCATGCCCCATAAAGGAACCCAAAAGGAGTGTTACTAAGTTTATTAATTTTATTTTTAAATTACCTTTTCTTGCTTTGTTTTCCTAACTTAAGATAAAAGAGTCCTAACAAGTTCCCTAACATTATTCTTTAACAACACTACTTAGTTTCCAATTAATTAGTTATGCTTATATGACTACCTAATTAACAAGTAACTTCTACTTTTTTAGTGACTTGAATCATCATTTACTTAATAGCATTTTGTAAATATTATAATTTTACTACTTATGTAGAAAAGGAAACTTAAACTAAAACCTCTATTAGAACCATATCTAACCATTTGTCTTTCTCCATTTTGTTCATTATTTATTTAATTATCCATTCATCCTATTATAATATATTAGGGTAAGAACACCAATTTTCTAAATTTCAAGTAAAACCAGTCATTTTCATTTATGATAATCTACATTAATATCTTTATAGAACTTGAGGTAAGAGATTAGACAACTAGACAAGCTTCATTTTTTGTTTTCTTATTAATATCAAGCACTAACCATAACTTTAATTTATAAACTAATTAATTCCTTAAGTCTTTACAAAATAAAAACTAAGGTACAAGACTTTGTAAATCAAATTTATTTACTACACACTTTACTTGTATTGATATATTTCCAATGATATATTATGTAGATTTATGTATTTGACTATACATGTTTACTAGCCATATTCACTCACTAATTATTGCTACTCCACCATTCATTTTATAATATCTTATTAACATTTACCTAAGTACAATATTCTTTTGAGCATAACAACATATTATCTATAACATCATCTAATCATGAACATAAAATTTTGCATGCTATAACATCATTAAGGTCTTGAAACAATATTACATTTTTTATTTCCTTTATTTTCACCTAGAGATACCCTTTTCCCTTTTACATTTCTTTTCAATTCATGATACAAATACATATGATCTCAAGACCCCTTTTAGGATCTCACATTTAAATTATAAAATGATGGATAGAATTATTAAAATCATAATGCAACATTAGAACTTCAAGGTTTAAGATATATAATCTTCAAAAACTATGTAATAGTGATCCAAACAAAACCATCTACAAATTATAAGAAACACTTCAAAAAAATTAACCACCCAACCATGTGAAACCATAAATGGTCCACTCCTTTGAGCTAGTAGATAAGATAATGATCCACATAGATTATAAGGCAATTTAAGGCTAGGGTTCTCCCTTCCCAAAACATCATAAAAAACATGAGAACATCTCACAAGGAAACCAAAGGTAAAATAAAAACTAAGGGTTGAGACCACTACTAGGTGAGTGTCATCACATATCCCTATAGTGTTGGGATCCACCAACTAAGCTAAGGAGCACCTTGCCACACTCAAGCCTTCTACGAGATATCATTTCCCTGAGTACTCTAATAAGAACTATGTGACCACAATACCCAATTATCTTAATTAACATTATTCTTAAATTTTCATATCCCATTCATTTTAATTAGTGTTCCCACTTGATATTAAAAATCACATATGGAGCCAACCTACTCAGGGCCTTATTCTCTATCACATAGGATCCTCTAGTGACCACTTTTATGTCATAATACCTATGGGAAGCCATTCACCTAGGGTATATAACCCTACTCACATAAAACACAAGTACAAATAGGTTTAGGGAACTTTTCTAGGGTCTCATACCCCTGGGTTAACCCTTAAACCTTAACTCAATCATTTAACCAACCATAAAGCACAAAGTTCATAAGCATATATGTTTATAAGCATGATGAATGATAAATACACATGTTATACCTCACATAAAAATTTAACATGTCTTTGGTGTCTCAAAATAACATTTGGAAACATGAAAACCTAAGCACAAGGTCAAACTAGTTAATAAACCTTAAGACATTGCACTGGTCTTGTATTATTGCACATATGTTTAGTATTGTTGTGCATATATGCATTATTTATGCATATTTATGAAATATTTGTGTGAATTTTTAGAAAAAAGAAATGAACACACTTCAAGCAAAGAGAAATGATAATTCTTTGAAAAGATTGAATGAAGTTCCACTAGCACAGGTGAGTGATCCATGATAGGTCCACATTAGGTAACCAAATACATGGGAAAACATAACATGAATAGCAAGGGACATTCCAAGAACAATAGAAAAGAGCAACAAACAAGAAATTTTTTTGGTTGATGCAAGATTTCCAAAAAACCCAACATGCTCTTGCATTAGATACCTAGGGTAAATAAAGATTGATGTACATATTAGAAAGCCCTTATATTCTAAGAAGAACCATAAATATCCAACTCAACTTGAGATTGTATCATCTAATCTAGTAGTTCCATGAAGGAATACTAATTAATAAATGAAAGCATTCACAATACTAAAATTGTTAACATTTATGATAGGACCAAAGTTATCACCAAGAAGGAAAGCAAACTAAGAATGGTAGGCTCCTTATGGTATAACCTACGATGATGTAGATATGTCCCTTATGGATGGGGATGTATGCTCACATTGTGCTCAAGCTTCCAAAGGATGGGGGTTTTTACCAAGTAGGTATATGGATGAGGGTTTCAACAGTGGAGGTATGGATGGATTTCAGCATTATGATGGTATTTTGATAGTTTTTAGGCTCTCAAAATAGCATTAGAAGTTTTCATGAAAGTGGTTGATCATTTATGAAGGGAGAGGGTTTCATTTATAGGCTAAGGGGTAGAGAGATGGATGGTAAAGATGCAAGATGGAAGAATGGTGAGGGAGGGTTAAGATGCATTCAGAGGGAAGCACATGGATTGTGCTTGTTTAGGGATGAGTGTGAGGGGATGAGATAAGGGTTGGTAAAAGGGAGTAATAAGGGGGGTTGAGTAGGTAAGAGGGATGTAAGAGGCATTAATGGCATGTAAGAGACATAAAGGGGGATGTAAGAGGATAAGGGATACTTGTTGACTTTGGTTTGGGTTAGCAAGTCTTAACCCTTTCTTAAAGTTGTGCACATGTTTAGGACGAGGATTAGACTTAGTTTAGGAAGGGGATTAGGGGGCAAGTGGGTTAGCTTTGATGGGATGGGTTAGTTAGGAGTCTAAGTGACATTAGTATGGGTGAATGGGTTGGATTAGGGATAAAGGTAGGTCTTAGGGATGTTTTAGAGGTTTGGATAATTTATTAAATGATTTATTTAATAAATGGGAGATATGGGATAATTAAATAGATTTGAGGATTTATTTAATTTAATAGAGGAAAAGGATTTTATTTGATAAATTGATTTTGGGTTATCATTTGATTTTATCAATTGGACTATAGTTAATTTAATTAATTAATTAACTAGGGGATGACAATTAATTAATTAAATAATAAATATTGAATCAATAATATCCTAGGAGATGACTAAATATGATTACCTAGTGGTGTAATCAAATTTAGGTGTCAGCATTTTGCCCCTCTTTAACATAGTGTTGGGACAACACTATTTGAAAGAAGTTTGAATATAAACGACGCGAAGAAGACTTTTTAAAGCAACATTGTTGCCCCAGTTTTGAGTAGAAAGGGAGAGAATGGACTATATGATTCCCCCTCAAGAAGGTGGTGAGAAAAAAAAAAAGAGGCACAATGACTTCTTGAAAAGTTGTAGTAAACCAAGGGTTGCAGGAGGACATAGAAGGACAAAAAGAAGGTGAAAAGGATAGTAAATGGCAAAAAGAAATAAGGTAGGAGGCAAAAAGAGGTTGTTGGAGGAGCCATAGAGGAAGATAGGGCATCCCAGGGGGCCTATAAGGGGCTGGAAGGGGGCTAGAAAGGGTACTTTTCTTTCATACAAACAAGAGGATATTGATGCTAGGAGCTCTAATCTAGACGAGACGATGGCTACACATGGATGACTAAAGCATTGAGCAGATGTGGTACAATGAGTATGATTGTAGCAGACACTAGATAGATTGGTAGGGTCAAAAACCAACTTGTCAATTTGTATTTTAGAGCTTTTTTAGTGTTCCCGCAATGGCGAAAGATCGATCTCGTAGACACAGGTCTAGTGGGATTGGCAAGAATGCAACCCTACGAAAATGGCTTGGGGTAGGGTTAAAAATAGGCTAATAAAACACATTTTGTGAGATCAAAAATTTGGGTGGAAATATTTTGCAAGAGTGATGGTAGGGTAGTGGGATCACGATCTCGTGAGGAAAAATGCACGTCTCCCAACAAGGATGCGATCCCACTATAGGAAATTGGTCAATGTGAGAATAGGCAAGGGTGACCAGGAAGGGTAGTCAAATGTGATCCCATGGTAAGATGTTTTGGTAGGATCACTAAGATTAAGTCATGTGGGAACGCACCCACAGGGACACTGAGTTAGGTCGAAGGGAGGTCAAAGGGTCAAATAGTGATCCTACAAAAACTTGTTTCAGCAGGATCACAAGTTTCAGAGGTTCGAGAATGCATTGGTGAGAACGTAATTAGAGTTGTAGTAGGTAAATATGTCAAACAATGATCAAGCAGGAGCATGATTCAGCAAGATCACGAGTTGCATGGGTTCGCAAGAATGCGATGGCAGGAATGGGGGAAAGTGGAAAGAGGGGTAGGGAAAAAAATAGAGGGATGGGGGGGATGAGAAGTTTTAGGTAATGTAAATATGAAAACAGAAATTTACATGTGATTGGTTTGTGTGCAGTGGTCTCTAGATGCATTGGTGTCATGTGAGCAGCAAGCAACCATACTATAGGTCAAAGAGCAACTTATGCCGACAAACTAGGTGAGGGTAGATGTCATTGGCCTAGGGTACCTAGTGAGACTACCTCACACACGTACCTATATGGAAATGGTGATAGCCTTATGTGAGCAATGGCATAGTTAGACTAGGACATTTCGCCTATCAACAAGGGAGATGACAGTTACTTTGGAGGATGTGTACAAGATCTTTAGATTACTCGTGTGAGGTACACCAATGATGGTGAGCAAGGAGGTGATAGGGGAGGTAGTAGTGTAGGGGTTGGTGGGGCCAAAAGTGGCATACCAGATCTGCCAAGGGCAGTTTGCATTGGATGAGCTTTTGGATTGGGTAGTCATGGAGAGGTAGATCTATTTTTATATATGTGGTCTGATATCAAGGTATATGTCCCTAGATATAGGTGGGATAGGCATCACTTTGGCATTGATACCAATGATTATACTAATAATGGATGTGGAACTCTGGACAACTTGGGGGTCTTTGATGCTAGTAGAGTTATATCAAGAATTGTATCAAATTGTATATTAGGGAGCAGGATGGCAAGGGAGGAGCATAGGGTTCCCCACATTACTACAGGTTTGGGCGTGGGAGCACATCGTGGCATTTAGACTGATTGGACAAAGGGATATGTAGGTAGAGGAGCTAGTGGCTTACAGCTAGCAAGAGTCATTGACCTACCATCATACAAAGAATGTGGAATACTGGTGAGTCTAGGTAGATGAGATGAGGGTAGTGGTATGGAGACCATATATGGGGCTAGGGCCATGGGTAGAGGAGGGGCAGCATTTACCTTACACCATATCACCCTATTTTATCTTTGGGTGGTGGGAGTATATAGAAAATTAGTATCAGCCAGATAGAGCCTTGCGGTAGTTTGGATGGGTTCAGGTGGCTCCAGGGGACCAAACTACTATCAGCAAGTCACACGCGAGCCAGTGTCAATGTATGGGCCAGCACTCCAAAGAGGGATTACTACAAGCCTAGTGAGAGTTAGTACCATAGTTGTGGGATTGGTTTGGCAATGTGGTAGATGTGGGCTCCACACAAGAGTATTGTGACTATTTTCAACAGTCGAGGCTAGTGGGCCAAGTGTAGGTGATGAGGGCAACAGTGGTGGTAGGGGAGATAGCCCAAGTAGCCAAACATGGTAGGTATATGGCAAGAGGTTTGTGACAGTGAGCAAAGACATAGGAGGAGGGGTTGATTAGGTAGAGGTAGAGGAGAGAGGAGAGCTAGGAGGAGAGGCCAATGGCTAAGAAGGGACATCGAGCAAAGGAGGCTAAGAGGCCATAGGGGCCAACGAGTGGAGGAGATGGGAGTGGTGGTGGGGGCTCATCATTAGGGAGAGGAGATGATGGATTGATAGCCCAATATGCATCCCTACAATAGACCCATGAGGTAGTAGCTTTATGAGATACACAACATGAGAGGGACCAGCTTAGGATAGGGATCAACTAAGATAGGAGCATGATGCGATGAGGGGAGAGGCAGAGAGAGTAGAGGCAGAGGTGGGTACACTTTGGGTGGAGGGTAGTCAGCTAGAGGGGAAGTTAGATGTGGTGAGCATGGAGAGGCAGGCAGTATAGGCAAGGTTGGACACCATGTAGCAGGAGTAGAATATACTAGTAGTGGAGGCGGTGACCTTGAGAGCATAGGTGGTAGTTGGTGGAGGGATGGAGGAGTTGAGGAGGTTATGGGGAGAGGTGGAGGTTTTGAGAGAGAGTAGGGTTTTATCAGGGGAGGTATCATGTAGTGGTCCTAGTAGATCAAATTGAGCATTACAAATGGCCAATATGGTTAGGGACAACTAGGATGCACACTAACATGCAGGGAGGAGGGGGAGAGAGTGGATGGAGCATTGGAGGTTCACAAAGGACAAGTGAGTCTTAGCGCACACGGCAGAGCCACAAAATGGGGTAGAGCCAGATGTGAGATAGGGGGATGAGTGGGAGGAGGGATGAGGTAGAGAGCTTAGGTATAGGGGGAGAACTAATGAGGCCACCACCTCCAACACCAGTAGTGTCAGGGGCTAAGAGGGAGAACTATGAGTCCCATGAGGAGGAGGCAAAAGATGAGGGAGATCAATGATATGTTGGTTTTGGATATATATATTTTTGGATCTACCGGTTGGTGTATTTTTGTGAGTGCAAACCCGATGTATTGATATGATTCATTTATATGATATGGATATTGGATATCTAGACTATGATGGACATTGGTATTTTGGCAAGGGGGGTGATTTATTCATTTATTTATTGTAGATGAGATATATATATATAGATCAAATCATTCTTTGGGGTGGGATATGGATGTATGGACTTATGATGTCATGATTATGTTTATAATTAGGATGTTTATATATATGATTAGATGTAGATGAGAGACTGATGTGTTTGTATGTAGGATGTGATGTGCTTTGATGATGAGATATGACATTGTTGATGATTTGTGATGTAGGATATGATGTTCTTTGATGGTGAGAGTTTTTTTGATAGTGTTGGATATTATGTGAATTTTGATGATGGGATTTGGTTGGATAATGCTGATATATCTGTGATGCAGGATAAGATATGCTTTGACGATGAGATTTTTTTGATGTGCTTTTTTGTTGATGGGATTTGGTTGGATAACGTTGATATATTTGTGATGTAGGATATGATGTTCTTTGACGATGAGATTTTTTTTGATGTGCTTCTTGATGATGGTATTTATTTTGATCGATTGTGTTTATGAGGTTATTTATGATAACTAGGAAAATATTTAAGGATGAACCTAAAAAATGGGGAGGGATGTGATATGTTTGAACTTGTGAAAAAGATAAATGGAAATAAATGTGTATAAAAAACATAATCTAAGAAATGAAATATGAATATATAAAATGGGACAAAGATGGAGGCAAACCTTTAAAAAAAAGAAACTTTAAACTATGCTAAAAGGATGATAAAATGAACATAAACTAGGATAATGACTTGTTTTAAATGAATACAAACTAAGATAAAATGAATTTGATTTTTATGATGATGGTACATAATTAAAATGAACACCAAAAATGGGATAACTAAACTCAAAGTTAGGATGAGAACATATGATAAGTAAACTAAAGATTATGATGATGAAACATGAGAAACATATCTAACATGTGATGAATGAACTAATTCTAAGATGGGGAAATATGATAAGATAAATCCAAATTATGATAAGGGTAAAGGAAAACAATCTATGATAATAAAACATGGTAAATAAGTTGAACACTAGGATGTTGGGAGATAACAAATAGACATAATCAATGATGGTAAAAATAAGATATAGGAAAATTTATGATGGTGGGATAGGATAAACAAAACTCAATCTAGTATAATGATTTATGATAAAGAATGAACTTAAAACATAGGAGATACTGACTCTTAAGAGGATGATGTTGGAAAATGATTTACCAAAAAACTCATAGTTAGGATGATATGGAATATGATAGGTGAACTTAGGGCTAAGATATTGAGTCTATGTTAAAGAATGTAAGTGATGGTGGTAAAACTTGAGCCTAGGGTTTTGAAAATTTGTAGGACTATGATAATGAAGATAACTCAATTTGTGAGGATAAGGAGATTGAATCAAAAGATTTCAATGATGGAAGGATCCCAAGGGTGTAAAGGAAGAGGGGATTGTAGGCAAGGGAAAATTAGGAGAAGGGTTTTAAGGGGGTGTAGGGATGACAGTTGGTGATGATAGGGAAGGGAAGTAGAGTGATAGGGAAACAGATGTGAGGTATAGGAGAATGGTACAACATACCACTCAAGGGGTAGGAACAATATGAACAAATTTAAATAGGACATTTTTAGAGGATTGAATAGGAGATCAGGATGACATGGAAAGGTGAGGGAAGGGTATGCACAACCTTTAAAACACCATGAGTGTAGGAGACTTGGGGGGGATGGGATTGGGTAGGAGATTGGAAAGATAAAGAAAGGGAAAAGGAGATAAGAACCATTGAGGGAGTGGGGTCAGAGAGGGGAGGTGTGTTGTAGGAAGAGACTAGTGTGATGTGTGTGAGGGTGATAAGAACAAGACATTTTTGTATGGGAGAAAATGGTGAAAATGAGGGAATACACTGGGAGCTTGAGAGTGGGGCACTTCATAAATAAGTACCACCATGTCATGTGAGAACTTTATTTGATATAGGAATATTAGGGATCTACCAAGGTTACTAAGAATGTCAAGGCATATTCCCCAATATTACATAGGACTGATGCAAACAAGCATGCAAGGATTTCCCCAGCATCACACATGAGTTTCAGAGAAATTAGCATGGAAACAATGTTGGGGTGATCTACAAGCAAATGATATTTTCCAATTGCATCATGTGATCATAAATAAAAACATGTTTGGAATATGCAAGGGTGATATCTAACTAACTCACAAGTAGAAAAAGACTGTGGTCTAAACCATGCTTTTGAGTTGTCCTAGTCAGAGCACACCATGATATTAAAGACCATGGAAACCATGAGGAGGAAACAACTAAATTTCCTAGAAATGACCTACTAAGATATACAAGAAAAAGACCAAAATCAGAAGAAATAAAAAAATCTATGATAAAGTAACATTTTTCCACAGAGATCAGGATAACTCGGTACTGATGGGCTAATGTTAGGTACGAGGGAGGAAGCATCCTATAAGGAGTTAGCGACAGTATGTTTAGGATGGTGGCAAAATTGGAAATGATACTTTCCTATAGACGAATGACTAGTGATGTGGGGTTTCACTATAAGACTTGAAAATGGACAAGCATGACTATACAATGGGTGGATAACTTAAGATTATATGATAAAATATAGTAGTGGGTATGTGCATGAAGGGGGAAAGCTCAAGATGAGGAGATAGCATTGTTGTAATATATTTATTGTTACATGGGTATGATACATAGGGTACTCATTGTTGTTACAAGGATATAATACATAGAAATGGTACAAAGGATAAGCTATACCTTATAGGATACATGTGGTAGAGTACAAGGATAAAATACACTTGATATGATACATGTGGTAGAATACAAGGATTAAATACACCTGACATTATACATGTGGTAGAATACAAGGATAAAATACACCTGATATGATACATGTGGTAGAATATAAGGATAGGATAGATATATGAACTACAAATATAATACAGGATCTAGGTGGGGTGCTTGCAAAATATGGTGTGAGGTTGTGGAGTGTGAAGATGAAACTCTTGGAACACCTTGGAAAATGGTAAGATGGGCGATGAGGTGTGAAAGTGTGATGGGGGAGATGTAATTCATTGATAGATAACGAAAAGGCTAAGTACACCTAGCACCTAATTGTTAGGTGTTCACCAAGGTACCTATCCAAGGCACTTGAATTGCCAAGTTTTCACCATTGGATGCTTATTTCTCTTTACTTTTTTTTTCCTCTATTTTTTGTTTTCTCGTTTCTTCCTTTTTCCACTCCTTAAGGGAGCAGGATACATTGAGGATTTTTTTAGGCATAGAATTTCTTGAGGTGAATGATTTTGGTGGGATCATTTAAGGTTTCACCTTCAAGTGTGGATAGTTGATAAGCCCCTAAACCAAAAGAGGTTGTGACCACGTAAGGACCAAGCTAGGTGGGCTCAAACTTGCCTTTATTTTCTCAGTTAGCTTGTACCTTCATGTTTACTTTGAGGACCATGTCTCCCTCTTGAAATTGGTGTGGATGGACCTTTTTTTGAAGTTGCACTTGAGGCAATTCTGGTAGACCATGAGGTGGTCATCAGCTTGTTGCCTCTTTTCATCAAGTAAATCTAGTTGGGTAAGCTGAGCCACTCTGTAGTTTTCATTTGATATCTAGCCCCATAAAGAAATGCATAAGGATGGGAGTTCAACTTCAATGGGTAATAATGATTCAGCACCATAAACTAGGGAATATAGGGTTGTGCCTATGGATATACGAAATGAGGTGTGATAGGCCCATAAGGCAGAGTTGATTTACAAATGCCAATCATGGCTGGAATCATTGATTATTTTCTTTAGGATTTTGAGTAAGGTTTTATTAGTTTCCTCCACCTAACCATTACCTTGTGGGAAGTATGGGCTAGAAAAATGGTTACGGATATGAAGGGAAGAACACAATTCCTCCATATTGAGATTTTCAAAAGTACCTCCATGGTCAGTAAAAATGGTAGTTGGGATGCCAAAATGACATATAATATGATATAGAATAAACTTGGATACTTGAACTCCTGTGGAAGTGACAAGAGGGACTGCTTCAACCCACTTAGTGAAATAATCGATGGTAGTGATTATCCACTTGTGTCCTTCTAAAGAGAGCAGTGTTATAATACCAACAAGGTCAAATCCCCAACATAAAAATGGCCATGGAAACACAATAGATTTTAGATCTTGAGTTGGGGCTCAAATTAGATTAGCATGTTGTTGATAGGGTAGACACCATTTTACAAAGTTTCATGCATCGTGCTCTAGAGTGGGCCAATAATATCCTGCCCATAGGATTTGCTTAGCTAGAACTATCTCGCTTGTGTGAGCACCACAAAGTCTAACATGTACTTCTTTGAGATTCATCACAGCCTCATTTTGGTCTAAATATCGAGAGAGAGTATCATGATAGCCATGGCAATATAGGGTTTGAGTTATGATAGTATAATGAGATGGTCTATGAATAAGGTTTTGGCATTGGGTTTGTGTGAGATGGGGAGATATGATACCATTTTGTAGGTAAGTGTGAATTTCATGGTACCATGGGGACCAACTAAGATACAAACCCATGTTGATTCATGATTCTTGTATACAGGCTCGTGTAGCTACTCAACTAAGAATTCATATTGTGTAGCCTCTCACATGATCTCTAAAAGTTAGCCGATAGTAGCCATGGCATCCATAGCTTCATTTTGCAACCTAGGTATCTGTGTGAACTATATTTGAGTAAAATGTTTCCTCAATTGATCTAAAAACTCTTTGTAATGTTGTAGCTTGTCATCTTTGGTTTGATATTCATCCAAAACCTGTTTGATAATGAGTTGTGAATCTCTAAAGACTTGTAGCTCTGTGATGTTCCATTCAACTGCTATTTTGAGTCCTGCAATAAGGGCCTCATGCTCTGAGATGTTGTTGGTACACTGAAACTGTAGCTTAAAAGATTTAGGAATGTAATCTCCGTGAGGTGTGACCAAGAGTATATCATCTTTGGAGCCATGGGATGTGTAGGGTCCATTAAAGTATAACTTCTAGGATGGTTGTTCTTCTATTAAACAGAGGTGTTCATCTAGGAATTCCATAATGAGAGGGTGATCTACAACCAAAGGTGCGTCTGCCAAGTGATCTGCTACAACCTAGCCTTTGATGCCCTTTTTGTCAACATATTGGATGTCGAATTCACTGAGAAGCATAACCCATTTAGCCAGTTGCTCTATGAGTACTGTACATTATAACATATACTTTAATGGATCAATTTTGGATATTAGTTGCACAATGTGGCTCAACATGTAATGACACAACTTTTGAGTGGAAAATACCATGGCTAAGCAAGCCTTTTCCATTGGTGTGTAATTGAGCTCATATCCAACTAGAGTATGGTTGATGTAGTAAATAACCCTTTCCTTGCCTACATCATCAAGTTGTGCTAGAAGAGTACCTAATGTTGTTGGGGTAGTTGTGATGTAGAGTATGAGTGGATGGCCTACAATTGGAGGAACCAAAATAGGTGGGTTAGCCAAGTACTACTTGATTAGTTCAAAGTTACGTTGGGAAATGGGGTCCCACCTGAAATTCTGATCCTTTTTGAAAATAAATGTGTAAATGGTTGGCACTTCTCAATGAGTTGTGAGATGAATTTTCTGACTGATTGTAGCTTCCCTTGAAGAGAGAAAAATTTTATGAGTGTTTTAGGAGGAGCCATATCCACAATGGCCTTGACCTTCTTAGGATCAATCTCAATACTACATTGTGATACAAGGAAGACACATTTCTTAGGGTTGAGCATGAGATGATATTTAGCCAATTGATCGAACACTTCCTCAAGATGATACAAGTGATCAAGGAAATTAAGAGATTTGACTAACGTATCATCCATGTAATCCTCTAGAGTTTAATTGATAAGGTCATGGAAGATGACTGTCATGACACACTGATATGTTGCCCCAGTGTTCTTTAACCCAAATGGCATCATACTATAATAGAATATCCCCCAAGGGGTGGTAAATGTTAGCTTACGTTGGTCTGCCTCTACTATTTGAATCTAATTTTACCTCGAGAAACCATCCATGAGTGATAATAGCTCATGGCCTACGGTGAGATCAACAATCATGTCTATGTTTGGTAAAGGGAAATCATCTTTCAGGCAAGCCTTGTTGAGATCTTTTAAGTCTGTAAAAATTATTATATCACCAGAAGGCTTTGTGATAGGAACCATGTTGGAGATCCATTCTGAGTAGTCAATCAGGTGAATGATCTTTGCCTCTAGCAATTTTTCTAGCTCTACTTTAACCAATAAAGCAACTTTGGGGTGCATATTTCAAAGCTTTTGCTTGACAGGCCTAGCCTTTGGATGGCCAAATGATGTACTACTAGCTTGGAATCCAACCCTGGCATGTCTTGATGGGACCATGCAAAGCAACCAACATTCTCATGGAGGACTTCAGTGAGAAGTTCTTCCTGCTCGAGTGGTAGAGATGTCGTGATATATGTGATCTGTGGTACTTCGGTCAGATTAATATTGACTGGTCTAGTTTCCTCTATGAAGACTGATGAAATGGTAGGCCTATGATCCTATGGGGAAAGGATGAAATCTCCATCCTTGAGTGCCTCTAGGAGGTTTTTGTTGTCAAATACATCTTTTATTTTCTTTTCAATTTTTGAATCATTCAATGGTTCTCTAGAGGAGTTTTCACCAAAGGATGATTTTGCTTTTCTTTTTTTCTTTTTTCTTTCATTTTTTAGTTCAATTTTACGATTGGAGATTTCCTCCTCCCTAAATTAGCTTGTTGGATTCAATTTGTAGACATATTTTGATGGTGGTGTTGGTCATTTATGTGGTGTTTCTACCCCCATGAATCTAAGTGTGTGCTCTGTAGAGAGTTCATCAATATGGACAACACTTGGTTGGTCCCAATCAATGAGTTTGGGGTGAAAAAGTGGTAGGTCTATGAGATTTAGGGATAATTGGCAAAGCATAGAGGCTCCGAGGATAATTTTCTCAAGGAAGATATCATCATAGGATTTCTTTTCTTCTTCCTTAGGAATATCTTCAACCTCAACGAGACTATTTTGGATGTTTGTGAAAGCATGGCCTTCTTTCATAGTGCCCCTAGTTGCGTGGAGTCCGTAGCCTAAGCCTTTCTTTTTCTTTTCTTGATATGCTTCTATAGGTTGCCTAATGCATGATTCTAGACACCCCAAACCACCTCCTTGATAATCCCATTACTTAGCGGCAAGGCGATGTGACCATGGGTATTTTTGTTTAAAGTGATCAAGAAGTTCCTCACTTTTTGGAGGTGGCTCTTTGTATAGCCATGTGCTAATGTCTAGAATGGTTTCCTCTCCATCAAGGATACCTTTGGTAATAAATGTGGTAGGGCCTAGTTTTTGAAGATGAGAGGTGGTATCTGGCCTTGGCCCTTGATGTGTTGGGCGCCCTTGAGTATGCAGATCAAGCGGTAGTGCACTAACAGCAAAAGCATCTATGAGATTGCATTCACCACAACCTAGGTAGTTGATCTGAACCATGGAAAGGGTGGAGGCTAAAATGGTATCTAGATCATGGAAGGTGCTAGAGGAATTGGTAGAGGTGTGGCCAATTTTGATTCCATAACAATGGTTGGTGTATGAAGCTTCAACTGCATTGCACTAAGAAAAGGGTTCAGGATCAACATGGATGGTTACCTCAGTGCCATTATGCAAAAAATTGATGCACTAATGGTATATGGATGGAATGGCCTTCATGGCATGAATCCATGGTCGACCAAGGAGGATGTTGTATGGAAGGTTAAGATCAACTACATGACACATCATTTCCTGAGTGGCTGGGCCAACTTAGAGAGGTAGCAAGATGGTTCCTTCAGTAGTGCACTTCAAGTTGTCATATGCTTTGATGGTAATTATCTCATTAAGGATATTTTCCTTAGTGTATCCTACCTATTTGATGATTTAAAGGTACATATATTTAAAGTTGATCCAGTATCTATCATGATGCTTTTGACTGCGAAGTCAAAAACCATGAGGGCTATGCAAAGTGGAAATATATGATCAGGTTCAATTGTTGGGATGTTAGATGTCTTGAAGGACAAAGCACATGATGTAGAAAGGTGGCTGACCAAGTTTTGAAACTTGGTGGCATTTATATCAGTGGGAACACATGACTCATGGAGAGTATTGTTAAGGATCTATTGATAAAGTGGGCTTGTTCGCAAGAGATCTAGAATGGAAATCCGAGCTTGCGCATTTCCAAGGTGCTCCAAGATATTATATTATAGTCCTAATGGGAGTGATCCTGATGAAGGTACTCTTGATGGAGGTGGCCTTGATGGTGTAGTTGCAGATGGGCCAGCTATATTGAGTTGAGCTTGTCGAGTAGTGATCACACATTAGGCATATGGGCCTTTAACGTTTATAAAATTGATAAACAGTTCAACTTGTTATATGAAGCCAATAAGGTTTCCATAGTCCAAGTATGTTGAGGTATAGTTTTTAGACTTATCTTGATTATCACCTTATTTATTTTGAACATTGTTGGGTTTGTTGGCAAGAATGTTTGTAGGTGCTTTTCCTCTGTTTGTATTATGAAGAGAAAAATCATTTTGATATATCATTAACCTTGTAGTGGGTGAAGCCTATGCCCCCACTCTGATCTCTTTTTAGTCAATAAAGTCTTGGATGTAGTCCTTGAGTTGCATGCACTTAAGGGTGGTATGCCCTTTAACACAATGAAATTTGCATAAATCATTATTTTTATACTAGGTTACTCTAGATTGATTGGGTTCCAAGAGGTTCCCTCGATGGGGTGTATACACAGGGTTGTCTCTGAATGTGTGGTTTAGGTCCAACTGAAAGTGTGATAGCATTAGTTTGATTTTGATGGCTGGGCATTTGGACATTGTGTGGGTTGTTTTTCATATGAGGCTACTGAGAGATTGGCAGTTGTTGTTAGTAAGATTGTTGTTGACAAAATGTGGTAGGTATGTTGAATGTTGCCCCAACAATATGAACATGTTGGGTGTTGATGACATCATCTATTACTATGTTCTTATTCGTATTCCAATGTTGTGGCTTATCATTGCTTGGGCATCGGTCCTTGGTGTTTTCCTTGTAAATTTTGATGACAACATCTTTGATGAGCCCCTACTCGAGTCTCATCTCTTTTTCCTTAATATCCTTATATGTTTGTAAATAGTTCATAACCATGCGATGGGAAAGACTAGGATGTGCATTGTTAATAAACATTTTGACATGGTGACATTCTAGGATGGTGCATGAGATCCTCATTATGAGGATTTGCCAACGTTGTAAGTATTTTGCAAGGATGTTGTCTCCTTTTTGTTTGGTATGAACTAGGTCTACTATAGATAACTCAATCTCAACAAGATGAGCATATTGAGCCACAAAGGCTTCAGAAAGATCAGCGAAGGTCTTAATGGTACCTTGGGGTATACAATAGAACCATTCAAGGGCAAGCCCCCCTAAGCTTTTTGGAAAAAGTTGCATGAGGAATACATCATTATAGGCCACTTCTTTGCAATGCATATAGAATTCGTTAACATGTGTGACTAGATCACTTTTCCTCTAGATTTATCAAACTTGGGGATCTCAAAATGTTTAGGAAAGGGTGTCATTGTGATGGTTTTGTCAAACGGATATGGACAATCATTTTCAAATTAAAAATTTTTGGAGTTTGTCCCATCTTTGAGGGCTCTAAGAGCATTTTTCATCTCTTCCCATTCAGAGTTTATAGGCAAGGTGTTAATGTGGTAGGCCACTCATTCCCACTGACCCTATTCCCATGGGAATGCCAGTTTTCACCAACAGGATTGTTGTAAAAGACTTGTTGGAATGCTTGAGCTATTTAGTCAACCATTATATCCCACTTTTGTCCTTCTCTGTCGAACCTACAGACAAATACTTCGATGGGAATGCTCCTTTAGAAACTCGCGAGATCACATTTTTTGTAGGATCGCTCTATGATTTTTTACTCACGGCCCATTTTTCACGGTTTCACCATTTCTTTGTACTACAATCCCATTGCCACTCATCTATATTTCTACATCATGGGACCATTATTTAAACTTGCAGGATCATTGTTTCTATCTATGGGATCGCTAGATTGACCTTGTTTTTACAGGTATCTATTGGAGCAAAATACTAACACATTTTTGTAGGTTTCCTTAAGTGTTTGATAGAAAATCCATCTTTAAATGCTCTAGAAAAAACAATTTTCACTTTTTCATGGAATGTATGCTTAGATTTTAGATAACTTTTCATTAGAATGCTTGGGTAATTTAATTTAAAAAATCCACTCTAGAATGTCAAGTATCTAAAATTGAACCAATGCGATGAACACTTCATTTCAAGGTGCAAATGAACATTATGTGCGAACACCTCAATTTTAGTACTTAAAATGAACTCATAAAATCTTGAATGCCTTAAGAATAAAATTGTTCTTATTCCCTCCTTTTCAAAGCTTTCACACATGATTTACCTTTTGTTGACTCGATTTCCTTTTGTTGACCATTGTTTTAAAGTTGGAATGAACAATTGAATGCTAAGCTCATGTGTGTCTTTAAAAACTAGCTTGATTAGGATACACTAAAGCATGCAAATAGAAATGAATCAATTGTCTTGTGTGTTTTGAGATTGTGTGCTCTAGCACATCTTAGTCTTCTCTCTTTTTTGCACCTTAAGACCTTAAAATACATGACACATGTACCAAAAGTTGTTAGCAAGATCATCTGCAACAACCTAGGAGTGCTTCTAGCGAGTTCATCCACCTCTAGGAAGCGTGTCCCCTTTGGTGAGAAGCTCAAATTGGTAAAAAGTTAAGCTGATATATAAATGAGGGGAAGGTAAACTTTCTTGCTCTATCACCCAAGTTTGGGCGGTGTGTTTCTAGGGGTAGCCTAAGGTGGAAAAACTTTCCCACGATTTTAGCATGTTTGGAATAGATTCTTAAGTGGATCACATATGTAACAACCATTTGGCAAGACTCCATAGACCCATTTACAACCCTATTTTAGTTCTCAATTTTATCCATGCTATGTTCATTCACAGTGTAAGGGAAACAACATCCCTCAAGATTACTCACCATTGTGCTCCCCTAGTAGAGGCATAAGGCCACTTGGGTTTCACCTCCAAGGGTCATTATTCCCATAGAAGGGGAATTTCTATTTGCAATGCCTTAAAGATTCTTTGATGTGTATCATTTGTCGATCGACTCTTGTATTGACTCACCTCTTCGATTAGAGGGACATATTGCACTAGAATCAAGAGACACCAAGTTGTGGGCCGTTGAATAGCATATTGCAACCAAAATTTTGGCATTAGGGATAAAGAGTGTGTTTGAATTGTCTTATTTGTGCTCAAGACCTATGAAAAACATTTGTAAAAACATACACAATTTCTATGGTTACTATCAAATCCTTTTGTGAAAGAGATCATTTGTTTGTCTTTCTCAAAGTTGCTTTGTCCTTTGAGAAATTGTTTGCTCATAATCCATCACATCAAAAAGATCCCATCTTTGTTATTTCAAAAATAGTTGTTAGCAAGTCCATTCACAACAACTTTTGTCTCATTGGTTCAAAATTCACTTTTTCAAAACTACCCTTGTTATCTCAAAAACAACTATTAGCAAATTCTAGTTGTAAAAAAACCTTTTTCTTCTTAGTCCAAATTTATCCCTTTTAAAATATCCTTGTTGACCGAAAACAACTCATTTATCTTCAAAATAATTCCTCCCTACCTTGGTTCAAAAAGATTGTTAGCAAGTTCATTCACAACAAATCCTAAGCCTAGTTTGCCCCACTTCACTACTTTACCCTTTTTTGGAAACTTAGTTATTCCTTGACTGATTTATGTTTCCAACCCATAGTTAAAAGGTATACTTAGTGTATTCACTACCTATACAACCCCACAATTGTAATCAAATCTCTTAGATTTATCTCATGTCAGGCCAAACCAAGACCAAGTTCAAAAAAGCTAAACTTCCAAAAATATTAGTTTACAAGGAAATAGAAGTAGAGCACAAGAAACATACCCCCGACCCAAGGATTCCAAAACTAGACCAAATTGAGAAAGATGGTGCAGACATTGCATTACAAACTAAGTGGGATTACAAAATTCAAAACCTAACTCTCTGACGAGGTGTCAACCATAATCTTATAAACAACTCTAGTGTTACTCACTCTGATTAGGTCCTTCTTTTTCCACACACAATCATGCACTTTTCTCCTCATAGGTTTAGTCTTTTACATAAAACCATTACCCCATTCAAGCATTTCAAATAGAATCATCTCCTCCCATTTTTTCATCAACCTTAGGTTTTCAGAAATCCTCCACATATATCATTAAGCCCTAGCACCATCCACTATTTACTCATCTAGTTAGAAACATTTTAGCATCACTTCATTAAGCTTTGTTTCCCTAAAAGAAGTTTTCATCCATCCTACCTTCATAGTTATACTTAAAACTAAGCATTATCTATGATAGGTTGTCACATGTGTCCCACATCACCTTGAGCAAAAGGTTGGGTTACACACTTAATCCTTCTTTGTCTTCCAAAAAAGGACATAAGGCTACCTTAGGGTTTGATATCACCACCACAATTTCAAGACCATACTTAAGGGAAACATAATCTCCTTTACATAGTAGCATATCATTTAGGTCCCACCGAGCATGCCAAAATGTATCACCTAATCTAGTAGTGCCATGAAGGAATACTAATACTAAATGAAAGCATTCACAATACTAAAATAGTTAACACTTATGATAGGACCAAAGTTATCACCAAGAAGGAAAGCAAACCAAGAATGGTAGGATCCTTATGGTATAACTTACAATGATGTAGATATGTCCCTGATGGATGCGAATGTATGCTCATGTTGTGCTCAAGCTTACAAAGGATGGGGGTTTTTACCAAGCAGTTATATGGATGAGGGTTTCAACAATGGAGGTATGGATGGATTTTAGCATTATGATGGTATTTTGGTAGTTGTTAGGCTCTCAAAATAGCATTATAAGTTTACATTAAGGTGGTTGATCATTTGTGAAGTGAGAGGGTTTCATTTATAGGCTAAGTGGTAGAGATATGGATGGTCAGGATGCAAGGATGGAAGAATGGTGAGGGAGGGTTAAGATGCATTCAAAGGGGAGCACATGGATTGTGCTTGTTTGGGAGCAATAGAAAAGTGACACTTGTCACAAGGAGGATGAGTGTGAGGGGATGAGATAAGGATTGTTCAAAGGGATTAATGAGGGAGGATGAGTATGTAAGAGGGATGTAAGATTCATAAAGAGGGATGTAAGAGGCATTAATGGCATGTAAGATCCATAAAGGGGGATGTAAGAGGATAAGGGAGACTTTTTTACTTTGGCTTGAGTTAGCAAGTCTTAACCCTTGCATAAATTTGTGCACATGTTTACGAGGGCGATTAGACTTAGTTTAGGAAGGGGATTAGGGGGCAAGTGGGTTAGCTTTGATGGGATGAGTTAGTTAGGAGTCTAAGTGAGATTAGTATGGGTGAATGGGTTGGATTAGGGATAAAGGTAGGTCTTAGGGATGTTTTAGTGGCTTGGATAACTTATTAAATGTTTTATTTAATAAATGGGGGATGTGGGACTAAATTAAATAGATTTGAGGATTTACTTAATTTAATAAAGGAATAGGGTTTTATTTGATAAATTGATTTTGGGTTATCATTTGATTTTATCAATTGGACTACAGTTAATTAAATTAATTAATTAACTAGGGGATGACGATTAATTAATTAATTAATTAATATTTAATCAATAATGTCTAGATATGATTACCTAGTGGTGTAATCAGATTTAGGTGTCTACAGAGATATCCAAGAACTATCTTCAACCAGTTTATTTTGCCACTAAACTAGATATTTTGCATAGTTTTTTTTCTCTAGTGCTCTTGCTCACTCTAGTGTCAAGAATTATTTCAATTCCTTTTGTCTTCCTCTTAGGATAATCAGGATTATTAGTTGTCTCTTCATCAAATTTAAAATATTCATAAATGTTTGAAATGTTGAAAATAGGTGAAATGTCCATGTCTTTTGGCAATTCAACTTCAAAAGCATTTTCACTATCACACTTCTTCAAGATCTTAAAAAAATCACTAAGCTCAAAAAGTTTTATATCTTTTCTTCTTATGTTCTCTCTCTTCTCTTTATATTCCAAATTATTTCATCTTCAATGTGCTATATGTTCCAATAGGAAATATGTTCTTCAAATGTACCATCACTTTCACCAACCTCAAAAAGTTTTATATCTTCTCTTCTTATGTTCTCTCTCTTTATATTCAAAATTATTGTTGCTCAAATTACTCTCTAGTTTCTCATGCAAATTCTTCATAAATTCCACAAGTTCCTTAACTTCATATCTATGTTTCAACTCATTATTCAAGTTCTTCAACTCTATAGTACATCTAGGATGCAGTCCATTCACAAACTAAAAAGGAGTCTTCTTAGTAATTCTATTCACAGAATTGTTAAATGCAAATTATGCTTGTGTCAAAATCAATTCTAAATTAGTTGGTTTCTTTCCAATCAAACATCTCACCAAGTTACCCAAACTTCTATTCACAACCTTAGTTTATCCATCTATCTGTGGATGAAATGTAGAACTAAAGTTAAGCTCAAAATTTAACTTCTTCCAAAGTCTTCTCCAAAAGTAGCCAATAAACTTAGTATATATGTCTGAAACAATAGTCTTATCTAGTCCATGTAAGCTCACAATTTATCTAAAAAATAGATCTATTATGTGTATTGTATCAGATGTCTTCTTGCAAGGTATAAAATGTGCCATCTTAGAAAATCTATCAACTACCACAAAGATAGAATCATTACTTCTCTATGTTCTACGTAATCCCCGAACAAAATCCATCCGAACAAAATCCATATTGATATCTTTCCAATATTTACTAGGAACAGATACAGGTGTATACAAGCCCAAATTCTCACTAGTTCCCTTAGCTACTTGACAAATTCTACAACTTTTCACCATCTTCTGAACATCCTTATACATCTACAGCCAAAAGTATCTTTTAGAAGTTTATAAGTCCACCACTATGTTTCTCCTTGATTATGTTTTCTATCATAGATCCTCTAGGTATACTCAATTGAATTCCTTTAAACAACATAGCTTCCTAAATGAAATAATTAACTCGTTTATCTTGCTCATTAGTTAAGTAATTTTTACAAGCCTTCCAACATTCTACAAAATCAAGATCAACTTCGTGCATTTTCTTCAAATCATCAAACTCAAGTATTTCAATCCTCATCTCTGTTAATGAACTTCTTCTTCTACTCAAAGCATATGCTACCTTGTTTGACTTTCCACTTCTATGCTTCAACAGAAAACAATTTTTTTGCATATAAGCAACATACTTTATATGTCCTTAGTTCAACTTATTTATTATATCCAAATACTATAAAGCTTTATGATCAATGTATGACAAAAATTCCTCAGGCATCAAGTAATGTCTCCATTTCTTCAAACCTTGAATAATTGCATAAAACTCTTGATCATAAACTAAATATTTCAAAATAGCATCGTTCAATTTCTCACTATAGAAAGCCAACTTACCTTCTTGACTCAAAATATATCTACTTGCATTTCCATTAGCATCACAATCAACTTGAAAACCTTTAGTAAAATCAAGTAAAGGAAGCACGTGTAATTCTACTACATTTTGTTTCAATGTTTCAAAACTTTTGCTTGCTCCATGTGTCCAACTAAATTATTTTTTATAATATCTCATTCTTTTTGTCATAACATTGCATACATAACTAAATTTTTTGATAAACTTTCTATATAAACTTGGAAATCCATGAAGTGATTTAACTTCTCCAGCACTCTCAGGTGAAAGCCATTCAAGAATATTTTTTACCTTTCCAAGGTCCATCTTCTATCTATCAGGAAAGATCACAAAGCCAAGGTATACAAGCTCCTCATTCACAAAAGAATTTTTTTTTAGGTTTATCAACAGCTATTCCTCCTTCATCCTGTGCAACACTTGTCTGATATGCATTAGGTGTTCTTCTTTGGTCTTACTATAGATTAGTATGTCATCAAGATATACAATCACAAATTTACCCAATAAGCTCTTCAAAACCTCATTCATTTATCTCATAAAAGTATTAGGTGTATTAGTCAAACCAAAATGCATAAACAACCACTCATCTCCCTGTCTCATTCTAATATGATGATATCCATTTTCAAACCAATTTTGATAAAATACATTTCTCCACTCAAATAATCCATAATTCCATCCATTCTAGGTAAAGGAAACCTATACTTAATTTTTAGTTTGTTTATATCTTTGGAATTAGAACACATTCTCCATTCTCTATTCAATTCTTCATTCTTCATAGGTTTTAATCTATGTGATGATTTATTATGCAAACTAGCTCCACGAATCAAATACATACAGTGACTAATACTTTTTATAGGAGGTAACCATCAAGTACGTTATCTAAAACAATATCTTGAATTTCTATCAATAAATTAGATCTAACCTTAGGAGCATGCTCAAGTTCATCTTGTTTCTCAATTTTTCTAAGGATCAAAGAAAAATAAGCATTTTGTTTCTTCATATCCTTAACAAAATTATTTCCTTCTACTAAGCAGACTCTAACTATGGTAAATGATTCTCTTCAGATTTCTCTATCAAATGTAATAATACTTATTTCTTTCCATTAGCACAAATAGTATACTGATTCAATCTACCATCATGCAAAGCTTTTCTATCATATTGCCAAGGTCTATGACAACAATCCATATGAATTTTTTCACACAAAACCTAATCATAGTAATTTCCAATGAATTTCACATTGCATTGATCACTTACCAGTAACTTGTGCTCATCCTTGATCCAAGAAATGTGACAAGGATTGGGATATTTTAATATCTATAATTGTAACTTAGATACCAACTCCTTAGGTGCCAAATTATTCTAACTACCGTTGTCAATGATCACATTGCAACATTTTCCTTCAATCTTACATCTAGCCTTGAAAATATTTTTCCTCAAAATAAGTTCTCCATCCAATTGCTCACTCCACAAGGTTCTTCTAATCATCAAGTTCTCTCAGTTTTTAGGTTTATTAGGAGGATCAACAGCTTCCTCTTAAATCAAAGCATTTATGCTACTACTTCCTATTTTCTTACCAAAAAAAGTACATTTAAAAGCTCTATGCCCTTCTCCACACTTAAAATAAGTGCTCTTTTCTTTTACCATTAATGTTATTCTTAGGGTGAGTAGAAGAATGACCTAGTGTAGTTACCTCTTCTTCTATTAGCATTTTCTTCTTTCCATTCTGATTTGCCTTTTTCATGAGATGTACTATCAAAGCTACTATTTTCCCCATAAGATCTACCTCTACTTCTATGAAATCTTCCTCCTTTTGTCATTTGACTATGTTCTTATTTCCTTGTCAATATTTCCTTAGCTCTCAAGGCATACAAATATGCTTCTTCTACACTTTCCATCTTTATAAAACTAGTATCATCTTGAATTGAAGTTCTCAAACCATTCAATTACCTAGCAACCTTTTCAACCTCATCATCAACAAGTCTAGCTATGATGTATAGCTTATACAATTTAATCATGTAATATTTCATAGTCATGTCTTTCTACCTCAAATTTTGCATTCTTCTCAACAAGTTAACTTGATAATCAGTAGGAAGGGACTTCTTTTTCATCTTACCCACCATTTTCACCTAAGTCTTGATATTTTCCTTTCCTCTTCTTTATCTATTAGTTTGTAAGTTTTTTTACCAAGTAGAAGCATGTCCTCTTAAATTAGTAGTTGTTATCCTCACTTTCCTATCCTCAAGGATACTTTCATTATTAGAATACTTTTCTATCTTAGAGATCTAATCCAACAAAGCATTTGTATCAAGCTTTCCACAATAACTTGAAAGTTCAAAAGAAGGTCTAAAATTCATTATACTCAAGGCTCTCAAGAGTCTTTCATTGTCTTTTTCTTAGGTTCTACCTCAAGTTCAAGATTAGGTGCAATAGTTTCTTCCTCATAAAGGGATTAATAAAACAGAATATGCATTTGATGGTTGGAGCTAGAGGGTCATCTGTGGTGAGAGGGAAAGAAGGAATTCAAATTTCAACTAGGAATGGCAATGGTATAGGCTTGTCTGGTGAAGGAGATCAAGGAGATAAGCCATTGGATAGTGTCAATGGGAAGGATTATGATGGAGGGGGGATAGCTAGGGACCCAGGGGGTCCTAGAAAGGAGGTCTTTGCAAATATTCCTAACCAAAAGTGGTCAAGTTTGTTTGGAATTAAGCTGGTAGGTAAGTCATCTTTTCCTCTTGTTAAGAATATTTCTCCATCTGAACCAAGTACATTTATTCTGGAGATTCTGGATCAAATTATTGATAGGAATAATTTTATAATGGATTTGACTCTTGTGGGGAGGTTTTTAGGAGCCATGCCAAATATAGAGGTGATTAGTGCCTTTTTTAGAAGGAAATAGGCTTTGAAAGGTTATGTGGACATTGCGGCCATGTCTAAAGCATTCTTATCTTTTAGCTTCTCATGTGAGGAAGATAAAAGAGAAATCCCATGCAATGGTCCATGGATTGTAGGTAAGAATATCTTGATTATGCATAAATGGTCCCCAAATCTAAATACTCATGATGAGTCAATGGTTCAAGCTCTTGTTTGGATAAAATTTCTAGGTATGTCTTTGGAGTTTTGGGTGGAGGACATTTTTCAAGGTATTGCTAACTTTTGGTCAACTTCTATCAATGGACCTAGTCACAATTGCTAGGAGATTAAACTACACCAAAATGTATGTAGGGGTGTTTCAAGGAGTTGATATGCTTGAGGTTATTTCACTCAAATCCAAACTGGGAGTATTGTAGTAGAAGATTAAGTATGAATCCATCCCCTTTGCCTATTTTCACTATAAAAAATCAGGCCATTAGGCAAAGAATTGACTGACTTTAATTTGCTCCCAGAAAAAACCTAAGAAAATATGGGTTCACAAAGGAACTAAGGATATGATGGGTGTTTAGAAAATTGGTTATATGAAAGGGCTTCTTCAACAAGGGCTGAGAAATGATAAGGTAACTTTGAAGTCCACATTCTATGATTAGGTGGTTTCTTTAGAGTTGACTCCTATTGAAGACATGAAGAATCAAGAACATACACCTCTAGATCACATTTAGGTTGAGGAGGTTGTAGCTTCAGTGCCAAAGGATAGCCTTGTTGATAAGGGTAATGCCATTAAGGGGATAGAAGTAGAGGATGATGAGATTTAGATTGAAGAGGTCTTAGAAGATGGTAGTATTTCCTTTGCTGATAGTAAGTATTTTGATTCTTATGATACTTAGGATGGCATTATTTTGGCAAAGGAAACTCATGTCAAGAAGAAGCCCCTTGCAGAAGCATTATCTATAGATGGCAACCAAAAGTGGGGAGATGCTGAAGATATTTCTAAAACCTTGATGGGTGAGGAGGAAGACACTGAAGCTACATGGACTGCAGTGGGGGCTAAGAAGCTATTAAGTTTGAAAAAGGAGGAGATATCGTTTAAAAAGAACAAAGAGAATGATCTAGTGATCAAGAAAATGAGGAACAATAAGACAGAGGATATTACACCTATCAACACTCCAAATGGAAAGAGTACTAAAAAGGTAGATATCAAGAGTAACAAAGCCAAAGATAGTTGTCTACCTTTTACTCTAGTTGGGAAGGGTATTAAATCTAGGGATGTTGGCTTAACCTCTACATCTATAGGAAGACCTTCTAATGTACAGAAAAGAATTTTGGAGATAAACAAAAGTATTGCAAATGGTAGTCAGAGGAATATCTTGGATTCAAAATCTTTCTATAAGAAATGAATTTTATATCATGGAATATTAGAGGAATAAATAATCCTCACAAGAAAGATATGGTGAAGAACATGATTAGGGATAATAAACCAGATATGGTTCTTCTTCAACAAACTAAAATGTTAAAAGATAAAATTGAAGGTTTGTTAGTTTTTAAAAGTGGAAAAGTGCTTGGGGGGGCCTCTAATGGGGCTTTAGGAGGCATGGAAGTCTTTTGGAATGATAGATATATTTCTAGAGAACTTATATTTTAGAACAAGAATATGATGAATATCAAATTTTCTAATGCAAAGGATGGCACTTCTTGGGTTTTAACTAACATTTACACCTCAACTATAATGGGGTAGGAAAGAACTTTGGGATGCTCATTCTAATCAAAGGAAGAATTTTGTCGATTAAAATTGGATTATTATAGGGGACTTCAATACACCTATGAAATAGAATGAGAAGAAGGGAGGCAACTAGACTAATTTGGACAGTAGATTGGAGTTGATGGAGTTTATTGTTAGTCATTTTTTGCATGAAATGGACCTACATGGGGTGGATTATACTTGGACTAATAGAAGATTAGGGAAGAACCTGATCCAAATAATGTTGGATAGAGCCCATATTAGTAATGAATAGTTTTTGAAGTACAAATGTTCCCTCTCTGCGCAAGTTAGAGTGGGCTTGGATCACTACCTCATTTTTCTCTTGGCTAACCCTATTACTAGTAAGAAGAACTATCCCTTTAGATTTAAGAAGATGTGGACTCTCCATCTTGGGCTAGAAGACCTTATTAAAGAATGGTGGAACATTTATGTGGAGGGAAAAATTATGTTTAAAGTCATTATAAAGTTAAGAAATATTAAAAAAATATCAAAAGATGGAATAAGGAGACCTTTGGGAACATCTTTGACAGCAAAAGGAGGATTTTAGAGGAGTTAAAAGAAATTCAAGACAACATCCAAGCTAAGGGCTATGAGAATGTGTCTAGGAAGGAGGAAGATTTGAAAATGATTGAAATGCATGGTATAATTAATAAGGAAGAGATGTATTGGAGACTACGGTCTAGAAAAGTTTTTTTGAGTGAGAGGGATCAGAATTCTAAATATTTTCATATGACTATTTTGAAGCATAGAATGGTAAACAAGATTTCTAGGTTTAATGTTCATGGGGTTCCTATTGATGATGATGAAGCAATCAAAAGGGAAGCCATGAAATTTTTAAATAACTTACTAGAGAGTGATCCCAATCTGGATAAGAACAAGCAAAAGGTGTTTCTAGATTGTATCCAAAATTGTGTTTCTGATGAACAAAATAAAAAACTTACTACTATCCCCAACAATGGAGAAATTACAAGGGCAGTTTTTTCCTTTGAAAGAGACAAACCTTCTGGTATGGATAGATTCTCTTTCCTCTTTTTTCATAAGTATTGGCACATTATTCGAGAGGATATATTTAATGGTGTGAAAGAGTTCTTTGGGTCTAGGAAACTCCTGAAGGAATTGAATGGTACCTTTGTGGCTGTGATTCCCAAAAAATTTGGGGTTGATTGTTTGGATCATTTTAGACTAATTGTTCTTGGTAACTCTTTTTACAAGGTTATTTACAAAGTTCTTACTCTCAAAATTTTATCTATTCTTCCTAATTTGATTTTTGTTCCTAATAGGTAGATTTTGGATTCTATAATCATAGTGTATGAAAATATCCATTCCCTTACTAAATCTAAGAAAGAGGGGTTCCTCCTTAAGCTAGACTTATCAAAAGCTTATGATAGGGTGGATTGGAAGTTTTTTAACTGTGGGTTGGAAGCTTTTGGGTTTAATAAGAGATTTTTGGAGATGGTCCTTTTGTTAGTTTCCTTTGCCACCTTCTCTATGTTGGTTAATGGTTCTCCAACTCCTTTCTTTCAAGCCTCTCATGGGTTAAGACTATTGACATATCAGTCAAGTTTGTTATTAGTGACACACACTTATTCAAATTCTATATAGCTACCAAGCTCATTGAATAGTCTATAGTGTTTTCCATGTAATTTAGTAGCCACTGAGCTCTATGGTTGCTACCAAGTCTTTTGGACTAATCTTAGTGGTTACCAAGTAAATTCAGTTAGTGTGTAGTCTAGTAGTTCAAATCATGTATTTTAGTATTCACCAAGTTTATTAGTGGGTACTGAGCATTGCAATTTCTACTGAGTTTGCAGTTCATGTGATGCAAAGTCAATGTTAACCGAGCTATTTCTTGGTAACTAAGTGATTCAGTGTTTGTCGAGTTGCACAATATCTACTGAGTCACCAGTGTAGACCAAGTTCAACACTACTTGAAAGTGATCAGTATGGACTGAGATTCAATGTCTACTAAGAGCATGACAATGCCAAGTAGTGATATTGGATGTCATGTATCAGAACCTCACCGAGTCAGTCTTCAAAACTCGAGTATCTTCATATGGGTCGACTTTGTAATATTTGTGTTCACTTGTGGCATGGCCAACTTTGTAATTTTGTAATTTGGATTGGTATTTATATGTAATGTATTGTATCATATCCAATGTAAGGAAGAAAGTGAATGCGAATGTGTGAGCATATGTATTTTTATGTGGATACAAAAAGTTCAAGTTATGATAGCAGTAGATAAAGAATTATAAAGGCCATATCAGTATAACGAGCAGTAGTGACAAATCTATCACAAAAAGGTGATCAGTACACTAAGAAATCTCTATCAACAAACTTAGTTGCAAGTCAAAGATCTACTGCTTCATCCTAATAGGTGAACCAGTCAAAATCCTTTAACATGGTAGATCTAACAGTCTTTTATTAATCTCTTTACCGAGTGCATACTTCATTGTGTGTTTGTAAATCCTCTCACAAGGTGGACCTAGCAGTCCTATTTGCTCCTAACAAGGCAGATCATCAAAAGTGATCAATGTAAGCCTTAACAAGCCAACTTTATGCTATAGTACTAAAGTTTGTGGGTATCATCCCCACCCCAATTTTACTTTCTATTTGGAAGGTTTTTGGGTCACCAAATCTTTGTGTTCAAGTGTTATGAATACTTTCATGTTTTTAATTTCTCATGCATGCAATTAGATCAGATGTGATGAACTGAGTGCTAATTTATTTATTGGATTAAGAATTGAAATTGTTAAAGTAGTTACTAATTCACCCCTCCCCTCTCAATAACTTAGCATAGTCTTGAATATTTCCAACAATTGGTATCAGAGCTTTGTGGTTCTCAAGAGAAAGTTTAACAACTTGAGCAAAGATCAAGGATATAGAGATATTCAGACTTGACAAAGCTATTAACAATCAAAATTTGGATCTAGAAATGGTCATTGCCCAACTCAAGAAAGCTAAGGAGCAAGTTTCCCAATCTCTAAAAAGAAGAAAGGAACTTGCAAATTAGATGAATGATCATCTCTACATTGAAGAAAGAATTGAAGACTTTCACCCTTCAAGCAGCTCAGATGAAGCAAATGATGCAATCAAAGAACTTCTAGAGAAGAATGGTTCCCTGCAAGAAGAAGTAAGAAAGTTAAAAAGAGAACAAGAAATTCAGTCAGTAAGGTTATGTGAAATCTTGGAATAGAGAAACAAGATAAAAGAAGAAATGGATGGAAGAAATAATGAAATCCAAAACCAATCCATTCAGCAAGTAGACCTTATTGATTATCTCTCCAATACAAATGAGGAAATCATGAGCCTAAGATTTGAAAATTAAAGAATGAGGAATGATCTAAATTTTGAAAGACAAATCAATGAAAGAATAAAAAATGAGCTAAGATCTGAAAGAAAAATCAATGAAAGATTGAAAAATGACCTAAACATTGAGAAGAAAATTAATGAAAGAATGATGAAATCTCAAGCAGACATGGATCAACTGAATGAGCAAAACCTCTATAAGAAAAAAGGAAAAGTAGGAATTTGATACAAAGAAGAAGGTGAATCCTCCAAACAAGGTGCTCAAGAGAATCAAAGAACTACTTGCAATCACTATGGTAAGATAGATCATACATCAAACAAATGTTGGAGTAATAGAAAAGAAAAATTTAATGGAAAATGTTACAATTACAATCAACATGGTCACAGGGGTAATGAATGCAAAGAGAAACCAAGATTTGAAGGAAACTATCATAAATGTAGAGAACATGGACACAAGGCATCAAAATGCAAAACAAAGACATTGAATCCTGTAAAGCAAATTGTGAAAGCAATATTTGGTTGGGACTACAATACCTAGTGTAGATGTCATTACTGTGGAGAATTCGGAGACATTGGCATGAATTGTGTTAAACATCATATGAGGAAAAGAGATACCACTAAAAGATGTTTCATTTGTACAAAACTTGGTCATCTTGCCAAGAATTGTATGAATACTGGTAGAATTGAAGATGAAAAGAAAGAAAAGGTTGATAACATTTGATAGCAAATGAGATAGCAATGGTTTCCTAAGTTTACCAAGGATATTGGTCTGAGCAATGAGGGTCAAGTCACTCAAGAATTGGGTGACTCTACCATTCCTAATTAAGTTCTCAAGGAAGAACTGGAACCAAGCTATCAAAGAAGACATTTGAATCAGTTCCATTTGAAAGGTGACAAAGATCCAAATCTTTATACAAGATACAAAGGGATCACTAAGAAAGTTCAGTATCAGTTATTATCGAGTTATCTTCTCTATCGATTAAGGTCGGGTCGTAAACTCCAACGAGCAAGGTCGAGAGTAAAAAAGGCACTTATGGTTACTGAGTCGCAAAGACTTTGCGAAGTGATCAATATAGAATAGTGGATGACAGCTTGTCAAGCATAATGTTAACTCATTTACCTTTCTACCAAGCATTAATGGAAATTTTTTAACAAAAGGCATGGAATCAAATTCATTTCTCACCATGAATTTTCAAGTGCTATTACGAAGAGCTAAGCTCATGCTCGCGGTTGCTAAAACCCTAGACCCAAGTGGAGCTCAATCCTGAATCCCTCCCAAGGCACTTCTTGTTAACAACATTAATACTCATTTTAAATGTGTAATTCAAGAAATTGGTACTCTGGAGATGGATGATGCCCTAGGTTAGTTATGTGTTGATGGAACCCTAAAACCTAAGCATTAATATTTAGAAGAAAAAGGCTTAACACATATTCCCCATATGCCCCAAGAATTTCAAATAAAATAGATTAGGTATATCCTTAGCCAAGTGCATAACAGACAACTATGGTTAGAGCAGCCAATTTTGATAACAAAGAAAATGATTCATCGAATCACTGGCCTTCCCATGCTTGCCAAAGCCAAAACAACTAAAACCCTAGGTCAAGAAGAGTTGGAGAAGAAAACCCTAGCTGAGTGGGATGGTAGAGGTATGAAAATAAGCAGTGTTATAGATGCAAAGTTGAAGTTTGGAATTCATGTTATTGATCATAAGATATATAGTTCAAGCCATCTTAATAGCGTATCATGTGAAGCCATGGATTTGGCATATAAAGTGGTTAAAAACAACCTATCTTATGACCTTGTCGAGTTATTGTTGAGGCAATTCAACAAGAATATGGAAAGTATTAGAACTTCAAAGAATAGCCCATGCAAATTTGGTTCGCTGTTAACATGTCTATTCTTTTATGTCTAGAAGTTCTTCCCTTCTAAAGGCACAGTAGTCTAGAGAAAAGATGTGCCTATATTGTGCCAAATAAATGAATATATCGTAGAAATGGGTTAAGAACTATGGCAGCATCATGGAAAAATACATTGATTGTTCAAAGAGAAAATGAACAATAGGTTCAGAATTCTAAAGAAGTTAGCTGAAGACTACATGGATGATGTGTGCTTCATGGTGGATTGTGACAAGGTATATATCTAGGCAGTTAAGCCTAGAGTTGCATGAGTCAAACCTCTTGGCTATGAGGTGAACATTGATGAGACAAAGGATATCATTGAAGCCCTTGTCAATGAACCTATTGATCCCAAGGCCCCTTATTTTTCTCCCATAGGCAGTTAACAAAGGGAAGAGGAGGATAGCCAAACTGAAATCAAGCGCACCTCTCTTGTTAATCGAAGGCAAAGGTGAGGATGAGGACCAAGCAAAGGATGAAAAATAACCTAAGAAATAAGAAGAACCTTTGAAGAAAAAGGGCAAGGTGATCATCACCAAGCCTGCAAAATCATCCACTGCAGTTTTCACAAGGAGGTCACAGAAGAAAGGAAGTGACATTGTATTCAGCAAACCTCCACCCACCTTCTAGGAAAAGTTGAAACAATTGGAAGAAGGAACAGGAATAACAAACTTTAAATTTTTAAAATATGAAATCAGGATAGAAGCATAGCAAAAGCAAGTTGAAGAACTGGTATCAAGTAAAATGGGTAAGTGGAAGTACTCACCAGACCAAATTGCTTCTCAAGTCTCTAGTGAATTGCTAGAGAAGATCAAGCCAAGATGGGATCTTGCCATGAAAACAATCAAAGACATGTATGCACAAACCCTGAGGCAGTTACTACCAAGCATATCAGATGCTAAGGTGAAAGAGTCTTTAAAGCAAAATGAAGAAAAATTGACTCTAAGGTTTAATACTTGTTTAATTTTGATTAAAGACATAGAGCATGTTGTTAAAAATGCTACAAACACTTGGAAAAACATTTTTCATCTTCATAAACCAAGTGAATTTCCAATTTAAGTAAAGGATGTTGATGAAGAAGAAGACAAGGAGAAAGATGAGGAGGAAAATGTTGAAGAAGTGACTCATTTTGATAATGAAGAAGATGAAGAGGATCAAGGTCCAAAAGCTATCGAGGAAGAAAAGAAAGATGATGAGGAGACTAATCCAGTCAAGATAGTTGTTGTAGTCACTACCTCATTTCCTCACTCCCCAAGCACAACATTGACTACATCAAGTATGGAGATAGCTTCAACAAGTTTGGTTGTGACTACTACTGATACATCAAATGTCCAATCACTCTTTGCCCCAACTCAGCTCAGCATATCATTGATAGAAGTGACTTCCACTTCATCCATCAAGTTGTAGACTCCTTGTTCATCTATAGAGTTGAGTTCTTCAGTCTTCACTCCTCCAATTTTGACTTCTTCAGTTTTGAGTTCATCCATGGTAAGCTATCCAATTTTGTCTAATTTAATTTTGGATTCTACAATTATGACTTCATCAATTTTGGATTCTTCAAGTATCTCTATAAGTATTCCATCAATCAGTATTATATCAATTTTTGCTGCAAGTCCAAGTATGTCCACTATTGTTTCCATTTCGGGCACAAAAGCAATAAGTGCAAGCATAGTTGAGCCTACGGTTCAACCGAGTACAAAATTTTTGAAAGGACAAGAGATAGAGGAAGATATAGATTTTGATTAGGAAATAGTAATTCCCAAATGGTATATCTACAATCTTTCTGCAGACCAAATGCACATATTTGGTGAACTCCTCCAGAAAAAGGCCAAACAACAAAGATTGAGAGAGTAGAGAGACAAAGAATATAAGATAATAGAGGATGCTAATAATATCTTGATCGAGGCAATAGGAATTGAGGTTGATTTTTCTCAACCTATTTCATTTTAGCTAGGAGAAGTAGTCCAAAAGTTCAAATGAGGACACCAAAGGTCAAGAAAAGCTCGTCGAAAAGGCTGAAATAAAATTCAACAATAAAGTGCTAGAGCACATTGCTCAGAAAATAGCTATTTATCAAGTTGAGCTTTCAACAATTTTGGTCAATCTTGAGGTGTCCTATTCAAATGTGTCATCGCTTTATGGGAAACAATGTGATGTCACTGAGTATACTAAGGAAGTAAAGGACAAATTGTCCAAAATTGATATAGATCTTAAAGAAAGTGCTCAGTAGCTACAACTTGACCCTAGTTCAGGCTCTGCACATTTTAAGAAGATCATATTTTTGTTAAAAATGCAAGCTGAATTGCTAAGAGAAGAAGCAAGGATCCATTCAACATTGATTGACATACAAAATATGATCCTTCCAGTCATGGATGCTATGCAGAAACATATTGTATATTCAAAAACTCTGATCCATGAGGACAACTTCTTTAGTGCGGATCACATGATTGAACTATCAGCATAAGTGAAATTTGTCATTCATACATGCAAGGTATTGCAAGAAAACTGGGATAAAACCTTGGCAATCACCCTCAAGGTACACTCTGAATTCTTATCTCATTTTGGTGTCTCTATGTAAATATGTTGAATAAATCTTTTCCATTACTGTCAAAAAGGGGGAGAAAAGTTACAGGGGGAGATATGTTATTATATGGGAGAAAAATTACAGGGGGAGATATGTTATGATATAAGATAAAAGTTACATGTACATAGTGGAACACATAGTATGGGTAAGAAATAGGCTATGGTGAAGAACTACTCTGTATATACCTTACAAAGATCAATTTTGAAAACTCTAAAAAATATACTGAGCTAGTATCACATGGTGATGAATACAAGGTATTCAATTTTGGGCTAATAAGTGTTTTTGTCACTAATACCAAAGGGGGAGATTGTTGACATATCAGTCAAGTTTTTTATTAGTGACACACACTTATTTAGATTATGTACAGCTACCGAGCTTATTAAACATTCTACAATGTTTTCCATGTAATTCAGTAGCCACCGAGCTCTACAGTTGCTACTGAGTCTTTTGGACTAATCTCAGTGGTTATTGAGCAGATTCAGTTAGTGTGAAGTCCAGCAATTCAAACCATTTATTTTAGTATTCACCGATTTTATCAGTGGTTACCAATCATTGCAATGTCTTTCGAGTTCGCAGTTCATGTGATGCAAAGCCAGTGTTAACCGAGCTACTTCTTGGTAACCAAGTGATTTAGTATTTATCGAGTTGCATAATATCTACCAAGTCACCAGTGCAAACTAAGTTCAAGACTACTTGCAAATGATCAGTATGGACCAAGCTTTTACATCTACCAAGAGCATGATGACGTCAAGTAGTGGTAGTGGATGCCATGTATTAAAACCTCATCGAGTCAGTCTTCAGAACTTGAGTATCTTCATATGGGTCAACTTTGTAATATTTGTGTTAACTTGTGACATGGTCGACTTTGTAATTTTGTATTTTGGATTGGTATATATATGTAATGTATTGTATCATATCCAATGTAAGGAAGAAAGTGAATGTGAATGTGTGAGCATACATATTGTTATGTGGATATGAAAAGTTAAAGTTATGATAGCAGCAGATAAAGAATTATAAAGGCCATATCAGTATAAGGAGCAACGATGACAAATCTATCATAGAAAGGTGATCAGCACACTAAGGAATCTCTATCAGTAAACTCAGTTACAAGTCAAAGATCTACTGCTTCATCCTAATAGGTGAACTAGTCAAAATCCTTTTAACAGGGTAGACCTAACAATCCTTTATAAATCTCTTTACCAAGTGCATACTTCATTGTGTGTTTGTAAATCCTCTCACAAGGTGGACCTAGTAGTCCTGTTTGATCCTAACAAGGCAGATCATCAAAAGTGATCAATGTAAGCCTTAACAGGCCAATGATATGATGTAGTATTAAAGTTTGTGGGTATCATCCCCACCCCAGTTTTACTTTCTATTTGGAAGGTTTCTGGGTCACCAAATCTTTGTGTTCAAGTGTTATAAATGCTTTCATGTTTTCAGTTTCTCATGCATGCAATTAGATCAGATGTGATGAACTAAGTGCTAATTGATTTATTGGATTAAGAAATGAAATTGTTAAAGTTTTAGAAGTTACTGATTCACCCCTCCCCTCTCAGTAACTTAGCATAGTCTTGAATATTTCCAACAAAGGCAAGGAGATCTGCTCTCTCCTATCCTTTTCATTCTTATGGCTAAATGTTTAGGGAGATATGTAGATAAAATGGTTACTTTGGGGGAATTTGTTGGGCTCAGACCTTCTTCTAATAATTTTACTTGCTCTCATCAGCAATTTGTGGATGACTCGATTGCTATGGGAGAAGCTTCTGTGAGAAATGTGAGAAACATTAAGAAAGCTCTTACAGATTATGGGTAGGCTGCTAGTCAGATAATAAATTGGAATAAGAATGTGATTTATTTTATCAATGTTAATGAAAATAGATAAAATGAAATTAAAAGAATCATTGGTTGTGAGATTGGTACCCTTCTCAGCTCATATCTTGGGTTACCTCTCCATCTCAACCCTCCTAAGACTTTTTAGAGTTCTTTCATCGATAAAATCCACCCAAAATTAGCTAGCTAGAAAGGACCCCTCCATAACTAGGCTAGTAAGGTAATTGTTCTTGAATCCACATAATAGAATTTGTCTTTGCATGCTTTGAGTATTTTTAAGATTCCCAAGAAGTTTGCTTTAACAATTGAGAAAATTCGAAAACAATTCTTATGGATGGGTATAGAAAAGAAGAAAAGAATGGTTTTAATTTCTTTGGATAAATTCTACATGCCTATCAACAAAGGAGGTCTTGGTCTTAGAAGGGTCATAAAAATGAATGATTCTCTTCTTGCTAAGCTTATTTGGTGATGGCATCAAGAGGAGGGAGAATGGAGAGACATTTGGAATGATAAATATAATAAGGAGAATCTTGGGTTTAACCTCTTCCTTAGTAATGAGGTTTACCAAGGGGGTTCTAAAATCTGGAAACAATTCATAAAAATAAGCAGATTATAAATAAAGAAGTGAGATGGAAGGCTAAAAATGGTAGGACTATTCTTTTTTTGAAATGATAATTGGATTCTTGATCATACCCCTAGTTTTGATCAAAGATGGAATGGATTTATGGATCAATGCAAGAACCTATTTGGAATCTTTGTTGTTGATTATTGGGAAGAGGAAAAATGGGTTAACCTCAATAGAGTGGATATCAATCTTAATGATCTTAACAAAATCCTAAATGTTGTCTTTTTAATTCAATAGGATACTTTAATATGGAAATATAATTCCAATTAGTTGTTCTTTGTTTCTTCTTTGCATATCAATGCTTTTGAGGAATATTAGGCACCTTGCTGGGCTAAAGCTTCATATAAAGGAATGAGCCCTAAAGTTAACATTTTCTTCTAGACTCTTTGGCAAGATAAAATTCTAACCACTGATAATTTGATGAAGAAAGGTATGAATTTTGTTAATAGGTGTTATCTTTGCAAGGAAGCAAAAGAGTCAATTAATCATCTAACTATCCACTATTCTTATACTAGAAGGTTATGGAAAAGAATATGTGGTTCGCTAGATTTGGTTTGGGTCTCCCCCGTTACTATTCAAGAGTTCTTTAAAGGATGGAAGTCTCCTACTTGTAGTAAGTTAATTATGAAGCTTTGGGATTTCATCCTCCCTTTTCCTTTTTGAGGAGTGTGGAAGGAAAGAAATGATAGGGTGTTTAGGGGTAAGGAGACTAACTCTATCCAGTTGTTCTATAAGATCAAGCATATGGTGATTGAGAATATTAGGACTGTTGGGAAAGGGCATCAACCCCAGATACGCTAGGAAGAAAAAGTGATTTAGAAATGGAATTTGGAAGGGATACGTGTTTCTCAAAATGGGAATAACCTTAGGAATATCACTAAGTGGGATTGCCCTCCTCAAGGCTGGTGTAAGATTAATTTTGATGGGGCCTCAAAGGGTAACCCAGGGACGGCAGCTTGTGGTGTCATCATCAGAAACATGAATGGGGATAGTTTGGGTGTGATGGCCATCTCTATTAGGAATAAATGAATCATGCGGTGGAAGCTAGCATTGCTCTCTATGGGCTTAGCTATGCCAAGAGTATGAATTTGGACAAGATTTGGCTAGAGGGAGACTCCCTCAATATTATTAATTGTCTCAATAAAGTTAACAACCCTTCTGGGACAATTCACAATATTATTTTTTAAAGTCCATTTATTTATTTAATTCATTTTAGACTTATGTCATTACTCATAACTATAGAGAAACTAATCATGTTGTTGATTGGGCTGCAAACATGGCCCGCAAAAGTGATCAGAACCTGATTTGGAATCAAGATGATAATATCCCTTTTGAGGGATTATCCTTGATTGAGTGTGATAAGGTGAGAAGTAGGCAAAAAAAATTTATTAATGATGAATAAGACTTTAAGTATTAATTATTACTTGGATAGATTTGGGGAGGCACAAATTATGAATAGTTTGACAGGGACTTTTTATTCATTGTCACACAGATTGTGGTGTATTTATTTATTAGTTTCCTCTGCATTGATATTGACACTGTGTTTTTCTTTCTAAATGTGTACCCTAAGATTATGAGAATCTGCAATAGATTAAAGAAGATGGGAGGAAGGAGAAAGAGGGTTGAACTAGCTAGTTGTAAGGACTAGAAAAATAAGAAGGAGATTTGAGATATTTTGGAATAAGGGAAGTTTACGAGTTTTATGGAGAAGCTTAAAGAAAGTAACCCTTATATTACTTGTCAATTCATTAAAACCTGGAAGGATGGGAGTATTATGGTGGGTAATCAGAGAACAAAGATTATTGAGGACATCATTGCAGAAGCTACGAGCCTTGACGTAGAGGGGATCAACTTTTACAGAGATAGGAAGCTTTTGGATCAGGCTATGGAGGAATTTGTGGAAACAACAAAGGAATAAAATAGACTAGTTAAAATTGGTAATTCTTATTTTAGCCCTAGTTCTATTTCTCACCCATGGAGGTTTGGCATGCTCATTGTTAATGAATACTTAACTTTAATTGGTTTCTTTACTAAGATATTTGGGTACCATTTTATGCTAGCAAACCATTTTAGGCATAGGGTTAGGATTAATCTTCCCTTCTACCTCATACAATCATTGGGAACTACAATTTTAGCTATTCAAAAATGATCCTGAGGGTGACCATGCTTGGCACAAGGGTTTAATGGTGCTAGTTATGAACCTTCTTATATCAAAAAAGTGGATGGACCTCATTTTATTAAGAAAACTATGGAATGTGAGTCAGAGGGAAGTGAATAGGATGAGGGCTTTGATGAAGACACATAGGATGAAATTGTGGAGATTGAGGTTAAGAAGAGGAAAAAGCTTGAGCTTGGCAGATCGTCTAGGAAGAAAAGGAAGATTAAGGAGATTGATTCTGAATTGGATACGGATTTTGAAGAGAAGATAGAAGAGGGAAATGGGAAAAGTGGTATTGTTGGCAAGGTCTCTAAAAACAAGGGGAAGAATATGGACAAGGTTTCAAGTATACCTTCTAATGATGAACCTCTAATTAAAAGAATGGAATGAAAAGAAAAAAATGCACTTCGTCAAGGGAAGGTGGATGCAAAAGGGCTTGAGGAGGCTGATTATAAAAGAGAAAATATTGGTGGGGATGAGGGTGACCTTACTCATAGCAAGAGAAATGATGACCACGAATTTTTGAAAAGGATCTTTGGCAATCTAGGGCTTATGAAGAAGGACATTAGTACTTTGCAGCAGTAGATTCAGGACATTGTAAGAAAATTTGACTAGCTCAACAAAACTACTAGAGGGGAGAGAACTCTGGGACAACATATTGATAAACTTTCTAAGGTGATTAGTAATGCTAAAGAGGTAAAGAATCTAATGAAATGTGTTCCACCCCTTGAATCCAAAAAAAAAGCTATGGATTAGCTAATTAAAGATTTCTAGAAAAAGTTGGACGGTCTAGATAATAGAATGGTTAATATAGAGAAGACGATTAAGAAATTGGCAAATCAAAATTGTTCTATTATGAAGATTACAACAAACAACATTAATACTCTTTTGAATAAATTTGAAAAAGGGAAAGGTCAAGGATCCAAGGAAGTAAAAGATGACCAAGGACCTAGCAAGCGCACCAAGACTAACTCGAAAAAGATAGAGAGTGTTGAAGCCAAAGAAATGGATGATCTGAAGGCCTCTGTAGAAAATATTAATATCCTTGTAAACCAAGAAACAGGTCTACTGAAGACCCTGTAGCTAGTTTTGTGTTGTCTTTTTACTTTCTTTTTGTTGTCTTTTCTAGCTCATTATTTTTAGCTACTTGTTTTAGCTTGTTATGCTCTTGGTGTTGATGCACAATTCTTCTGGGTTTCTTAGGTTTTATTTTCTTGCTAATCTGTAAAAGGTTTTGGGTCCTTTAAAACCTATTTTTACTTAATCAAAATAGTTTCTTTCTCATCACTAACATCATCAATATGTACTCTTCTTTAGGTTGTTTCAACAACTTTAAGTCTAGCTATAATATGTCTCAACATGTTGATAATAACATTATTTGTATTTCCTCTACCTTAGACCATTTTGACAATAGTTCGAGTAAGAATCATAACTATCTGTAAGTAATAAGTTAGAAACCAGAGCTACCAACCCACAACTAACCCACATAGGGTTCTCTAAGATCCCCAACTCCACAAGGAAGGAAATCTTTGCTCTGATACCACTTGACGCAAGTGATGGAGGGTTTTCTGAATCAAGGGACACTCACTAAGCACCCTACTAGAGTTGCACACATAAGCGAACACAAACATGAAAGAACAATAACTGTATTGACTCTAATACAAATAATATCCTTATAATGTACCAGGCATAAGGTCTACCTAGTTCTAACCATTTACAATAGATTTATCATTAGCAAGCTTAGAATCTCAAGCTTATAGAGTCAAACTTGAATTATCTATCCTCTACCTACTTGATCACTGCTTACCCTAATCCTAGATCTCAAATATATAGGCATCAAGACCACAAGTCAACCTGAGAGATACAACTATTATAATTAAATGATAGGTCCTACCCCAAAGGGGAAATGAGTGACTATACAATTAAGAAAAATAACATCCAAAAGATCAAAGATAGGTCCACACATGATGCAAGAAAATATCCCCAAGTCAATGGAAAGCCTTTCTATCTCAAAATTGTTGCAGAAGCAAATAACTGCATGTTTATTGACATGTCAGAAAATGAACATGCTTCGATAAAAGAGAAAGGATAACTCTTCAACGAATTAAATGAAGTTTTGTGAACACATGAGAGTGATCTATAATAGGTCCACATTAGGCATCTAACAATGCAAAAATAAATAACATGAGCAATAAACAAGATTTTTTTCTTGTTGATTCAAGATTGCTAAAGAACCCAAGACAAGATGCTTCTACATCATCCACTTAACCAATTGTTTGAGAATTAGGAAAATAATATTAATATTCCAAAACAACACATTGTTGAAAAAGATAACCTTGTCCTTATTATCACCAAGACTCTTAAGGAATGTAAAAGATCAAGGCCCAAATGAGACACTAAGAATACCTTCCTGGCTAACCCTTGGTTTGATGACAAGTGCAAGATGACAAAAAGGATTATGAGAGTCAAAAAAAGAAAAGAAAAGAAAAGAAAAAGGAGTATGAAAAGTCATTAAGGCAAAAGACAAAGAATTATGTGAACTTAAGAAGACTTGAGTTGATCTACCTTGGGAAAAACAATCCCAAAAGGTTTTGGAAAGAGCCACGGAAAAAAGAAGAAGCAAATAGAGAATAACATCATAGAGGCTTAATGGTTGGAGTATGCCAAGATACTTTGTGGATGTGGGTAGGGAGAGCACAAAATCCTGGTAACTAAGTCCAAGGAAGACCTTTTAAAAAATAGAGATATTACTCAAGGCATAACAAGGTTAGCTACAAGAAAAGCTCAAGATATTGATGGGTTGCAAGCTTAATATTTATAATGGTGCATTGATATTCTTGCACCTCATTTCAATGATATCTTTAACAATGTCAATGATGAGAGTTTCCCTCAAAACTAGACAACTAATGTGGTGATACCACTTTACTCTTCAAATTATTAGACTATTATTTGGTAGCATGGTAAAACCAAAAAATTAGTAAATGGGCATAAATAGAAGGAAAAAGAGCTAAGGGACAAACTATTTTAGACCAAAGTATTCCTCTATCGATCAAAATGTCACTCTTAGATTCCTAGTTGAAAAAATATGGAACACCTTCAAGGATAAGGCTTTTTGCTATTTCATGGCTTTAAAAAAGCTTTTGACATAGTGTTGTGTGATTAACTTTGGGATAGAATGGAAGAGCTAGAAATTCCTAATGAACTCAGGGCTACGGTTCATAGATTATATGAGCACATTAAGGCTAAAATTAGAACTATAGAGGAGATGTCATAATGCTTTGGAAACGGCATTAGGGTCAAACAAGGGTGCTCATTATCTCCAGCTTTGTGGACTTTACATCTACAATTTGGAAGCATGGTAAACAAGTCCAATGGTGAGGGGGTGCAAATGGCTAGCTATGTGATAAAACTATTTTTATATGTGAATGAACTCATCATCGATAAGACAACCAATGGTTTGAGAGAATATCTAAAAGCATTAGAAAACTTTTGTCATGAAGTGAGAATGTAAGTGAACACCATCATAGCCAAAGTGATGATATTTTCTTTGAAGAGAAATACGAGGCCCTCAAGCACATTTCACTTTGAAGGTAATCCTCTAGAGATAGTGAATGAGTACAAATATTTGGGAATCAATTTACAAAGCAAGCTCAATTGGGAAACATGCAGAGGGAGTTGGAAAGCATTGTGCTTTCTATAGAATAAGTGTAGGAATGCAAAATTATGGGATTAGAAGACCAAAAAAATGTTGTTTGGGATGCTAGTCACCCTGATTGTCTTGTATGGGTGTGAAATTTGGGGCAACAATATATCAAATCAAAAGTGGAGACAGGTTGAGAGAATACATAAACACTTTATCATCAACAACCTCAAAATCAAGACAACTATGCCTTGTGAGATCTTATTGATGAAAGCTAACTCGTTCTCCTTAGAAGCTGTTGTAATGGTTTAGTTGCTAAGTTACCTAAATAAAACTTAGGGTATGGAAAACCACTATTGGCCTAAGTTAGTCATGAAGGAAAGGCTAGATAGGAGAAAAGACATGTAGATGAAACAAAATGACAAGTGGATGAAAAAATGGGATGTTAACATTCAAGGGTGCCCAATGCGTAATGAAGAAATAAAAAAATTCTTTTGTAAAAGTTTCTAAGTATAATATGAACAAAGCGCAATGAGTGGAAAAAATCTTATTATACCAAGGAACTTAATCTTGCAACAAATCATGTAGAAAAAACATATATAAGAGAAAATATTAAATAAAGAGCAAAAATGCTCATAGCCCAACTTAGAACTAGTTCCCATCAATTGAGATGCGAAATGGTTAGATGGTGGGTTTCAAAAGAGGAATGGGAAAAATAGGGCGTACCTATTCCATGACATGGAGGCTATTGAGATGAAGCACCACTTTATCATGGAGTGCTCAACATACGAAGACATCAGATCTGGGTATGTAGATATTTTAGAGGAGGGCAATTTGAACTACATATTTGAGAAAAAATAGTTAAGCAACACCATAAATATGATTATCAAGATCCACCAATGAAGAGATGAGTTAATCAAGAGGTTATAACTTGCTTAGGTTCACTTCCTCCTTTTTTGGGGGTGTGTATTGGCTTGTACATCCTCATCTACTGCTTTGGGCTTGTGGACATTATTAAAATATTTTATTCATTCATCCAATGCACAACTTGACTCAACTCTTACCAAAAAATCACCACACTAAAGACCACTTTGACACTTGGGCCCCTCAATAGTCCCTGCCTATATATAGATAGGGAACTAATGTTTTCACTAGCCCCCTTTAATTAATTACATGATAAATAGAATTCACAAGCCTAAGGTTTAAGTGATAATATTTTTAAAATCAATTTATAAGATAAAATTCCTCTTTTCTAATTGGTTGAATGTGGGGAATTTTTTTTTTTAAATACAAAAAAATCAAGGAAAAAAAATACAAGATAACAATGAATTTATTAGGTTGTCTAACAATGCAGTCAATTGGAAGTTTATTATTAGCCCATAGGCAATTATAGGGGAGCATTTTGGATAAAACCTATTCGTATGTAAAAACTAGTAGTTTTTGGAAACTACTCATTGAGAAATAAATGAGAATCCCATATCCAAAGATCTTTGCAAAATCAAATATATTAGTGATGAAAATTATGAAAGAAAGATTGGTCAATGGTGCCTTTGTTCCCTGCAACTCATTGCAGTAATACACTGCATACACATATTTCACAAGGTGACAAAAAATTATTAGCTTCTCCACTTCGCTCTCAAATTTCACTCCAATGATGGTATACTCCTACTTCATAGATTTTTACATCTCCTGATGATTTACTCTTGCAAACATTATCTGGAGTCGCCACCACCAAAATTTGGTTGTCATCGTAGAATCCAAGGATTTTCTTTGTTTTGCAATTATATGAGATGAGACTAGGGTGAAGGGCTTTGCTATTTTTTGGATCAAAATAACCCTCTGTGTGCAATTTCTCTAACAAAATTTGGATACAAAGAAACTTGTTTGCATATTTAATGATGTAAATGAATTAGGCTACTACACCTCCATTCTTGATCGAGCTTGTTTATTTTGGGGATTCTAATGTTTTAGGCTCTCAATTCGTGCTCTCATATACTTGGCTCTCCATGTTGGAGATAGTAAGGCTCTTTCCAAAGAAAGGCCTTGTCTTGTGCATAGTACCATTACAAATCCTAGGTTCTTGCCTACCCTGGAGAGAAAATAGTCTAGGATAAAAGTTTACAAAGGAAATGCATCATTTTTAAAAGTTTGTGTCTATCTATTTATAACATCTATTTTAAAGTTTTTCCCAATAAATTTTTTAGGTTGCCTGTTTGATTTATTTTAGTCGCTAAAGTAAGCTTCTTGCTTTACTTGTGCATGCCACTAATTTTGTTTTTGAATAGAAGATGGTTTACAATACTTTTCCAACGCATTTTGAATGACATAATTTGCTAAGAAGTGTAAGGTAGTAATCAATCAATTGAACATACCTAACATATATCTTATGTAATCTTCAGTCGTGAAAACTACACACCATATGTGCAATTTTGTTGACTTATTTATTCATTGCATATAGGTATGCTCAATGGACTCATTCTTTAATGTTCAACCTTGGAATCTACCACCATAATTAGTGATGCTTAGCTTGTTAGTCTGTTTTGAAAATCTTATAAATAATTTTTTCCTTTTGAATATTTACTTGAATATACATAGGTGATTTCCATTTTTCATTTCAAATGATGATGTATACTTGACTACTTATCTAGCAGTGCTAGATTTCCTGAGTATGAAAATTAGAGAGATCAAAGGAGTAGAAACATGGATATTAACATTGGGCAACTGACTATATATATTCTAGTACACGAACCCCTTTGAAGCTAAATAATGGGCTTAGCTTCAGGCGTCAACTATCATTCACCTTGCAATTCCCCATTCCCATTAAGAGTGATTTCATAGTTTCGTTTCTCTGAAAATATTCTTTCATTCTAGAGCCCCTACAACCTAATCATAGCTCATCATAGAGAGGAGATATCTCTTGATACTTGACGTTGTCTTTCCAAATTCGATTAACTATTCAAAAATTATCCATTTCTTGTGATCATTCTCCCAAATTGCTTCATCTTCATGAGGCTCCTCATCATCCTCATCCGAGACTCCAAAATTGTTGCCACGCTAAAATTAACCTAAGCAAACCGCAACATAATAGGTAGAAAAGGTCTCCATTAGCATTACTTCATACCTTAGTTGTTTCATGCCTTATGAGCATTACTTCATACCTTGTGTATTTTCATTTGGATAGCTTTTGCACCTTTTAGGTTTTCAATGCTTTCTATAGATTAATTTAGGCTTCGTGCCCTATGACCTTATTGATCCATGTAAATGCTTCATGCCTTGCATATGTTTATGGATGTGCTTGTATCCCATGCGTAATTATATACTAGCTTCAATCCTAATATTTTTTCAACATCAATACTTCTGGTGCTCATCAATTCATTGTAAATGGGGATCCCCTATTTTTTCTAAATAAGCAAAGTCTTTTGCAGTCGGTATTTTCTCTTGACCCTTGAATTACATTGATGATTTGTCTTATGTGAGAAAAATAATTTTTTCTGAGGGAAAGTGTGAAGATTGTCCGAGCGTTGGTTGAGAGAAGGTAAAAATGGTAGAAAAATGACTAGGCATAGAAAACTTCATAACACCTTCTAAAGCACATCAAAGATGGAGAAAAGTGGAAATGTGAAAAAATTGCTTAGTGGGTTAAGTAGACATGTAGAAATGGCAAAAATGGTTTAATGATTAAAAGGGAAGTAAAGAACAAGAAACCTAACCACATAACAACAATTGTTTTGTCTGAAGGTTCTAGATTATGTTGTATTTGGGTATTCAATTACAAGTGCTCAAAATACAGTTTCTAATTAGGGTTTTGTGTCACTCAACTTATCATGAAAAGAGAAGAAAAAGTGAGAAGATAAGAAAGACTCTGGATGTGAAAAGTATGAACTGTCACATGCTTATCAATGTATAAAATTCTAGGGGCAAAATTGACCCCAGTTCTGGGATTTGGCATCAAATGAACGATTGTAAAATTCCCCACTATTGTCACTAATGTCAAATTTGAAAAACATAAATACATTAATAAAATCAAGGTATTGTATAATAAATGGGAATGCAGTTGATAATGTATGGTCATACTTAATGTATGAAAAGGTTAGATCATCAAGATAGCTAGTAAATGATGCAAACATTGTAAAAATATGTCAAGAATTAAGTATCAACTATAATTTATAGTGATAGAGTAACATCAATGTGCAATGGTCAAATGTCATGACTAACATTATATAAAGTTGACATTGATTTCAAGATGAAAATTGTAATGAGCAATACATTGACCTCAAGACATAATGGGTATGATATGATAAAAAAAAATTGAGATGACTTCACCATTGAGTGTCTATTGGCATCAATGTTGCATCTTCTTTGAATGTAAGTGTTAGTTATTATCATTACATAATTCTCTTTCAAGAACTGACAACAACGTCATCAAATAATTTGCAACTATTACACTTGTTCCTACCACACTACTTATCAAATATAATATATTGTCATACAGAATAAATAGAACTTTAAAAACATTCAAAGACTCTTTTTTTTTGGAAAAAGAGGGGTAAAAATTTATTCAATCACAATCAAGATACAAGGCAAAGGCCAAATGGCCCAGCACAACACTATAAACATTTGTCCTCCAGGAGCAACTGATCAATAATCTCACGGTACTCAGTGGGTAGTGCTTCCCTACTATTAATATCCCATTTACCCTCATTCTTAGATGCCCACTTAGCCAGACAATCTGCCACTCTATTCCATTCCCGAGGGATATGAAAGAAGGCAACAGAGTCCAGCGACTGACAAAGATCCAGAATTTGTCTGGCTACAGAGGCAAGTTGCCAACTAACATCTTCCACTCTCTGGTTGTGCAACATATCTACAACAATCTGTGAGTCAGACTTGCAAATGATCTTTTGCCACCCTAACAAGAGGCCACACTCAATAGCAACCTTAATAGCTAGGGCCTCCATCAAATTATTAGAATGTTGACCCTTGTAAGCAGAGAAAAGAAACACTGCTCCACCATCATCGCCTCTACCAATAGCCCCAATACCGGCATGTCCAGGACTCCCCCGAGAAGACCCATCTATATTGATCTTCAAGAAACCTATCGGGGGAGGGGACCATCTCTCATCTCTACACACTCGCTGCTTACCATGGCTCGGTCGTTTGCTTGGACTTCCTCCCCACCAGCTATCATTCAAATGCAAATTCCTCACAATACCTTGATCCCCAGAATCAATATTAACTGCCATATCACACTTTGCATATATCGCCTCCTGGAGCCTATTAAGAATCAAATTCCACAATTGGGAGTTGCCAGTTTTGGCATCACAGAAAACTCTACGATTCCTTTCCAGCCAAAGATTCCATAGAATAAAGACTAGACCGACCAACTAGGCCACCTGTAGGAAAGAAGTCTTTGCTGGAGGTCGGCCCAAGCTCTCCCATAAATCAATAAGGGAATTAGCATGAATACAACCATGACCCCAAGCCTCCCACCATCTATGCCATATCTCTCTCGAGAAGGGGCAGAGAAAAAATAAGCGTGAGATACACTCCTCATCTTGCAAACAAAGAACACAAATCGAGGGACCTTGAACACCTCGTTTGCGCAAATTCTCCCAAGTAAGGCATTTCCTCTGAGCTAAACTTTCTTCCACCAATACACTTCAGCCAAACCATGAAGGTTCCTGTCTAGAATAGCATATCCTTGAGCCACTGTAAATTTACCCCTTGGACTTGGACTCCAAGCTAGGTTGTCCCTCCCACTGAGTGAGCTACACAACCTGTCCTCCAAAGCACGAGAAAGGAGAGCCCGATCCTCAACATATCCACCCATCGGCCACTCCTGAGGATCCTTCCAACAAGTTATCTCAACATTGCCTAGGCATTTAATAGTCTTAAAATCCTCCACCTTAAGCCAACCAGCATCAACAAAAGTTTGGGAAAGAGGAAGAAGTTGGGGAAAGCTGGAAAGAATAGGAGGATGGCCATCCCATGAGTCCTGCCAAAACAAAGAATCTGAACCGTTGTTACAAATCCAAAAAAGTCCCTCCTTAACAAGTTGAGCTCCCCTCTTAAGAGTATTCCAAATGTAGGAGCCTTTCCCCATCAAAGGAAGTTGTGGTACCTCAGAGCAGTCCGCACTAGGAAGGTACTTATGGGAAAGAATCTTGGCCCACTCTTGATCTTGGCTATTACACCAACGCCAATATAATTTGGCAGCCAACACAGTGACAACAAGAGTCATTGACCGAAGCCAAAGGCCACCCGCATGCTTTGGCCTACACATAGATTCCCACTTAACCAGACTCCACTTGGAGGAAAGCAGATTACTAGACCAGAGGAATTACCAAGAAACAGCATCAAAGTCTCTCACAAAACTAGACGAAGGAACCTGGACACAACACCTGTAAATGGGAAGGGACTGCACCACAATCTTAAGCAGAACCAATCTCCTAGTAGAAGATAACCATCTATATGTCCAATGACTAACCTTACTTCTAAATTTATCCAAAATCCCCTGCCAATAATCCTTCCGCTGAGCACCCAAGGACAAAGGGATCCCAAGATACATCAGGGGGAGTGAGCCGATCTGGAATCTAAGAATTCTAGCAATCCTATTCTGAATAATCTGAGGAGTGTTAAAGAAATAAATAGAAGACTTATCCTCATTAATTTTCTGACCTGAGGCTTTCAGATAGATATCCAAAGCTTTCCTGAAATTAACTGCCTCAATAACTGTAGCCATGCCCATAAGTCTAGTATCGTCCACAAACTAAAGATGAGAGCAAGAAGGAAGGTTATTACTCCAATTCCATCCGTGGATAGTACCCTGCTGAACCTGAGCTTTTAAAAATTTGCCAAGCCCTTCTGCCATAATAATGAATAAGTAGGGAGATAAAGGGTCACCTTGCCGAAGTCCCTGAGAGGCCCCAAACAACTCAGAAGGTTCTCCATTAATGAGTACAGAGAAAGAGGCCAAGGTCACATAGCTAAGAACCCATTCGACCCATTCCACCACAAACCCAAAAGTCAAAAGAATTTTTTGTAAGAATTCCCAACTCACCCGATCATAAGCCTTGGCCATGTCAAGTTTTATAAACATAGCTTTCTTCTTAGAATTAACCATAGAGTGGACAGCCTCTGTTGCTATCACAACTCCATCCAAAATTTGTCTTCCATCTACAAAGCCACCTTGTTCCGTAGAAATCAAAGAGCCAAGGAATGGCTTGAGCCTTTTTGCAATTAGCTTGGTGATGATCTTATATACCACATTACATAATGCTATGGGTCTGGAGTGATCCAACCTATCAGCTCCTTCCTTCTTAGGTATGAGGACCAAGAAGGTGGAGTTCAGAGACTTCAACATCTGTTTATTCCTGTATGATTCCTGGACCACATCTAGAAGATCATACTTTATTATCTCCCAGAATTCTTGGAAAAATTCAATCTGAAACCCATCTGGACCAGGGGCCTTACCTTTCTTCATATTAAACACAATTTTCTCCAATTCAGGAAGCAAGATAGGATTTAGAAGGGTTTCGTTCATATCTGCAGAAACAAGATGAGGGATACACTCCAAGATGTCCCGCTCCTTAGGCCTAGCTCCAGGCTCCTCCCTAGAAAAGAGAGCAGAGAAGTACTTGACTGCCTCCACAGAGAAAGCATCACGAGAAAAGATCTGGGATCCATTTGGTAAGAAAAGAGAGGATAGAGAATTCCCATGCTATCGTGCCTTAACAGAGTTGTGGAAAAAAGCAGTATTCCTATCCCCCTCCTGAAGCCAATCAATACAAGATTTTTGCTTCCAAAAAATCTCCTCTTGAAGTTCCCATTCATCCAGCTCCTTGAGGGCAAGAACCTCAGCTTCACTCCTCTCAAAACTCAACCCAAGGTCTCGAATCTGGCAGGTGATGTTATCTAGCTTGGTTTGGGCAGCCCTCTTCTGAACATGTAGATAACTGAAACATTGTTTGTTCCACCCATTAAGCCTGTATTTCACATGCTGAAGTCTCTTGCTGAAAGTACACATAGCCGTACCATGATCCGGCATCCCCTCATACCACCAATCGACCATTAGATCAGGTAAAGACAAGTCTCTTAGCCACATCAACTGAAATTTGAAAGAGGGATTCTTGGTGACCCTGTATGAAGTGATGGAAAGCTTAACAGGCCAGTGATCTGATCCCCTCCAGTCAAGAATTTCAGAGCTGGTAGTTCACCTGTTGTCCATCCAGTAGCAGGAAACTAGAAATCTATCAAGCCTTTCTGAGATAGCCTCACCACCACATCTTCGATTATTCCATGTAAAGACTCCATTATTTGGTTTCACATCAATGATAAATAAAGAGCCAATCATTTCTCTGAGTAGATTAGACGATTGATCCAACCTAGCAAGCCTGCCTCTTTTTTCCTCAAGGCTAATGACTACGTTGAAATCTCCTACCATAATCCATGGAAGAAAAGGTTCCAGGGAGCGAATGAATCTAATATGGGCCCATAATAGAACTTTACCTGCAAGGTCTGTTGGAGCATAAATGTTGGATAAGAAACACCTTTCGCCATTCTCAAAGCTAGTGGAAATCAAAGAAATGGATGACCGACTGGATAACCACCATAATGGGGAGACTTTCCTTGGGTCCCAGAAGCAAGCCACCCCTCCAGTACTATACAAAGCACCCACCCCTTGCCAAGTGCCATGAGGCCAGATATACGTTGCACACTTGGCCAAACCATCCAAAGAAAGTTTAATTTCTTGAATAAAAACCATATTAGGAGACTGAGATTCAATTAATCTACGAACAACCTTTTGCCTGGGGATGTTGTTCAACCCCCTTACATTCCATGATATCACAATCATTTATGGGGGTGAGAGAAATGTGAATCAATGGGACGCACTGACCCAGACTCCACCAAATTTTCACCCATTATCTTCACTTTCTCTTGATTAGTCTTTCTACCACTTTTTATCGGCTTATCTAGAGGCCCCCTTTTGAAGGGCTTCTGATGGATGCCTAAAGCAAGAGGAGCCTTATTGCTTTTACCAAAGCCAGATGCCCCCTTAGGCCAATGAGAGTCATTGGACACCCCTACTGGTCCCTCCAATCCCTGTGCTCCACAAAGATCCCCAATAATCTGAGCAAGAGGAGGCACATCCATATCTAACTACTCGGCCTGTAGGTCACCTGTATTAAGATGTTGATCCTCTCTCTGCATTTCATCTTCATGAATCTCTTGTTGAATATTGGCCTCAGAAAAGAGCTCAACTGGGATACCTTCCTCTTGGGCCATGCTACCGAGAGCATCAAACCTGTTAAAGGTGTCATCTGTCCACCTGTCCATCCAGGCTCTCTTCTTACCTTTGCCCTTGTTTCGATATTTAACCTGTATAAAACCCTCATTGTCAATAGGTCCATTGGAAGCCCTAGCCTTTCCCTTGTCCTCCCTAGGGGGAGCTGGAGTATCCAAGGAAGGATTCTTATATTTGGGACAATGGCGCAGTAGGTGACCATACTCATGGCAGATTTTGCATATAAATGGGAGAGTCTCGTAATCCAACTGCTGAATCCAAGAAACTGAGCCCATACAAATCTCCATAGAATCTAGCAATGGGTTATTCAAATCAACTTCAACACAAATACGAGCAAAAGAAATTACCTTACGATCTTGCGTTTGAGTAGCCGATCCCACAGGTTTTCCAAGAAGCATCGAAATTGAATGAAGAATATCCTCCCTCCAAAATTCTAGAGGCAGTCTCGGCAGGCGAACCCAGACAGGAACATGAGAGGGGATTTCCTCAGCAGAATTAAAGCCCGTGTGCTAGGGCTTGATAAATAACCCCACCTGGTTAAAGAAATAAGGGCCACCTTCAAACACCTTATTTTTATCTGACATGCAAGAGAATATAACCACAAAATAATTATTGGCTGCAATCAGAATCTCCATATCTCCTAGATTCCACACCCTACAGGCCGAGGAGTCCAACACCAGTAATGAAAGATGAAGGCCCAAAAATTTGCATATAAGAGCATGATTGCTCCAATACTCGACATCCTAAGAAACCTGTTCAGGTTGAATGACAAGAATAGGGCGAACCTCAGCTTTCTGTAAACATCCTTTAATTTTTTGAAGTAAAAAATTTCCATTCGAAGAGGGCTCTCCTTCCATTGATTGGGAATTGCCCTTCAAACCCTTACTATTGACGTGCACCCTCGAACCTAGCTCACCCATTACCAAATCCTCACCAAAAGGCCGGGCAAAGGTGACCCCGAGATCCCCCATAAACCTCGAGCCCGGGCTTGGCAAATCAGTAAGGGGAAGAAGGGACAAAGGCCCCTCAATCCCACACAGTCGTGGGCAGCCACTCACGATGCCACAAAAATCCCCGACGCCCAACAGCAGATCCAATCTCGTGGTCAATAACAACACAAACTCCCTGTACGCCAGCCACGTCCCCTCAACCGCCACACCCAAGCCGAAAGCATGCTCAACGTCGAATGGAGGCAATGAGAACCAGGTTAGGCTAGGGCACGCAGGCCCTAGAAGACCAAACCAGAGCGTCCATCACAGCCATATCCGAGTCAATCATCTCAACATTCAAAGACTCTTTAATTGCACCTACTAATTTACATTTTTGATCTGGAAGTTTCTGCACTATCAATTGGAAAGGCTTGAATGCACAGTCAACAGGTCACCCTGTCCCAGCTAAAATTACATTAATATGATCAGATCATTGACATCATAAACATTCTCAAGATTTATTTTTTATTTCTAATTTATGAGTGGAACAATAAAATATTGTGAAGCCTGAATTTTACAGTACAAATGTGAAGATTGAGCAGAATTGTAGAATTATTTTTAAGCTCCCACATTTTCTAAATTGGATAAGCTTGGTTTTTTTCACTGATTAGAGAAAATGTAGAAACATAATTGTTCCCCTTAGTTATGGCACCCCCCCAAATTTTCATTATCTAGACAAAAAAGGATTTAGATATAGAAATCCAAAAAGATGTGTGAAATGTGAATTTTGTTTTGGTGCCGACATTTTGAAGAAGAAATTCTTCCCAAACCACCCATATCAACAACGACTATAACTAAAAATTTGTCAGACTTCTATTAACTTGAGCATGTCTTTAACTTTGGAATCGATGCCTACACGATGTGAAGCTATAGGCAACAAACTAGATTTCTTATTAACCTATGTTGATGTACTTGTTTGCATTATTGCATCTGCAAACAAACATATCCAATCCTTTGAAACTTTGTTGGTGTTGAGAGAAAATAATTTATGTATTTTGTGCCCCTGACCAAGGAAGTATGGTGATTGCTAGTTTTCTTGTAGAGTTTGGCTCAATTCGTCATCCATTGAAATTGAATTTTGTTCCAATTGTCTTCAATAATGAGGATTTTGTCATGGGAGCACTAACAATGGTGAATATATCATCATTTTCCTTGACGATGATCTGGAAGCTTCGCAGGCCAAAATGATTTTTATTATTTCTAATATATGCAACAGTAGCACCACCACCTTTAATTTTTCTCTAATTTTTTACTTTAAAAAATATAGATTAACCCTAGGAAATTTTCTTATTAGTCCCTGCCTTATTTATAAGGCAAGGAACTAATGTTCCCTAATTCTCACTTCTATTAATTTCGGGCATCAAACTAATTGTGAAATGCTAAGGTCTTGGTTGCAATTATTTAATAATTAATTTTTTTGCTAATTTTATTTTTTCCTGATTGGTTGATGGGAATTTCCTAGGGGTTTTGACATTTATTAATTAGAAAAAATAGAAAATTCCATCGAAGGCAGCTATAGGTGCATTTGGCTTGTAGACCCTTACAAAATAGGAATGAGTTAAATGCACATAGCAAGACAACAATAGGTTACAAAGACCCGATCAAAGGTTGCCTCATGCGCACAGTGGGAGTCTTTATTGTTCTTAGCCAAAGATTTGGCAATCAAGCCATTTATAAAGACATCATCAGTAAGCACAATGAGCTAATAGGGATATCAATCCAAAGTTCATCAATAATGAAGGAATGTAGTTTTCCCACCGATGGTCAAATCTGAGAATTAGTGTGATTGTATTCAAGCCTGAAACCAGCCGTGGTAACTGAAGGCACTCCAAACAACTATAAAATCCAGCACTAAACATTATGCCAACACTAGTTACATAGCAATCTAACATAAAGAATGTTCTTGACAGTGATGTCAAAAGGGATTTTGCAGCAACATAGACACATCTGAATGAATTTCCTTTAATTTGTGTGACTAGGGGATGATCCAATCCTCTGAAGTCAAGGATATAACCAAAACAGAACGAGCTAACTGTTTGATAAAATGCTGAGGTGGTCACAATGGTCAAAAATTGATATTGGGAAAGCATGAATCATTTAGGTTTTACACAAAATCTTCTTTGTTCATATATCTAAAGTTGTTAGAATAAATTATGTTTATTTATCTCTTGGTAGTTGGGCATTTAACATGCAGTCCAGTAACATCCTAAACTATCTAGATTTCTCCTTTATCTTCATCATAGCCTATTGAAACTTTCTAGAGGTCTGTAATATGGTTATAAATACCCAGCCTCTTGGTTCATGTATGTAACAAATTTGATAGTGTTTATATAATCAAGTTTCAATTTCCTTTGTGCATCTTTGATCTATTCCAGTCTATCATGCTGCTCTGTTTTAACTATGTTTTGTTGATTATTATTGCTCCATTTTGATGATCATTTTTGCTCTATTTTATAATCTGTGTTGCTATTATTGATAGTTTATCATGGTATTAGAGTTCTCTTTTTTTCTTGGGTTGTGAAAACTTTTTTTGGCCAGGGATCTTTGCTCTTGGAGGCAGTAATTTGGAAGAGAGCAATAATATACTTTTGGGCAAAAGAAGATTGCTACAACAAGGGACATAGAGTATTTTTTTGGTGAGAAAATTTCAATTTCAATTTGGGTGTTCAAGTTTTTTCAAATCACTTTCATTCTCATCCAAAAAGGAGAGAATTTTACAATGGAATCACTTGGTGTGAATTTGCCTATGGTTAAATTGAATGGAAAAAAAAATTATGATTGGTGTCCCATATTGAAATTACTCTAATTCTTCAAAATTGTTATGATATTGTGACTGGTAGTGAATAGAGGCCTGCAAATCTAGGAAAGGATCAAGATAATTGGGATAGAAGGGACAAGAAGGCAACAACACTAATCAAGCTTACACTTTCAAAAGAGGTTTTTCAAGAAGTTCGTAATGAGAGAAGTGGAGTCAAAGTATGGGAAATTTTGAAGGATTTATATCAAAATTTAGGTGATGTACATGGATCTTATCTCTCACTACTGAGTTATATAATATGAAATTATCAAGCTCACAAGAGATAGTCCCATATTTAGGTAAATTAAAGGAAAAGAAGAATGAGCTTGCTTTGCTTGGAAAAGATATAGATGATAAAGGTTTTGTACAAATTATATTACAAAGTCTTCTAGGATCTTATCAATCATTTATAAGGGGTTTAGATACTATAGATAAATTACAAAGTATTAAGTCTAAAGAATTGTGTGCAAAGTTAGTCCAAGAAGAGCAAAGAAAAGTTAAAGAAAAATAATCATTTGATGGTGAATCTCAAACATTTGTAATGAAATAAAAACAATATTATAAGAAGTCACAAGATAATCAATATAAAGAAAGAAATTGGAAGTATGAAAATAAAGGTGCTTCATCCATAGATTATAGTAGAAGTAAATTGAAATGTAAATAGAACTGCAAAGAAGAAGATAAATAATTTTCCAAAATTTGGTGATTCTAAAAGAAATGCATTTTGTGTTGCACTTAAAGAAAATAACACTTTCAAAGATGATTGGGTTATTGATTTTGGTGCTACACAACACATGACCCACAATAAGGAACAATTTGAATCAATAAGTGAAAATAATATAGAGAAAATATACTTGGGAGATAATAGTGCTTTAGAAGTTAAAGGGATTGGTAATGTGAAGGTTGATAATGGTTTGTTCAAAAATGTGAAGTTAGTCCTTGAATTGAAAACAAATTTACTTTCAATATCTCAAATCGCAAGTTAAGGCTATAGAATAGAATTCTATAATGATAAGTGTTTAATCAAGGATGTTAATGATAGTACAGAGTTATTGTAATTGGTAAAATGGAGAATGGATTATATAAGTTTCAAGAATTTACTTCTAAATGTGAAGATAAAAATATATGTGCTATTGCCCAATATGATGATATGAGCAGGTTATGGCATCAGCATTTGGGGCATGTCAATTTTCAAGGTCTCAAGCTTATGGAAAGATTGTAAATTGTGCATGGGCTTCCAAAGATATCACTAAGTCCCAAGGTATCTGAAGGATGTGCAATGCAAAAGCAACATGTGGAAAGTTTCACTCAAGGTAAATCACGAAGAGCAAAAACCTTTATAGATGATTATAGAAAAAGAATTTGGGTGTATTTTCTACAAAAGAAAGATGAAGTGTTTCAAAAGTTTAAGGAGTTTAAAGGTTTGACTGAAAAATAAAATGGAAAATGTTTAAAGATAATGAGAACTGATAGAGGGATATGGCCTTTTTAGATTTTTGTAAAGAACATGGCATAAAGAAGGAATCAATTGTCTCTTATTCACCCCAACAAAATGGGGTTGTTGAAAGGAAAAATATAACTATAACAGAAATGGCTAGGTGTATGCTTCTTTCTAGAAATCTAGAAGCTAAATTTTAGGCTAAAGTAGTTCATACTACCGTATATATCTTGAATAGAACACCTATTAAGGTGGTTTTGAACATAACACCATAAGAGGCATGGAGTGGAAGAAAGCCTATAGTATCTCATTTTAGAATTTTTGGTTGCAATGCATATGCTCACATTCCTAATGAAAGAAGGAGCAAACTTGAAAGGAAGAGTGAGAAGTGCATAATGGTTGGATATAATGAGGAATCAAGAGGATATAGGTTATACAATCCCAAAACAAATGAAATCTATATTAAAAGAAATGTATGGTTTGATGATGATGTTAAGAAGGATAACTCTCCAACATTATCTTTCTTTCCAATTTTGATTGATGAAGAAAAGTCTACTTCTACCAATGGTCAAAGTCGAGGCGTGCAAACTACTACATGGGAAGAGACTAAAGTCGAAGAATCAAGTGAAAGTGATAATGAAAATCCAAGGAATTTTAGAAGTATCCAAGAAATTTATCAAGAAGGTTCTAGAAATATATTTTCTAACTATGCTCGTATGACTAAAGTAATGTAGGTTGACACTCCAAGCACATATGAAGAAGAAAAAGGAAAAGATGAATGGGAAGCAACTATGCAAGACGAATACAACTATTTGATAAAGAATGGAGCATGGGAACTAACAACACTTCTAGAAGGCAAAAATGTGGTTGGTTGTAAGTGGACCTATAGAGCCAAGTTCACATATGAAGAAGCAAAAGGAAAAGATGAATGGGAAGCGACTATGCAAGAAGAATACAACTATTTGATAAAGAATGGAACATGGGAACTAACAACACTTCTAGAAGGCAAAAATGTGGTTGGTTGTAAGTGGACCTATAGAGCCAAGTTCACATCAAATGGAGCTATTGAAAAATACAAAGCAAGGTTAGTGGCTAAAGGTTTCTCACAAGAAGAAGTTATATACTATACTAAAACCTTTGCTCCAATAGCTAAGATGACTTCCATTTGTACAATAGTTGCTTTAGCTACAAAGTTTGGTTGGAAATTTTTTCAAATGGATGTAAAAAGTGCATTTTTGCATGGTGACTCAAAAGAAGAAATTTACATGCAACACCCACCAGGATTTATTAAGTACAGTGAAGAGAATTTGGCATGTAGATTAAGAAAATCACTCAATGGTCTCAAGCAAGCACCAAGGGCATGGTACTCCAAAATAAATAAGTACTTTCTAGATGTTGGATTTAAAAGAACTAAAGTTGATCCAAATTTGTATGTGAAATATAATGATAATAAAGTTGTTATCATTGTATTGTATGTGGATGACTTGATTATTATAGGATATCACACACATGATATTAAGATAACTAAAGATCAACTCAAAAAAGTTTTTGAAATAACTAATTTAGGACTAATGCACTACTTTTTGGGTATGCAAGTATGACAAGAAGAAGGAAGGATCATGCTTTCTCAAACAAAGTATGCTCTTGATGTGCTCAATAAATTTAATATGAGTGATTGTAAACCATGTAATACACCATGTGAAATGGGATTAAGGTTGAGTACTAACTTTACTCAAAAGAAGGTGGATGGAAAATTGTCTAGGCAGCTTGTTGGAAATCTTTTTTATCTTACTATAACTAGACTAGATGCTATTGCATATGCAGTTGGTATTGTATCCAGGTACATGACAGATCCGCACATTGAACATTAGAAAGCAACTAAAAGATTATTAAGATACATTAAGGGTACTTACCAGCTTGGCATCGAATACAAATATGGAGGAGAGCCTACTTTAGTTGGATACATAGATTTTGATTATGTAGGTGACATTGATGATAGAAAAATAAACTTCAAGATATATCTTCCATCTTGGATCAGGACCAATTTCATGGAGCAGCCAGAAGCAATCAACAGTGTCACTCTCATCGACAAAAGCTGAATATATTGGCTCATCAAAGGAATCTCAAGAAGCACTGTGGCTTAGGCAATTACTTGAAGAAATACACTATCCACAAGACTCTCCAACTATAATATTTTGTGATAATCAAAGTACTATTAAGCTAGCAAAAAATTCAGTATATCATGCAAGGTCCAAGCATATAGAAGAGCATCATCATTTTTTTTGAGATCTAATTGAAAGTCAAGAGGTGGAGCTTCAATTTTGTGGAATTGAAGATCAAATTGTTGATATATTTACAAAAGCATTGTCTATTGTAAAATTTACTAAATTTGGAGATCTATTACAACTCAAGGAAGTTCCTATCCTCTCCAAATAAACATTAAGGCGGGGGGGGGGGGGTGTGTGGGGGGGTGTTAGAATAAATAATGTTTATTTATCTCTTGGTAGTTGGGCATTTAATATGCAATCCAAAAACATCCAGAATTATCTAGATTTCTCCTTTATCTTCACTGTAGCCTTTTAGAACTTTCTGGAGGTCTGCAATATGGTTATAAATACCCAACCTCTTGGTTCATGTATGTAACAAATTTGATAGTGTTTATAGAATCAAGTTTAAGTTTCCTTTGTGCATCTCAGCTTTGTTCTAGTCTATTCTACTACTCTATTTTAACTTTGTTTTGATGATCATTTTTGCTCTTTTTTGATGATCATTTCTACTCTACTTTACAATCCCTGTCGCTATTGTTAATAGTTTATCAGAGGTATTATGAAGAAAATAACACGCTTGCAAAGGTTCAAGGTCTGTTTGGGGTTAAAGGGTGTTTATAAATGAAAATTAAAAAAAAAAGTTGATAAAAGGATAACTACAGATAAAGATTGATTCAATGCATTTGGCAATCAACAACTGCAAATAAAGATAAATTCATTGCATTTGACATACGAAGATTGACAGTGAAATGGTGAAAGGATAAAGAAGACGTAAATGCATTTCTAAACCACGGAGAATTTCCTCTTATCCCATCCTTGGCTATAATAGAATGAACTAATGAAAGAACTTACAAATTCATCCCTTTATTTTGAACTTGTTGATGTGGCTAAGAAGGAAACAACTTCTGTACTCCCTGCTCTACCAATTTTATGGTATAAAATGTTATGATTTTGGAGAACTATTATATTGGATCAGTTGTGATAATGTTTTTTTCAGTAACAAAACATATCAACTAAAAAGGTAAAATATTAAATATAATTAAAAATATATTTAAAAGGAGATCCTACGTTTGGAACTGAACTGTTTGTACTAATTATATTTAATAAAAATTATATATATACATATATATATATATATAAACATTAGTGATTAATTATATTTATTATTTTATTAAATTTATAACTTTTTAATTTTAACAATATTTTAATATATACATATAACAACATAATAGTAAAGCTACAATGAAAATATACCATGTTTGATATTTTACCATGTTCCTCAAATAATGTAGCGTAGGGTAAAACTCCTCACTGAATTATACAAACATCAAACACACCTAGTAGAGGAGGACATCTTGGTAAACTACACCACTTTAGAAAAAAAATAAAAAATTAAATGAACATGACATTGAATTGTTGATGGTATTTCATAGTTATATGTGGCACACTTCGATGTCCAGAAATGCCATGTGTCATTATGCACACCATATTCCACCACCTCCATTGCATCTACTATTGCTAGATAGATTGTTATTATTACAATAAAAGTTTCAACTTCAATGCATGAGCCAACTGGTCGCATGTGAAGATTAGTTTGCAAAGAGGTTTTTGTTAGACCAACCTAATGGGCTATCCAACATCTTGTCAAAACTTTATGTTTCATTTTTTCCCTTTCAAAGTACCTAAAATTATAATTTTCTCGTTACCAAATCTAAGGAAAGAATAGGGAAATGGAGAACTTAGTAATTTGACAAATATTGGTAGTGATATAAAAGTAAGTTGGACAATTTGAATTTTTAGTATACAAGCACTTTTAAAGATGAAACAAAATTTATACAAGCATGCATTTTTAAATATGAATAGTAATTTTTATTAAATTAAATAATCAAGGATAATAAATACACTCCAAGACCTCAGCCTTATTTGAATCATTATGGCCATGTAGGTTGCATGTCAAACTCAAGCAATTGCAGTCTAACTTTATATTACAGCTAAACTGCAAAAATGGTTTCCTTCTACACTCCATGAATATGGCTCCTAGCATTTGTTTTTGTCTTGTTTCTCATATGCCAAAACCTTTACATTAGTTTTAGTCAATTGAATAAGTTTATTAATCACATTGTGTTTAAGGTTAGCACAAACTCCAAAACTTCTACATTTTCACCCAACCAAAAGGCAGGGACTCCTGCTCCTCCAGAGCACTTGTTATCATTGTTAACAATTAGTCCCTGCCTCTTCCAATTAATTTATGCCAAGAAAAAATGAATGCTCTTTCTAAAGCTTGATTTCAACAAAGGATAATTTCCCTAGCTTATTCAAGAAATCAAAAGGTTGTGTTGGCAATATTAGGAATAATGAAAAATTCATTTTTCTAGAGAACTTCTTTCCATATACTCATATTTATTTCCACAAGATTGCTTTAAGCTTGAGTGCAATTTCTATTTTTATACCACGTCCTTTTAACTTTGGGTTAAAAACTCTATCCAAAATGTTTTCCAAAAACATAGCTCTTCAAAATGTCTAGTGTTCTAAATTTAAATAATAATAGAGAAAATTTCACAAATTGATTTAAGTATATATAAAATCAGATTGGTAAATTAATACTCATGTGGTTCAAACACAGCGGCACAAAACAATATTGTTTCTTTCAAAAAAAAAAATTTATATTCATTAAGTAAATATAATCAAATAATCAATTAATATATTAACAAAACTTAAATTGTAATAATATTTAATTTTAGTTTTTTAATTATATTGATCATTGTTATATTATTACATGCAAATGATAATTTAAAAATTTATTATATTAAAAATTTAGCAATAATTATTTTAAAAACTTTTTAAAAATATACATATATAAATAATAAGATATTTTACACAATATTACAATAGCTAACGATAACTTATAACACAATTATTGTTAGATTAAATAATTGTAACAAGATATTAAATTATAAAGATAATCAAACTGAAGTTTTTCCTATAAAATACAATCAACATTTATAGTCTTATAAATCATTCAAAAATCTTCTTTTTTTCCATAATGATCATGGCACTTATGGTGATTAAGTACAATAAACTCATAATTTTTCTATAAGTAAGTAAATTTAGTTTTAGATATTCTTTTTACCATATTTTATTCTCAGTTATTACACCCCCTCTTGCAAAGTAGTCATTTTACTAATCTATTTTTTTTTATGTATCCTAATAGAAGGGACTCAAGCTCGAACAGAGCTCTTGTTTTACTATTATTAGTACTTGCCGGTAGACTAAGTACTATTGTGATACTTTTTGAATTTTACACTTTAACAAAGTGATTACAATTTTTGTTTTCTATGTGTTCGAAATAATCATTCTTTAAATTTTCTTATGAAACTATTTCATTACGTATTATAGATGCAAGTTTTTTTAACTTTATAATTTTTAGAAAATATTTTTCTACAATTTGATTGAGTGAACTCATTTACTTTTTTTATTGATCCGATATGATAGATTTTAAAACTAATACTTTTTTAAGACTAGTTTTTTATTAAGCTAGTGTGATTCACTAATGTTTAATAATTTTTTGAATGTAAGTGAGTTGTTTTAGATTTTTAGATTTTAATATTATATTTTCTTATAATATAATTTTTATAATAAAAATTACTAAAAAAATTATAGTATTTATATTATATAATTGTTTAAAAAATATTATTTTATATTATTATTATCAAAATATTACTATTTTCATATTATAATTTCTTTATAATATATTAATAATTATATTTATAATTAGACAAAAGTCTATAAGACAATGATAAATTGTGAGTTTCAAGTTTTAGATTCCAATTCAATAATAATAGTTAGCATAATAATTAATCTTGACTTTGACCTGTTGACTTGTTTCTTTACACTTCTATTTTTACTGTTACAAACATCATTTCTTAAGAATACCCATTGCACATCATTCTATTTTTACTGTTACAAACATCATTTCTTAAGAATACCCATTGCACATCAAGTTTTATTTCATTTCATTTGTTTTGTTTACTAGTAGGTACGTTCCGAGAGCTCTTCTTGCTTCTACCGATCCTCATAAAACCAGGTATTTCCAGAATAAAGGGGTGCGCAATTTTTTGAGAGGGCCGCTGGTGAGGTGTTGACGAAAAATTTATGGATTTTCTGGCGATGTGGGGCTGTCAGCGATGTACGGATTCCACCATTCAAATAGAACTAATGCTCACTAGTGTGCATTGACGGTGTTGAAGGTGGAAGGAAATACTTAATATTTGGCAAAGCAGATTTAGTTGAAGCAGCGAGCGCGGCAAGGCAAGTGGAAGAAAGGCATGTCCACAGCTAAGCAGTTTTCTTTCTGTAAGATTTGCAGGTTAAATCATAATAAAGGGAAGGGTCACAAATATTCTCTCAATCACAAGAAACGCCTCGCCGAGGTACTCTCCAAATTCCTCAAGAAAATTGAAGACGTTGTTTACTTTGCCAAGAACCCCACGCTTCTTCAATCTCAATACCAACACCGCAACGACTTCTGGTGCGTTGTCTGCGAGGAGGATATACACGAAACCCAGAGCTTGGTTGCCTGGTATTCTTTGTTCCCTTTCCTACTTAAATGTACTAAATACCCAACATATTTGATTACTATCCTTGTAGTACAATGCCAAGGGGATGTGATCCTGTTGACAGTGGAATAGCAACCATACTAATTCCTACTCTTTTATGTTCTGCCTCTTACATTGTGATTACATTCTTTAGAATAAACCATTAAGGTTAAAATATGTGTTCAGCGCATCTGAAAGACAATAGAAAAAGCACTGCGAAAATATTACTATTAAAGACCAAGAGCAGCTGCGTATTCAAGGCTGGACTTGCACATGGAAATATATTTGATAAGCACAATAGCTTACACAGTTAAGGCCCTTTGCAGTAGAGGAAAACAATTACATAGAGTAGAGTTTGCTCGTAAGAGACTCCACGGGAAAAAGCCTTAGGTTTGCTTAACATTACAAGCAATGTACTCTCATCAACCTATATTAAAACTCTGACAGATTATGTGACATAATTTAAAAATTCAGGAATAAACAGACATAAAACATTTTTCTGCAGTTGACAGATAGCTGTCCACTGTTTCATCATAACTTCTAAGCCACAATTCAAAATCCTGACTTCTTAGATGTGTTGAAAGGATAAGGATGAAATCTAAACAGCGCTGCTCTCGGAATTTGGGAAGACCAAGTCCACAAATGCAGAAATGTACGGGATACGTGTCTGTGGAAATGAATCCTGCCTGCACAATTGAACCCGTACCTGGGCAAATGGACTGGCAGAAAACTGATTGCTACAATCAGTTGCTTTGATCTTCTTTTCAATCAGATCCTAGTTGGATGATTCAATGGTGATGAACCAAAATCAATGAGAAAGCAAGTGTGCAATGGACCCAGGATAATGTGATGCTCTATAAAGCTGTTAGAATAGTCTCCTAAATGTTCCATAACAAATTTCTTAGGATAACCGTTACATGCTACTAGATTATTTAAGTTGGTTTACAATTCCGCAATGGTTAGTAAAGTGTTTGAAAATGTTCAAATTTGAATTTTGAATCTAAAAAATGTGAATTTTCAGATCTGTGAGTGCGGAGATGATTTGAGTTAAGTTTCCACCCATAAATCTGATCTAGGGTAGTGAATGGTAGGTCTAAGGATTGCAATGTCAGACCCCCACAAAAGTAGGAGATCAAAGCCTGAAGAATCAGATTGCAGCTTTTCACTAGTCAATTGTAGGTTATTAAATTACTATAATGCTGATAAAACCAATACACAACAGTTAAATGTTTATTAGTTAAGGTAGGGATTAGTAAATGATTAAGCACTGGATAAGAAAGGATAGCAAATGGCAGCAATCAGTAGACATGATTTTTTAAAGGAATAGCTCTTTCCAAATAGACATGTCTCCTCAAACGAGATATAGAGTTATAAATGTTAAATCTACAGCCCAGAAATGCATGAAGATAACCAGCAATAAGCAGAAGACAGAACTGAAACAAGGAACACCAGAAATATCCTGGGAAAACCCTTCTAGAATGGAGGGAAAAACCCAGCCACACAACAAAACATATCTTTATTAATAATGAAATTCAAGTGTACAATATCTTTTGCTTGATGCAAATATATAATAATAGGAGGGACTCTTCACATTATAACCGAAGGTCTCTTGAGATTCTCATAACTCCTATAATTAATTATAACTCTTCGAATATTCATGCCTCAATGCATGTGAATGACTTTTGTCATTTATATTTAATATTACAAATTAAACTTAAGTGTCATTTCCAGCTGAAGATGACAATAACGGTAATAACGTCCAGATAAAGATCTCTATCGCAGCTACAAACTTTAACACTCCCTCTTAGCAAGAGAGAGATCTTTAACTGAACAGTCACATAAAGCTGCAACCAAAAAATGTCAATGATAAATTCTGATCATATGAATTCAAAACATAATTCATGGAGTTACTCAACATGAATACTTGTAACAATAAATCATATTCATGGAATCACTCAACATGAAAACCTATAACAATGAGTCATATTCATGGAATCACTCAACATGAAAAGATTTGCAAGACTCATAGCTAAGCCTTTATTCACAGACTCTCTCAACGTGAACTGTCATCTCTCAACATGACATCCAACTCTGATCACGGATCTCTCAACGTGATGACATCATGGACACTCTCAGCATGATGTTCACTATCACATAGTGAAAGAATTATCATAGCTGATCTTACAATCTCATTTATTCACACAGGAATAGAAATAGGCATAACATAATAGGACTTTGCTCCATTTGAGTGTCAAATTTTATAAATACCACAAGCATCACAGGCATATATGAGAATGAAAGGGAATTCCATAAGTACTCCCTTTTAATTATAAAGCCTCTCTCTGAAGCTACAATCTCCCTCTAAATATCAACATCTCCCTCTTGCTTAAATCAACCTATAGCCTTTCTTGTTGATCCTACAACCAAGAGAGATTATTAAAATCAACTATCAATGCTAAAAATAATCTCTTTCAAGCAATATAACCATAAATACTCATATCTTTGTGATCTAATCTCAATAAACACGCATACACAGAGATTCAGAATAATGCCTGTAAATCTCAGCATCAATATAATAATAAGAATATAATATTAACATCACAATAATATTAAAATCATTATAAAGATAACAAAGAAAACCTCCCTCTACAATCATAAGCTCCCTCTGAGTCTTATATCTGCAGAAGATGTAAGTTCTAGTTGCTTCCATAGAACCACTACATAAAATGAGCATATTGCACCACAATCTGAAAAGACTCCCTCTGAATATGATCTTCCCTTTTTAAATGAAGATAGGTATCATCAATACAAATAATGTTTGCATGTTCATCAATCTTTCATCACTTCATTAATGCATCCTGCAATGAAATGAGATTAATAAAACCTATCATTTAGATCAATGCAAACTCTATACCCAGTGTTGTAAAAATTCGATATTCAATGATATAATTATGAGATACTTATCTCTTTCATATGCAGATTCACCAATGTTTTCAAGCAAGATATCCTTTGCTCAGCAACAATTCCAAGAGCTTACTTAAAGACCATGCAACTGAAAACAAATTCAAACATGCATACAAACTACAAGCGTTGCTATAACACTGACTATTAAATCATACCAAGAACAACAGATTATGGTATAGCCTCTGTAATGGATATTAAAATAGTATCTCACGATGACACTAAGTCATTCAACAAATACTCTACAGCTAGATGCCAATCACAGAGTCTGAATTCACTCACAATTTATTGTGCTGGAAACAGTAACCAATATAATCCTTGGAGTAAATAGTTACAATGACACTACTTAGAATTCCTCTGAAATACATTAGCATCAACTTCAAACTGTTACTTTCGCAGCGACTTCAATTTAGAAGTCTTCTATTCTAATTCCATGTCAATACACAAAACAGAATCAGTATAGGTAACTAATACACAATTCATACTAAGACCTCAAAAAAGTTTTCTGACATATGCGATCACAGATCATGAAAATAAATGCAAATATTTATTTTTCTACACTGCTATCCGTACATAAGAGATTCTGACATTAGCCTCAATAGCCAAGAAACTTAGAGAGATAAGATGAAATAATTATGTGACAGTAACATCTGTAAATTCTTCTGTTGAGCTCTCTCAAATGAATAGGCAGCCACAGGGACAAAGACATATCAGAAATATAATTGTCATGGCACAGTCCTTATCAGATGTAAAACTGCAAACTTGAATTGATCTTACTTAGCAACTTAAACTTCTACTGATAAATATTAAATATAAACAATTATTTAGATTAAAATCATATACCTGTAAATGAAGTTCGAGCAGGAGAGAGAAGCAATATTTTATGTCACAGTGACTTGCCCCATTCCCCTTTTACTGTCCGAGCAACAACAAATTCCCTCATGCATGTGCGAACACATCTCGGACATTCATCAACTCACATCAAAACCAATAGCAATTAGTTTCAAGAACAATAACTTTATTTTATGTGGAATACAATCTTGACTCAAAACTTATCATAGCATTCCGAGCTTCCTCTCCGTCAATGAAAATGTTTGTCCAGAAATTAGAAAAAGCTTCGACCAACCAAAACGTGATATCGAGCATTCAATAAGCAAGACGAAAGTCATACAGGAAAAAGAAAAGCCACAAGCCTTGGTGGATCATAATAAGAAAGACGTCAAATCACATCAATAAGTACCGAAGAACAATCTTTTGAGGCCAGTTTCGAAAAGAAGATTGCTATGAACCTAATTTGATAGTATAATTTCTATTGAAATTGAGGTACTGTTCAACCCCGACTATTGACATAGACCCATGATATGATTTGAACAATCATAAAACAAAGAAGGCACATAAATCTCAAAGTATCTGCAGCTCATGAATAAGAAATCAAGAAGACTAAACTCTTCTATTGTTCATCTTGTATATATATCGAAGAAACCAATGAGTTTTACCCCAGCACACGTAGAGGCAAAGATAATCAAAGTAACTGACAATATCAATACAATAAAGGTAGAATGAACCAAAGACATACAACTGTTACCGAGTCAAATTTTAAAATTGAACCACCTCAACATTCTCAGACCCATGACTCAGACATCAATGCCATATCATCAAAGCTGAAGAACATGCATTCACTACATGAGAGAGCCAAAACAAGCTAACGACGAAAGAAAAAAAAAAAAACAAAAACAAATACATGCACTGAAATTGAACACACATGGGCCACCATACAGAGGTACTACTGTCGATTGAATTGCTTGCACCGCAACACATTGCCTTATGCAAAATAACCCTCCCGATACAAATAAAATATCATCTCATGAGCAGAGAAATTTAAACCGATCTAACACAAAGAAATGAGCCATATTAAATATGATTGAAACTGAAAGTCCGCACAGAGAGATTGCAGAAGTTCTCGCCTGCGAGTGGTGGCCATCATGGTGAACCCCTGTTTTGCCAAACTCAAAGCAAACTCCCTTACAAGTCCTGAAGGTGCCCCCATCATCAACACTACCTTTGCCTTCTCCTCCATTTTTACGCATGAAATCCCCATCAATAGAAAGATAAAGATGGAAATTGCAGGAGATTTCGAGATTCGAAAGCAATCAACTACGTAGGAAAGCTTCTCGTTGAGAATGAGATGATAACTCTATTCATCGATAACTCTCTTTGCAAAATACTATCGTTAGAGATTTGTCAACCCTCTAAACATGAGATAAAAACTATCCTTAGCAAGGTCTTCTAAGATTGAAGAAATACATTCCTTTATGTAGAAAAATACTAACATCCCTCCAAGAGATCGCCTATAATTTGAAAAGCCAGGAGATTGACGATACAAACAAATCTAGCATGCGCATGTTAAATCTAGCATGCGCTGGCAATCATAAAGCCATGTTAAATAAAAATAGCTTGGATCACAAATAGAGACAAAATAAATAGATCACAACCCAAATTGAACCACAAATATAATAGAAAGATTCCCTATTTCTGATATCAAAAGAACTAGGCTCTGATACCATGTTAAATCTACCACCCAGAAATGCATGAAGATAACCAGCAATAAGTAGAAGACAAAATTGAAACAAGGAACACCAGAAATATCCTGGGAAAACCCATCTAGAATGAAGGGAAAAACCCAGCTACACAACAAAACATATCTTTATTAATAATGAAATTCAAGTGTACAATATCCTTTGCTTGATGCGAATATATAATAATAGGAGGGATTCTTCACATTATAACCAAAGGTCTCTTGAGATTCTCATAACTCCTATAATTAATTATAACTCTTCGAATATTCATGCCTCAATGCATGTGAATGACACATGTCATTTATATTTAATATTACAAATTAAACTTAAGTTTCCTTTTCAGCTGAAGATGACAATAATGGTAATAACGTCCAGATAAAGATCTCTATCGCAGCTACAAACTTTAACAATAAATGGGATAAGAAATGGGGATACAAGAGATCATTGAAGAGGTAGAATCATATGCATTCAGAAGAGCTTTCAGATGCAGATGTAAATATATTAACCAACAACTTAGTTATCTCTCTAAATACTAAAATAGTGTGTTACAAGATATAATGAATTACGTCTCGAACGGGTCATTGTTGAAGAATATTATATTGCTAATGTTGTAGCTTTATATGTACAAGTTGTTCTTGTTATAATTCTGCATTTGCATAATAGAGTAGATGTAGTGATTTCTTAAAAGCATCATCCAATCTGCCATTTTGTAATGGAGGAGAGATGTGGGCGTATGAGGAAGCCTAGTAGTCTGGTGGTTTATTCAAGTTAAGTTTAGAAGGCCTAATGATGAATGTATCTTGTGCCTTTAGGTTGCTGAATGAATGATGTACTTCTGTTCCCCTAAACGCGATGGATAGGCTCAAGGCGCTTGGTATGATCTCCTAGGGGCTTCATACCATGGATGAGTCACTGGATGAAGCCTTAAAGAAATCCCACATATACTATATGACCATTATGATTTGTAACTTATTATATGCCCATTTATCCTAAGTTACCATGGTTCATCCCTGCACCCCCCCGAACTAGCAGAAGTTTGAACTAGTTCAAAGTTCGGGTCTAGTTCGATGTCTAGTCTAGGCAGGGTATGGAAATTTCCTTGTTGGTTCAAACTGGTTTGAAACAAGTTCCGACCTGGACGGACCACTGCGTTAAGCGTCGAACCAAGTTTGAAACACGTCATTTCTGGGTCCTGCAGACGACAATAAAGTGTTTAGTTTGCAAAATTTAATGAGTTTTTGGTGTCCACAACCTTGAAAGGTTGTTATGAAATGTTTTTGGTGTTTTTTGTTTCTAAACAGGTTATTTTGTCTTAAACAAGAGCAAATAGGTGGTTGAGCAAGAGTTTGGTTGTGCAAGGAGTTCGAAGATTGATTTGTGGGTTTTCTTCAAACGTCTGTGCCTTATTCCTACACGTTTACAAGCCTACAATTGCTGGAAAAGGTAAGTTCTTGTTCCATTTTGCTTTTGTTTTTGTTCTGTTTTTTTTATTTTTCCATTTCTCTTTCATTCTTCATAAGATCTTTCCATTTTTTTTCCAGAATTTTTCATTTTTCTTGCATATAAATTATAAAATGAACATGTTTCTAAGTTCTTTCCATAGGAAAAGGAACTGCAATGACATCTACCTCTTTATCTGTAGGCAATACCGAACAAAGAATAGAACCCCACTCTGATTCTCCTCTATGGAAGTATGTAGATATTATAAAACCCCTTCCAAGAGGTGGTGCATTCCGTTGGAGATCTTGGGTTTGTGGTGTAGAAAGAAATAGTTTTTATTATTGTGTGGTAGGTCATTTGTGTGGATACACTGAAAGGGGTGTCAAGAAATGCCCTGGCAAAAAAGGCCCCCCTATACCAAATGAAACCGTGTTAGAATATATTAAAGAGCATGAGGCAACAAAAGAGAGAGAAGGACATGGGAAAACTGAACGTAGTAGCAAGAAATGTAAGAAAAGAGCAAAGGGAATGACTGATTCTCTTTATCCCTGGTTTTGTGTTGGGGCCCTTTGACCAAAAGCTTTGGAGTAGTCTTCCAGCGTGTGTCTTCTTGATGACTCTGGCTTCTCTAACAAAGGTGGCGATCTGGGGTGTATTTGGTTGGTGTCCTTGATAGGGAGTGACACCGGCTGTCCTAGTGGCCCCCCGATGTTATGGTACAAGAGCACCCCTTTTTTTAGTACAACATCGGACACTGGATTGAATTTACACCCTTTACACACAAAAGAAAGGGACCACTAGAAACTGCTTTTCAAAATAATAGTTAGGAAATTGCTAACATTAAGGTGGGAAGATGGCTATATGCAAATGGGCTGTCCTTTATTGTTGTTCACTCTCCATTTTGGAAGGACACGAGGGGTGCCAGTGATGCTCTGAGAGGGTATTGTGGCCCTGGGTTTGAGAAAGTACGTACCACCTTGTTGGATCAAGAGGTCTAGCTAATTACGCCGAAGGCGTACCTATACTGAAGTGAATGGATTCACTTCTTGCATCAACTATCCACGTTACATCTTGAGGCTTGCAAGATGATTAGAGAAATCTGAATCATCCGCTTGGGTTTTTCCATTTTGGTATAGTGGATGATTGAATTTGTAGGCATCTAGACTTCTTCAATTTCAACTCCACTTGCATGTTTTCCAAGTGTTGAAATTTTCTTAGCTATGTGTGGCCGCGTGGTTGCTCATTAAATTTTGAATTGGGGAAGATCTCAACAATCCTGCAGGTTCTTTGTTCTTTCACATCCGTTGAAGCTTTCTGTAAACATAATAATTTCTATTTTTGGTGCCTTCGAAGTAATGGGCAAGGATAATAAGCAATGGAAAAATAATGTTGTAACCATTAGTGGGAATTCCGTACGCATATCCAGCAAAGCCAATGCAGATGGTTATGACGTTATTTGGTAAGTCACAAAACCTTATCTTTGTCTCTCACAAACCTGGTGTTCCTCAAAGGTCATTGCCCTGAACAATTTCTAAATGACTGACCCATTTTCATTAAAGCAATTTTCTTGTCTTCTCTGTTCAGCTGCATTTGTATTTTGGATATTCTCATAGCTGGTAGTATCCAGGTGTTTGTAGAAGGCCCAGATGATGGCACAGGTGCAATTTCGATGGAGGCAACACAAACCCTTGAACAGGTAAAGCTACAAATCCTATGGTCAATTCCAAGATTAAATTTCAATTCCGTAGAAGCAGATTCATTTCACATGCACCACCATTAAAATCATTTCATTCGTTCTTTCTCCTCATTGGCTGCACATCATTGCGCTAAGGACAATATCCATTGAACCACGGTTGCAAATGTTTGTTTCATTTGCTTAGTTTTGCTCTTTACCATTTCTCTGCCTTGATTCTGAGTCTCCTATTTTGAAATCATCTGAGAATACATTCAAAGATGAGAAGAAATCACAACTATCATAGGAAATCTCATTTAGATTTGATGAGGTATTGTGTGTATTAAGTTCATTTTCAACAGAATGTGGGAATTGGTCATCTATTAAATTGGGAGTAAGAAAGTGAGAGATTTTCTCATTAGATTCAATCGGCTAAGACTTTGAATTTTGTTCCAGCTTAATGTCGACCAACTCATCTGCCATTAATTCATCTGTCCATAACTCACACCATGACCTGGAAATGTTTGTATTACTATTACTATGTCATTTGATGTTATGATCTGAAATACTCCTTTTTAGACCTCTTTTGTGGAGATTCTCTATTCTTGACACAGTTGTTCTTAGAGGAGCAATTTCGAGAAAATGATCATTTTTGGAATCATGAGATGTACATTTGGCTTTTCCAATAATTTTTTTTTCTTCATGGGGTGCTCTTGATTCTCTTTTTTCAATCTTTCTACTAGCGGGTATTCCAGTAATTCTTTATCTTGTTGTTTGTTTGACCAGGAAGACGTCCAGCTATTAGAGACCATTTGCATAGTAACACAAACTTAATGTGACAAGGCAGAATTGAATGTTCATGAGATTCTTAGTTTAAAATAGAAGAAATACGATTTTCACAGCGAAATTGGCTAATTGTCCTGGTGGATATGCCATTGATATTTTGAAGAATCTGGCAAAGTGCTCAACTGTTAGCAAAGCAGTATTAAACACTTCAAATCTTTTAAATTGCCAAAACTAGCTAGCAGTGAAGATAAAATTTGGATAGAATAAATATAAATACTTAAGCAAATGCAGGCCACAGAACTCATCTGGCAAATTGCTACCAATAAAACATGTTGGACTTATTACATTAATTAGGTTAATTAGGTTAGTTTCTATGTTTAGATTAAATAAATAAATAAGTTAGATATTTAGTTGTTGGGAAGTTATTCTGGTAAGTAGTTTGTAAGGAAAAATAAGGTGTTCAACATATCAATGTGAACAATTAAGTTTGTATCAAAATGTATCCAATGATAATCTGAGTCAATAAAACATATCAATGTGAATAATTCAGTTTGTATTGGAATGTATCCAATGACAATCTGAGTCAATAAAATTGGTCCTTTTATATTTTAGCACTTTCAAAACAAAGGGAAAACACTTTAAGACTAAGATTTTGAGGACATCTTATTGAGTTTGGAAGCCATTGCAATTTGTCAGAGTGATGTAGGATAAGCTTTCTCAATTGCAAAGGAGGTTGCACACAAACATCATTATACTCAATTCAGTTCATTATTATACTGAATTCAATTTCAATTGAGAAAAATATTTGCATTTTATTTTGAATTAAACATACAATTTTTTGGAGTATCGAATGGAACTTCTATATTGTCTAACTCAAGTTTTAGATTATGTAATTTATTTTAAAAGCTTGAATCAATATCTTATATGGGCTTGTTTATTTGGCACAATTCCTAAAGAGAGTTTGTATTTATTGGAAAAACATAAGAAAAATTATGAAATGGGGCTAATTAAATTTCCATGAAGATGAAAGATATGGTGATTTGAAGTTAACTTTGTGTTGTTGGTTTTGAATGAAAATTGGCATGAAAAATTAGAATAAAACTATTTCTTACAATTCAGATAAAAACTCATATTTTTATTCAGTTGAACAATTATATTAAATTTTTCTTTTTCTTCAATTTATTGTTGGAGTACATAGTGTTTTACTTTCTACTCTTTATTTAAGTTTACATAGGTCAACATATTAATGATGTAGATGGATATTATTTTGATCAAGATGGCATGGAGAATTACAATCCAATATCAGCCCACATCACATCACAACATCATCAATCACAAATACTAGGTGTCAAGCCTGTCTCTCCAATCATCACCAATATCCTCTTTTGGAATTAAATTGAGAAACATGAGTAGTTGAGGAATAGGGGTGTTCCCGTTTCAATGTCGGCATATCAGGGGAATATAATTATCTTTTTAAAAATAGTTGATCAGAATTTTTGGTCTTGATGAATCTTGGACTAGTGTGACCTATTAGAGCTTCAAGGACTTTTTTAAAATTTAAAAACCTTGTTTGATGGAGATCTGATGTAGTTACTCTTACAAAAAAAGCCCTGTGGTTGATCATTGTTTTCATTTTAATTTAGCTAAACTAAGGCAAATTCTATGGGCAAGATGTGATAGACTGGAAGCTAAATCCTAACCATAGCACGAGTCAAATCAAATGGTTTCAGTGCATTGGGAAAAAATCCAAAATAGAAGGCCATATAAGAAACTATTTGTATGCTAATATCTAGATATTCAGTATTTGCTATGTCACCAAGGTTTGAGATCCATGTTTATGGAAGGAGAAAATATCTCATCACTATCTTTATAAAGATAATAGTTCCCAGTTTTCATTGATTTATTTTGGACTAAACATCATATATATTCATTGCTGAATTTATCAATTAATCAAATGTGATGATATATGTAAGGAAAATAATTTGTTTAGATATGATATATAGGTCGTTGGAATCTAATCAATTAAAAATTAAACATTAGTTTCGTTCTTTTTAAATTTATTAAGGAAATGCCAACTAATTTTTTTAGGAAGGATAATTTTTTGTAAAAAGTTTGTCGATATAACAAATTGGGATCATCTTACACTTTCTAATAAAAATTGATTAGTATGGGAGCTATAATAAAAAAATTAAATGCGTCTTTCCAAGAAATGCACGTATTATATGGTTGTAGTATTATATAACCACATTGTCAATGAAGATATGATTGTATTAAATAATTATAATGCTATGTGAAAATAAATTGTGTTTATATGGTGAAGGCCAATAGTCATATTATCTTTCCCTCCGATAAGTGTGTCTCTTGGTTTCATGAGACCTTTCATATGTAATGTTATTGGAGCCTATTTATATGCTGTTCCTGTTCATTTGTAATCATCTTTTATTCGTTAATCTAATATTCTACAGTCTAGACGTAGCCACTATTGTGGTGAACCAGGATAAATCTGGTATTGTGTATTTGTCTTGCGTCTGCTATTATTTCTCTACATTCAAATCCTTTCAAATTGAAGTGTGTATGCAATATATATATATATATATATATCAATTATCTCTTTCATTTATAATTTCATTCTTAGAATGTCAATATGCATTAATATCATTATGACATTCTTGTCTTTAATAAGGAAGATATTTCGCATAGAGAAAGAGATGGCGAGAGTATAGATACAGGGAGGAGATATTGGAAAGAGAGATCTAGATTTAATTATCTTATTTGTCAATAATTAAAGATAACATAATTTTATCCACAAGAAATAATGACCAATCCAATACATCATTTTCTCTTAAGGACTCAATCATTCACCTATAATCTACCATTTACCACACGTTTTTTAAATTTGAAAAAAATGATTATAATCAAACGCAAACCAAAATAAATACATGTCATTTCACTTCACATTTATGCATCATAGTGAGATTTAATGTATGATAAACATAGTTGCAGTTTGATGGAACATGGTAAAAAACAATCCATCATCAATATTGTACAAATTTTGTCAAACTAGTGAGCAAGGGACAAAGATTGAGAAGAAGAGGGATGGAGAAGAGAGGGATTTGTGTGTGTGCGAAGAGAGAGGGAGGGAGGAAAGATATTAATCTACAGTGAAGATGGGAGGGGGAGAAGAACAGAAGGAAAAATACTTAGTTAACCTTTCACATCTATTCGGCGTATCTATTGCACACTAAGGTGCAATTGCTAGTTGTAGTTCAATTGAAGCTCATAAAGGACTCATGGGTTGAGACAGGGGTGACAATTGTTTCAGATGGGAAGGATTCCAAGAACCGTCCCTTTATCAATGTCCTTGCGGCATCCCCTAAAAGGGCAATGTTTTTGAAAGCAGTAAATTGTGAGGGCCAAGTAAAAGATGGGCCATTTATTGGTAATATCCTAATTGAGGTCATTGAACAAGTGGGTGCTAGAAATGTTGTCCAAGTCATAATAGTCAATGCAAAGAATTGTAGAGCTGCTGGTTTGTTGGTTGAAGAGTGATATCGGCATATCTTTTGGACACCTTGTCCGGTCCATTCACTCAATCTTATGCTGCAAAAGATTGGGAACCAAATTGCATGGATCAAAAAAATGTATGAAGAGGCTGAGGACATCCAAATGTTTGTCGCAAACCACCACATGACTTAGTCCCTTTTCAAAACCTACTCAAAATTGGAGCTGTTGAAGGTAAATGAACTTGAACTGAAGTAAGTAGTTTAAGTTTTAATATTTGACAATTTCTGATTTTTCATATTTTGTTTGTGCAGTGTGTTAGCTTTTCTAAGATATTTATAGTGTTTTTTTGCTCTAATTTATGTTATAGGTTGCCAAGATCCGTTTTACATCAAATATAATTGACTTGAGACGACTTGTGCAAGTTAAAGAGACACTGCAAGGTATGGTAAGTAGCCACAATTGGGGTGTATGGAAGCAAAGGAACACTAATAGGGAAAACAAAATAAAGCAAAGGGTATTGGATGACTCGTGGTGGGAACGTGTGGAATATCTCCTTAAGCTCACCAAGCCCATAATGAGCATGCTTAGGTACACTGACATGGGTAGGCCCTACCTTAGAGAGATCTATGATGGCATAGACTCAATGCTTGAGAATATCAAGTAGATTATTAATGGCAAGGAGCAAGATCCGCAAGAGACCTTCAAACAATTGTAAGCAATTATTGTTGAATGATGTAGCAAAATGACCACTCCACTACATGTGCTTGCCTATGCCTTGACGCCCAAATACTATAGCTCTCAATATTGTGATCTACTAGGAAGTTTGCCACCCTATTGAGATATAGAAGTGTCTAATGGGTACCAGGCACCATTTAGAAAACTCTTTCTTGATGATGATATGAGAGATGTAATCACATATGAGTTCATAGAGTTTGTGAATGCTAGAGGTCTAAATAACGATGCTTTTTGTCATCGGTTCAGGAAGGATGCTCATAGTTGGTGGTACCTCAATGGCCAAAGATTCTAAATATTGCAGCCCCTTGCAATCAAAGTTATATCACAAGTAAGTTTTATTAAATTTTTTTTAGCTCACTTTATCTTTAAAAGAATCATGACTAGAAATTAATTTTAATTTTATTATAAGATTGAATTAATTTTTTTTAATTGTTTACTGCATGTTGTCTTTTTGCATTGGAAAGAAATTGGAGCACCTATTGTTTCATCCAATTGGTGAAGCGCAATAGGTTGCAATAAAAAAAGCAGAGAACTTGGTATTTGTGCATTACAACTTGCATCTTCTTTTGCATAAGAGTAAAGAATACAAAGAAGGGGAGACAAAGAAGTGGGATGTAGGTGCAAAGGTTGTGGACTTGGATGCTTCCACTACTCGGCTTACACTAGGATGATTTTGAAGAATTTGATGCCAATGCCACATTGTTGCTGATCCCATTGGCATTAGCTCTATTGGTGAGTCAACTAATGTTGGAGAAGAAGAAGATGAATATGAAGAAAAAGATGAAGATTTAAGAACTTAGAATATTAATAGATTTTATTCTATTAGTTGAACAAGGAATGTGAAACATGATATTTGAACTTGATGCTATGATTTATTTTTAATGTTTTGAATCTTTGATGTTGAACTTGTTACTTGAACTTAATGATGGTATCATCACTATGATTACAAGTTTATGGCGTTTTTGTTGTTTAAACGTGTTTAAACTTTATGCTACTATACTATATTCTAATTTTAACTCACGTTTCATAAATGTGTATATAAATATAATTCTTACATGTTTTTGTACTAACAGACCCAAACCCTTTTTTAAAATTTTGATGAACTTGCGAATTGGTTCTTGAACTTCGAACTTGGAACCAAGCTCGAATTGGTAACTTAGCATTTATCCTTTGACAACTAATCTGATTGCAGATTCTAAACCAAGTGAATAAATTAAATTTCCATTTCCAAGCACAGTCTAAACCCTACCTCAGAATTTTAGGGTAAATCAAGTAAAGTCCCTATAGGGGTCATTACATACAATCAAACCTTAAGCGGATCTATGATAATAGGGATTATATAGTTGTTTAGTATGAAAAGGGAAACCAAGCAAAGAGATAGATCACCTCTGCTTTTCATGATTGCACATTCAGAAGGAAGATTGCCCACTAGGCTTAAGATGGGACTCAAGCATTGAATGGGCAATGATCCTTCTCTAAATATGTAATGATAAAAATGGAAATGATAAAATGTAATGTAGAAGATAAATTAGCCAATTTATTGGAAAATTGGAAATAACAGAGTGATACAAACTGACAAAGAGTTGATATGTATAGAAACGAAAACTAAAATGCAAATCTGACCTGTAGCTGAATTTTGGGATTAGAATGCAGTTTACAGGATGGGAAAGTGCCCTATACTTGGGTACAAAACGAGAATGACGTTTTTTTACCTAGTGCTTTTGACTAGATTTTATAGGGATTTTTTGACAGTTTCTGATCTTTCCATATTTTGTTTGATTCTTGCACACAAAAAGGAGGACAGTTGGATGTAGGGTTTTGCCTTAGTCAAACTCTTGTTTAAGAATCAACCTTGAAAATAAATGGAATGCAAGGAAAGCGTGCTATTATGTAGCAGAGGCTAGATCTAGAAAATGAATTATATTATATCTTGGTAACGTAAATGCTTCTTTGAATGTGACTAAACATATTTGTGCAATAATTTTACTAAACACAAAAACCCGAAAGGAAACCATGAAAGGTAAAACCTCATAGAATGGATATTGTAATTCACTACAATGTTTGACTGAGGAAGAAAGGAAGACTTGAATAGAAGTGGATCAATGCAAATCTTCTTCCTTGATAGAAGACTCATTTGCTTGCCCTCCAATGGGGAAAGAAGCTATATCCATGGAAGCAAACCCCTAAAAGGCTTGGAAGAATGCTAGATCTTGAATGCTTGGACTTGATTATTGATGACTCTTGAACTTGAATTTTTCCTTGCACTTGATCGTTTGAATGCTTGATTGGTGGAATGCGCTTGACAATAATGGATGTGCTTGATAATAGATTTTTTATTTACCAGAATGAGGAGAGATAGGTTGTTTATATACATCTCACAACATTTTGGGGATTAAAACTCAAGCAAGCCGACTGCAGGTGCTTGCTAATACCCCAACATATAGCCCCATGCCAAATTTGTACCCCAATCCTCGAGGACAAAACGCCAATATGTACCTTGGAGAATGACCCAAAGAGGGAAAATATGAGGTGCAAGATTTTTAGGTACAACTCAATTCAAGGTCTAGATTGGTCATGAAGGCCACAAATAGGGCCACAAGGTCTAGGGGATGAAATGAATTACATGATTGGAGGAAAATAGAGGAACAAATTTACAAGTAAAGGCTAACCTTAATTTTAAACAATAATGAAAGGATAGAGGACTCATATTCTAATTTAGGTACCCATTAAGTGCCATATAAGGTCCTACTATAGAAAATACACTAAAGTGACCACAAAATAATCCTTAAACTTTACATAAATTGGGTGCTTAGAATTTAGAACGATACATCTAGCCCACACGTTAGCAGGAGTATGAGGCAAATTCATGGTCAAGATAAAGGAAGAAAGAGAAAAAGAGATATGATCATGGGTGAATTGCAAAGAGATCAGAAATTACTAAGTTCAAGAATGTAAGACCCCTAACAAATGATCTCAGCTCAAACATCTATACGTAAAGGCAAGAAAACAAAAGAAAACAAAAGGCATAGAACACATAGAGTTAGTGCTAAAACAAAAATTTCAAATCAACTGTTAGAAGAGACCTCGATTGAAAACATTTCAAATACTAATATCATGTTTGGAAAGCCGTTGCAAGAGTATAAGTGGTCAGATAGGAAGGACAAGAGCATTGCCAAAGATGAGGCAAAACTCCACGATCTAACCCTCTAACATAGCTATGAGAGCATGGAAAGAAAGAGAGAGAGATACCATGAATCCAATAGGCAAGCAAGTTGTGTTATGCTAGGTGATTCGTGGTTGAAGGAGGTGGAGTAGAGTAGAAAGGCTAGCAAGCTTTATGATGCTAGTTCCACTCAACCCACATAGAAGAAAAAGGAGAATTGGTGTAGTAAGTTGTGTTATGCTAGTCAACTGTACCTTAAAATTTTTTGTGCACGTGGGCATCTTTGAAAATTTTCGCCCAAGGATGGCTTAAGGGGATCAATCCTATGGAAAGCATTGTCTCTGAATGGATCCTAAAACAATCAGGCCTAAGGAAAGTTGTCTCTAAAGGGATCAATAAACAAGATTAATTCTAAGGAAAGCATTGTCTCCTTAGGGATCAATAAATAAAAGGCTGTATAATATGCAGGGGATGATACATGTATGCCACCCTCCTCATGATGATGACATAGGTAGCATCATAAGGAAAAGAGAACAAGGGTACCTGCTTCCAACAACAAGATATCCTTAAAAGAACAATGAATACCACGACCTTAACAAAGAGTGAAAACTCTTGCTAGAAGGAGATAGATGATCGTAAAAGGATATTCCACAAGTGGGAATAGACTCGCAAATTGAAGTGATTTTGATTACAAGACATCTACCTTCAAGAGGAGTGGTTGAACAAAGATAATATCTTCAAGACCAAGAGGGAAAGAGAATAAGAATGCACCCTTTTAGCCCCCTATTGCTAGGTGAAAAAGGAATTCTTGATGAAGGATGACACACTTTAAGCTTGAAAGTAAGGGAATTTGTTTAGGATGAACATAGTTTACAAATAAGGAAGAGGTTGTGATTTAGGATGTACACCTCTTGTATATGATAGAATCTTGAATTAAAACAAAACCATTGCTTATAAGTAAACAATGTCACATGATAAATAAATTGCACTATACTAAGGAAAGTAGATCCTTAGAAATTAAAGAAGAGGAAGATGAACACATGAAACCCTGTCCCCCAAGTGTGAAGGCAAAGACAAATATATCTCCCTAATTGATAGATCTTTTATAATAGGCTTGTACTTTCAAGCAAAAATAAGTTGTAAACTAGGATGGAAATCACGTACAATGTTACATCCCAAATTTTTGCCCAATTTAAATAATCATATAGCTGTTATATAATTCATTTGAATGTCAATTGGCTAGTAAATCAGTTGAACACTATAATAATGTGGAATGGAAATGTGGTTGTTTGTTTTAATTCATGTGAAGATGACATGTTAGTTGTTCATTACAATTTTAATAGAAAATGGATATTTATTATTTTTGGAAAAGTTAATTGCTTATTTGAAATGGTGATTAGCCGTTGTGATGATTATAAAAATGATTTTTGATTATAGTTACCTTGATTTATATAAGGAATATGTTATTATCGTGGAAATTCTTCATGGTTGCAAAACACGATGAAGGGGGGGAAGTATTGCCAAAATAGGAGCTAGGGTTGGGGCAACAAAAGTCCACTGATAGGCCATCAAGTATGGATTCTAACCATCTTGGCCAAGGATTTAACGACTAGGCAAGCAAGAGTATACCTTGGACGACCATGAGCTAACCAGTCAGTTCGTAACACTTATCAAGAAAAACATTAAGCATTTAAATAATAATATAAATTGTTACCTTTTCTATTTGAGATCACTGTGGAGCCTCCTGTTATACTTCATATATTGACACCATGATATCATGACATCTATACTTGCACATACATGTGTGTAAATCACTATAATGATACAAAAGAAATAAATTATTAAACTTACACACATGTATGTACATGTGTACGTCCAAATAGAGGTGGCAAAGATACCATGATGCTGATATATTTAAAAATCATTTGGAGGGAGAACCTATATAATTATCATTATTATTGTTTCCAATGGATTTGAGTGATTACCTAACTTTCCATCGGTCTTTTTATTTTTCAAATGTTCTTTTCATATATTATAACTGATGGAGTTTATTTATTGTTGATGAGTTGATGGAAATGCAATTTTTTATGGAATTGATACCTGGCCATGTGTTTGCCACCTCGACCTTTCTTGTAACCGAGCATGCATATGCAAACTCTTTTATATATACCGCTTGCCATAACCTTCGAACATTCTTCTTCCAATTTTTGAGCTTTGTAATTTATTTCATTCTTTACAACATTAGACATAAGCCATATATGGTGAGAGCATTTAGCATTGTGCGCAAGCATCGTGGTATCAGAGTCGTCGAGTCCTTCCTAGCATCCATTTTTATAGACTTTCTTTTCTGTCTACTAGACGGGGATAACAATCTCTACCCGCACAAGGCAACACTCATCCTTCATGCAAGTTATGCATTATATTATTCCTTAATTCATATTATAGTAGAAGGATCGAATGATGATATCATAGATGTGAATTTCTTATGTTGTCAATGTATTATTGCAAGTAATCCGCTAGGCATATGTTACTATAAAATTCTGTTTATGATATGATGTTTCAAAGCACCAAAGTACTTACTGTGCATATTGGTAAAATATGCTGACTTATACAGAGGTGTTGGCAATATGCTTCTAAGGTAAGTACAACATTTGATGCCATGATAAAGATTTTGTTCATTGATTTGGATTTAGAAATGCAAATTGATACTAGAACCGAATTTACTCAAGGGATCTCCTAGGAAGCACCCATTAGGACTGAAATGGTCAAGATAAAGGGGTGGGAGGAGAGAATGTCCTTGCAAAAACAAGATGAAATCAGTAATGAATGTATATATTTATATAACAACATTAAATAACTAAGCCAACTCAGGGTTGTCCAATATATAACTCTTGTTGTCAAGTCGAGTGGTGGGTGATCGGGCATAATTAATAGCCCACTGAAATCCTTGGCCAAGGTAGGTTCATGGCATTCTTGTCATTGCAATCACTAGAGGTCAAAGTGCTAGCTGATAGAAGGTAGGTTGATGGAAGATATCCATAGCCTTGTTTGTTGTCTAGTCGACACTCTAACACTGAGATGCTCAAGTAGCAAGACCATGGTGACCCAAACCTAAGCCTGGGGTAGGGAGGGCCTTTCTTAGATGAGATTGTGTGGGGATAAATAAAGGTCTGTGGTTGGGAGGTTAAGCCCATGGCAATGCTTCTCCTCTCCACCATATGCCAAGGCTTGCTCAATACAATAATTGTCATACTTGATTCTTTTATATTTTTTGTTTATCATTTGACATATTATTATGTAACCATGATACTTAAGTTTGTTATACCTTATGTTAACATTTGAAAGCTTGTAATAGGAATGGAAGAGAAATAGATATGAAATTTATAACTATATTTCATGTGAATTAGGTTAGTTCGTTATTGATCTCTTTAAATATGAATTGCAATATCTAAATAAGTTCGTTAAATTTCTCTTTCATATGAAGTAGCTGTTATAATTGTCACTTTTTCATTTTGTTATGAATATAGATGTATCTTGAATTATAGTTTAAAAAAGGCTTCGGGAAAATAACATGTTACAAAGAAAGAGAAGATTCCAATGTTAACCAAACATATTTATGCAAGAAAGGATGTTATATTATAAGATAAACAAGTCTAAAGAAACAATATGTAGTCCCTAAATGGAGGATCATTTTGTGAAAGACATGCCCTTTGAGGCATGGAATAGATTGTCGAGCAAAGATGAAAGTACTTTGCATGAAACAAAGAATCTCATGCTAGAAGGGATGTACCATCATAAAATAATACAAATCCATAAAGAGGTAATCAAGAAAAAGATGGAAGGATGCCACATTATTCGAGCTTAGTGGATACATCAATTATCGAAGATATACACTTCCCCAAAAAGAAGGATATCAATCCCATTAGAGAGAGATCCTAAACAAACAAGCCCATGTGTAGAAGGACATCACATAAAAAATGTCAACAAAGAGATAATGGATCCTTTGAAAGGAGAACAAAGATGAGATGGGGAGATCTTGTACCCCAAGTGAGGAAACAAGGAACAAAACTTATTATGATGCTCACAATGCGCATTATGCAAAGCAAAGAGTCCCCAAGGATGTAAGATACTAAATTTACATCATGGAGAGCAACATAAGAGGAGAAAAGAGGTGCTAAGGTATGTCTTTAATATCAAGAAAAAGCATAAGATCTGTTGTTAAAGAAATAAGAGATCTATCTACCAAATCTTGAGTGAATTACCTAAATTCAATACAATCAGCAAGAGAGTTTTTATGTCTATAATGTAACCAACATGAATTCACCACTATAAGTCCTTGATTCCTTGGAAAATGTCTATAAGAAAAGCAAAGTTTAGGGCTGTAATTAATTCTTTAAAATATTCGTTTAGCTAAAGTGAGGCAATCATCAAAAGTAGGTGTGATAATAGATGGTGTTGGTAAAAGAATGTCAAGCAAAGGTTTTTGTTTAGATGGATGAGAATTGGAAGAAGGAAAGGTAGTATCCTGAGGTATAAAACCAACACCACACTCAATGACTTGTATAGGAGGGATCTATAGGAACCTTGATACCTTGTTCATCAATGCCAAGTCCTAAACCACTTTAACCTTGTTGATTAGTAATGTCAAATCCCACATTGTAATTGGCTTTTAATGTAGAGGTGATGGAGATTCACCTTAATCTTTATGGAGGAGTGGTATAAAGAGGAATAGGAGGAATATTCTCTTAGGGAGATTCCTACTATTCTCTTATCATTGTTAGGTGAAGAAGAAGAAGACTTATCAAGATCTTCTTGGAGAGAATCATCAAGAAAATGCTTAACATCAAGATTATGAATAATGCTTAGATAAAAGAATATTGTTAAGATCATCCAAAGAATTGCATAAACTAGTTTCCCCAAGACTATCCATTAAGGTAGGTTGAGGAAAATGAGATCTAGGTCTCACTAGGATGTATTAGGTTAATAGCTCCTTAATATCTTTTTTATTATTATTTTAATTGTCAATATTATAAATCTTGTAAATATTAGAATGTTTCTAATATTATAGATGTTCGTTAATAATAACAATTATTTCGTAATACGGACATTGTCTTTGTAAATATAAATGAGGGTCTTGCTCATTCTTTAATTCATCGTATATTCTACCATTTACTTGTTTAACATGGTTTAAGTTTAATGTTCTAAATTAATTTTTGGTTTGGGATTGTTAGAAATCTTTTCTTGCAAAGGTTTTTGTTTCAAACCTAACTTGGTTTCAAGAAATCATGTCTACTCTATACACATCTGGGCTCTAGTTGTCTTCATCATTTTTTGTCACAACTTCGTGAGCATTTGTTCACTGCATGTGCAACCATATGATTTGGGATTTTCTTTGCTTTCATGCTGCTTTCCTTTGCGAGACTTTAGCCTATGCATATGGTTTTTGTAAACTTTTTTGTTTATCACTTGTCCATTGATTTACTATAAGTTGTATTTTTACTTCGGCTCCTCTGTTACCTGCGACGACTATTAATCTCGATGGGATTCTTCCTGAATTTTGTCATGTTTTTCACAAAAATGATTGATCTTCTATTCCTGTGCAACGTCTTTTTTGGCATCTAGTCTCTACAATGAGATTGTTTGGTGCTTGTGACAATATTTATTGCATCCAATGACTCATTTGTTGAATTTCCTGGTCCTCATGACTTGTTCTTTGTTCATTTTTCTTGTAGACACCAACACATATTTTTCATGGTTTATTTGCTCGCAACTAAGGTTTTTTCATCGTTTGCTTAGCTTGTGTTTTTCAAATGCTATTCTTGTGCCTTTTTGGGATTTTTTTGCAAGCTCTTTGGTTTATAGATCATTTCATCCTTAATTGTCTATAGGGTTTTTTCAAAATCGTATGATTTTTTGGCGGCTTAAATTTTGATTATAGATCCCTTATGTGTTTTTCAAGGGCTTATTTGGATTGCTTGTAGGTTTTTTTGGGTCATCCAAAAATTCTACCTTGGGATATATGCTTCACAGTCTACTCTTTAGTCTTGAAATTAGTGGCTGTTCTTTCCACTAGTGTTATTCAAAATGTTATATTCATGTGTTGAATGTTTTTTGACTCAATATATGTGTTGCTATTGGGTCAACTATTGTTTGACCTTAGTTTTTTGCCATGGCATCTCTAACAAATATTCTGCTTGTGGGTAGTTAGAAATTCGACGACAAAAACTACAATACTTGGAAGTAGTGTATGATGTTGATCTTTGAATATAGATGTCTTGACAAATTGTTGGGCAAGGCTAATCATCCCAGGGAAGAAGGCAAAGAACAAGATAAATTTGATGAGCAAAACCGAGAAGTTCTTATGCTCATCAAACTTTCAATCATTAATGATCAACTACTGTATGTTCCTTTTGACAAAACATGAGAAGTTGTTGTTTCCAACGATCATGTTGTAGAAGCATTATTTAGAGATAAAAAAGAAACAGTATAATGACGAAAAGCAATGTTGAGAGTTTCAACAAAGTGTTCATAGAAAGATGGTAGACTCTTCAGGGTGGTCATCGCCATATCTTCTTCCATTTTGCGACTAATGGCTTCCCACTGACCTTGAGAATGTCCTTGATTTTATTGAGCTTTTCTTATAGGGATGCCTGTTCATCCATCATAATTGTGAAAACTACGTTCTTTAGGAAGAACACACGACTCTTATCAAAGGTTTCATGTAAACCTTTTAGATCCATCCAAGTTGCAACAACTATTTTGCCATAATCAAGTTGTGGTAGCTGATTATGAATGGCCAAAAGTTTGATGAGCATAACAACTATTTGATTTTGCTCAACAAATTTATCCCACTCTTTGCTGTCTTCCTCAAAACGACTAGCCTTGCCCAAAACAAAACTTTCAAGCCATTTATATTAAAAAATCATCATCATACACTGCTTTCATGTATTGTAGTTTATGCCATTAAAATTTTGACCGCCCTCAAGAATGTTGTTGCAAAAAATTGAAGTCAAAGGGGGTTGACCGATTGGTGACATGAATATGGAGGTAGAAAATGTTCAATACGTGAAAATTACATTTTGAATAGGATTGATGGAGAGAACATGCAATGATTTCAGGACTGAACAATAGATTGTCAAACATGGATCCCAAGGCAAAAAATTTGGATGACCCAAAAAAATCCACAAGCAACCTAGATAAGCTCTCCAAAAACCCATAAAGGATCTATAATTAAAAAAGAATCCTAGTCGGCTAAGGATAAAATGGTTTATAAATTACAAAACCTTCATAAAATTCCAGAAAGGCACGAGAATTGTGTTTGAAAAAACACAAGCTGGGCAAATGGTAAACAAACCTTTGTCTGTAGTTGCAGACAAAGGTAATTTCCCCAATGTCTGACCATGAAAAATCCATGTTTGGGTTTGCAAGAAAAATGACCAAAGAATAGGTGGTGAGGGCCAGAAAGAAACTCAATGATGAGCACTATTGAATGTAGGAAATGTTGTAGTAGGCACTATACAAACTCATTGCAAAGACTAGATGCCAAAAACGATGTTGCATGGGAACAAAAGATTAGTCATTGTGATTTTTACAACTTTTGTAGGTAATAAAGGAGCCAGAGTAAAAAACAACTTGCACTCAATTAATAGATGAGTGACAAACAAAAATGTTTGTACAAATTTCATGCCCAAGCTAGAGAGTCTTGGAAGAAAGATGAATGAAAGAAAAAAACCCAAATCGTAGGGTTGTGCACATGATGAACAAATGCTCATGAAGTTGTGAGCAAAAATGATGAAGATTTCTAGAGCCCATAGGCATTTAGACTATACGCAATTCTCGAAACCCTAGTCGGGTTTGAAACAAAATTCTCCACAAGAAAAAAAAATCCTAACAATCCTTGGTTGAAAAATAATTCTCTCAAACAATTGAAGAATGCTTTGATAACATATTACACAGGTAATTGGCAGAATATTTGATGAATTAAATAAAAGGTAGATCTTTAAAATCATCAACATGCATTTTAGGAGTAAGATTAGCAAGATTTATCTTAGTGTTATCTTTAGGTTCATTCACATATTCCATGCATTTTGTTACTGTTGCTTAATTTTAACACATGTTAAAATTCTGACATGAAAATTTTATTTTGATAAAATCACATTTTCATTTTGATATTTGAAAGAATATAAATGTCCTTGTATTATTCGTCTCTTGAATATACAATTGATATTTTACAAAAATAATGAAATGTTGGAGGCAAAGTATTTCACACAAGTCGTGAAAACAATTGCTATCTTTCATATGTATTCAAAACAAAAAAAATGAAACATATGGGAGAAAGTCAGAGATAACCAGTCATTGCCTTTCAGACTTTGACTGGTTAGATGTTCTGTTGTTGCATTGTCGCCCGTGGTACAGCTCTCGATCTGGTAAAGCTCCTGGTTCATCATTCCCCTGCAGGTGAAAAAGGTGGGGTTAGATCTTTTTGATCTAAGCAATGACTAGTTACCTACAACTACATTCCTGCACATGTTACATTTTTCTTATTCTGAATACATACAAAAAATGCAAAGTATAATGTAAAAGGGACGATCATTTTGATACGAAACCTTTCATTATAATCAAACACAGACATGTTCAGTTCATAAGAAATAGCTGCAAATTTTAAGATATGTTTTATGACTGTCACGAGCCCGTGCTCGAACATCATAAAATATTCTATTTGTTTATGGTTACATCTGTTCCATCAAAACAAAGTTTGTGCATGTGCTGAATAAGTAAATAAAAGCGACTCTCCAAGGAAATGCAGAGAGCGGCAGTTGCAGAGAAAGTCCTGACGTATCTAGGTAATAGATACAAGAAACTATTTTGCAGACAGTGATATCTCCCAGAAAATCCAACACAACAGTTATAAGCAATTACAGGAAAACAACAGAAGAATCCGAATATACTGAAGCTGTCTAAACTGAGAAAAGGAATAACAAACTGAGAAAATAAGATGATTTCTATTTGGGAAAAGAAATCTCAGTTAACGTACAGGCATTCTATGGCATTTCTCTCAAAAACCCACAGCAGAAGCATCAGTGATATCACAATAGCGGCTACACTTACGCAGAAACTCTTATGCCATGATGACCTTTCATTCGAACAACAGAAAACAGTAATATCACAATGGCCTTTCAAAGCAAGATTACCTCTTTAACAAACGACTTCAGCCGGCGCGGTTCCAGCACAGAAATACCTCCATTCATGGCGGCCAAATGAAGTTCAAAGAATTGCAAACCCCAACCGACTTTTTGTATAAATGAAACGCAATTGGAAAGATATTTTAGGGCATATAAACCGACACAACATATATTCCATATTGCATGAGATTTGAAATCCGATGGGATATATCGGCATCACTATAATGTTTTGTGATTAAATAAAGTCTTTTGTTTTATTAAATAGTATAGTAATGTATTACTTTAGCCAAGTAATATATTATTATATTATTTAACTTTTACCATGAATAGATATGTAATTTAAATTTGCAAAGTAAAATGTAATAATAACAAATCAAATTGATAATATTATAAATCAATTGATTGTTGTTAATTTGAGCAAATTTGATTCAAATAAATCCATTTTCGGATTTAGAGGGGAAAGAGAATCTGAGTTAATCTTATGATTAACAAGTCATTATGACATGTGTCTTTTAGACTAAGTCCTAGAGTCTTGTTTTTTAGAGACTTAGTAGCTTCTTTTAAAGTCTATTTAAAGTTTTTTTGAGTCTTTCCAGGACTGTGGGTCGAATCTTGACTTTGTCCTAGCTTTTTTGGGCCATGTGTTGTTTTTTTGAGTCTTTTAAGGGCAGTTAAAAGTGACTCATAGGTTCTGTTATGACTTGGTGCAGTTGTTAAGCTGTGAGTCAGCTTTTTTGATAGGTTTTGACTCCCTTATTGTAGCCTTTTTTCCTGATTTCGACCAGGAGTTTTGGTATTTAGTTTTCAAAAACTGTAATACCATGGATGGATAGAGTTCTGAAGAGAGAATAGATCATTGTGACATCTTACTGTCCTTTGTATACTCATTTTTCCTGGAGTTGTATCTCTGAAGTGATGTTTTTCGACCTTTGAAGGCATAATACAGTTGACAGAATCTATTTTGGGACTCATTGTTGTGTGCAATACAGGTGATTTGATGTTATTTTTCTGTGTTCTATCAAGAACCTCTAAAAGTATGTCTCATTTTCGCACCTATATGTCTTAGTAAAACCTCTATGCATAGGTCATAAGTCGTGCATTTTAATGAAATTATATTGATTATGATCTATGTCTTTTTTGATATTTTTCGTTAAAGCCCTCTCCTGAAACACTTTTATGCAGAGATTTTCATCAAAATAGTATTCTTAACTACATGTTATTTCATTGTGCTTTTAGACATAAAATCATTTCGTCTTGGTGTATCACTTTCCTAGTTCAGATAGTTATTTTCCATTTTTCATACTTTCTCTTTCCCTTTCCCTCACAAGTTCATACTATAGGTGAAATATCATAACATCATACAGGAACCGGCCTAGAATCCGGAGGTTCAGTCACCTGAATAGTTTACCCACAAACTCGTGATTGTTCCAATGTTTCACTAGAATTAATAAGTGTTTAAACACTTATTTTGAGGGTGCAAATTCTGGTGATAACAGTTACAATTTGATTTATAAAACCTCATGAAATATTAATAAAAGTCTAGGCATATGCCTTATAAGGAAGAAAAATGTTTGATAACCTCATAATTCCATATGCAAGAACACCATAAGGAATACAAACATCATGAAATGCAAGAAATTATGATTCATTTTATGTGGTTGATAAAGAGAAATTAGGATAAAGGTGATAACATAGGTTATCACAAATCAATCTAACTTAGTATAATTTATGTGTGGTTATGATATTTAACAAGTACTAAATGGGATCTAAAACCAAAATTAGGAGTATATAAGAAGAGTTGGGCTCACCAATATCTATAGTAGGCGAACCTATATAACTAAATGCGTACAATGTAGCAAAGATATGATGTAAATATTGACTAATGCAATGCGTACAAAATAGATCTAGCAACCAAATCAGAGTGTAAATGTTATGAGTTAGGTTCACAAAAATGAGATAGATCACCTCTCCTTTTCACAATTTCACATTTGGAAGGAATATGATCCAATAGCCATAAAAGGAGACTCAAGTGCTGAATTGGACAATGATCCTTTTCTAAACATGTAATGATGAAAAAGGAAGTGATAAGAAGATGTAATGTAGATGATAAATTAGCCAAGTTATTGAAAAACTTGAAATAATAGATTGATATAGACGAACAAAGAGTTGAAATGGATAGAAATGAAAACTAGAACACAAACTTGACATGTGGCTGAAATGTTGGATGAGAATGCAGGGTACCGAGTGGGAAAGTGCCCTATACTTGGTTACAAAACGACAATGGCATTTTGTACTTGGCATTTTGGACTGTTTTTTCCAAGGGTCTTCCGATAGTATTGGATCTTTCCTTATTTCGTTAGATGGCTCTGTTACCTATTCTTGCACACAAAAAAAACAAGGAAGAAGGTTGGATGGAGGGGAGGTATTTGACTCAACCAAACCCTTGTTTAGTAATCAACCTTGAAATGAAATAAAATAAAAGGCAAGCGTGCTATCGTGTAGTAGAGGCTAGATCTAGAAAATGAAGTATATCATACCTTGGCAATGCAAATGCTTGTTTGAATGGGACCAAATATGTTGACTCAATAGTTTTGACTAAACACAAAAGCCCAAAAGGGAATCATGAAAGTCAAAACCTCATTGAATGGTTGTTGTCAACAATATTTGATTGAGGAGAAGAGAGGGAAGACTTGAATAGAAGTGAATAAATGCGTATCTTGTTGCTTGATAGGAAACTATTTGCTTGGTCTTCAATGGGAAAAGAAGCTAGATCTATGGAAGAAGACACCTTGAAGGCTTGGAAGAATGCTGGATCTTGATTGCTTGGACTTGATAATTTGATGGATCTTGAACTTGATTTGCTTCTGTGCACTTGATAGCTTGAATGCTTGATTGGTCAAATGCTTTGACAATAATGAATGCATTCAATAATAGATTCTTTATTGTGGTTAGCAAAATGAGGAGAGATCGGGTGTTTATATACATCTCACAACATTTTGAGGAATAAAACTCAAGCAGGCCGACCATGGGACCAAATTTCCTACCAATAACCCGACAAAGGGCCTTGGGCCAATTTGGGGTCTAATACTTGAGGACATAATGCATTAGTGTTCTTTATGTTGAGAAAGAGTGACAATTTGGACACAGTGTTGGTAAAACAAGGTAGGTGCAGGATTTTTAGGTACAATTCAATCTTAGGTCGGGACAAAGTCACAAAGGCCACAAATAGGGATATATGGCCTAGGTGATGAAATGAATTACCTAATTGGAGGAAAAATGGAGGAGCACTTTTAGAAATAAGGGCTTATCTCGATTTTAAACAAGATTGAAAGGATAGAGGACCCATATTTGAATTTAGGTACCCATTAAGTGCCATATGAGAACCTGTTATAGAAAATACGCTAAAGTGGGCACAAAATAATTTAAATTGTACACAGAGCAGGTGCTCACAATTTAGGACGGTGCAATATTAATGATGCCGTGAGCCAAGTTCATGCAAGAAGTGCCACTCATAAGCAAGCTCGTGTATTAAGGACACTATAATCAAGTGGCTTAGAACATAAAGAAAAAGGGCATGCACATGCAATTTTCTACCATTATGATAACAGATTATGTTTAAGTACAAAACAATGAGAAAGGTCTACACCTTACTTGACAAACACTAACTGTACACTCAATTACTTCAAAACCCTTTGTCAGGAGAAAGAAATGCAAGATAACAATGACATTGTGATGGAAAACATGTCCTGGATGAGATTCTGCATAAGAAATGAAATATAGAATTTTATATTTGGAAAATTTTCTTTGTATTATGTCCTTAGGGGTTGCCAAAAAGGAGCCATGGAAAACCTATTCCAAGTAACTAAGTGTATCAAAGAAGCTTATTTTTTGTTTTCATATATTTTTTCATTTATTCATTACCAGAATTTAAAGATTACCCCAAAGGAAATGTCTCTATGCACCATCTTAACGAGAAAAAATCCTTTAACAATACTTAATAGAGGCATGAAGCTGATACTTGACAAATTACTCTATAATCCTTTGTTAGGAGAAATAATAAATACTAGGCAACAATGACAATGTGATGGAAAATGTGCCTTAGATGAGAATGTGCACGAGGAATTAAAAAAGAGACATTTTATTTTGCTAAATCTACCTTGATCAGGTATTGAGGGTTTACAAAATAAAGAGGCATGAAAGTTGGGATTCCTAATAACTAAATGGTTCACTAGATCATTTTGGTTTTGATAAAATATTTCATTAGTGATTTCTGAAATTAATAGAGCACTCCCCCTACACCATACTTGACAAATAGAAACACTGCTCTCAATCACTCTAAAATCCTTTACTAGGAGAATTATAAAGCACAAGGGAACAATGACAACGTAATGGAAAATGAGTCGTGCATGAGGTTGCACATAATGAATAAAATAGATAATTTTTTTTGTTAAATTTTCCTGAACAAGTCACCTAGGTGTTGCAAAAAAAGGTCATGAAAGCATAGACTCCAAGTATCTAAACAGTACATAGGATCTGTTTTGATTTTGATTCCATATTTTATTATTCATTTCCAAAATTCAGAGTTCACACAAGAGGGTAATGTAATGTTCCCTCATGGGATTTACCTGAATTAGCTCGTAAACAATAGATCCAACTTAGATGAGAAATGAAGTATCCTCTAATATAAACTTGTAAAAAAATTGCCAACTCTAAATTTCCTTACTGGAAATATTTCTGGTTTAAGAATTACACACATCATTCATCACTAGAAACCTTTATTAGTACAATAAATATTAATAATCAATAATAGCATTTCATTTCCTGAATCCTTTATTAATATTTAATCCACATCAATATTCTTTTGAACTTGTGTATTCCAATAGTCAAACATATTAGGAATTCATGAGGATAACCTTGCAAAGCACAATCTTAAGGACAATTGTCTTTGTATTGCAAGAGCATGGGTGTATCTCCCATCCATACATTCCAAGGTGGTGTACATAATAAGCCTCTCAAACCCAGGAGCACTTAACGCCCTTGGCCCACAAGTATGGTGGTTCGATCCATCTCAAGTTCTAATGTCCCCTTTTGCAATTGCCCCGAGAGTCTTGCCCTAAAATCGCAAATTCCATTGCAATAAGAAATGTAAGATAGATAGAGAAATAACTTTACCAAAAAAATGCCTCTTAACGAGATAAATCCTGATTTAGGTCTGGATTTACTATCACCACCCCTTGTTAAGTTGGCCCTAATTACCATTGCTGCTTGATTCACTATTATTGCCCCTTGTTTAGTTTGCCCTAATTTAACTTGTAGAATATAGAATTGTCGTAGTTTATATATGTTTCAGTCTGTTGTTGCAGTCTAGGCAGATCTGAATTGATTTTATTCCTTCTTTTAGTGATGGTTTTTTTTTTTGGGATAACTTCTTAAACTGATTGTTTTGGTGCTGGTTTTCCTTTTCCTCAAGTGGAATTCTTCTTTATATCTCCCTTGGTAAGGAGTCACACCTCTTTGCTGCCAATTCACTTTTAAAGGTTATTGTTGGAAACAACTGATGGTGATGTAGAACAGGGTCAGATAATTGAGCTATGAGTTGTATGTAGAAGACTCAGATCAGTTGTTATGTTGTTATTGATGTCAAGCTAATTGACAATACTGATTCATGTAAGTTGCAAATCATCTTAAGGATGTGTTGTTGAATAAATAAATGGGTGAAGAAGTGATGTTAAGTATGTGAACCTAATTGGGCAATTGATGAATTGGTCTATGGCAAGATAATAGTGGTTTGATTGTTTTACATGATTTGATGTAGTACTGAGATAATACACAAGTAAGTTATTTTGGTTGGTAAGAAAGGAATGAAGTTGCAAAGTGAAAAGCTAAGGAATCAGTAAGTTGCACCGAGTTAGAAATGGTGGTTGGTAAAAGAAGAGAGGAAGATTAAGCAAGTCAAGTGCTATGGAGCAAAAGATGTAACTGAGCAAGGATGGTTACCGAGTGAGCATAGTGTTAATCAAGTGATGGAGGTGTTTGCGAAGTAAGAACACAGTTCAGTAAAGAAGAGCAGTTTGTGGAAGATCAAGTAAAGGACAACATCAAATTAAAATCTGGACTATTCTTGAAGATTCCAAGATAAGGACGAAGTCAGTTAGCAAGGTCAACGGATGGATTTGACAAGATAAAATTTGATGGTGAAGATTTAAGACGTGTTTTGAGATTCAAGAAAAGTTCTAGTTTTAAGGTGGAAATACAGCTGACTAGATTCGAAAAAAGTTTTACCTAGCATTAGGATCAGTGAATCTAAGTTGGAAATTGATCGTGTGGATGAGAGAAATTCATGGAAACCCTAATGAATGTGATGAAGTGGCAAAAATCTGTCTAGAAGGCAAATGCTACTGGTCTATTTGCTAGTTGAGTTGGTGGTGAAGTTTCTGAAAGAGATTGCAGAAGGACATACCGAGTAGATCTGAAGTGTGAAGCGAAGAGGATTGAAAGCGTTAGTGTGATGGCCAGACAATGAAGAAAGATGAGTGGGATGGAGATCTGAACAAGCAAAGGTAGTTGCATATTTATTGGATCATTTCACTGTTACTCTCTAACCATTGTAGCTGAAAATCTCTTAACTGAGTGGACTTAGCAGTGTTAAGGTTGTAGCTTTTGTCATATTGATTTGACATGAGATACCTTATTGATGGTAAATCATCTTTAAGATAAATATCTTATATATATGATATATATTATATATGTAATATTATTTATATATATATATACATATATTACACATTATACATTATTATAAAATAAAATAATAAAATAATAATATATATTATATATTACCATATAATAATATTTTATATATATGGTTAACATATTAATATTACATGTATGCTTAAGATGAGTTACATATATGGTTATTTATATTACTATTATATTAATATGTTAACTAGTGTTGTTTAACCATAGAGACATGTCTCTCCATGAGACACGTCTCCTCTCATTTTTATAAGCCTTCATTTGCATTTGGAACACAATCAATACAATGGAATTGCTAGTACATTTGCAGCAATCCTAGAAAACAACATGGTATCAGATCAGATTCGAACTTCTGGGAATCTTAATGGTTCTGCTGAATTGAGCGAGGAAATAATTAATGTACGATTTATAGAGATTTTCTGTAAGCCAATCACGGGGTGCAAGTTAATGGATGAGAAGTGGGAAGACACTTTCTTATTACTGAATCAAGCAACCAAAAGTGATAGAAGGAAGTAACAAGTCAGATTATTATAAAATATTCATGTACTGACTATTATCAGGAGATAATTATTTAAGGATACATCATTATATTGTGATAATGGAAACGTGGCATACAAGTCAAGAAGGATATCATCGAATATAAATTAACGAAACTAAATAAGAGTAAATTTGTCTACATCCTCCTATGTGTATACATTGTTGAAAGGCACAATGGTAAATAATTTGTTAGATACGTATCAACTCAAAGAAGTGAGTCTCTACTGATTAGTGTAAAGTCTTCTGTATCTGTGATCTGAATGTCAGAACCACCAATATATGAAATTCGATCAATTGATATCCTTATCTGGATCCAAATGAAGTTAGTTTGACTGCACTCTGAAAGAAAGCCTTAGAAGTATGAATCTGATCAGGGAATGAGAAGCATGTGATTTTATATGATTGACAATCTCTACAGAGATGATAATGTAATTTAAGCAGCCACAATAACACGATTGCTCTCTTTGAATGATCTATCTACGCTTGAACTAAATGCAATATCAAAACATTTGTGAACCGTGTATTATATGCAATTTGTACATGTGATGAAGTGAGATGATTGATCTGTGTATGATATACAAATCAGAAGTGAATCTGGCCAACATTAGAAATTCACAAAGTGATTTAGCAGGCAGATAAACAAATTTTGTTCTCCTTTGTGCATGGGAAGATATAAGTCTGATGATTTTGACCTGAGCTAGTTGGCGGCATAAGTTTCTAACCCGTATTGGAGCCTTTGAAATATTCGTAGATATTTCAATAGAAAGCACTCAAGCTCGCGGACTTGATGGGCATTTGATGAGGGATTTAACCAAAATTTTGAAACTCAAAGGTTGAATTGGGGGCGTAAGCACCTTTAGAAATTGTAAAATTGAAGGAAAAATAGTCTAAGGGTCCAAAGTTCGTACAACACTCTAACTACCAACATGCCTCTTTTGGAACTGCCCGGATCACCTGATAATGCATTCATCATCTAGCGACATTTGTATCTTCTTTTGGTTCTAACATATCAACAAATTGACATTGGACCCGATCATAGTTGGCTGTCATCAGAATTCTCTCAGCTATAGGAATGCCTGCAGGAGAAATATAATAAGACTACAACCCTTTTTGGTTCAACGTCTTCAACATCCATTCAGACCATTGTCTTGGTTTAGAGTAACATATAGAATCATTGTGGGACCATACATCTTGTTGCTTATATATAAATCCATCTTTGTTGATGAGAGGCATTAAAACAAGGACGAGACATGGACCCTTCCATTATTGTAGAAGTCAAAAAAAAGCATGAGCACGTACCAAACTGCCTCTAACCACGTTGGGATTTTTATGTTAGTAAATAACAATGCCTATGTGGAGTGAATAAGGGATGATCATCGAACAAGAAGAAGACAAGATGCAATTACATATGGGTAAATATAAAGGAGTGATTGAGATTTGAAAAGTCACAACCTTTGTGTGAAAAGAGGAATTCAATTTGAAATCCATGCTATATCAGACGAGGTGGACATTAAGAGGAAGGGTGCTAATAAAAGAAGGCAACAACTTATATAATCACCACATTTGAAATGAATTTATAAGTATTTAATATGTTACTCACGAAAAGAGAAAGTAAAGAATATAAAATCATGAAGGACCATCAAAATGAAACCTGGAATTATAGGAGGTCAAACAAGTGAGATATGTTATGTAAATGTAACTTGTTTTATTAATATGAAATTTGTTTTTATTTGTTGAACTAGTTTATTATATCACTTTTTTTATACATATAGAAGATGGAATATATGCTTGTATATTTCAATTAGGCATTGATCTAAATTATTCTCTCTTATTTTTGTATTTCTATACATACTATATGAGATATGTGCCTTGATCTTTTCCTCCGAGAATGTTATTGCAGGAAGAGGGAGATTGAGATTCAGAAGGAGCCTAACATGTTATTAATGACAACCTTGAAAGAGAGGGAGAAGACTGAGGATGTTATTTAGTCAACTTTTAGTGAACTTGGTCTTATTGATTAAGAGGGAGTAAATAATGTTGAGATGGATTCTCTAGTGTTGATAGCATAATTTTAGTGATAAGGAAGGAAGTATGAAATGGGAATGTAAATGGATAAGAATGTACAATTACTGTCAAAATAAGATATTCATATTAACTATCACCTTAAACAAATCGAGAGTAAAAACTTTATTTTGATTAATACAAAAGGTGGTAGGCACCATGGGCTTACCTTTCGAGAGAAAACTTACTAAGGAGAGGGGTCATCACAGTGGTAGCTGAGATAGGAAATATGCGATTCAGTTGAACAAACATTTTGTCAATAGGGTGGATATACATTGAGATCACAAATAGATTACAAGTTTACTCCTAAAGCAATTTTTTAGAAATTTTCCAACTTCATAAAATGAAATGAGTGGAAATTATACATTGTAGGGGGAATAATAATATTCGATGTTTCCACTATCTAACTAGCTCATCAAGGTCTTTAGCGCATTTTAGATAGCAAGGGCAACACGAATCAGATTGGAAAAGTGGATCAAGCATTGTCTAAAATCATCTTAATGGACAACTCGACAATTGAAGAGTGTCTCGGTTGGGAAGAAATGATTGGGCCACAAATAGCATGAGAGCACAGATATGGGTTGATTTAGATCCGATATTTCGATCAGCTCTTTACTTGCAGATTGGTAGACCTTATATTTGGGGAAATCAACAAGAGCGATTATGTCAAAGGAATCCATATTTGATTTGATGCAAAATTGTTCAACAATATAGAATGAGTGGGAATTATACATTGTGGGGGGAATAATAGTCGATGCTCCATTCCTGCTTGAACCTTCTTTAGAGGGGAAATTTTCCATTCTCAAATAATCTAAGAAGACAATTTCTAAGTGTTCATGTGCAGATAAGTATTCCTATCTTTTACATATATCTCTCTCTTCTTTGTAATTCTATACATATTATAAGGGTTATTTGCATTGATCTTTTCCTTTATGTTTTTGAAGATGTTCTTACAGGAAAAGAAAGTTGGTACTTCACAAATTTTACCGAATATTGTGCAGACTCAATCTAATGATAGTAGCTCCAAAGACTCTCATAATCAAGATGGATAAAGTGAGGCTCTTAAAGCAAACATCTTTGATGGTTGAGATTATGAGATCCTTCTACATTAAGAGGGAGTATGACACTTCTTCTAAAGCAATACAAGAGCTTAGAAGATTGATACTCAGAGGGAGTCTAGAAATACATGTTTGTGATTGCATGATGTTGATGTGCCTACTTCTATGCATATCATGAGGAAGTGATGACTTGTCACCAGAAAATCAGAAAACTGATATTAAATTCAGAGTGAGTTTGACAAGAATCCTTGGGGGAAGAGAGCCTCTAAGGGAGTAACTACTGGACTTGACTTCCCAGGATCATTGTTCAGAGGGAGAATTTTTGAGGTGTAATCCTTGTGAATAATATCTTCTCTATGAGGAAAAGTTCTAAGTGAAATTCCTTGTAATGCATTCTTCTCTATGAGAGAGAATTGAGGTTAAAGCTTTTGGACCACCCACTGACTTGGTTCATGGTGGTTATTATTTCACATATGATATGTAATGAAAGGTGACAATCTTTCATTGACATATATAATCAGAAGGTAACCATTATAAGATGACGATCTTATAAATGGTAGACTTATTATCATGACAAACTTCATTAAGTTGTCCTAGAGTGTTGGAAGTCATGATAACGAACAAACAGAAGGTAACCATTGTAAGGTGGCGATTTTATAAATGGTAGACCTATTATCATGGCTCTTTGGGCCGGATTTTGTTGGACACCATGATAACCAACTTGTTATGGTTCTTTGGGCCAAATTTTGTCGGACACCATGCATAATTACTATTATAGACCACACTTAAGGTGGTGTTAAAGCTTATATTAAATATATGGAATATGCTTCAATTATGTGTTATGAAAGGTGAGAAATTTAGCCTCATAGTGAATTGAATATCATACTGAGATGATATTGAGTATCATATTCTTGAGAGCATAATGTGTTCTATAAATCCTTCTTAGCTAAGAGGGAGTGTTAAGGTTGTAGCTTCTGTCGGATTGATTTTGACATGAGATACCTTATTTATGGTAAATCATCTTATATAATATATATTATATATATATTATACATTATACATTATTATATAATAATATAATGATATAATAATATAATGATATAATAATATATAATATATATTATTATATAATAATATATAATATATATTATTATATAATAATATATAATATATATTATTATATAATAATATTACATATATGGTTAACATATTAATATTACATATATGCTTAAGATGAGTTACATATATGGTTATTTATATTACTATTATATTAATATGTTAACTAGTGTTGTTTAACTGTAGAGACATGTCTCTTCATGAGACACGTCTCCTCTCATATTTATAAGCCTTCATTTGCATTTGGAACACAATCAATACAATGACATTGTTAGTACATTTGCAGCAATCCTAGAAAACAACAAACAGTTCTATTTGTAAATTGTATAGTAAGGTGACATTCCATTGAATATATGTAAGTCCTTAAGATAGGCTACTCGTTGAAGAGTGAGAAAGTGTAGATGCTCTTTGGTGAAAATCTCCTAACAGGGTCACATCTAGCAAATGTGTATGTAACCTTTAACAGGGTTGTCTCTGAATTGAGCTCACTTCAAAAGAGTTAATTATTTTGGCTGACAATTCTTGAGTGGTTTTTACCCTAATCAAGTTTCCACGTGTTAGTGAACAGATTGTCTTTCGAGAAAATACATGCAAATATAACTCTAAATGCCCAAGTAAGAAGACTATTTAGCACTAACAGTTGGGTCAGTTCACTATTGAAAGAGTGTAAGTGCCCTCTCAATTTATTCGGGTATAGCTCCCCGTATGTGATTTACAACGAATTTGGATATGGATGCTTTTAACAAGAAAGCACAAAAGGTTTACAAACATTTACTCGTAAACACAAAGCAGATGTGGAAACTAAGTGACTGAAAAGAAAAGAATAACAAATAACACAAATTCTATGTGCTGGATGCTGCATTACAAAGTGGAAACAAATAATATATCTTACATCCTCTTGAGAAAACGAAATATCAGAGCTATTCAAAGATATCTTGAAATGTTAATATAATCGGAAAACAGTGACATTAGAATGTATTTCAGAGAAAACTGAGAACAATACAAAGATCGTGATCAGTGGAAAGAAATTGCCTCATAATCAAAGTTTTGATGCAATTATTTTTCAGTCTCCCTTCTCCAAAATGCAAAAGATAGCAAGGATCCTCATACACGTTTACAGTCCATGTCACTATCTAAAGAAAAACTGAAACTCTTTTCTTGGATTACATAAAACATATCAAAATTTGCTCCTATCTCTAACACACAATTCAGAAAAGGAAAATCAACACATGCTTTGCTTCTCACAATCTCTAAAGAACTGGAATAAATCTGAAAATTTCCCCTCCCTGTTGTAGCACACAATCTGCAGTCACCGGAAGGAAAAGTGGAACCCCCCTACTTGCCTTTGCTGGCTCATTTATCTTCTTCTCTTTTCCCGTAGCTTTTTAGTTACGTAACAGATTCTTGGAGATGCTCTTGTTCGCCTCCAAACTTTTAAAATAATATTACATATCTCGCTGTCTGTGAAAGGTAAAAGTATAAAAGGCAATTACATTATTTGATAAAATACTATGATAATGTTTGCTTCTCTCCAAAATTTAATTACGAGCACCTATGGCTGTAATGCTAAGTCATTCCCACTTATGACTTCCACATGGTAGATAATAATAATGGTGTTGCCAGATCTATCTAATCCATATCTGATTTCAAACTAACTATATCACTAGGAGCCCATGTTCTATTCTCTTTTCCTTTGTGCCATAGCGTGGATGTCACTAAACACTCAAATTATTGTTGATCAAGGCTCATTTTTTTCCACTGTTATTAATTTGCTTACATGTGCATTTGGCAAAAGTATTCTGTCGAACACTTCATGCAAAGCTATGGACATTGCAGTTTTTCCCTCATAATGGTAACAGTGACTTCCCATGTATATCGAGCCTTGATGAATATGTTCTGCATACAGGCATTTCATCAATCAATTTGAGGCAAGTTCTATGCTTGGTTCGGGTGTTATTGTTGTTGTCTTCGGCAAAACAATGCTCAATTTATTTCTTGTGCTCGAGTTATTCGCCGCGAATGGAGAATCAAACCCTTCATTGCTCTATTCCCCGAAACCGATGGAGATTTTACTTCAGTCACCTTCATTTTCCTCAGCTCAAGCTTTGGAGTCGGTTAACAAATATATTCGGGTTTTTGGACTTATGATCACTACATTTGTCACGTGTTTACATGAATATGAAATGAACCCATCGATGAACATAGTCGGACTTGGACTATGAGACTCGGCCTGATGCCCTCTACATCAGGCCAATGATTCTCCTCCAAGTTAGCATTCGGGTATACTATGCATGGAACATCATCAGTTTTGTAACTTCACCATCTAGGATTGCCGACTGGATTCAATGCCTCGTTTGAACTTTGAGAATAAAGATTTCACATTTAACAAAGATATAAATCATCTCCACTTTATCATGCCGCCTCACAAGTTCTTGGATGGAGATATGGGTGCGACTTTGGCCATTTGCGGGACAGAGATCTTTTATCTTCTACATTAAAATATCATAAGCATTGTTTATGATATGCGAACACAAGCCTCTTGACAAGTGTCCCAAATTCACTTTTTCTTGACATTTGACCAAATAGTTCACAATCGACCTCTTACCATGTTAGTCTGCAATATTTAGGGTATGCTTTTTGCAGGGTCAAATTTGTCATGGATATTCCATCAAAGTCTGGGATACGTTCCTCTTTCACACATTCCTCCCATCTTTGAGATGCATTCTATAATCTTGTTTTGAACTTATTGTAGAATAACTTTAATTTTCAATTGATTTGAGCCAATGTTGTACTAGAGTGAACCAAATTTAATTATGCCTCTTCTTTCCATCCATCGGGATTTTCTAAGTTTAACCCCCAAACATTCCAACTGTACATGCGTGTCATCAAACTTGAATGTCCTTGCATCTAAAAGTAACCTTTTGTCGTCCACAAGCATTGATCATTTGGATATCTTCACATGAGGTTCGAATTCATGTTCCCATTTCAAACTCAAAATTTAGATCTGAACTTTGCTTCAGCATTCCCATCCTTGAACCTTTTGAGCTAAACCTTTGAATTTGTGTTTGACAAACTGCATCTCTGAACTGGAAATGAATCACTGAACCCAGGCCATTGAATTGAATATGTGAACCTCTCAGAATAAACCACTGAACCCGAATTATGAACTGAGACTGAATTCAAGTTTTAATCTGATCATGGATTATAAACTTTCTGAGTCAATGAATCTGCATTTTGAACCATGAGTCTGAACTTTGCTTGTGTTGAACCTGCAGGATGGATCATTTGAACCATTGAACCACTTCGAACTACTTTGAACTAAGGTTCAAAGTGGTTCGAAAACACAAATTAAAAATTTGAAAAATTGTGTTTATGTAGGTACTAACACCACGTAAAAATACTAGTGTTAATTTGTGCATGAATGTTTTACATGTTATTTTCTATTTATATGTGAAAATTGCTATTTATAATTTTGATTCGGTTGAATAAGGTTAATCTGTTTGCCAAGTGGAGTTACTGATAAGTCTAAGTTGTTAAAAGTTGGTAAATTGTTTAAAGGGTTTGAGGATAACTGATTCACCCGCCTCTTAGTTATCTAACAATTGGTATCAGAGAAAATGTGGTTGAAAGAATAAGTTTGAAAGAGTTAAGCTAAAGATCGAAAGATATATAAGAGAAAGGTACCAAAGTTGAATAATAGGAACTTCCCCATACGGAAAAGTAGGATGAGGTTGTACCTATTTGGAATTGTAGACCATGCACCGTACTACTTGGACAATCATTACCAGTCACGAACCCTTGGACCAATGGCAATGGTGCAGATGAGAGAAAATCAAGAGCACAACACCCTGTCGATAGAAACTGCTTCTTCCCTGACTGATGCTGAATTTGATGATGTCAAAGATTGTGTTACTGCAAAGGAAATGTGGGACAAACTTGCACTTGTTCATGGAGGAGATCAGAATGTGCTAAGGGAAAAGGCTGAATGTTAGAGGAAAATTTGATGACATGAGAATGCAAGATGGTGAGAATATTGTGGAATACAATAACATAATCAAGAAAGTGGTTAATGCTATCAAAGGAGTTGGTGGAGCCATAAGTGAAGAAGTTGTGATATGCAAAGTTCTTAGAACTCTAATCACCTATCTATGCTATTAGAGTTTTGCTATTCAGGAGTTGAGATCCATACCTGGTAATGTTATTACCCTTGATGGTTTCGGTAGGTTGATTGCATTTGAGCTTAATAATTTTGATCACTATTTACCTACGATTGAAATTGCTTTTAAGTCATCTCTAACCATTGAAAATTCAAGGAAAGATAAGAATCTTCATTACAACTAGAATGATAGTGATTATGAATCAGGGGACAAAGGTTAAGAAGAGCTTGAAGCACTACTGGCACAAAGGCTATCGAGAGGAAAAGTAAAGTGTAAAGGTAAATTACCTTTGATTTGTTTTAAATGCAACAATGTTGGTCGTATTGCATCTACATGTCCAAATAGGAGCAAGAATGAAAGGAATGACAAAAGGGAGAACAAATCTCGAACGAATAGAGACTCTAAGGACACAAGAAAGAAGACTTGTTACCTAGCAGAGGAAGATGACACCGAGTATGAAACTGCTGATCAAGAAGAAGGTGAGGAAGTTGTTTATGTTGCAATGAAGGATGATTGTGAAGGAGAAGAAGATATAAAAAAGAAAAAGCTCTTATTTCTAAAGATAGTAAGAATGACAAATGGATTATTGATAGTGGTTGTTCACATCACAATATGGAGGATTTGTTAAACTTGGAAATGATGCCCCATGTCCTGTAAGAGGAAATGTTCCATTATGTTGAATGAAAAGATTAGATGTGACAATGCATACTGGGTGTTGGTTCCCAAAACCGTAGATTGGAATCCTATGAGCCTTGTCTGCTCGATGCTGGGATCTCCAACCGGTTAAGGCCAACTTGGCGGGATTGATCGATGCGATCCAAATCCCCTGCGCTTCTGGCTTTACAAAACCAAGGTGAGCGTACCTGATCCTGGATGAAACACTTAGATCCAAGACGCTTATAGAAGATTGATTAGAATGCGAATGTACTGAAAGCTTCCAAAATGGCAAGAATTATCGAAAACTTCAAACTTGTGATTTATGAATAAAAAATAAAAGTAAATGATTGTATGAATATGATAATGTTTTTAAATAAAGAATGAATGCAACAACTGAATGTATTAATTCCTCAATGGAAAGAAATGAAACAGTTTCCAACATATGGATTATGCATCAAGAGTTAAAGACCAGTGCTTAATTAAATGGGCAATCGGAGTCAATATTATAAGTTGAAACATACAACTTTATAAAGTTCAATGTATTTACACTATAAATAATTTTAACAATTTAGACACGATGTATCAATTATATGAATGCAATTTTAAACTAGTCTAGGATGCACTTTAATCCCTGTGGAGACAAACTAGACATAAATATGGAAACAATAAAATATTTCACAATATCTATGTTTATCAAGTTTAAAATGCAATTATGACCTAGTCCACTTATCCGAATTTTAAAATATTTATAGAAAATAAATAAAAATATTTACAAAGGACACAACTTAATAATAATTTAAAATTCTGAAATTTAAAATAAATAATTATGCAGGAAATAACATCACAATAAAAACATTCCTTACAGATGATCCATCTATTGCAAATGTATTTGAATCGCACAAAATCCACCCAATAATTCAAATCCATGGGCTTTGTTCAAGAACTCATTCCTTCACCAATGGAAGAATAAAATATATCATAGAGCATGTATATGTAAAATTTTTAAATATGAATATGAAATGTCTCCTTTTGTTTGATTTTCACATCTATATTTATAAAGGATGGAGAGACATTCCTCAACCATCACACCCCTTCAATAAACCTAATCCCAGTTTAATAACTATAACTGCACTAGTTATTATTGTTTAAATTTTGTATTTGTTTTAAAACAATAACTTTTGGGATTATCGGGTGACTTAAATCATTCTAGAACAACTGCCAAATTCCTTGATGTATTTCTTCTGACATTCGGAGGGAGTATTTATCGTTTTGAATCATCCGCAAATGGCAATTTGTCCTAAAGAAAATCCGAGTCCATGCTCAAACTTGTGATACACCAAATACTGTTAGAAACTATTATTTCCAATGCAAAAATATGGTTTGTGGATTCCTTTGCCAATCTTCAAACCCTATCGAAGTATGTAGGTAATTCCGCCTTTGCATATCTCAGTCTTAAACCCGACATGGCTCCCCTGCTTGGAATCGCATGTGTTAGCTTTCAAGGTGTCGTCTTTAGATTTGATTCTCATAATAGTTGTTCTCGTATAACTCCTGCAGATATATATCATCAAAGCCAACTCCATATCATACTTCAACCATTTCGAATTCAAATAGGGCCACCGGTATTTATTTTTGTGTATGACATGTATTTTTTGGACTAACAATGTAATTCTACCAGATCAGATACTTGTGGGCTGGACAAGTTAATAACTCTTTTGTTGGAGACGATATTGATTTTATAAATAATTGGTGCTTTCATCATCACCTGTATTTTAAAATGCATATGCGTAAAAGTGGAGTTCCTTTAATATGCATGAAAGGCAGTCAGCTATCAAAATTTATTTGTTCTCATATTTTACAATATTCTTGTTCTTTTCCCTTACACGCATTGTATGTATATATACATATGTCGCTGCTCAACATTTTTCACCAATATCTCTCCAATATAGCATTCAAACCAATTAATTTCATAGTATCTTTTCAATACACAACTCCATGAAACTTTCATTATATTCGGTGGAATTTATTTATCCAGTGAGGTAAATTGTTTTGACCATCCTTGCTGTGTCTATTTGTTATGAGTCTCGGCCATGGATGTTTTTCTTTTATTCCATTCGAATCCTTGAAACAAAACATATAGAAATGTCAGTCATGAGTTTCATTACTCGGAAAGTGGTCTATATACTCTGCCCCCTCATAAGATTGTTCTTACTTCCAGTGACCATAGTATTTAATATTTCTTATGTATACGAGCCTGAATTGTGCCCAAGATAATCCATGTCCAGAAACCTGATAATTTCAATTGTATGTCCAATTTGCATAATTCATTCATATTTCAATATCCTCCATTGCTGTAGCTATCTTAAATATATCATCAAATAATAATTTATACTGTAGACAAATCTGGATGTGTATCCTTTACTACTGAATTCATTTCCCAAAGTTTAGGACAATATACAAATCCTCATCAATCAAGTAATGCCCAAATTGTCCAAACTCTTTATATGTTCTATTTCTGATGCTGAATATGCTACTTCATCAGTATGTAAACATAATCATCATCTTCATCTTCAAATGCATTGCTGAAATAGACTGCATTCACATGCTCATTCTCGGCTCGCAATATTTTGACTTCTCTCTTAAGTCTTTAACAGCAGTAGGGAACAAGAATACATATATCTTCATAGCATTAATCATGGACGCTGATACTCATAAAATATGCTCAAATGGATGACTAAAATTTTGAATTTTTGGGCTCCATTAGTGGCTCTTGTTGGGGACACACGCTTCTTGTGAATGTGATGAAATTCTAGCTATCTTTGGAGGAGCAGACTGAACATCCATGCTTAACATGGTGCACGGTGAAATTGGGTGGCCCCAAGCCCCCCAAAAAATGAACATCACTTCTTTCGTCTATTGAACACCTTATTTGATCATTCAACACTTTGGACTTCCTGAATATGATATCATATCACCCATCAGTAAAATCTGATCCGTTAATACATATAAAACAATCATCACACGACATGTGCATCTCCTGTTCAAGATTAGAATTTACATTTGCCTTATCAATAGGCTCTTTTAAAAAGAAAAGTTCTGATTATTTGATTCAAGCATGTGATTTCTTACTTCATTGATTTGATTAGTATATACAAAAGAAAAATTCTCAAAAGAAGGATGATGAAAACTTGAAAGCAATTCTTTAAGCATATTATTAACAAATATTACCACAGTTTATTCAAGGATACTTACCTCGGTATGCTGCTCATACTTCATACCTATATCAAATGCATCATTCTTTTGTGCAATACTTACTGATTGTGCTTCATCAATGCAGTCCTTAGTATCTGATTCTTGTTTAGTTTTTGATAAATCTTCAGGTACACTGTAATTCATGCTGAATAGAACACCCTTATGTATTTGATCGGTCATAGAAAATATTGCTTCAGTTTTATTAAGAACCTGATTAGGTAGGATATTTGGAGAACTTTCAGCACCATGTTCACATGATCGCATTCCTTGCTCATAGGATGAATTGGAAGATGTCTTGTCTTCTAAATGCATATCACGAATTGTGTCCAATTCAACATCATCATAGTGCTGATATATTTGATATAAGAAATATTCTTCAAACAATGGATTCGATAATATAGAGTGCTCGGGAATACTTCCGTGAGATCCTTCACCTGACACTTTCTCATGCTGTTCTACTTCATCTTCACAAGATATTGTGTCCAAATTCTCTATTGTTTCATTGAATAAAAGATCTGAAGTGATTTTGTAATCCTTACTAGATGCATTTTCTTCTTCATGTATGTTCATATTGTCCTCAAGAAATATATAAGAACTATATTCTTCCTTTTCTTCTGCTAGTTCATCATATATGGACTCTGAAAATTCTTTGAAATTGTATCCAAATAGATCTCTTTCTATACTTAAACCATAATGCATATCTTCAACCAACACGTCGTCCTTCTGAGAAATGTATGCCCCTTCTAGTTCATTGTTTTCCTCCTCATAAAAGTAATATGGATTTGACAGGATGAATGAATTTTATTGTTCATTGAATCTTTCATGGGATACATTTATTGTCTCATTAATTTGCTTTTCCTTGTGTATTGGAAGAATAATTGGACCACCCCTTTCAACATTTTTTTAATATTCCATGTCTAACAAGATCGAAATCTCATCCACACTAAGAGAATCCTCTTCATTATTTCCATGTTCTTTAGAGTCTAGTTCTTTTCCGGTCACATCATGATTGACTTCCTCCTCCATTTCCTGTATATTTGAATTTGAAACATTACTTAATTCATGTGTTTCTTCAGTATCCTTTTCTTCATCTTTAATAGCTTGATGCTATATTTGAAAAAGAAGCTTTACATCAGGATCCTTTGGCGAGATTCTCAACTCAAGAATTTTGTTTAGAAGTTCCTTATAAGGAGGTTTGAGGTTTGACGAAATCTCATGATAAGTGTTCATTATCCTCAAAAACAAATGTGCTAAAGTCCCGCCTTCATAGCTTTCTATATTGAAAAAGGCATCAAGTAGAGACATATTAGGATCCTCTTCCATGTTGCAGCTCTGATCTTCATATTGTTCATAACACATCTCTTCTTCTTCGCTTATATCATGAAATTCATATAGGAACCATTGTTCAAACTCTTTCCAAGACGAAATACACTATGTAGGTAACATTTGTATGCTTGTCTTGCATCATTCTTTAATGTTCTAGCAACCAACTTCATCACTTGATCTTCCAAACAAATCTCATAATCTTCTATAAATGTGCAGAATGCATCCAAATGTCGAATTGCCGGTTCATCCCATTCTCCATGGAACTTCGGTACTAGTTGTGAAAGCTTTGTAGATAACTTGCTAGGTTCATAATCAAAATTGCTGAAATCCAATGGCCTGATGCCATTTGGAACAAAAGGCTTTCTGTCAAATGATCTATACATTTGAAAGACCATCTATAATTTCCTTTTGAGTCTATTCCCTCAACAGAGTCACTAATGATTCAAGCACTTCTTTTGTTAAAGTACCAATCAAAATACAATAGGGCCGCCACCTCCAAATGGAGAAAATGAATAATTTTCAAGAATCTGAGTTCTTCCTTCTAGCAGAGTATATGTCACCAAAGATTAAATCTGCAGAAAAACGCTTAAAGAAAAACATACAATGCGTCTACCAGATCAAATCTTCATAAAGTACTTTAAAATTTATAAAATAATTCTGAGAGTTTGAAATCTTCAAGGAAATTAAAATGCAGTGTAAAAAACTTATCAATTTTAGAATTTCTAAAATATCAAAATGTTTTAACAAATTAAATAGAATCTAACTCTTACTAGTCTACAATCAGAAAGTCTTAGGTTTTATTCTGCAACTCTCCCCAGTAGAGTCGCCAATCTGTTGGTTCCCAAAACTGCAGATTGGAATCCTATGAGCCTTGCCTGCTCGATGTTGGGATATCCAACCGGTTAAGGCCAACTTGGTGGGATTGATCGATGCAATCCAAATCCCCTGCACTTCTAGCTCTGCAAAACCAAGGCGGGTGTACCTGATCCTGGACGAACCACTTAGATCCAAGACGCTTATAGAAGATTGATTAGAACACGAATGTATTGAAAGCTTCCAAAATGGCAAGAATTATGGAAAACTTTAAACTTAGGATTTATGAATAAAAAATAAAAGTAAATGATTGTATGAATGTGATAATGTTTTTAAATAAAGAATGAATGCAACAAATGAATATATTAGTTCCTCAATGGAAAGAAATGAAACAGTTTCCAGCATATGGATTATGCATCAAGAGTTAAAGACTAGTGCTTAATTAAATGGGGAATTAGAGTCAATATTATAAGTTGAAATGTACAACTTTATAAAGTTCAATGTATTTAAACTATAAATAATTTTAACAATTTAGACGCGATGGATCAATTATATGAACGCAATTCTAAACTAGTCCAGGATGCACTTTAACTCCTCCGGAGACAAACTAGACATAAATACGGAAACAATAAAATATTTCACAATATCTATGTTTATCAAGTTTAAAATGCAATAATGACTCAGTCCACTTATCCAGATTTTAAAATATTTATAGAAAATAAATAAAAAAATTAATAAAGGACACAATAATAATTTAAAACTCCAAAATTTAAAATAAATAATTATGCTAGAAATAACATCACAATAAAGACATTCCTTACAGATGATCCATCTATTGCAAATGTATCCGGATTGCACAAAATCCACCCAATAATTGAAATCCACAGGCTTTGTTCAAGAACTCATTCCTTCACCAATGGAAGAATAAAATATATCATAGAGCATGTATATGTAAGATTTTTAAATATGAATATGAAATGTCTCCTTCTATTTGATTTTCACATCTATATTTATAAGGGATGGACAGACATTCCTCAACCATCACACCCCTTCAATAAACCTAATCCCAGTTTAATAACTATAATTGCACTAGTTATTATTGTTTAAATTTTGTATTTGTTTTAAAAGAATAACTTCTGGGATTATTGGGTGACTAAAATCATTCCAGAACAACTGCCAAGTTCCTTGATATATTTCTTCTGACATTCGGAGGGAGTCTTCATTGTTTTGAATTGTCCGCAAATGGCAATTTGTCCTTATCTTTGCACTTTGGTGGCCCAAAGAAAATCTGAGTCCATGCTCAAACCTGTGATACACCAAATACTGTTAGAAACTATTATTTCCAATGCAAAAATGTGGTTCGTGGATTCCTTTGCCAATCTTCAAACCCTATCCAAGTATGCAGGTAATTTTTCCTTTGCATATCTTAGTCTTAAACCTGACATGGCTCTCCTGCTTGGAATCGCATGTGCTTGCTTTCAAGGTGTCGTCTTCAGATTTGATTCTCATAATATTGTCTCGTATAACTCCTGCAGATAATATCATCAAAGCCAATTCCATATCATACTTCAACCATTTTGAATTCAAATAGGGCCACCGGTATTTATTTCTGTGTATGACGTGTTTTTTGGACTAACAATGTATTTCTACTGGATCAGATACTTGTGGGCTGGACAAGTTAATAACTCTTATGTTGGAGACGAAATTGATTTTATAAATAATTGATGCTTTCATCATCACCTGTATTTTTAAATGCATATGCGTAAAAATGGAGTTCCTTTAATATGCATGAAAGGCAGTCGGCTATCAAAATTTATTTATTCTCATATTTTACAATATTCTTGTTCTTTTCCCTTACACGCATTGTATGTATATATACATATGTCGCTGCTCAACATTTTTCACCAATATCTCTTCAATATAACATTCGAACCAATTAATTTTCATAGTATCTTTTCAATATGCAACTCCATGAAACTTTCATTATATTTGGTGGAATTTGTTTATCCAGTGAGGTAAATTGTTTTGACCATCCTTGCTGCATCTATTTGTTACGAGTCTCGGCCATGGATGTTTTTCTTTTATTCCATTCAAATCCCTGAAACAAAACATACAGAAATGTTAGTCATGCATCATGAAAATGAAACTCATTTGTTGCTCGGAAAGTGGTCTATATACTCTGCCCACTCATAAGACTCTTCTTACTTCCAGTGACCATATTACTTAATATTTTTTATGTATACGAGCCTGAATTGTGCCTAAGATAATCCATGTCCAGAAACCTGATAATTTCAATTCTATGTCCAATTTGCATAATTTGTTCATATTTCAATATACTCCATTGCTGTAGCTATCTTAAATATATCATCAAATAATAATTTATACTGTAGACAAATCTGGATGTGTATCCTTTACTACTGAATTCATTTCCCAAAGTTTAGGACAATATACAGATCCTCATCAATCAAGTAATGCACAAATTGTCCAAACTCTTTATATGTTCTATTTCTGATGCTGAATATGCTACTTCATCAGTATGTAAACATAATCATCATCATCTTCAAATGCATTGCTGAAATAGACTGCATTCACATGCTCATTCTCGGCTCGCAATATTTTGACTTCTCTCTTAAGTCTTTAACATTAGTAGGGAACAAGAATATATATCTTCATACTATTAATCATGGACGCTGATACTCATAAAATATGCTCAAATGGATGCCTAAAATTTTTAAATTTTGGGCTTCATCATTGGGTACAACAACTTAATACAATCTGTTGAGTGTGGCCCAATTGAATAACACAGATCACCAATTGGAGTTTGAAAACCGAAAGTGAAGACCTATGATGATGTTGGAAATCTGATTGGTATTGGAGAACAAACAAGAGGTAACTTATTCTACTTGGATTCTACTACGAATACATGTTTGATTGCAAGGACTGAAGATGTTTGGTTATGGCACAAAAGGTTATGTCATGTGAATTTTGATAACATAATCAAGGTTAGTAGGAAGAAAAGAGTAAAAGGTTTACTGAGCTTAAGAAAACCTGATAAAGTGATGTGCAAGCAATTTGAGTTTGGAAAAACGATTAATTCAAGTTTTAAAAGCAAGTCTTACTCATCTAATTATGTACTTTTGTTGGTTCATACTGATCTCTATGGTCCTATGAAAGTACAAAGTTGTTATGGTGATCACTATTTTATTTTATTTGCTGATGGTTTCTCAGAATGATGCTTGTGATGTTTCTAAAAGAAAAACCGAAGCATTTCAAATGCTGAAATGGTAAGAGCAAGAGTTGAAAAAGAAACATGTAAGCAATTTTAAATGTTTAAGGTCTGATAGAGGATGTGAATTCATTTCTGACGAGTTTACTATCTTTTGCAATGAGAATGGAATTAAGAGACAATTGTCTGCATTGAGGGCCCCACAATAGAATGACATAGCTAAAAGAAGAAACAAATCAATTGTTGATTGTGTTAGAACATTGTTAATTGAGAAGGAGCTTGCACAAATATATTGTAGAGAGGCAATCAACACTGTTGTCTATACCCTTAATTGAGTACAATTGAAGAAAGGTACAAGCAAAACACCTTATGAACTCGGTATGGGCATACACCGAATGTAGCTACTTCAAAATCTTTGGAAGTAGGTGTTATATTCTGAAAGAGGCTAGGAATGGAAAATGTGATTCTAAAGGAGATGAAGGTATATTCCTTGGTTACTCCACTAGGAGCAAAGCATACAAATGTTTGAACAAGGTTACTAACAAAATGGTGGAAAGTGCAAATGTGAGGATTGATGAGTTTGTAGAAAAAATTGAAGAAGAAAGCAAAAAAGAACTTGAGGACTATCAAAGATTTGTCTATGTACAAGAAGGTGCACCATCTTACTTGAGCAACAACCAGAAGTCATCAAGCAACAACAAGCAACAACCCGTTGAGCCCCCATCGAGTGGAGAAAATGCTGAAATAAAGAGAACCGAGCCTGCTTTAGCAAAGTATGTAAGAAGGAATCATTAACCGAACCAGATAATTGGAGACAAGAATGCAGGAGTGATGACAAGAAGTAAGTTGAGAGAAACATGTCTGATTTTTGAATTTGAGCCCAAAAGAGTCAAAGATGCAGTAGAAAATGAAGACTAGATCAATGCAACAAATGAAGAGATTGATCAAATTGAGAACTATACTTGGACATTGGTACTAAGACCCAAGGATAAGAATGTTGTTGGTGCAAAGCGGATTTTTAGAAACAAGTTGAATGAAAATGGAGAAGTGGCAAGGAACAAAGCAATGCTAGTTTGTAAAGGATATGTGCAAGAAGAAGGAATTGACTATGGTGAGACATTTGCATCTGTTGCTAGATTAAAAGTTGTGAGGATAGTATTTGCATATGTTGCTTACAAAGGATTCAAAGTTTATGTTCTTCTCTTGCATTCTGATGATGGATCATGTAGTATGATCCGAAACGTTGATGATAAAAAACTCTACACAATCAAATCCAGAAAGCATATCTCATTCTCATGGATTGTGGAAATCTAATAGATTTTATCAAATACATCAGAAGTTTGCATTTTTGAATAGAATTTCGGAAGAGGAAGTCTACATTGAGCAACCAGAAGGATTTGTGGACTAGAATCAGAAAAACATGATATGCAAACTACACAAGGCTTTATATGGATTGAAGCAGTCACCTTGAGCATGGTATGAAAGATTACACTCTTATCTGATGAGAATAAGTTTTGTACGAATTAGTGAGAACAATAATCTGTACTTGAAAAGCAAATCAGAAGGTAAGATCTTGATAGCTGAAATATTTTTTGATGGTCTCATATTTGGAGGACATGAACTGATGTGTAGAACATTTGCTGATGAAATGAGAAGAGATTTTGAGATGTCAATGTTTAGAGAGATCAAATTCTTTATTGGATTGTAGGTTCAACAAGTAAAGGATGGTATATACATAACTCAATCCAAATATATCAAGAAGATTCTGAAAACCTCTGGCATGGAAGACTCAAGACTAGTTGGTACACCAATGATCACAAGATGTAAACTATCAAACTAAGATGATTCAACCAAGGTAAATGAAACACTGTACAGATTGACAATTGGTAAGCTACAGTATGTTTTTCATATTAGACCAAATATTGCTCATGTTGTAGGTATAGTGGCAAGATTTTCTTCTAATCCTAAGGAAACACATGACTATTGTGAAGAGAATCCTTATATATCTGAAAGGGACAAAGGAATATGGTTTATGGTACAAGAAAGATGGAAATTTTGAGTTGAGAGTCTATACAGATGCTGATTGGGAAGGCAATGTGAATGGCAGAAAAAGTACAAGTGGAGGAACTTTCTTTTTGGGAGAAAGATTGGTGACATGGATAAGCAAGAATCAAAGTTGTTTTTCACAATCCAATGTTGAGGCAGAGTGTGTAGTAGCTGCAATTAATAGTTCTAACATTGTGTGGATTAAACAACTAGAAGGAATGCAAGAGGAAGTGACTAATCTTGTAACAATCTATTGTGACAACACAATTACTATAAACATTTCAAAGAATCCGACAATGCATGAAAAAACAAAACATATATCAATCAAGTATCACTATTTGAGAGAGCAAGTTTAGGAGAAACAAGCAAGGTTGGAATATGTAAAGCCAAAGGAGCAGATTGTAGATATATTTACCAAACCATTACCTAAGGATACCTTTGAATATCTAAGAGGTAAACTAGGGGTCATTCCCCTTTTGAATGTTAACTAGAGGAAGATGTAGGATTGCATCAATTCATGCCTTATCAACACATCTATTTGTGAGTTGATGTAGTTCACTCTTGAGTAGTTGCCTAAAGTTGTGAAAATGATGTAAGGAAGAAGTGATCAATACAAGCAAGGTACAAGGTACAACTACAGGGAACATAAGGTTTATAGTTACCTTTGACATTGTTGTCGAAGGGGGAGAGTATGTATAAGCCAAGGGGGAGAACATGTGCATGGGAGAGTATGAGTAAGTAAGAAGATGAATATCCTATGGGGGAGATGAATACTGAACAAAGAAGAATTGAATGAGAACTTGAGAATGAGCAGAGATGAAGAAAGCATAATCAAAGAGGGAGACTTAATGATGTAGCAAATGTATTGAGATGAGTTGTTGAGAAGATAATGAAGTTTGGTAGTGGATGGTATATTTTAGAATGTGTTGCCATTAATGCAAAAGGGGGAGATTATTGGACACAACTGATGATGATGAATGAAAGCGATGTTGATGAAGAACAAGGTCAAATAACCGAGCTATCTGTTATATGTAGAAGAGTTGTTATGTTGTCATTGATCTCAATCAATACTGATTCATGTAAGTTGCATCATCCAAAGGATGTGGTGTTGGATAAAGAAATGGATGGTAAAGATAGAAGTTGAAATGAAGAATTGATGTTAAGTATGTGAACCTAATAGGGCAACTAATGAATTGGTCTATGGCAAGGTAATAGTGGTTTGATTGTTTTACATGCTTTGATGAAGTATTGAGATAATGTACAAGTAAGTTATTTTGGTCAGTAAGAAGGGAATGAAGTTGCAAAGTGAAAAGCTAAGGAATTAGTAAGTTTGCACTGAGCTAGAAATGGTGGTTGGTAAAAGAAGAGAAGGAAGGTTAAGTAAGTCAAGTGTTACTGAACAAAAGATGTAACCAAGCAATGATGGTTACCAAGTGAGCATAGTGTTAACCAAGTGATGGAGGTGTTTGTTGAAGCTAGAACAAAGTTCGGTAAAGAAGAGCAGTTTTTTGAAGATTGAGTAAAGGACATCAAATGAAGATCTGAACTATTCTAGAAGATTCCAAGATTAGGATGAAGTCAATTAGCAAGATCAATGGATATAATTGACAAGGTAAAATCTGATGGTTTAGATTTAAGACATGTTTTGAGATCTAAGAAAAGTTCAAGTTCCAAGGTGGAGATACAACTGGCAAAATTCGAAAAAGGTTTTACCTAGCATCAGGTTCAATGAATTTGAGTTGGAAATTGATTGTATGGATGAGAAGAATTCATGAAAACCCTAATGAATGTGATTAAGTGATAAAAATCTATCCATATTAGGAGAGGACAAGAAGGCAAACATTGCTAGTCTATTTGCTGGTTGAGTTGGTGGTGAAGTTGTTGAAAGAGATTGTAGAAGGACATACCAAGTAGATCTGAAGTGTGAAGTGAAGAGGATTGAAAGAGTTAGTGTGATTGCCAGTCAGGGAAGAAAGATATGAGCGAAATGGAGATCTAAACAAGAAAAGGTAGTTGCATATTATCAGATCATTTGATTGTTACTCTCTAACCATTGTAGCAGAAAGTCTCTTAACAGAGTGGACTTAACAGTTCTATTTGTAAATCCTTTAGTAAGGTGACATTCCATTGAATATTTGTAAGTCCTCTATGTTAATGTTTTAGCTTTAGTCAAATTGAATTGGTCTAGAGTTAATACCTTATGGTTATTGGTTAAACTTATTGCATTTGATTAATCATCAATTAGACATATATATCTTGTTGTTAACAATGTCTAATGGAAATTAACTTACAATAATAAATATTGATTGACATAGGGATATGTCTCTTCTACTCCTATATATATGCATTCGGATCTACACTGAGAAAATGCATAAAAACATGTATAGTTCCATTACATTTGCAATGATCCTGAAAACTCAACATGGTATCAGAGCTAGACTCCAAATTAATATATATATCTATACACACACTCTGAAAATTTATTATTGCAATTTCGATGTTGCAATGTTTGCAATATTAGAGAGGACTGCGATTAAATATTGAGAATTTTAATAGTTAGAAGATCTTTCCTATGGTCGGGAGTCCTCATTACCAATGTGACAAATTGAAATATTTGAGAGGGTCATTGAACGTGATAGAAAGAATATAAATATTTGGCAGGTAATATGTCAAAATAATACACGTTGTCATTGAGCAAATACGTGCACAGTTCATCTTAAGTTCTACGGTGCTCCTCTATATATTTTGTTAAGGTATATGGGCTCTAGCATCGCTCTTCAGAGATGTTATGTCTAGAATCATAACCAAGGAAAGTGGATGAAAACATTTGTGACACATGCTATCTTTGGCGTTTAGAGGCGGAAATCACCAAATTCATACTGGGATGGAATAATACATGACTACGATACATATCTTTTGACATAAGAACATATTTGGATGGTAACACTTATGTATATGAAATATATTTTAGTCAAACTCGTTGCATGTGATAATGAAGGCTTGCCCAAGTCGGCAGTGATGTGTCAATACCAGCAGGGGCACTGTGGAGCTGGATGATAGCTTACTAATTTGCAGATAGCAGCCCCAACTTTAACCTTCTGCCATGCAAGTAGAGATCATGGGAGGATAGAGTTTGGAATATGATTATTGTTGGTGAAACGACAAGAATAATGAATCGAGAGTAATAGATGTGGGTAAGTAATATTAACTATATCTATCAAATGCTTGACATCAGAGCAGTTTTTGCAGATCATAACTCTTTAAAATAATATTCCATCATAAGTCACATAAGATTTGATTGCAACATCCTCCCAGGAATTGGGCCCCTTCTGCTATGAATAGTCCTAGAAGTGACATCCAAGAATCTCGCCCATGTAGAGAAGGATAGTCTACCTCAAGTTTTCATCCATGCTGATAAGAACCGTGCGAAGGAAAGGTGAATTAGGGAAGCGATCAATGTAGAAGATAATAACATCGAGTTCGGTATTGTCTATGACAGCTAGAAATAGATCCATGCAAGTATTGCTAGTGGGAAATCATGGCTAGGATATAAACTAGTGAACCACTAGACATATGCTCTTTACACATACATATTAACATAGTGACGTTGATTAAGGTGGATGAGGCACTAATAGAATACATTTTAACGAAGATACTAATATATATTGAGATAAGAGTTAATAATCTCATCAAATAAGGAAGGAGCGTGAGGGGAACACATGGAAAATTCCTGGTAGAACATGAAGCCCAAAACTAAGAATTATATTGATCAAAGTCTAAAGTCGAATATTAACTATTAAGGAGTACTCTAGTTTATGAATAATGATTAAAAAATAAAGATATAATAAGAGTGAGACCTGCCAAATTGTAGAGACACAATGATAAACATTATGTGCAAGGAGGACTAATTGATTATCATAAAGGAAAATCATTAAGGAATATTAAATCCTGTAACATATGAAGTAAGAGAAATAATTAATAATGAAGAACACAAATTATTCTTAAGACAAGTGCATGATTGGTTTATGATTTCGTGACGATAGTAAGCAGATGCTAGAAGAAAGTACAAATAAGACTTTCACATACATCTAGAAAGGACTCTCATCGTGAAGGAAGTCATTGGATATTTACTCCAAAATAATGAGATACGTTTATTATTATTATTAATTGAGAACTACCTTTATTTACTTGTAATTTTATACATACTATAAGAGCTATTTGCCTTGATCTTTTCCTCCGAGAATGTTCTAGCAAGAAAAGAGAGATTGATATCAAATTTAGAGGGAGTCTGACACTTGTTTAGAGGAAGTTCAAAAGTCCATTGGTGTGACGGTATGATTTTAATGGGCCTAGCCTTTGTGGACATCATGAGAAAGTGATGTCTTCCAAATAGCTATCACTTGTATTTGCATAAATTATTAAGCACCTGTACATCATGAGCTGATTGTTGAAACAAGCCTCCATCAAACTCTGCATATATTGAACCTTTGAAGAATTTGATATTATTGCATTGGTTTCTATAATCGTTGCTAATGTAGTTGGCATTATTGTCATTCAAAAGAGACACAAATCGGTTCATTCCTTTAGTCTCCTTGTCATTGTGCTAGAGTATTGGAATACAAGAGATTCAACAAATTGGACATTCTGGCCTTACCTATAGAAAGGTGATTGAGTTCGAAAAAGATTTGGTTTAGAAGTTGTGAGTTGGAATGATTGAAATGTCAAGAAATGCATAACTATTGCTTATATAGTGGCCTATATCCATACATAAGAGATGCTACAAGATCATCCTAAAGATTCTAAGCATTATAAAGCGTATCTTCTTTGTGTTGAAGTTGAACATCACCAAAAGATATGAGCTTCTCATAAGACTCTAAGCTGAAAGCTCAGCCTGATTGCTCATATAATGTCTTTCCATAGTACAAGTAGACCAAGGTTCTGAGATCTACTAAACAGAAAGAAGTTTTCCATAATTGATGCAGAATTGTTCAATGATATAAGAGCGAGAATTTTACTTTGTGGGGGGGAATAATAACCAATGTTCCGTTCCCACTTGAACCATCTTTAGAAGGGAGATGTAAGGAAAGGGACATCATCAGAGTTTCAAATCTGAATCATCCTTTGATTTGATGCATATGGGTCTTCATGGAGCAACTTGTATTAGGGATGCTGATGTGTAGATAAGTATTTATTATATTTGAGTATTATAATTACTTTCTTATTGTAGTCTCTTGCTTATATGAATAATAAGAGCCATTTGCCTTGATGTACTCTTGTTCCATTCCATGGTCTAGAGGAGTCTTCTTCCAGGAAAAGAAGAATTATGCATTAGGAATGTTGTTGAGCGATAACATACGTGACTATGAAATAAAGACAAGACAAGGGGCTCTTTCATTGAGAGGGAGCAAACTGCGATGAAATTTTGTTCTAAGATCGATATTAGTTGTTCAGATGATCTTATAACAGTGGTTCAAGCGTGAGTAACTCGAGGTTCTACTTCAGTTGACATCAAAGGATCTTGGACATTTTGTTTTAGAGGAAGTCTAATAAGCAACCTTGGACATAAAAGTCAATAGATTGAGATCTGCTTAACAAGGAAAAAGTTCAAGGTGAAATTTCTTGTAATGCATTCTTCTTTGTGAGAAAAGTTTTAGTTGAAAGCTTTTTTTCCACCCTCTAGGAGCAGCTATGGTGGATTCACCTTTCGACATGGTTCATGGTGGATATCATGGGAGTTACTATTTTGCATATGTGGATAATGTTATGAAAGGTGATGATCTTTCATTGATATGTTTTTGAGATCGCTATTGTAAGTTGACGAGTTTAACAATAGCTTGACTTGTTATTATGATAGATAACATTAAGTTGCTGTTCTTGAGATCATGATAACAAACATGTCGTGATGGACTACATTAAGTTGCTGTCTTGGAGATCATGACATCTTGATTACTTTTCATGATGCACTACATTAAGTTGCTGTCCTGGAATGAGCTGGAGGTCATGATTGTTATCTGATAGACTACATTCAGTTGCTGTCCTGGAATGAGCCAGAGATCAGATAACACATATCCTTCTAGGATATAACATATTCTTTTGGTAGGCACCATGAACCTGATGCCAGTGCACAGACCAAGAGAATATAAGTATGATGAATATCATATGGTTGATATTCCTTGTTGAATCATACTTCGGATGATATCGAAAGATAACATCTATTTCGATGGATATATGTTGATATCCTTAGTATGTTTTTTTTTAAAGAATATCATATTGAGATGATATCTCTCTATATGTTTGAGAGCATAATGTGTTCTATAACAATCCTCCCTAGCTAAGAAGGAGTGTTAATGTTGTAGCTTCAGTTGGATTGAATTGATTTAGAGTTAATCCCCTATGGTTATTGGTTAAACATTATTGCATTTGATTAGTCATCAATTATATATATATAGTGTAACAACCGTATTTTCCTAACCAATGTAAAACTCCTAATGTTCTAATAACTGATTCCATTTCACATGAAAAAGACTCCCTTCAACTATTTTTATCTAGAAGGTTGCAACTGCTTTCTATTCAATTTACAAGTTATAATCATCTAATGAAATTAAATAAATAAATGAATAAGCTGTTAACATTTTTAATCATTCTAACTGATAACTTATTCAGCTGAAAATAAAGTAACAACTATCTATAATAAAAACTATCTATTTAATCTTTTAGGAATCTAAAGATAGGTGCAAAAAACATACAAAAATTATTGGAGAATACCCTATGTCATGTTGTTCAAGCCTCGACATTGGTGAGAGGAGAAGCATTGACATAGGCTTAACCTCCCAACCGCCGACCATACTTATCCCCACACATCCTAACTTAATAGAATGGCCCTCCCTACTTCAAGATCGGGCTTGGGATGTTCTTAGGTCCAGCCATCCGAGTTTTCCGGTGGTTGAGTGCCCCATCAGTTATTCCCTTAGTTGCCGGGTTCATCCCTTGCTGCCCGGATTCGGGTTCGGGTCCGTACGGGTCCGGATTCGTCCTTGGGTTCGGTTCGAGTCTGGGCAGGGTCCTTAGTTTTGACTGTGGATTCGTTTGGGTCCTTGCTGAAGCGAACCCAGATGAACCCACAGCGAACCCAAGGCTAAAACAACATTAAAGAGTGTATTTTTAAAATTGTTTTCTTATGCAACTCTCAAAGGAACTTAATAAAAAACATTTCTCTCATCTAATCCCTTATGTCAAGGAGGAGGATGATGATATAGCAGCATATGGGACCAGTGGAACCAGTTTGGGTTCCAATGATGAAGATCTAGATATAGTTGTAGTTGAGGATGAAGCCATTGATCCCTCATTTTGTGATGATCCATTTGACCCTTGAAGGGCATTTGATACTATGATTATTGATAAACTACTAAAAACTTGTCATTTATCATCATGTTTCAATCTTTATTACTTGATGAACTAGTGTTTCTTTTGCAATTTAGTAATTCAATGTATTATTTGATGAACTAGTCTATGTTTTGCAATTTAGTAATTCAATGTATAATTTTCTTTACAATCATGAAGATAGATTAATGAGCGAGTAATTAATGCTTTTAGATTCAGGTAAAAACAGGTTTTGAAGGGACCCGAAACCCTTTGGCATTTGGCATTGATCAATGATCAAGCAACAATTGTTCATATTGTGAAATGACTTTGTTTTGCAACTATGCATGTTTCTCTTGTGTGAATATGTTTATATATATCTATTCACGAACCCACCCATGAACCCAAATGGGAAAATAAAAAATTGCCCGAATCCACGAACCGAACCCCGAACCCGAACCCGTCCTCGAACCCAAATCGGTAACTTAGGTTATTCCCAATAACTGAAGCATCTGGACAAACAAAAAGATCTCATGATTGACACATCTGCCTATATCTACCCTAGCCAAGGATTTCAAAGTTGGGTTCGTAAACCTGATCTCCACCACTCGACTTGACAATAGATTTCATCATTAGGACATGCATGAGCTATTATATGTGTTTGTTACTTAGTTATCTGATCACAATCTTGATTTTTGGTAGGTTATCTTCACTTCTTCACCACTTATGGCTTCCATGCCGGTGAATCTTAAGTGCATGGGAGATTATATCCACTCTATCTTGTTTTACACCTCTTCACCATTGTTGGCATCCTTGCTGGTGATTTCCTTGGTGTTTGGACTTCATGATATTAATTACACCTATGCATGATGTATAAAAGAAAAAGAAATAAAATTGGGTAGGATCATTAGTTCATGGTTATCATTATAATTTACATTACCATATCCATGGTTGAGACAATATCATGGTTATTGAACAACAAGTGACATGATATTAGACCTATGAATTCCGACTAAGGAAACTATGTCTATTTATGCATTCTCCATTTGGATTGTATATAAATTTGGCAACAGTATTATGCAAAGAAGAACACAACAGGACCAATTGGTATGACAAATAAGAAATAAAAGAAAAGATAGACCAAACACGTTTTAAATTGGGCATTGCATATCTTACGTGACCTGAACAGTTTGTTCCCTGTGGCCGGAAATAATGATCTCCCGCGCCTCTCTTGCTGTGATCCCGTCAATGGAAAGAAATTTGAAGGTGAAAGAAATAAGTCGGCAAGCTTATGTATTCTCTTGTCATTGCTTAAATGCAATAGCAGGTGATTAGAAGGGTCACGGAAATGTAGAGAGGAAGAGTTATATCCAGAACAATCATCAATACTCATATTTAATGGCCAGCTTGGTTATTCGGCTACCTTCGGTTATCAAGAAGGCCATTTCGAATGCCTCCCAATTCAAATTATAAAAAGAAAGAAAATAAAGAGGGAAAGAGTTGAAGAGTTTTTAATTTTTATTTTATTAATAATATGCACTCTTATATACATTCATGTATATATATTTGTGAAATGGCTTCATTAGATTATAAAGTTATAATTTATTGGTGTCACTTCATATATATATATATATATATATATATATATATATATATATTGATGTTCGTATTTAAGGGTGTATATTAATGATTAAATAAAAAATTTTCAATAATAATTCTTTAAAGGTTTGAATTTTATATTTTATATTTAAGTTTTATTATATTGTTTTCTTAATAGCTCATGCGGTCCTATAATGCAATCTGTGATCAAGTCTTCGTATCCTTTCCAAGGTAGTCTTAGGTCATACTTGTCGATCTGATGACTAGACCAATCGACTATCCCCTTCCGATGATCCCGTTTAGCAATGCTTCCCCTCTCTTCAGTCTTCTTCCTGCAATCACTCAAGTAAAACATTCTTGCCAAGACATTAATTCAAAAATATATTGATCGTTAATTCCAATCAAACAATTGACAATCATATAATGACAATTATAGGTTACTTGATTATTTTCAACAACGTCTATAATAACTAACTCATTTCACACGATCATGAAGGAAATAATTCGTTATCAGTTGATACAACGTATATAATTAACTAATTTGTTTCACAGGATCAAGAAAAGAAATAGTCTATTAACAGTTGGTATAACGTATATAATTAACTAACTTGTGTTCACATGATCAGGAAAATAAATAATTTGTTGATCCAACAATTATGATCAAATTTAAAAATTAGGGCAAAATTTGGGATGTAACATACATATATATATATATAGTTAATAATGTCTAAAGGAATTTAACTTGCAATAACCACTATTGATTAACATAGAGACATGTCTCATGATGAGACACATCTCTTCTACTCCTATATATATATGCATTCGTATCTACACTTAGAAAACATATAAAAACATATGTAGTGCCATTATATTTGCAGTCATCCTGAAAGCTCAACACTTTAGATAGGCCACTCATTAAAGGGTGATAAGGTCTAGATGATCTTTGGTGAAAAATTGAAAATCGCCTATTAAGGTCACATCTAGCAAATGTGTATGTAAGCTTTTATTGGGTTGACTCTTTACCGAACTCATTTCAGAAAAGTGAATTATTTTGGGTGACAATTCCCAAGTGGTTTTACCCCAGTTGGGTTTCCATGTTAAAAATACTGGTGTTATTTTATGCTTCAATGTTTTACATGTTATTTCCTGTTTACATGTGAAAACTGCTATTTATTGCTGTGATTTAGTTGAATAAGGTTAATCTGTTTCCCGAGTGGAATTGTTGATAAGTTTACGTTGTTAAAATTTGGTAAATTGTTTAAAGTGTTTGAGGATAACTGATTTACCCCCCGTTCTCAATTATCTAACTTGTAGTATATAGAATTACCACAGGTTATATATGTTTCAGTCTTCTGTTGCAGTCTAGGCAGATCTGACTTGATTTTATTCCTTCTTTTAATGATGGTTACTGCTCTTTTGGGATAATTCTTAAGCTGATTGATTTGGTGCTGGTTTTCCTTTTCCTCAATTGGAATTCTTCTTTAAATCTCCCTTGGTAAGGAGTCAGACCTCTTCACTGCCAATACCCTTTTGAAAGGGTTATACCCCTTCTTTTGATTAATACACAATTTATTATTTGTTTTACTATCACTGCCCCTTGTTTGGTTGGCCTTAATTACTGTCGCTGCCTTTTGTTCACAAATAAATCAGCCCATATATATATATATATATATATTATTGCTTCCCTTATCTTGGTCAGCCTCATTAGATAATGATTGCTCCTTAATTGTGTTCAAACATTTAAATTATACTTCTGTGAATGTGGGTTTTGTATTGTTTTTTGTTCTTTCTTAATATATATTGAATGAAGTACCTAATTCATTTGCTCCATTCTTCCGTCTTTCCTTTTGAATGAAGTCTCCTCTCTTCTGTATCTCATGTTGGAGGAAGTCACAACTCTTCATTTCATGCCCTTTGACCATTCGGTCAACCTTTTTAAGTTTTAGAGTATGTTATAATTAAGTTTGATAGTTTTATATATGTATATATATGTATATATAATATTTTAATATTTTAATTTTATTAGAAACTTGGTAGGGTCTTAACTTCTAGCCTGTTGGGCGAAAATCAAACTTCTTTGGTGAGTTGGAAAGATCTCCAAAAGCCTATATAGAGCGGTGAAGAGGTTTAAGCAAAGGCACCATCCCTTAAGTAATTATTTGAAGCCCTCTGAAAATGCTACTAAAAACATAGATTAATTATGTGGTCAATATTTGTGGCTCCCTCACTGTTGGTAAATGACCATATGAGAAAGTACCTCTTGATGTCTCAAAAAAATTTTCTTGGTGACAAATTGGGTCGCAACAACCTATTTGAAAATAAAATTTGTAATAATTAAAAAGAAGAAAACACAGTTAAGCCTATAAACAATGAATTACCAAAGTAAAATATTTTTTTAATATTGTTTCATTTCCTTTAGCAACTCCATCCTCAAAAATGTTTTCAATATGCCTTATGCCATGTGGTTGTTGGTGATGAACGCTTGGATCTCTTTGGCCTCAATATCCATTTATTTGATCCAATCAATTTCATTGCCATCCTCAAGTGGACAGCGCAAGAATATGTAATAATAATGTGCATCAATCAGCGTCCCAGCTGGTCTAGTATGTTTTTTGCATTGTTTGTCCTGATTTGGAAAATTATTTGTCTCACTTCCTTAATGGCCACTAAGGCTGTTGGCAGCAAATTGTGCATTTTTTATCTACCCCTTACAATCAATGGCTTCCAAAGCATTACTCCTTTATGGTACATTTCAATTACATTGTACAGGGGCTGATTTATGGGATATTTCCATCCAAAAACTGATGGATACCCTTATCTCTTTCCACAAATCCCTGTAGGCTTCTATGAATCTTTTCCTAGATTCAGCTCTATTGCCAACAAGGTGTTACACACATTTTCATAACTCAAATCCTTGTATTCTATTGGACCCTCATTAATTTTGCTCACCATTTCTTTCCAGCATGGTGATAGACCCACCTTGAAAGACAAATCCATTTGGATAGATGCATTTTTTAGTTGGTGATTCATTTTAAAATGTCATTTCCAATGGCCCGTTTGTTCTGTTATGTGAAGTATAGGCCCTTCTTGAGGCATGACAAAAAATGGATGCTTTCTACCATAACTTTAGGAGTAGATAGGGAAGGAAGGTGCTTCATTGCTGGTCATTGTTTCCTTACCAAAGGATGACTTGTTATATGGGATATCACTTAATTTGCTTGCCATTGCTCTTAAATACTCAAGCACTTGCGATATTGGCATGGTGGTTCTCTGTTTTCTTTTTTTTTCCCGGGCAAGCTTTAGTGCATATTCCAAGAATACCACATGGAACCTGCCACATCAACATACCCTCACAATGACAAGTTTGAGTTTATTTGAAGTGGGTTGGCCCACAAAAGTGGAATTGGCTGCCGTTGTAATCCCTATGGCATTAAGTTTGGAAAACAGCACATTCCAAACAAATGAAAAAAGAAGTAATGTTTTCTGGACTCACTAAATATTTCAATTACAGAGAATAAAAACAAAACAGAAGAGTTCATTTGTTAAAGAAAAAATGAAGGACAAAAATAAACAATTTTTTTTCTTTACGATCTCTTTGGCAATGAATGGGCTCTTGTACACATTTGGAATAGCAATCCAACTGTTCTGAATCCTTTAATGATAAATTTTCAGCCTTATTTGTGTAATGAGAATAAAGAAAAGAATTCAGTAATAATGAATTTTTTTTGTCTCTTGCAGTCAAAATGAGGCAATTAGTTTATTTTAGTTAATGCCTTATATGACACTTTAGAGTTAGGGTTCATTTTTTGGTTTTTCAGCCAGACTTCAATTCAAGCAAAGAGATAAAAGTTGTGTCTTTAACCTTGGGTTCACCTGGATTCTGTCTGGTTTATCTTGTCCACTGTGGCTGAATACAGGCCTGTTTAACAGGACCTTGGATGCCCCCCCACGAGCACTGTTTCAGTGCACAGACCAGGTTCAAACTGGACTTGGATCTGAGCTTGTTTTCTGTAGCATAAAAAAATACTTGAAGGAAAAGCTAACCAGAGAAGACAGTGTGTGATATCATATATGTATGTGTGAAGTTCAGTTGGGAAAATGCTAATTTCATTGTTCTTGTAATGCCCAAAATTGCCTTTCTCAGTTTTTGATCTTAACATGGCATTATTGAGTGACACTTTAATAGTGAGTTGTTTTTCATTTTTCTGATGTAATTATCATATCTTTTGCAGCTGTAATACCATTAAACATTTGACAAGTACAGGGCATATGGAGTGCCTAAAGTCCTTTTGGGTAGAGAATGGAGGAGATATCCAGAAGAGAGATAAGTACTGCATTTCTCAGCAAGATTTTATCAAGGTAAGATGTATCTTTTTCTTTAAGCAGTGGACCTATGCATTCTCTATGGAGGCTTCTTTCTGTGTACAGTCACTCACACTTGGCTATCATAACATGGATTATGTAACCTTCTCAATTGAAAATCAGGAAAATAAACATGTGGGAATGGTTTGTCATCTATTTTGGCTTTACTGACGCCCCTGTAACTTTTGTGGAAATTCCTTTCCTTGATAACACCTTATCTTTGGTCTGTACTCCTTCCACAAGTTTTAGAGTTATTCAGTGTTACCCCAGTGCGGGGGTGCGGCGGTGCGGGGGGGGCGTCGGGACGAGTTTCGGGTGCGGGAAAAAAATAGCCTCAATTTGGGGACGGCAGGGGTGCGGCGGCGGGGGAGCAGAGGGGGGGTTCAGGGGAGGGGGGGAGGGGGTTGCATAGTATATATATAATATTATTAATAGATATGATTGAAAATGCTAATTATGAAATGATACTTCAATATATTATATAACAATGTAACATTAACATATCAAATATAGTTGACTACAATGAATAGAGAAAATTAAAATGTGATTCACAAACCATAAGTTCAAACTTGAAACTTGAAATTTCATAACCATTACTATTACTAATGACCATTTGACAAATTAACTTAGTTCAAGATGCAAGATTCAAAATTCATTGTTCAAATATGATTTTATGAATATCATATATCATAAAGATGCTCATGATGACAATGAGCTGAATAGCATGAAACAGTGAAATAATAATAATGTATCATAGCCATATCAAAGTGAGTATAATCAACAAAATGACAAAATGCCAATAATGAGAATGGATGATTCTCAAGTGCTCTCTAATCATCCCCTATGCCAAAGTCCTCATCACTGGAACTACTAGACTCCTCCTGGGTAAGATCCTGATCCTCTAAAGGAACACCAACTAGCCCTACATTGGCTTCTGCATCGGCATCCTCATCAATCTGAGCTGGATCCTCTGGCTCCACATCCCATCGTGCTGCAGGGCTCTCCTTGTACTCGCGTGTCTTGCGATCTTTGAGCCGCAAGTGACCATGTACAGCAACCAGCTTCTCCGCTCTCTTAGAGGTAAGTCTATTCCTCTTAACAGAGTGAATGAAGCTATAGGTGGACCGATTCCTCTCTGCAGCTGAGGAGCCAGACATCTGAGATAACAAAGTTGAAAGTTACAATTTACAAGTTACAAACAAATGTTCATACAATTTGTAACAAATGATAAATGGTAAATCGATGATTAATAATTATTGAATCAATGAATCATAAATTAAAATCAGCAAGGTAAAACTCTTCAAGTTAAGATTGTAAAGGGCTGGAATTAGTTATTAGTATTACAAACCTGAGAAAGCAGTCAAATGGCTAGTGAGGTGATCTTTAACTTTTGTGACCCATGACATTTCCACCACAAAATGGGATTCTTTTGTGCCATGGTTTTGAGATCCACCTTTGCAATATCCGAGTATCCTACAAGTTACAAGTTTTAAAGTTTACAACATAATATTAAAATTATAAATAACTTAAATAAAGTTATAAGTAACAATTAATTATTAAAAGAACTTATAATTATAAAGAGTTTAGAGCACTGAATCAAGATTTAAGGATTACCTGAAAGACTAGCAAATTCGGACCACTCGGTACGGATTTCACTAGCAGTCTCAGTATCATACATTTTGGCAATGCATCGAAAGAACCCATTCTTCACCTCATCATCCTGAAGTGGTGTGACTCTACCAGGCCTAGGTATGTACCACTTCGGGTTCAATGCATAGGCAGCCATGTGCAAAGGAGTGTTCAACTTCTCCCACCTGTGGTGAATGATAGGCTCAATGTGCTCCGTATAGAATGCTAGAGTGGGGTCTCTCTCACGCACAACAACCCTCATCTGCCCAAGCATGGAATCAATGCACTCATAAACCTCTCCAAGGCTAGGTGAATTGCATCTCCATATCTGATCACCTGAAACACTGGAGTAATGATGGAGACTATGTATTTTGCATCACTCCAAAACTGATCACTCTTCACTGTCTCCTTTACCCTCTTCCCCTGCTCTGTTCTGGACTCAGGCCATCGATTCCATTCTTGTGTCATAACCATGAGTTGCAATGGCTCTTGCAACTCAAAAATTCTCTCCAAGAGAATATAATATGATGCATACCTGGTCTCAACTGGTTTCAGGAATTGCTTCTTTGCAAAGCTCTTGAAAAGTGCATGTGATGTATGGTGATTGCAAATAAACATCTGCACCTCTCTCCCATCATTAACCACCTTTCTAATCCACTCTATTTTCCCCATGTCTTTGAGTGCATTGTTCATGGCATGCACACAACATGGAGTCCACCAAATATGCCAATAAGCTGCCTCAACAAGCCTCCCTGCAGCTTTGCACACATGTGCTACATCTGTCACAACTTGGACCGCATTTTGTGGTCCAACCTCCTCAATGGCTTCCCTAAGCACATGAAACTGAAAATCAGCATCTTTACGATGCCCTGAACAATCAACTGCCTTCAAAAAATATGGGCCCTCCGTGCATGTAACCATAATGTTGATGAGTGGACGATGACTAATGTCCGTCCACCCATCCATGATAATGCTGCAACCTGAGTCCATCCAACATGCTTTCATTTGCTCCATCAAGATCCCAACCTTGTCATAGGCTCTATCCAACACTGTAGTCCTCAGCTTGTGGTCACCTGGTGGCACATATGATGGCTCTCCCTCATTCACTGCCATGGTAATCATTCTCAAAAAATAGGGAGATCGAGCCACATGTGTAGAGATGCCATTGGCAAAGAAGAAATCACCAACAACATCATCTAACCGGTCCCTTGCATGCATGTTAAATAAATGAGCAATGGGGTTACTATTAGTACCACTTGAAGTTGCTTTTCGTTTCCCCCTATTGCTGTCCCCAGCTGAACTGTGTGTAGGTGAGGAGAATGATGGTGTAGGTGACATAGTCCCTGCTCTCTGATGCAAGATACGAGTAGATGTATCTCGCTGCCCCTGTAACTGTTGTATATGCTGTACCTGTTGCCTAGCAGACAAAGATCTAGGCACTGGAACAACACTATCATTAGGAATGCCCCATAGTTTATTTACTTCAATTCTGTATCTGACATTCTCAGGATTTGATAAGAACATGCATGGGTTCACACCATAGCCACTCCAAAAAAGAAGGTGTGAATTAACTCTTGTAATGCTGCCAAACCATTCTGCTCCACATATATTGCACTTCCATTTGCGTGTGCCACCCCCTGAAGGTGTAGGGCGTGTAATTTTTGTAGCAAACTGTTTAAGAGGGGACTTTGGGTCATAAGGACCCCTAGCATACTTCCTCAAAATCTCTGAAGGGCAATCAGTAGAAGGCACCCCTGGTGCAACATAAGGAGGCTCTTCCGCAGGCTCAGATTGACCACCTACATCAGCCCCATGATCACTTCCTTCAGGCTCAAGTTCAGGCTCATAATCAGATGCACTTGGCTCATTAATTTCCATGTCTTTTGCACTTTGGCTGGATCTAGAAGCCATTTATAAAACTGCATTTCACAAAATGAAAGTAAAATTATAAAAATGATCATGATACATTTCAGCCCAAGTAAAAATAATTTAAAACTTAAAACTTTACTATTTAATTTTAGCATTTACTATTTAAAAATTTAAAGTATTAAAAAATGAAACGAAATAGTAAAATACTAAAAGAAAATATTAAATAAAAATATGGCAATATGGCATATGCTGAAACATTTTACTAAGTTAGTAAGTTACTCTCAAGTTTCAAGTTTTATTTTTGATTCTTGAATCTTGTTGATAGTTGAATCTTCTTAGTTCTATGATTTTTTATTTTATTATTTATATTAATTTTTAGTTTTTTAATTTTTTCATTGTTCTTAAAATAAAAATATGGCAATATGGCATATGCTGAAACGTATTTAGTAACTAAAAATTAATATAAATAATAAAATAAAAAATCATAGAACTAAGAAGATTTAACTATCAACAAGATTCAAGAATGAAACTTGAAACTTGAAAGTAACTTAGTAAAACTAAATACTAAACACTAAATTTAAAAATTATAAATTGATTTTTAAAACCAAAAAAACAAAGTAAAATACAAAAAACCCTACTTTGAAGGCTCAAACTTGAGAAGACACTTGCCAAATCAAACTTTCTTGCTCCTCTTGATTTTGCAATCCCTTGCAAAACCACCCACTAATCTCTCACAAGCTCCTCCAAACACTCTTTCTCACTTAGCTCCTTGTTGCTCCAAAATGGTGAAATGAAATGATGAAATGAATAAGAGATCTATTGGTCTTATTAAGCCTTCAAATAGACTACATGGGACCCACACCAAATTAGGGTTAGCATACTTCAAAAACAAAAACAAAAAAAAAAGCAAAAAGTATTGTTTTTTCTTAAAAAATTGGGCCTCTTCTCGACGCGCCCCGCGCGCACCCGGGAAGCACCCCGCGAGCACCCGTGGCGCACTCGCGCACCCTCGCACCCGGGAAGCACCCAAGCATCCGGTGCTCGACCGGTGCGGTGGGGGTGTGGCGGCGAAAAAGCCGCGGGCGGGGGTGCTTTGGTGCGTGACACACCCGCACCGGGTGCGTACGCGCATCGGGTGCGCAAGGCTTTTGACTCGGGTGCGCGCACCCGGGTTACAGTGGAGTTATTACAATGTTTTCCATTAAGTAGGGCTTTGTATGCAAACAAATAGTAAGGGTGCAATTCTCCAATTTCAATGCAAACACATTTGGGTAACTCTTTTTGTACAATACTTTGGAGGGTTAGGATCATTTGGCAATACAAGAACTCATGAAGTTTTTTTTTATTGTAATACTCTTTCTCATATATATCTCTTGGACTGCTGGCCAACCAATGGACCTAAGGATATTGTCAGTCAAGGTATGATTTTTGAGCTGAAGATGGATACCATGTTTTTTTGTTATCTGGAGCTTTGAATGATTTCTTTTTGTTCTTTTTTTCTATTCCCTAGATGGTGAACATGTTCCCAATTTATGTTTATTTTTTCCTGTCTTCAAATTTGTAGTTATAACTGAGAGGGCTAAGCATGTTTTCTTGCTTCACTTGTCTCTATGCTCATATACATGTAATCACCACTTCTCCACCTCTTCCTAGAGTGTTTTTATTTGTATTACTGTATTACATGAGCGGATTGTACACTTTCTTGCATCTTTTGCATTTTTACAAAGACTGTGACATCCCCACTCAATTCACATCTTTTTTCAATACATATTTTAATGTAATTTGGTAAACATGGGCTCCTTCACAAGTCTTAAATCCTCCACTAAATTCAATTTTAATCTATTCCCTAGATGGTGAACATGTTCCCAATTTATGGTTATTTTTTACTATCTTCAAATTTGTAGTTATAACTGAGAGGGCTAAGCATGTTTTCGTGCTTCACTTGTCTCTATGCTCATGTACATGTAATCCCCACTTCCCCACCTCTTCCTAGAGTGTTTTTATTTGTATTACTTTATTACATGAGCGGATTGTACACTTTCTTGCACCTTTTGCATTTTTACAAAGAGTGTGACATCCACGCTCAATTCACATCTTTTTTCAATATATATTTTAATGTAATTTGGTAAACATGGGCTCCTTCATAAATCTTAAATCCTCCACTAAATTCAATTTTAAGGGTATTCATGACAAGGATTCTGTTTACTCTCCAGTTGATGGAAATTTAGACATAAAAATCAGCCATGTTGATCTTGAAGATCTTAAAGAGAGATTCACGCATCATGAAGGCAGCTTGTGCTATTTTTATTTGTGGAATAATGAGTGAATTCAAGATGCAGTTTTCGTACTTTTATTTAGAGCTGAAAGTTGCATGTGGCAAATGGTGTCCATCACAATGCATAAACAAGTGAGGTTTGTAACTTGGTAGGGGAAATGATGGTTCCATTGGCTTCTAATCACATTGAAGGTATATTAGAAATTAACGTTTAAGATGAGCTGGACATGACCATCGATGATGCCTGATAATTCAATCAAATCACAAAGATAAGTATCGAATCGCTATCCTTGATCCAAGGATATTCAAACAATAGTTTGGAAGTAGATTTGACCATTTGGAAACAGTTCTGCATTTTGATAAGACAAGTGCCTTTCTTCAATGATTTTACATTTTGAAAATTTGCTGCCCCTATAACCTCATAGAAAACTAAAATCTGATTTTTTTTTCCACTGAATTTTGAACCATTTTGAACCATTTTATCACTAAGAAATGCAGCCTTATGCTAACAAGACCAATTCATTATCATATGTTGAGAGTATTAAAAAGGAGCTCAAAATGTGTGTGTAAGAATTTGAAGATCCAACGTCACTGAAATCTCTGTTATTTTTTTCAAACCTGCAATTATTGACTGCAAAAACAACTAAAAGCTGATGTTCTTATTGATAGAAAACCATCATATTGAGTCTTAAATACTATCTTTAGAGTTACAAATGTATTAATGTTCCTTAATAGAAAAGTAATGACGTCCTTACTTCCTATAACCTTTACAATCATACAAAGAAAGAAATTGACGACATGCCTATTGTTAGTAATACCTTTATTTTGCTTTAAATAATTTGGCGCCTTACTGATAGAGGAAGAGTAATGGAATATATTTACTGTCTAAATTAATATGTTAGTTTACAAATATATATTTAACAAGATTGGATTGAAGGAATAGGGCAGAGAAATGTGAGTGCAGTTTTAAGATGGAACAACTCTTCGAGCATTATGATGCCTGTGATTCCTCTTTGAAGCTTGGACAGAGCCAGAAATGTGTCAAATTGATCTTAAACAGCATAAAACAAATAGACTTGAAACAAAGTTAATTTTCTTTTCACCAGATGCCTTAGCAGCTTGAAATCGTGCTCTAGCTGTCACCATAGTTCTCCTTCTATGTTGAAAGAAAGTTTCACATCATTTTTACATTTGATTCTTGGGTGAGATTTTGGAAATTGTGATTTTGGCTAGTATTAACAAAATTTGTTAATATTTGAATGAACATTTTGAGACAATTTTAATAAAAAAATGGTGTTGAGTTTTTGTCATGGCTACTTGTTTGCAAATTTACAGGTTGAGTACGTGCAGGATTTTTAAACTATGGCTTCAAGCAAAATTGTGAGGATTTTTGTTAGTAAACAAATTTGTCACTTTTGAATATTCTTGACAAAGTGCCCAAAGAAGGAGCGACAAATTGAATATAACAGTGGGATAGAGTCTAGACCACTACAGATCTGATCTTGCTTTGCATTTTTGGAGGGGCAACTCCCTCATATGATAGGGGTATTTGATATTTTGGGGTTTTAGGAATGAAAATGTGCGAGAGAGAGAATGGGAAAGAAAGTGAGAAATATTCCTTTTTTATCAATAAAAATTGAATGCATCTTCAAGATACAAAATGGAGTTCATGTTAAATCAACTCATGTAAGACATTTAAGATGAGCAAGATTATCACTAATGAACATACTATCATTAATAATAACGCATGAGAACTATTTGAAAACACTTCCAAAATTGTCCTTTATTGCTTTGCTTTGAAGTATCATTCAAGTTTGTATACAATGTCTTCTATGAGAAAGTATGGAACCCTTTTAATAATAAATTCTCTCATATACATACGTAATGAGTGGTATAACCACTTCATATAATTACGTAACTGCCTCTTGTAACTACCTTAGGTAACTAACTACCTCTTGTAAGTACTTGGTAGTTATTTGAAACAAACTTTCTTAGAATAACTAACTGAGAATTGCCAAAAGTTATCACTTTAGAAAAAGTTTTGAACTTAGAATAATTACTTTTGGAACAAGTTAGGAATTAGCCTAACTTTTACTATTATAGGATCCAAAACACAACTTTTGAAACAAGAAGAGGAGAAGGACCAAGTCATATGACAATAATTACAATGAACAAAAATATGACTTGCTTTGATTCAAAACCCAAAAACTATACACCACTTATCATAGACTTTCACTGATCCTTGCTGTGAGGACTTTGGTACTTCATCTTCCTGAGGATATTGCTGTATTGGCGATGTAGAAATTGTTCCTTCAAGGGCATCTTCTAAGGGAGGAGGTATTTTTCATAAGGGAGGAGGTTGAACATTCATAGTTAGATCAGGTGCTTCTGATGGGAGAGAATACAAAATCTGTTTACTTTTCCTTTCTTCTTCTTCTTGTTTGATTCATTACCACACGTACGCTGAAAATTGTTGTGCCATGAGGGGTCCTCATCGTCACTACCTCCTCAGTTAATTTGTATTTGAGAACTTGCGACTGTGTCTAGCATTCTAGATGGGGCCGATGATGAAGAGCTACCTTGATGATCATTTTTTCTCTTCAGAGTTCCCTTACTTGGTGGCCTTATTGTCGTCATTTCTGCTATCTTAGGAAATCTTAGGAAGTTGAGATTTCCCACCTTTTGATTGTTAAATCTTGAGCCTAGAAATCATTGATAAACAACAATAAGAAAATAGCCAAAACTGAAACAATAAACACCAGAAAACCCTGGGAAAAAACCTCTAGAATGAAGGGAAAAACCCAGCCACACAACAAAAGATCTTCTTTATTGATAATAAAATATTAAGGTGTACAATTTCTATTGCTTGATGCGATATATATAACTTAGGGAGAGACTCTTCACATTCCAACCAAAGTTCTCACCAATTTCTCAAAACATGACTCTTAATTACAAATCTTCGTATTTTTATGCCTTATCGCATGTTGTATGACACGTGTCGTTATGCTTAATATTACAATTTAATCATAAGTATCCTTTTCAGTTGAAGGTGACTATAATGGTATTTATAGAGATAAAGATCTCTATCGTAGCTACAATCTTCAACACTCCCTCATAGCCAGAGAGAGAGAGATCTTTAGCTGATTAATCACAGAAGGCTGCAACCAAAATGTCAATGATAATATCTAATCACATAGATCCTATAAAATTTTATGGAATATCTCAACATGATGCTAAGAGAACAATTTACTCATTGTTAATAATCATGGAATCACTCAACATGATAGATTTGTAAGAAACTAGCTAAGCCTTTAATCACAATTTTTCTCCACGTGAATTGTCATGGAATCTCTCAACATGACATCCAACTCCCATCACGGATTATCTCCACGTGATGTCATCAAGGATTCTCTCCACATGATGATCACTTCTAGAGCGAAAGAGTTCTCATAGCTGATCCTTACAATCTTATTTATTCACACAAGAATAGAAATAGGCATAACAAAAACAAGACTTAGTTCCATTTAAGTCTCAAATTCTACAAATACCACAAGCATTACAAGCATATATGAGAATAAAGGGGATTCCAAAAACACTCCCTCTTAATTATGAAGTAGCTTTGATCACTATATTTAGATAGATGTCTTAACCTCCCTCTAAAGCTCACCATCTCCCTCTTAATTACATATCAAATTATTGATAATGAAATTCATATTTAAACATAGATATCTATCTTTTAGTAAACAATATCCTTATGTAGTCCGCATCATCTCAATGCATCCTGCAATTAATTAACTCATAAGATCAAATAGAGATCAAAGCTCAATGCTATTTCCAGTAATGATATAAGATTAAATAAAATGAAAGACATATCCCTGGTTGTCTGAATATTATGAGCATAACATGCAATATTAATCAAAAACACCTGGGAAGAACATGCTAACAGAAGTGGCATTTTGGTCCAACTCCAGCTGCATACACCTAATGCTCACCTGTGATTTCCTTCATCTACAAATTCTCTTCTTTGAGTTAAACACCCAGCTGATCTATGCATAGAGAAATTGTCCCTAATTGATCAGGGCCCCAACAAAGACCACACTCGTCTCTTGAGAAATCGATGACTACAAAAATGATGCCTCTTCTCATTCATTTCTAATAAATGTTCTCATTCAAATCAGCAGCATTATATGCCCATTCTTCTCTAACTTGTTAGGGGACATGCACGTGCATCTTAAATCAGAAGCTGACTAACTTAACTCCCAACAACTCCCCCACAGATCAGACAAAACGTGCTGCTGAGAGATTAAGAGATAGAATTGATGCACAAAATGTATTTGAATTCCTATGATGGATTCAATGTTTGTCTAGGTGGTGTGCTGATAAGCCCAAAATCTATTTCCATCCTCTCATTGTGATGCATCACAACTATTGCTTTATGTGCATTATCCATGTTGTGCAACACATACCTTGTCTCCGACACATACCATGCTTCCTTCATCTTCCCACTCGGGTCATCCAACTTTGCATAGATTTGATCCTTATGCAGATGAGATAAAATTCATGTTCTGTACTCGTGCATATTACTAGCTTTTGGCACAAGTGTTTTCAAGAGATCAACATCTCTGCAATGTTTCTGCTATTGTTTCTAGTTCCTCTACTAGGATAACTAGCTGCTGGCAAAAAAATAGACGTAGAAGAATAGAGAATAACTTGCACGCGGATGGAGAAATCAAATGTCTGATAGGTTGTGAGGGCGATCCCATGCATCTCTCTCACCATCCTATAGATGCCACACCATGCATCAACTTACACCTCTGAGACGCTTCATCTACCATTCCTTGTGACACAAAAATGACAGAACCATTACTGGGTGAACATGTCAGAACCGTTACTAGGTGAACACATTAGATGCAACAAAAACAAGAGAAAGAGTCAATCTCTCCTTGTGATTTGCAAATATTCTCAATTCTTACCCCTATGCTAAACTTTACAACTCATGCCATCGTATTTGACATATATTTATCAATTTTAAATGATGAGGTGGAACTTAACGATCTTTAGGTTTGAGATGAATCTGCGACAAGATCATGATGGGAGATAAAACCGTAGCTGTTCGTCAAATGAAGACGAAAATAAACTGCGATAGTATCGCACATGTCCTTGGATCCAAAATATTTTACCAATGGAAAAGATTAAATTCACTTCCTCATACGACAATCATGAACCATGGAGATAAAATTAGATAAAACCAAACTTGCAACTCTCGATGAAAAAATATAGATATTTATGATAAATTGATAAAAGTGAATTCTACGTGCTTTTTAATAAAACACGTCCTACAATCTTTTAGAGATGACAATAAGAATAACTGAAAGAAAAAAGAAAAAAAGAAAAAACAAAGAAAAAACAAAGAAAAAAACAAAGAAAAAAACAAAAACAACGTATTTGTGCATCATAATGATCCAATAGACATGATTGCATGAAACCGAGAACCTCACCCTAGGGTGAAGGCATTTAAAAGAGTATAAAATCCTCTGCAACATCATGTAAATGGAGAGCTAAATTGCTATTTTCAAAACTAGGTTCTGCTACCACGTTAAATCTTGAGGCCAGGAATCAATGATAGACAACAATAAGAAAATAGCCTAATTGAAACAATAAATACCAAAATTACCTTGGGAAAACCCTTATACAATGAAGTGAAAAACCTAACCACACAACAAAAGATCTTTTTATTGATTATAAAACATTCAAGTGTACAATGTCTATCGCTTGATGCGATATATATAACTCAAGGAGAGACTCTTCACACTCCAAGTTGAAGTCTCACCAGTTTCCCAAAACGTGACTCTTAGTTAAAACTCTTCGTATTTTTATGCCTCAATGCATGTTGTATGACACATGTCATTATGCTTAATATTACATTTTAATCATAGTGTACTTTTCAACTAAAGGCAACTATAATGGTAATAATGTCCATGTTTATAGAGATAAAGATCTCTATCGCAGCTACAATCTTCAACATTGATACTAGTAGCTTTTTTTTGCCAGCTAACTCAGACACTTTGCTTCTATTTTTTGCTGAAGTATTGCAATGCTTTTTGTTTACTAATATTTGTGTGTTGTTCCTTGTACGACAACTGAGGACCATCCCCTTGGAAATCCCATCAATTGTATCTACTAAGCAATCATCAATTGTCCTAATTCTCTTGGCTTTTGGATTGTACCCTTTCACATAGTCAATTATCAAATTAGGATATCACACAACCATCGGAAAATTGGCGGTTGCGTGAGATAATCCACTTTCAACAGTTCTACAGGCTAGACTAGATGCAGTTTCTTCTGTCATTGATTTTTTTAAGTCTTTGAGATCAACATGGCCAAGCTTTGTGTCAAAGATATTTAGAAAAGCGTATTGTATCATAGGGACATAGTCGTATCCTTGATAGGCATATTTCATGATGAACATTTTTTATATAAAAAAACTACTATAATGTTATTGACCAATGCTGAAATTCACCATGGGACCCACATTTTGAATGCATATCTCCAAAAATTGTATCAAGTTGTGGGCCTTATTCAGGCTGCATGCATTGCATATGTTCATCATGAACTCATCAAATTTATCATGTTTCAAAGCCATGTATTCAGTTCCATGGAGAAAACCCTGAGTCACAAGGTTCATCGAATTTCTGGCTTTAAGTTTAAGATTCGGCGAACATTTAAAAACGGTTTGAAATTGGTAAAAATTTGAATTTAAATTCGTTCAAAAAAAGTGGCAGCTTTTTGGTTTATGGTTTGATAGTTTTTTTAATACCCATGTTGTTTTCAACGAGTATGAGTTTGTGAGTTTCGAGGGCATAAATTTCGTTTAAATATGATTCATCCCTTCTGCAATGAGCCATACATTGTTGTCTTGTTGGTGCAACTACGGCAAGGCTCCCACTGCTATGAACTGGGCGCCGCTCCAGTCAATCTCTAACTTCTAACGTGGTTGACACACCTTTCTTTTAAATTAGATTTTTTATAAAGTTTAATTTTTAGGTTTTTTAATCGCCATATTTGTAATTTTAGAAAATAATATAAGAGTGCATTTTTGTTCTTTGTTTATAATTGAGTTTACATGATATAAAAGAATATTTTATTTATTTTTAATTAGTGTTCAATATAAACATTTCATAATTAAATTTTAATATTTTTTAATTTTTAGTTTATATATTAGTTATTAGTATATAAAAATTAACAAAATTTGAATTTAAGTTAAAAAAAACTATCATGTCAATTTATAAATATTTAAAAATATATTTAATTTATTTAAAAAAAATTAATATTGTAGTTTTATTTTATTCAAAATTATGTTTAATTTTAAATATACTTTTAATAAATATTTGTGATTGTGATTTCTTATATGTGTTGTGGCTTATATTTATATGCTTGTATACATGTCATCTGTGTATAATGATTTCCAATCTATTTAGCTATGTTAAATTATTTGACAATTTAGTAGATAAATTACTTATATTTAAAAAAAAATATACAAAGGCAAATTTAATGTCAATTTTTTTTCCAAACTTCTTACTTTGTCGAACTTCATCCAAATTTTATAGTTCCCAAATTTCAACTGGAATTCGAACCTTGTGACTTGGGAGAAAGCTAGTAAGTGGGGGCAACTTTCACATTGAAAGAGATGACATTGAGAGTTGTAAATTTGCAGCATGCGACTTGGTAATAAAGAGGAAGTGAATGGAGAAAACGGTTATGATAATTGTTTTTGGTTGACATGTCATCACCTTATTTGTAGTTCTATATCGGACCTTTTTAACAGTTTTCAGAACTTCTGGAAGATGCTGATATCTTTCTTTCCAACATGTTAAACACGTTGCCATCTTTACTACACGCCATCATACGAAAGATGCTTTTAACAAGGGCTTTAATAAGGTTCGCAACCCCTTAGAAATGCTGATGGGCATCATGATTGGCTTCTTAAAGTACTTGCGTAAGGTTGGGAAGAGCCCAAAGAAGGTTGAGCGTTTCTCTCTTTGGCACTTGGAGAACCTTTTAAAAGTTGAACAAGTACCTTGATACTTATTCATCAAAGGTTTTGAACACTTTGAAAGCACATCATGAAACTTTTAACGACTTTGGAATCTTTTGGGAAATGCAGATACCTCCTCTTCAACATGTCACCACCATTTTAAGGACGCTGCCACTTTTACTGTTCCATGGATTTCACAATTAGCATCGATATTTTAAACAACTTTAACAACTCATCAAGAAGTCTGAAACAGTCTTTTCTTCAGTTTGCATTTGTGTTCTTCTTATTGGTATTATTAACAACTTGTGAGATTTGTCCACCTTACTGCTCATATACATAAGCAATTTTGACTAGTCCACAACCTCCCATTATTGTTGATTAGCTTGTATCGATTTCTTTATGAACTTACAAAAGTTTTTGGAAAGCCTGAGATGTCACCACCTTTTCACATATGCTGTCATGCTTGAGCTTATAGATGCTCTTAAAGCTTTTCTCGTGTTATGGTAAATCAATGTTGTTGTAGTTGTGTTAAACAAAGGAGATGAAGGCTCCTTATATAGGTTTACAAAGATGATGTTTTTAAAAGAAACAATTGTGAACTAAAGACAGAAATAGAAACTACCTAATAAACTAAAGACCAAGATGATCATTAGAGAAACATTATAATGTTCTAATACCCTCCCTTAATGGTCATCATCTAACTGCTGACTTTTGGTCACAAATTTTGCAACACATTTTGCTGCTGACGAGGCCCTTCCTGGATTTGCATAATGTGAATGATCAAGAAGCCAAAATCTGTCCATAAAAGAACAGAGAAGGGTGCCCCCTTCTTCAAAAAGATTTGCAAAAGGAGACAAGAGCGTGCCATTGACTCTGCCACTAACCCTCTTAGAATCGGAAAAACATTTGACCAAAAAAATCACAAAACATCCAACTTGATGTTGGATAGCAGAGCTGCGCTTCGCTGGAGACAGAGACAAACACTGAGAACAGTTAGCACGATTTTGACGAAAAATCGTCAAATCCTCTAAACTTTGTGGGTGAGCATGATGCCCCAAAACAGACTGCAAAAAGCCACAAATTTTTAGGAGAAAAATTGGAAAACTAGACATGATTTTTGAGGTGAAAATTTGATCAAAATCAGACAATAGAATCTGCGACATGGATTAGAGAGTACAAAGCTTCGTTTTTGAGGAAAAACAGTAAAACTCAACATATATTTTTTGAGGAAAACAGTAAAACCCAACATATTGTTATTGAGGAAAACATTATAACTCAATCTATTGGCCTTTTTACTAAGTTGGCAAAGTTTCTTGACTTGCCAATAGATGGAGGCGTTAGACATTTTATCAAACTGAGTTAATTGCTCACAAGACAAATTTCACAAGAGTTGGGATTTTAAAAGCTTGAACAAACCTTCAAGATTACAATTTAACAAGTTCGATCTAGCTTTTTTTTACTTGAAGTCTCTAAAGGAACAGGTGAGTCGGCCAGTTATGTACTTGTTCAAGTTGCTCTGCGACCTTTTTTTATTACTGACTCAATCTGGCGAACCTGATTGGGGTAAGCTGCTGTCATTGGAGAAGTAGGAAGAAATAATCATTCTGGTCGATGCCTTTAAGAATGTTTATGAAGACCTCAGCATAACTGCGTTTGAATTGCCAGTCCAACATTTGTCAACTTTGACTTGAAAGAGGGATGTTGGCTTGCTTTTAGAGGAGGGTTCATGCATTTGTAATTGGTGGCCAAAACTTATAAAGTTTTAATGATAAGACAGTGATGACTTTGGAATAAACACCTACCTGTGAATTTGGGGAGAAGAATGACAGAGATATCTAGTTTGAAAATTTTTAGAGCATGTTTGCAAAACAGGGTAACAATTTTAAATACTCACAGTTTCTTATAATGTTTCTTAGCTGACAAAAGATGCGTTAAATAGATGGAAGTGAAGAAGAATGACACATTTAGGTTCAGTAGATACACATATATTATTGGAAATTGACAGTCAGTTTATGCTAAAAGTAAAAAATCTAAAGAATTTTGCTAAGTAAAGAATTGCATTACAAATGATATGAGAGCACTGATGTGGAATGTGGAGATGATTCGGGTTCCAAGCTTTCTATTGGAGAAGGAATTGGCTTAGCTGTGACTTCCATTATCTTTCAGTAAGGCAATAATAGGCTCAAGTTCGGGCTATTGACTATCATTAAGCCAAATAGGTGAACTATACTATTTTTAATATGTTCACTTTTACTTTATGAATAAGTCAAATTGGCTGAAATTTCTCTCTCTATATATGCAGATTTTGAAGAATGAATCTTAATTTACCAAGTCAAATAGTGGAAAATCATAGTCCGTCATATAATCCCAAGTGTTGTAGTGTCTAACTTTCTGCTGCTTTGAAAAATTTACAGTAAATAGCACAGTTGGCCCTAAGTAAAGATTTCTAAACATTTGTTCGTAGTCTGTCTTTACCATTTTTTATTTTCTTATGAGAATTGCCTGGTTATAATATTTAAAGATCCCACCCAGTCTTTATTTTACTATTCGAAACATAATCCTGTATATCTTAGATTATTGCTAAGAGAGTGAGTCTATGAACAAAATGCGATGAAAAATTGGAAGTTAGAAGATGTCAAATATTCAAGAAAGTGTTTGTTTAAACAGTTTTTTTATGTCTCTTTGTAGAGTACTTCACTGCTTCATACAATGTTTTGTAGTATTTTGTCCCAGAACTACACTGTTTGCTCTTGAGTCCTGCCATTTGTCAGAAACGGAAACTTTGTTATTGCACTTCTAAATATCTTATGGTACACGAGAAGTAAAGAGATTGGTTCTTTCATTTCTGTGTTCAACTTTTTATCTGTCAATGGTAGTGGAGTGAATGGTTTTTATGATTTTTGAAAAATCTTCAGTCGAAATAATCTTTTCCCCAAAAAATTCTGATTTAATCAGCTGCACTTTTCAACAATGTTCTACAATTTTAATCAGCTGCATTTACTATCCACCAAGCCGTCGCGATACCCTACTCGCACAAATTTGCTGTTTAAGCAAGTCTTTTCTTTGACTTCTAGCATAGAATTGAGAACTAGCCACTTGGATGTGTTTCACTATCAAAGATTCGCCAAATTTCATCATGTTAGGAAAATCGTATAGAGGTGGCCTTTGAATGGACATATATTTCTAATAGATGTTAAGGACATTAAAACAGAGACACGTTCTTTGGCACGCTTCTATGTTTGATGTTATTGATATTATTATTATTATCATGGAATGGTTAGGAGATGTGCTATTTGTTCTCAGCATTCTATACTACTATCATTTGCCTAGGTTTGTGGTAATGCTTTCCATTTACATAAATCCAAAGACACAATTTAGTGGGAAATAGTGAACAATATCATAAATACTAAGGATTCTAGCTCATTTTTATAACATATCTGAACCTTATAAGAGTACTTTCTGAAATTAATTATAAACAACCCAATTAATCTAAAAGTCTTTTGGCTTGGTATCAACACAAGAGGTTTGTTTACTTGAAATTCTTTCGATACTGACTATTCAAAAGAATTATAACAGTTCAATTGTCAAGAATAATATCAAGGTGGTTGTTATATTATCAAGGTTAGGTTTGGACAAATTTCCTTTTCAGATACTAACAAGGTGTGATTATTTGTAGCTTCAAATTGACACTGGCAGTTGGCTATTAGGTTTTAATGACAAGTAGGTAGGGTAGTGACAATTGTATAATCAATTGGAGCAGAAGTATATACATAATAGTATATAAACATAGTGGGATTGGAAGCAAAACAATTTCTATCAGAGAGATAAATCCAGCTTCTGCTGAAATAAAAAGAATTTAGCAATATTTTATATGAAACTGAAGGACTGTTTTGGTTATATTTAAATTTCCTATATATTCTATATGTTTAATGCTTTTATAGTTGGTGAAAACAAACTACTTAGATGCATGCCCTGCAGTTGTTAGGGAACTGCATTACATTTAGGTTCGTCATATACATGGAGGTTCACAAGGCTTGCAAGGAGTATGATAGGTATAAACTAATACATTCCTTGAGAGTAGTCATGCCCTAGTTTTGTGGGCTTATCTTAATCCCTTCCAAAGCAGGCCTCATATATTTTCCTCTTGATGATCTAGATAGATTTCAGTAGCAACTGTACCTCTGAAAGGGAGTGTTACCCATGCATTGATTTTTAATTGAAAATTTTAATTTCAGTCTCTCAAATCCTCAACTCAAAATCCATCAATATTTTTAACTCCATCCAGTTATACACAAAATCAAGGAAAAATTACTTGAAAAATAAGAGTTGAAATTGTGGCTCAAATAGTTGCTGTCTTATGTGCTATCGGATCTTTGTCATATAATGGAAAGATATTTAACACTTCCTTTACTCTTTACAGATCTGTTAAAATAGTAATCAATAAGAACATCTCAATATTATTTATGGTCTTTTGAGATGTAAGATTCTGTTTCAAAAGAATTTTCTATGACTCTTTCTTGAGCTATTTGATTCAAAAATTATTAAATTGAACTTTGTAATTGCTTCCTTTATCATATAATTTCCCTTTCACACTCTTCAATATAGTTCTCTTTCAAACTATGCTAGAAACTGCAAGTCCTATTAAATCACAAATAGGAATAGTTGTTTTTGATTAAAAGTCAATTAAATAATTAATTTGTCAAATCATATTAAAAAAATGTCAATTTAATTGAGTTATTTAATAAAATATTAAAATGAATTTGATGGAGCTTGTTGAATAATCAATAAAGTTATTTTATTATCATTTCCGTAATTTCAAATTTAAAGAGGGGGAAAATAAAGGGACAGAGAAAAGAAATACCAAGAGGTTGGTAAAGAGAAAATGAACAGTTACAAGAATTTGCTATGAAAGAACATTCAGAGGCTCATTCTCGGTATATTTGGTTTATTACTTTCTCTTGGGGATTTTGGGAGTTTCTAGCTTTCAGTTTTAAAACCCTAGGACAGAAACCTTCAAGATTTCTTCGTGGATTGGATGGAAAGTTGACCCAATTCATTTCTTGGTGGATTTGTGACAAAGTTCTCAACTGAACAAATTTGTAAAGACTTCATCTAAGACGAACTTGCAATAATAGAGTTATTTCATATCTGTTTGGAAAATAAGGTTGTAATGATTTATCTTTTTTGATGGCGATGTTCATATTTAATTTCGGACCTCTATTTCATTATATTATTATTATCTGATTTCCAGTATATTCTGTTGGATAAATGGAAATCAGTTTGTATGCAAATTATTGGTTAAAATTCCTGTAGACCATTTGGTAAATTAAGAAACACCTTATATTTTTTTTATTCTCAAAGTAATGTTTCCTGCTATGGTTATAACCATTAATCTTGAAATGTCCAGAATGAAGAATGGAATTTTACTTTTTATGCATTGTTTGGTAGTTTTACTTTTCCTGCTATGGATGTTTGATTTTATAATTATATTTAATGATGTGCACTGTTAAGTTTTGAAGCAGAATACAAGAGCACAATATGCAGAAATACAATGACAGAAGACACAGCAGATTTACCCTAGGAAAACCCTCCTACTCGAGGGCAAAACCCAGCCACCCCTGAAAAGTGGAACCCTTTATTGAGATACAAAATCAATTATAATGATCTTGCTTATGATTGTAGTCTACACTCTCAATAAAAAACTCGCCCTTTAATTTTATCAAATATCTCACAGACTAATAAAATCAACTGATTATTGACACACAATCAGTCCAATGATCACACACTGATCAGAAACAATAGTACAATACAAAACATAAATGTCTCAGCATTTCTACTTTCAGTGCAAACAGCGCAGAACATACACCATCATGGTAATGATGCTAACCGAATAATATATACCCAATAATCACAGTCCACAAAAATACAATCATCAAGACTGCCTTAAGTCTTTTTTTTTTCATAGACAAGAACCATAGAACTTCCCAACAGGTGAAAAAATGCATTATGATCACTGTTTATTCTTCAATAAATTTGTGGTAACAATATTCCTTGAACCTTTGGAAGACCAAGGCATGAAACTATGGCAGTTCACCGAGAAAATTCAAATCTATATCTTCATAACTTCAACCCACGAAGAACTGACATTACAAGATAATTGTACCACACAAGGACTGACTCAGCAGTCATGTCAAATGAGTCTTCACGATGATGGACATATATGCAATGCATGACCCTTAGAGTATCAAGAGCTGGGAAAAATAAAACTCCTGAATGACGTTAAGGATGAAAGGAAGACGAACCCCGGTACGGAAGATTGCATCAGAAGCCTCCATAGCTGAGATTGAAACGCCTGCAGAAAATCATTGAACACCGCATTCAACACCCATTAGACATCAAGATTCTTCCAGAATCCAATTGTCCTATTCTGGGTCAAATCATTTCCTTAAACCCATTCTACTACCATGTTAATTTTTGAACCAGAATACAAGAACACATTATGTAGAAATACCTTAATAGAAGACAACAGATTTGCCATTGGGAAACCCTCTTACTCGAGGGAGAAACCCAGCCACACCCGAAAAGTAGTTCCCTTTATTGCGATAGAAAACAATTATAATGATCTGGCTTATAATTGAAGTCTACAAACTATCAACAAAAGCCCGCTCTTATATTTATCAAATGTCTCACAGACTAATAAAATCAACTGATTATAAACACAGAATCAGCCCAATGATCACACACTGATCTTAAACAATAATACAATACAAAGCATATATGTCTACTCTCATAGAAAACAACACAGAGCATACACCATCACAGTAATGATGCTAACTGAAAAATATATACCTGATACTTATAGTCCACAGAAATACAATCATCAAGATTCTGAGTTATTTTTTTTACCATAGACAAGAACATAGAACTTCCCAACAGCTGAAGAAATGCATAGTGGAATACTGAAAGATCACCATTATGAGCACCATTTATTCTTCAATAAATTTGCGGTAACAATATTACTTGAACCATCGGGAGTCAAATCTATTTCTTCACAAGTTCAACCCACAAAGAACTCGTGCTACAAGATAATTGTGCCACCATCCACGTAAGAACTGACTCAGCAGTCACATCAAATTAGTCTTCACGATGATGGACAGATATGCAACCCATGACCCTCAGAATATCAAAAGCTGAGGAATAATAAAACTCCTGAACGTTGTTAAAGATGAAAGGAAGACCTGAAAGCTTGCCTGCCATTACTTGCAACACCAAGGAATGGGATGCAAGCAAAGAATAGTTTTCTATCGCAGCTATCGACTTCAACATGCACAAGTTTAGATAATCCACATATTTTTGTGATTATATTTAATGACATGCACAAGTTATATAATCCACAATTTCTGTAATCCACACCTACCAAATTTGTGGAACACATTGACCATGTTTGTATCCCACATAGTTCTGTAAATAATAGTGACAGTTCCTTACACCTTGATTCCTTTTTCCAATTGTGATTATTATTTTCATGTGGAGTAAAATAGCACAGTTGGGTTTTATCAAAGGATAAGTAGCACTGATATCAAAAGGTTGGAAAACATTGTTTGGAGTCTCTCCTGGAAAATGGTTCCCAAAATGGAAGGCAGATAATGTCAGCTACAGAAAAATCATAATAGTTTTGTTTAGTGTGGATTTATTTTATTTATCTCATCTTCATAGATATCTAAGTTCTAGTGCTCAGAAATTCCATGTACAAATTCGAGGCTAAATATATTTCAGTTGAGGTGCAGACCAATCAAAGAATGGTGAATGATCTGAGAAATGAATTTATGAATTATATTAATTAAATACAATTCTGGATATACTCATGGCATTTATCATGTGTTTTATTGCATGATACTCGTGTGTTGAATTTGCCATGTATTTGCAGTGGGAAAATGATTGCAGGTCTTTGGAAAGGATGTCTACGCCATCAGGAGGCTGCTCCGATGAAACGATAAATAATATCCATTCCAAACATAGTTCTGTAAATATGGGTACAATCGGAAATGTTTCTGTAAACACCATTAGAAATAATCTTTCTGATAGTGTTCTGCCTTTACAATATTTTAAGGATAAGAGCTCTCAGGTTTATAGCCAAGGAGATATTAGAGCATCTGTGGCCCATCTGGCTTCTCAGGATGCCCATTTTTTGGGTTCTTCAAGGATAAATGGAAATCATGCACTGCTTTGGAAACATGCTCAACAAAGCCACACCACACAATTGCTTTCAAAGAAAAGACTTGTACTTGCTGGATCTACAGCAGGAGGTTCGTACATTGTTAAAGATTGTCATTGTATTTTGTATTCTGAGGGTATAATTTGATTTTTAAACACATTTGACTATTTAGTTTCTGCCACTTAATCTGTTATTGGATACAAACATATATGGTCAAATCTAAATGTTGTTTGAGGCACAATGTCTAACTGTGTTTTACAGATTGCATGGCACAAGACCATGCTGTGCTTGCTTCAAGCGCTAGCAGTGAACAACCTTCGTTGGGCAAACTCTCAAGACATGAAGAAGTGAGTTTACTTGTATACCCAGACAAATTTCAATATCAATTTAAGAAAAATTTCTTGGAGTTTTTTGTAGATGCTATTATTGCTTCCTACGAATGATCTAGTGATGGTAGCATACATGTCTTAAAATGAGCTTTAACTGTGAGATGGTCTAGATTATCTTATATATTTTGTCTGTCCATTAAAGTCAGAAATAATACCATATATTGATGGAAAAAGATAGTTAATATCCCGTTTGAGTTTAAGGGGCAGAGTATGCTTCCATATCTGATAACAAATCAAAGAATGTGGGGGAAACCCCTAGTGCGAACGGTGGACGGATAGGCTTGAAGTCGTGGGTCACCCCCATGGTCTCGGGTTTGATTCCGCCTCCGGGTTTAACTGGTGAGAGTGGCTTGTGCGCTGTTGCTTTTCACCCATGGGGGACTAGTCTCGCCCTAAGCTTGCATCAGCCGCTAGTTGTGGGGATACCTCCATGTATCGAAAAACAAAACAGAAACAAAAAGCAAATCAAAGAATGTCCCGAGTATGTCCATGTTTTCTTACTAAGATATCGGGTCCCTGTATTTTTGCTTGGAACCTGGTTCTGGTCTGATGCTGGTTCCGGTTCTGAGCTAGTCCTACCTGGGTTCTGCTCACTGGTTTTCTGCACTTCCATTCACTAGTTTTCTTATTCTATAATTACAGTCACTGGGCCTCCAAATTTTCTTCCTCTCCTGCTGTTCAAGAGTGTTCGAAGATGTTTGGGGCTGTTTGAATGCCCTTAGATGCCACATGAAGATCTACTTGTTGCTTGGAAGGTTGCTATTGGTGTTATGGATTTTATATCCTGTTTTAGTGTCACTCTGAGTGTCCTTTAATGATGTGTGGAAGCTTTTTGCTCCACTTTCTGTCTCAAATATTTTGCTACTGCTATTGCTATGAATAGAAAGTTTTCTTCTTTTGAATTTGCATTGTTACCTCTCCTTTTGCTATGGTCAATTATGGATACTTTCTTAGACACGATCTCCATTAGAGAGCTAATAGATTACTAGTGCTATTTCTTGGCCACCTCTCATGCATGCTTAGGGAAGGTCCACATGTTTTCTTTTGTTGAATTTGCATTGTCTCTTTCCTTTTTATATGGCCAGCTATGGATGCTTTCTTATGACATGATCTCCATTAGAGAGATTACTACTACTATTTCTTGGCCACCTCTCATGTATGCTTAGGGGAGGTCCATTTCTTTTCATTTCAACAACTTCCTCTATTTGGTCTTTTGAATGATGGATTTATGAGTTTGACACTTCTAATTGTTATTATATGTTTGAAGTTTTGAACCAATGTTAAATGAACATGTATGAATCTATGATACATATATAAATTTATAATATATCAATATATATGTATAATATATTAATATATATAGGCTTGTTAATGGCCTTTATGGGGATAATCCCAATCTAACAGTTAATAAGGAAGCAAAGTGGGATTCCTTGGAGGTTGGATAAATCAAAGTCAATTTGGATGGTGCATTGAAGGGGAACTTGAGTCCCTTTGGAGTAGATTTATGGCAAGAAATTCTGACAGTAATGCCATTGCAATCGGGGCCAAAAAATTGTAGGATGGAGCAAATAATATGGTGGAAGTCCCAACAACATTTGAGGGTGTCTTAATGGTGACAAAGCCTAGTTTTGATAAGTTTCATTTGGAAGGTGATTTGATGGTCATTATAAATGCTCTAAAAAAGATAAGTGCTTTGGCTTGGAACATTATTAAATATATTTTATCTGCATGTAATATGTCGAGCACTTTTCAAGACCTCATAATTACATGTGTGTCGCTTTGGTAATGGAGTGGCAGATAAATAATCCAAATTGGCAACATCTTTCAATAAAGATAATTCTTCATACCACTGGATGTGATTTAATGATTTAATGTGGATGATATCCCTTAAAAGTACAATCTTGATGCAAGCTATTTATTATAATTTGCCAAGGTAGAAAATTACTTGACATTTGGGATTGCATTTAATTTAGAGTTTGTATTCCCAAGCTCCTCACTTTAAATGAACAACAACGAGTTTTATTTCTCTAGAGAGTTTTGTAAAATTAAATTGCATGAATTGAAGTAGTTTGGGTAAAATGGAGGCGAATTTCACTATTCTAATAGCCTAGTAACAACTGGCTTTTATATGGAAAAATTGTAGAGGAGATTGAAAAATGTTTTCTAAAATCCATGACTATTTTTATAGATTTTGGATCTCGTTTTGGTAGAGGAATTTCTGAAATTGGAGTACAAATATTGGGTTAATGCTGATATTGTGACAATGTTTCTTGTACTGGGCTTTGAGTTTGGCATCAAGGCAAAGGTGAAATGGGCGGTTCAAGACTCTGTAATAAAAGGGTGGGTGTAAGGACTGAAAGCATTGACGGAGTATGTAGTTTTGGGGAAGGGAGTTTGAGATGACAAGGGTTTTTGGCGTGCAGTGGAGCTGCAGAAGGAGGGACTCAAGCCATATATAACTTGGAGTGCAAAAGGCTCATTGAAAGTGTCTATTGAAATACTTCCAAGATTTAGAGGCTATGGGGTGATTAGTGACAAATGAAAAGAAGAGAGAAGAGACTTATGTTTCATCCTTTGAGCCCCCATATTTCTATATTAATGACCCAATGATGGTGGATGTAGTGGATAAGAAGAGGAAGAACCCCGTTTTTCTAGGCTGAATGCCCTTTTCTTTTAAGCTTTTTACTGAAAGATGCACGTTTCTAGTTTTAATGTATGTATGTTTTAGCGTGTTTTGATAGTCATAAGTAATGGCATTTTGAATTTCTATATTTGTGATAAAAGGGCTGTTAAGTGCTTAGTTTTGGTATGATCTAAGGAGGTTTAGTAATGGAGGGGTGGGGAGTGGTGTTGTTCTATGTTACTGGTTTGGGTTTGTGGATGGGTGTGGGTACACAAACCTAGGTATGTGGGTGCGTGAATTTTTTTAGTGGTTTGGGTGCAAATGGGTACATGCGTGTCTATATATACCAAAAAATAAGAGAAATGCACAAAATTATAAAACTAAATCATTTCATAGTATGATACTTGATCATTGCAAATGCCATATACTAAATACTTGAACATTGAACAATGAACATTGAAGTTTTGGATATCGCATTACTAATTAGAAATTAGAATACTCTATACTCAATACCCCAAAGAGCAGTGTTGTGAGGGTTTTAATCCATTGACCCATTGGGCCCCTCTTTTTGTTCTAGTAGGAGTAGTGGTCTTAGGTGGCCTTAGATAGTCCTAGTTGGTAGCCATCTTCAAGTCTCCAAGTCAAGGAGATGAGTTTGGGCAACTTTGGCCTGCGAATAGTCAAGCTTGTTAGGGAGATGTGCTGAAGATGGGCTAAGCTAGCCATTAAGGTGAGATTGAAATCAAGGGCTTTGTGATGAAATGAGTTAGAATATTCTGAAATTCCTGGTTCTAGTCTCAATTGGACCTTGGAAGGTTTGGAAAAGTTATAGGAGGTAACATTGTTGAAGGCATGTTAGATCCTGAAATTTGGCTAAGTCTAGAATTTTATTGGAAACTCCCAAGATCTAGTCTTGATTATAACTCCTATGAAGCCGAAACCTATCTCAAACTTTTTGATAGTATTTATATAAAATATAACTTAAAGTATAAGTTTCCTTTCTTATACTTGAATGTTATATTTAATATAAATAACTTCACCCTTCGAGCTAAAAATTGACTAAGTCTTGATGAAAAGAGTAATTGGTGGCGGAATTCCGCTCCATGAAAATCCTTTGCTTCTACAATCTTTTACCTAATGAAACTTTAAATTTGAGATGCAGCTAAGCCCCCCAAGTTGCGAGGGTGTAAAATTGATCATCAAGGGGGAGAAAAATGATGAGATTTTGAGGGCAAAGAGAGACTCTTGAACATTGCTAAGGATGGCTGAATCCTTCTAATCCTAGGAATTTTGCTCTGGGAAATTCCTCTCCTCTTGAAATCTCCACCTTGGAAAATTCATCAATAAAATCTTTGCCCATGAAAGGCTTAGTTTCCTTCATGGAGTCAAACACCTGAATTGTGAGGAATGAAAAATAGTAATCGGAGGTTTAAAAAATGACAGAGAAAGGGGCCAATAATCAAATTCTTCTTTGAGCATGGGAGGGGCATGAAGTCAGATCAGAATTCCTCATATCTTTGGAATTCTGCCCTTGATTTTTCCTCTCACACCACATATTCTGCCCCTATAATGATAACAAATTTAAATCGAATGCCTAATAGGAGAGAAGAGTAATTGATGAAGGAAGAGGTCAAATAATAATAGCTGAACAAGTCTAAAGATGAAATGTTGAAGGTAAATGAGAAATTGAAGAAGCAAATATCAAGGGAAAATAAGATCTTGGTGGAATTTCTCTAATCCTGGGAATTCTGCCCTAAAGAATTCTTTGAAAACCAAAATCTCCACCCCTCAACATGAGTTTTTTCTCGGAAAATTGATTGATTAAATCCAGAATTTTGTGTTGCTATGGCCATTAATTAGAGATGAAATTTGACAAAATTTTAAGGGTGAAATCAAGTTTCAGGCCAAAATGATTGCTGCAGTTTTTGTAAGAGAGGAATTGTATTCATCAACTCCTAAAATCTCCACCATGGGCTGGAAATGAAGGAGAAAAAGGTCAAACTTAAGAAATTTCAAAGGATGACAAAGTAATTGTCTCCCCTTTCCACTCGTTAATGGAGTTCAAATGAAAAAGGCAATGTGAAGCCAAGTAATGTCTTGGTAGAATTCCTGGCTATGACTTTTCCTCAAAACTAAAAATCTCCACCTTAGAGATTTTTAGCAGAAAAAGCCCCAAAAGTTCAAGATTTTAAATCTCAGTTTTTAAAGCAAAAAATAACAATTTTAATAAATGACAAAACAAATCAAATAAAGAGAGTCGATCCACTGAAATTTGGCAAATAGTTGCATTAAGAAAGAGGACTTGTTGGATTAGTAGCATCTGCCAGATATCTTCTACTGATTATTGCTTAAAAGGAACCACAGATACTCTCATAAATGTACACATGTGTGTGTGTGTGTGTGTGTGTGTGTAAGAGTATTTCAATTGACTATATTAAACTGATTCGATCTGTTCAAACTCTGTACATATCATATCACAGTATGAGTATGATTCCATTATTCACTATTATTGTGAGCCGCTTCATTGTGTTATATCACTGATTGCTATCAAAAGTTATGAATTGCTAGATACTGATCATGGTCGGATTTCTTGAAGCACCAAATGTGATTTAGTAATAGTATAATGGATTCTAACTAATGATTAAAGATAATTGTTAAGGTTTGTCTCATATTGAGACACAACCCCTCAATCCTTATATATACAAAGTGGCATGATTGTTTGGAAACACATCAATGCAACACATGCTATTACCAGCGATCTGCATACTTATATCCACCTGCGATTAAAAGAAGAAAGCTTCAGCATTATTCATCGAAGGATTCAAATACAAGTAAGATATCAAGATTCATTTCTTGAATGATCTAGTTATATCCTCACTGTGATAAATATCAAAATTAGAGCAGTCAAATCTGAACATAATTTAAAGAATAAAGTTCTACCTCTGATCTCATTTTCCTTAACATTGTATCAGAGTTTGGCTGGTAGAACAAGCATTAAACCGACTGTGACTGATTCAATATCACTGAAATTTTATTCATCATATCAACCATGGTAAACAATATAAGAATTGAGGATAGACTGGAAAACGCCTCTAACTTTGTTTCATGGAAAATTTGAATCACAGCAATACTTCAAGAACTTGAATTGGAGCCATTTATAGAGGAAAACAAGGAAATACCTAAAGATGAATCAGAAATAATAACATGGAAAAGATGGAACAATAAAGCTAAGAAATTAATCATTGATGGAGTTAAAGACCATATTCTTCCAGCAATAGCAAAACTAACAACTGCCTATGAAGTTCAAAACCATTCAAGATACATTTGAGATAAACAATGCAAGTAAATTGCTTACATTAATGTAGTATCCTCCCCAATTTTTTTCCCAAATAAAGAAACTTGCAAGCTACTTTATGATATCAATTAATTTGCTTAATAACTCAACATAGCATTTTTGTCAAACACTTGGCACACATACTACAATATATAGGAAAATCTGAAACTTCTTATTTGCTAATTAAATATTGATTTTTGCCATGTAAATGTGCTCATACAATTGTTTAACATGCTGCGACAAATATTAGCCTCGTATTCAACAACTACAATGCAAAAGTATACAAATTTGACAGAAGAAACCTGGAATTAGTTGCTGTAGTATTTTTGCAGATGTAGTTGGCAGCCTTCCAAACCCCCAAATCAGCAAGAATAAACAATAAACTTGTTGCAAATACTGTTCACGCACTGTAGCAAATTCACTATTCATGCGCACTGTAGCAACCACTATTCACGAGCACTATAGCAAAACACTATTCATCCACACTGTAGCAAAACATTATTCACGTCCACTATAGCAAAACACTATTCATCTGTACTGTAGCAAAACACTAAATGAAACCCAGTGTGTTTGGAAACACCGTTAATCCTCCTGACTGTGTCTTTCAACAGCGAAGAGAATGCTAGCAAAAACGGATTCCGTCCTCCAAGCCTGATAATCAGATATCCAGCAACATAACATTAATCTTCATCCAAGCATACTAAAAAGAAGCTCTTCCATTTCTTTTATAGTGTTCTCACAAGAGCTCAATCCTTCGTTTTCTTAATGTGGGATAAAACATAACTCCCTTTATGTAACTTATGTCTCCAATGTGTTATAAAATAAAGGGGACTCTTTTAATTTAAATATTTCCCACAAACTATAGTCTATGCATTAATAAAGTTAAATATTTAAATTTAACTTTATAAAGTAGCTTTATCAATGCATAACAAATCTTATCAATGGTAAACAAGTCTTCTTGTCGATTTTAAACAATTACCATCGACATACCGCTGCCACTGGATGTCCGACCATGTCCAAGATGACTTACTATAAATAGTAAGTATGCCCAAAGTTGCCTCAAAATGCCTCAGAAAGACCTGCAACTGAAACTATCTAGGCCAAATGGCCTCTAAGTCCGTTTAATGTCCTGGTTAGCCTATGAGACTGTGGGGAAATAGGCTAACGACAACATCATGCTATGAATGCTAAAAAGGGGACATTACAATTAAAATAACTCCTAAACATCAAGATGGACAAAGGAGATACAATCACATCCTACTTCTCCAAAATCTCTAAATTAAGAGATCAACTCTCTACCATTGGAAACAATGTTGAAGATGTCGAACTATCATAGCCCTTGGAGGACTACCAATATCATGGGAATCATTTATTCAATGCATCAGCCATCCCTCTACCCAAATTTGATCAACTCAAAAATGAATGTACTCAAGAATAGGCTCGACTAATCTCAAGAGGTATCATCCCTAACAAGGAGGAAGAGATTCAAGCATTACATACAAAATCAAGCAATAAGAAGGGAAAATTCAAACGGATAAGAAAAGAGATCTGTCAAAAGTCCAATGTTATAAATGTGACAAATTTGGACATAGTCCCATGTATTGTCCAGAAAGGAAGAAAAATCCTGTCAACATGGCTGAAGTCAAGGTAGTAGAAGACAAGGATGAAAAATATTCACTATTCTACCTTGCCTTATCTAGTGAGTTAAACACCAATAAAAACACCTAGATAATCGACAATGGAACCTCACATATAATTGGAGTTAGAGATAAATTTGAGACTCTTGAAGAATATTCAACTGAAGAAGTGACAATAGGCGACAACTCCACTTACCCTGTGAAAGGAATTGGGGCCTATTCAGTACAACTAAGTACCGGAGTTAACTTGCGCCTAAAAGATGTCCCATTTGTTCTTGGAATCAAAAGAAACCTTATCTCTATATCTGATTTAGCAGATCAAGGATATCGGATTGCTTTTCAAGCAAATAAAGTTTTGTGTTGGTCAAAAAATTTAAACATTAAAAATACTATTTCTATTGGAGTTAGAGAAGGGAGCCTATACAAACTTTCTAATTCCACAAATCTAGCCCTAAATCATGAAATTGGGAGGACAAATGAGATTTGGCATAGAAAACTAGGGCATCTAAATTTTAGAGCGTTACCCTCTATAGAGAAAATTGTAAAAGGCTTACCTAACCTTAAAGCTGAACATGAAGGAATATGTAAAGGGTGTGCATTAGGAAAGAACCCCAAAAATCCTTTTCATCCCAGTGAACATAAATCTAAGAGCATCCTTGAACTCATTCATAGTGATCTATGTGGACCCATGTCAGTACCTTCATTAGGAGGATATTCATACTACATCTTTGTGGACAACTATTCTAGGGAAACCTGGATATATTTCCTCAAATTGAAAGAATCAAATGAGGTTCTATCCAAATTTAAAGAACTCAAAGCTTTAGTTGAAAACTAAACTGGGAAGATCAAAATTTTAAGATTTGATAATGAAGGAGAATATATCTCTGAGAACTTTGAAGAATTATTTAATATGTATATCTGTTGGGATTAAGAGGGAGTATACTGTACCGTATAATCCTCAATAGAATGGAGTAACGGAAAGAAAAAATAGAACTATCATTGAAACAACTAAGGCAATGATGCACGATCAAAATCTGCATACAACATTCTATGCTGAAGCATCTAATACTGCTGTATATTAGATGCCCTCATGCAATTCTAGAAAACATAACCCTAGAGAGCTCTTCTCAAGAAATAAACCTGATCTAAGTCATTTACAAATCTTTGGTTGTCTTGTATATATCCATATTCCTAAGGAGAAAAGAACTAAACTAGAGCCCTTAGGAAAGAAAGGCATATTCATTGGCTATAGTGATTCTTCGAAAACCTACCGAGTATATGTGCCAGGGTCAAGGACAATTGAAATTAGTAGAGATGTCAAGTGTGACGAAGAAACTGCATACACAACCTCTAAAGATATAGAAGAACCTAATGATGATTCCATTTTTAAGAATGACGAAAGTTCTATGATTGAGGAGGAGAGTGGTATAGAAGATAATAGATCCACTACACCTAATCCTAAGGATAACCCAAATCCACTCAATAAGAAAAGACCCTTATGGGAAAGAAAAATGTTCGAAGAAAACAATGTAGCCCTTGATGAAATGCTTAGAGAAACCAAGAGGACAAGAAATCATTCATGTTACATTACTCACCTAAATGAGTCGACTAAGTCAGAACCTTTTGATGTTGAAGAAGCTTTAAAATCTAAAGCCTGGAAAGATGCCATGATTGAGGAATATGAATCTATATTAATAAAACAATGTGTGGGATATTGTGCCAAAACCCAAAGACAAATCTGTTGTCTCCTCAAGATGGTTATTCAAAATCAAATAGGCACCTAATGGTAGTATTGAAAAACACAAAGTCAGATTTGTGGCCAGAGGATTCTCATAAAAGAAAGGGATTAGTTATGATGAGACATTTGCTCTTGTTGCTCGTTACACATTTGTCAGAACCATACTTGCAATAGTTGCATCCAAAGATTGGAAGGCACATCAGATGGATGTAAAGAAGACATTTCTAAATGGAGTCATTAATGAAGAAGTATACTTGGAACAACCAAAAGGGTTTGTTATCTATAACAAAGAGTCACATGTATGCAAACTGAAGAAAACTCTCTGTGGTCTTAAACAAGCTCCCAGGCATGGTATGAGAGAATAGATAGCACCTTATCAAATTAGGGTACTCAAGAAATGAAACAGATCCTAACATATACTTCAAGAAATGGGAGGGAGATGTGTTAATACTAGTTCTCTATGTTAATGATCGTCTAATAATAGGCAAAGACCATCTTATTGTTAAATGTAAACAAGACCTCATAGCTGAATTTGAAATGAAAGATTTAGGTCTTCTACACTGCTTCTTGGGATTAGAAGTACGACAAAAGGAAGAATACATTTTCCTAAACCAAGGGAAGTATACCACTGACATATTGAACAAATTTGGCATGATGGACTGCAAATCGCTGACCACACCTATTGAGACAAATCTCCATAAACTCAAAACTAAGGCACATGAGTTTGAGGCCATTGATCTTACATATTATAGACAGATAATTGGATCATTAATGTGCTTAATAAACACTCGTCCTGATATTTGTTTTGCCACAAATGCACTAAGTCAATTTATGTGCGAACCTAAGAAGATTCACCTCATGGCAACGAAATACATTTTGAGATACTTGCAAGGCACTATTGGACTTGGTTTGAAATATGAAAAAGTTGAGTTACAGCTTCATGGATATTCAGATTTTGATTGGGCTGACTGTCCTAATCGAAAGAGCACTACAGGATGTTGTTTTAGTCTTGGTTCTGCAATGATATCCTAGTTTGGCAAGAAGCAATCTTCTGTTGCTCTAAGTTCCACCGAAGCAGAGTACATAGCCGTATCCATGGCAGCTCAAGAAGTAGTGTGGTTAAGGAAGTTACTCGTTGGGCTGTTTGGGAAGCCTCTGAAACCTACAGTTATACATTGTGATAATCAAAGTTGTATCAAACTCTCAGTGAATCCAGTTTTCCATAACAGATCAAAGCATATAGAGATACCGGTCCACTACATCAGAGATATGGTAGATAGAGGTGTCATCAAGTTGGAATACATCAGCACTAAAGAGCAGTCTACCGACAGATTCACCAAACCTCTTGCAAAGTTGAAAGTGGAATACTTCAGAGGAAAACTTGGTATGACAAAACTATAATTGTAACTCCTTATATATATATATATATATATATATATATATATATATATATATATATATAGTTGTTTAAAGAGTTACTATTGTGCACATGTGGTTGTTTATGAAAGGTGACAATCTTTCATTTTATGAGATGTTAGGTCTCTATTGTAAGGTGATGACCTTAACAATAGATTGACCAGTTGTCATAGACTTCATTAAGTTGTCTCGGAATGTGCCAAATAATATGATAACAAAAGTATCATGATTGACATCTATTGTTGTCCCGAAATGAGCCGGAAATCATGGTAGTACTTGGGTTGTTTTCTAAGCTCTTGATCCATTTGTCATATGAATATTTGTTGTTTCAGACTGTACCAGAATTCATAACAATGAAATCATGATAGACTACCTTAGTCCCGAAATGAGCCAGAGATCATGATTGCCTTAAGATCAAGATCAACATTTGATAGACTATAGCTAGCTATTGTCCCGGAATGTGCCAGATATCAGATAATTGTGTTGATGAGAATTTGAATCTTAGATTGATGAAATCTAGATCATCAGTTTTTGTGACATAATCATATCCTCCCTCGCTAAGGGGGAGTGTCGGATTAGTAGCATCCGTTAGATATCTTCTATCTGGTTATTGCTCAAAACGAACCACAAATACTCTCATAAATATACACATGTATATCTATATATATATATATATATATATGAGTATTTTAATTGACTATATTAAACTGATTTGATCTGTTCAAACTCTGTACATATGCACCGATCATATCACAGTATGAATATGATTCCATTATTCACTATTATTGTGGGCCGCTTCATTGTGTTATATCACTGATTGCAATCAGAAGTTATGAATTGCTAGATATATATATATACATATGAGTATTTTAATTGACTATATTAAACTGATTTGATCTGTTCAAACTCTGTACATATGCACCGATCATATCACAGTATGAATATGATTCCATTATTCACTATTATTGTGGGCCGCTTCATTGTGTTATATCACTGATTGCAATCAGAAGTTATGAATTGCTAGATATCGATCATGATCGGATTTCTTGAAGCACCGAATGTGATTTATTTTAATGGATTCTAACTAATGATTAAAGATGATTGTTAAGGGTTGTCTCATATAGAGACATGACCCTATGTGCCCAAAGGGCATGTAGAGTCATGGCTCTACATGAGACACAACCTCTCAATCCTTATATATACAAAGTGGCATGATCGTTTGGAAAACACATGCTATTACCAGCGATCTGCATACTTATATCCACCTGTGATTAAAAGAAGAAAGCATCAGCAGTATTCATTGAAGGATTCAAATACAAGTAAGATATCAAGATTCATTTCTTGAATGATCTAGTTATATCCTCACCGTGATAAGTATCAAAATTAGAACAGTCAAATCTGAACATAACTTAAAGAATAAAGTTCTACCTCTGATCTCATTTTCCTTAACATTACTGGCCTAAAGACAAAATTAAATTTTGATCACCTAAATGATTAAGTCGGCCAGCATGGTAAGAAATAAAGTTTGAATTGAAATATTTTAATTGGCCTAAAAAAGGCCAGGTCGGCCCAATGAGTGGATCTGCCTTTTCAACTTTCAAGTTGTCTATATAAGGAGGCAATGACAATTCATTTCACATAAGATCAAAATCAATGTTTTTCTGCTAATAGACAGCGATTCTCGTAAGGAAGCAAACTTTCTTAATTGGAAGCGAGCAAAACATCTCAAGAAGGCAGCAATTTTACCTTTGCGAGCTATTTGAAGATTTCAGAAGGCATCAAGTTTGAGCTAAAAGGCAGATTCGTCTTCAAAAATCAGAGAAGACAGTTAGAAGAGTGAAATCTGGGCATACTAATCATTGGAAAACCCATTTACTTTCCAAATCTTAACATGATTTCATTCCAAAATTTGCAAGAAGAAAGATCTAAACCTTGAGAAATCCATTTTTTGCCTCCTTGTTTAATATTGATGCAATGTGATTTCATGGAACTTTCAGATTTCCTTCATGTTTTCATATCAATTTTGTGAACTTAATGAAGTGTTTCCTTTCTTTCTCAAGGTAAATCGTTCAAGGAGAGGCTTGGAGACCAAGGATGTAATGGAAAGGCCAAGTTCAAAACTTTAGGTAAAGAGAGAACGAAGGAAGATACAAAATTCACCCATAGAAGCAATTTGAAAGATCAGCGCATGGATGGTATGCAAGTCTACATCATCACACCAACAAAATGGGTCCTACAGGGCCAAATTCAAGACTTCAAGCAAAGTTGACCTTAAGGTCTTCAAATGAGGAGGTTCAAAATCAGATTATCAAAGTGTGAATTCAAGATCCAGAGCAAGAAGAAAGAAAGTTGGATAAAATTTTCACCATCTTGTATTTCTCCCAGAAACCCAAGTTCATCTTGAAGGATCCAACTACATGAAAATTTCACCATCATCAAGAAGTTTAAGATTCAGGGTTCCAAGTACAATCAAGTTCAAGGCATGGCAATGAGAAAGTTTCCAAGAATGAAGGTGGAGAAAATTTGCAAAGATGACAAAAATTCAAGAAGATGAAGCAATTTGGGAATATGCCATCACAATTGAAGGCTTGATAATGTCGAGTATTAAAATGTATTTTCATATTAGCAAAGAATTGATCAAGTCGACAAGATAAGGATGTTGAAGTGGCGCCCTCTTTCCTCTAACCAATCAGGAAATTCTAGTTGCACATGTTTCAATCATATTATGCCAAGTGTGTAATTTTCTTTTTGATTCTCAAAAGCATTATAATTTTCCTATTGGTCCACATATTGATAGGGTGGAAACCCTAATTAGGATTTGTAATGGGTAAATCTTGGCCCTTCCTTGTAATTGAACACCTATAAAAGGCTATGGCCTTCATTTGTAAATGAGTTAGATTTTAGAAGCATTAGAGAAGAAATTAGTCAACTAGTAGTAGAGGTAGAGTAGGAGAGCAGACGCTAAAACTGTTGCCATAATGCTATCAAAGTAATTGATGATTCATTGTTGGTCTTCATGTTGGATTATTTTATGTTGCTTTAAGTGTTGCATGGTTTCCTCAATTCCTTACTTAGATAGGATTTCATTTCATGTTAAGTAGAAGTAGAAATAGATGGATGGAAGATATTATTGATTGGTGATTAATGAGGAAGCTAGCGTCCATACCTTTTGGTACTTGTCAATTGTAAGTAAGAGTGCAAGGTTAGATCTGGGCTTAAATTGCAAGTGTTTAACTTCTATTGGAGATGTTATTTTAAATTGTGCCTTCATAGGGTATTGAGATGAATATTTGACAATGTGAAAATCATTCTTGCATCCATAGAACATAGTATCCTCCTATGTGTAGTTGATGTGGCGAGAAAGGATCGGTTAGAGGCTCACCCCACCATCAACATTGCCTTACATTCTTAGAGTTAGAATTTCTAAACCCCTTCCTTGACGTTGTTTGAATTGAAAAAGTAAAAGTCAAATTGATATCTACTGAATGATAGTGTAAGTCCCTTTATGATAACCGACATATCACTTAACTATAACCGAGTAAAAGTCCACCATTAAGAAGGAACCCTGATGTTGTCTCATTTGATTTCACAATCTATTTACATTGTTTGGCATATGAGCATCCTTATTCAAGTGAGAGTTGGAGATTTGATGTTTCATCTTGAAATACCACGTATTCAATTATGTATGTTGTAGTGGAACAAAACTCTCATCAAGTAGCGATTTTTTTAGTTCAGTGGGTAGTTGTCCCAAGTAGTCTTAGCTCAGTGGAAAGTTTCAAGTCGCTGAGTCTTAGAGATGAGTTTGAGCAACTTAGCTTGCTAAGTAGTCAAGTTAGTCTGAGTATGAGTGAGAGCTGGGCCAAGCTAATCAAGGATGTAGAGTTAGAGTGAAGAGATTTGTAAACATGTTCCAATATCAAATTTATCTTTGAAATTCAAGATAACCTGTGGAAGGTAACATTGATGGAGGCATGCTGATTCCTGAAATTTGGCTTTGTCTGGAATTTTTTAGACTCCCAAAATCAAAAATCTCCATTACAACTTCTATGAATTTGAAACCACTTTCCAACACCCTGACAGTATTTATATAAACATAATATATGTGTCACTTGTACATAAATGTTATATTTTATATAGAAATTTCTGCCCTAAGCACCCTAGCATATACAATTTTCTGCCCTTAAGCACCTTGGTGCACCCATAGTGTTGGACATATGCCCAAATTTGGTATGAACATAAACCTGGTTTGAGGCTGTAGGGTGCGATTGTGGTAACACATGTTTTTTCACTGTGTTTTACCGTTGGTGGGCAATTTTGTTAACTTGAATATCTTTAAGAATTCAGTTAGAAAATTAAACTATGAAAACAAACATGGAACACATCCAATGAATGCAACATACACCATTAAAGAGACTGAAAATACGAGATACATATGGAGAAACCCACAAAAGTGAAGCAATATGCAAAAGCGTGAATTTATGTTGCTCATGCTTCTAAATCTAGCCAAGTGCACAGACACTTGCAAATAGTCACGATAACTTGAAAGTCGCACTCCTTTTCTAGTAGTCATTATTTGAACATTATCAAAGTTAGAATTGAGAGTGGAAAATGTGTTTCACGACGACTTTCAGACGTGTCTTAAGTAACAAATATACTGGCCCTTCAAAATCACCTCCTGCATGACATCAAGCATGTGAGTGTATTCATAGTAGAAGAAAGAGATTAAGGTAGAACTAAGAAAGGTTCTTGAGACACATCGAACATGTTAAACAACAGGTCCAACTGATCCTTGTACGCTAATAATATAAGCAACAATAAAAGCACAAGTGTGCCTTAATGCATTGTACAGGTCTGTACATATGTAATACCTCGGTCTCCACATTTGAAGAAGAAGTCTTTGGGTAATGCAAAAGATTTGAATTATGACTTGATTGACATTCTGATTGATCTCATACACAACTCCTCACAGGCTAGCACTAACTATCTAGATTAACATTCTATGTCACAACTCACTTGGAGCTCCCCTTGGTGCTGGATCACATAGGACCTGGCACAAGTTAGGATCGGTGCTTGTGATGTCCCCTTCGTAGGTGACAACCAGATGAGCAGAGGGCTGACCTATCATTTGAGTTCCCATAGGTCAATAATATGGATAGGGAACTCAATTACAGGGTCATGGTGTTTTGTAGGGGCTCTATGAGTTTTTTCGGATATTCAAATGACAGTTCCTATGTTTAAGGAGGGATCCCATGTTTAGGGAATGACTAATAATTGGTTCTCGGGAGTATACAAACCATTTCAGATGATTTGAGACGGAGGGATCCTATTTTTTGCGAAGGTCTATCAGTTGATTGGTTGATCACCTGGAGGATTATGGAGCATAGCAGGATCGCTTATGAGCAGTTTCAGTTGACTGGAGATAAGTCTCCTACTGTTTAAAGAAAATCCCAATCTTTTAGGAAGAACTGTTAGTTGGCCTGTAGGACCCATACACCATTAGCTGCAGTCAGATTCTTGTTCTGAGTCCAAATTTGCATTTTATGAATAAATTGAGAATATCTCCTAACTTGGGATTAACTAAATTAATAACAAAGTGAGTATTATAATCATTTAATATTATAATAAGTTATAATAATGCCTTAGTATCTGTCCTAGAAAATTAAATAATAAAATATCTTTATGGAGGGGCCATTTTAATAAATTAATTATGAATAAGATCTTTCCTAGTTTGAATTCTTAGAGAGGGATTTTATCAAAAGTAGGTTGTAAAAGTTTTTTTAAAATAAAAGAGAATAAAACCCTAAGAAGTTCAATTGAGATGGAGGGAAGAGGAAAAATGTTAAAAAGAAGATGGGCTTCATTTCTCATTCAGCCAAATTATTTTCTTCATCAACATTTGTGGTTTCAGAGTTGAAACTAATTGCAGCAACAAATCTGATTCTTTGAGGACAAAATCCCTGAAGAAGAGTAAATCAATGAAACCCCAATTTACAATTGAGGAAGATCTACACAAGGTCTTCATCTGGGCATTCTTGGGAAATTTTAGACACGTGTCTGCAGATCAGATTGAGAAGAGTTTGAGTTCATTTATTATAATTGCAGATCGGGGTAATTTGCAGAAAAGTGTGGTGATACATGCTAGCACTCTCAGCCGTACACTTCTAGGAGAGAGGTTGATGTCATTTTAGTAGGGAATATCATCAAATCAGTTTGTACAAGGAAAAAATATCCCATCAATTGCAGATTAGTGGGCCTGGGAGTAATTTTACAGAATTTCTTGAGCATCTGGATCTAGCTGTACCACTCCAAGCAATAGTCACAGCACCCTACAATTGGATGTGGGCTACAACATTAGTTAACGCATAAATAACCAGTTTGGGTGTGTCCACATGAGTCTACAAGAATCTGGTACATGAATGTGATTTTTTTGTGGGGTTTGGGTAGTTTTTTATATACATACAAAAAATGCAAGAAATATACAGAATTAAGTCATTTGATGGTATGATAATCATTGGTTGAGATAAATATTAAATGCCCATTGATAGTTTACAAACATTCAAATAAGTCATATCATATATGTCTATGTTTGCGATTCCAATGAAAAACACAATCATTACAATTACAAAATCAAAATATAGTTCATGATTCATCAATGAGGATTCACTCTAAGTTACCGATGCGGCTTCCTGGAGCCTGGAGGCGGATGCGGATGTGGATGCGTTGGAAGTGCGTTGGATGCTGGCAGGATGTGTTTGTTGAGTGCTAACTTATGTAATATATATATATATATATATATATATATATATATATATATATATATATATATATATATATATATATATATATATATATATATATATATATATAGATAGATAGATAGATAGATAGAGAGAGAGAGAGAGAGAGAGAGAGAGAGAGAGAGAGAGAGATTGCTGTCTAGAACTTTAGAGACCAAATCACTGCCCAGAACTCAGCTGCAGGCCTGGTATGGGCCTCACTCAGCTTGTACGACACCCTTAATAGAGTATTTCAGACATATGGAACTGCTGTAGCAGTCCCTAACATAGACAACTCCTTCTATGGCAGTATGACCCTCTAGCAGGTATGAATATAGCAAGGAAGCCTTTGAATGTGTAAAGTCGTACTCCAACCTTGGATGGCTCACACAAAACTCCCAACATTGCCCAAATTGGTATGGCCAGCTGATAGACCATGTTGGTGTCGTCGTGAGGTTGGTTGTCTTCGGCAGGCATTTCTTCCTGTTCGTCCTCATCATTGGACACGACCTCAATGTAATGGATCTTCCCCTTTTTTGAGGCATTTGTGGCCAGGCTCCCAAGGTCCCTTGTAATTGAAACACGGTTTCTTCCTTCAGAGTTCCTGTTTGGTAGCTTTGTCCAATGACGGCTTCTTGGGCAGAGGTTTATTTTCCCTCGGAAACGTCGATGGTTTGGCATGTGAGTAAGTTCAAGAGGATGATGTGGATGACGATGCCATACTCCGTGCCTTAATGATAGCTTTCGACAGGGTGGTAGGGTTGAACCCCTTTACCCAACCTTTCAGAGGTTCTGTTTGTCCATCCATGAAGAGTACTACTGTCTTCTTTCGGAAATGTCTGTGACCAAAATAGAGAGTTTCTGAAATTTTGCAATATATTGATCGACCGATCCAGTTTGCCTCAGTTGTGCCAAATTTTTCAAATTGAGTTCTGGATCTTTACCATCAAATCGATCTGTCAATCTCTCAGTGAATTCTGCATCAATATTTATTTGATCATGCCCCTGTGTGATAGTGTCATGATGCCACCATTCATGCGCGACTCCCTCCAAGTGCAATGCTGCGAATTTGGTTGCTTCTTCTTTTGCCATAGGATTTAGCTGGAAGTAAGTATCGACCTTCATTACCCATGCTTGCACGGATATGGATCCGAATCTGTCAAATGGAGATAGATTTACTTTACTCAACTTTCTTCTGAGATCATCGTTAAAATATCCTCTGTTTTTGCATCTCGAATATCTCATTCTCAGATTCGCATAATCTTTGTAGGATATATCTTCCTCAAAATTTGCATTCTTCCAGTCTTCTCTCAGTTCTTGCATCTCTTCAAAGGTTGGTTGTTTCCCTCCATGTTGTGCCTTCATCCGTAAAGGAAAAGTCGGCATGGAAGGTCGAGAGCGTGCTGGATGAGGGTTTGATTTACTTGACACCGGGTCCGTGCTGTGACCATTTTGTTCTTCGGATATTTTATTGTCTGCCAACTTCTTGAGAGTCTCTTCCATGAGTCGCTGCGTATCAGTGATTTGTGCTCGGTTCCTGGCAAGTTCCCTCAGTAGTGCCACAAGTTTGTTAGCTATCGGTTCCGGTTCGGCGGCCATTTGATCGACGAAATGTGTCCTACTTCTCTTCTAACTATAAACTCTCATTCACTATCCACAAGTTGGCAGGATCGAAGAGCTCTGATACCACTGTAATGTTCCAGACCTTTGTGTCCGTGTGACAAACAAGTGTGTGGTTCCCGTTTTTTGTTGTGTGTGTAACAACGAAGTACGGATACACTAGAACTGGGGATTGTACGGTAATGGTGGGTATGGAGGGGAGTATAGATGTTGTTGGAGGTCGTATGGTGGACACTTGCAAGCCATACAATCGAAACAAGGTGGCCGTATAGTGGCAACAAGGTGTCTGTACGGTGCAGACAAGATAGTTGTATGATGGGCTATGTGTCTGTACCGAAGGGATTATGTGGCCATATAGTGATGGAGGAGAAACTCGTGCACAGAGTATGCCGTCAGTGATGTATCGATTTGTGATGCTCAAGAGTATGGAAAGAGTAAGAGGTGTGCATTTGGGAGAAAGAGAACTTGGTAATGCAGACTAGCTTTAGAGATCCAAATTCATTAGATAGCAACAAACAATAAAGAATTAGAGAACACAGAAGCTTTGATGAGATTTGCCAAAAGATGGTGCTTCGATTTGCCTGATCCGAGCAAAGTAATACATGCAACAATGGAATAGGGTGAGGGTTGAATCCCACCGAAACTGCACAAGCCAAATAGGGAAGATGTTTCACTTCCGAAATGGCGAACGATCCAGAACTCCAACAAGAATTCGCAGTACATAGAAAATATTTCAAAAGCATATCCTAAGACAACCTACATGCTGTGCTTAAATACCCATCAGGGACAACTTTCCGAGGGTGTACATAGATAGCCAACGGCAACACAACTACGAAAACAAAAATAAAATGGGTCCAATATACATTAAATCAATCAGCCCGTTATAGTAGTTTGATAAAAATAATTCATTTCATAACGGGAACATTACACTAGTAAGATCCTTAATGGTTGCATATAAGTTGGCACACTTAGGAGTTGCATCCCAAATCTATTTTTCCCCATCCTTGTAGTTTGGATCCTTACATGACAAAAGGCACGAGTTGCAATGAATATAAACCAAGTCTTGAACTTTTTTTGAACCCAACCGGTTATGCTTCACTAAGTGTATAAAGAGTATGTATTCCAATTCCATTCAGCAACGGAAGAACTTGCAACTTGTACAATGTTCACAAAATAAAAACTAAAGGCGCAAAGTAAATTAAAGAATGCAAAGTACTAAATTGTAGTATACAAGTGGTGAAAGAAAGAAAGAAAACTTACTTGTGAGAGGATCTTGATTGCAAGAGGTTGTAGATATTTAAATGGCTGACCATGCAGGTACCACCATATGATAGTTTCCTTGTCGTATTGGTCATTGGTTGATGTTACACTATGATTTCTTCTTGAGACAGAGAAGCCAAATTTTGTCCAAACGTTTTTCCACACTTATTCATCTAGGAAGAGCCTTTCAAAAGATTTTTTGTACCCATCAGCAACATCTCTATATGGTGCTAATCTCCTTGGCATAGTAAGTACTTCCTTGCCATAGTACCACAGAGATAGGGCACATGCAAGGAGGTGCAATGGGGTGATGAATGATTGATTGCACTTTATTGCATAGGTTATCACTATCTATGGGGTCATCCACATGTTTTTGTATTGCAATTTTCACCTTTTCTACCATTGTGTCCATGCCATCATAGACATCCCCCAAACAAGGTGCATATGTATATTCAAATCGGAGCATAGTCATGTTAGACTCGGTGAAATCCAATACTGTAATGTCCCCTTTTTCTAGGACAGTGGAAAATTAATTGCCCAACCCTATTTATTTTGGTACTGACTAATGAGGACTTAATACAAGTTATTAAAGTCAAAATAATAATTAAAAGGGGAATCGATAAGAGATGAACTGGCAAAAAGGACAAGGACACTCCTGGAATATGAAGAGTCAGGTAGAGGGATATGAAAAGTCCCCAGGTTGTTTTTAAAAAGGGGAGAAGGAGCCCATTTCAGGATGCTTGGATTTGATTTAAATATTGAGCTCCCTTGGAGAGTCAACTGGAAGTTTCAGTTTTCAGCCTGCTTGGAGGACGGAAACCCACAAGTCGCAATACAGTGAATGGAAACCCATTGCAGTGGAGGCGTCATTTCAAGTGTCTCACTTGTACTTATCTGTATCTCTGATTTTCAGTACCTCCAATTTGACTGTATCTCTGTTTGTAAGATTGGATTTGGGTGGTTATAAGAGTTATTGTATTGCTGATGTATAATGCAATAACAAACCTGGGGTTGTTTTAATCTTTGATATTGGTGAAATTCTGGTTTTGGGTCGAGTAACTGGTAAAATCTGTTACATGCATTTGTTCTTCATTATTTTGTGGTTTCATTTTGAGGGATTGAGAATCATACCCAACCGGGGTATTACAGTGGTATCAGAGCAGTATATCCTGCCATACTGAAGGGTGAAATTTGCACAAATGAAATATTTGCATACCAAAGCTTGATTCAGAATTTTCTATCAGAATAGATTCTCTTGTGTGTCTGTGAGACTTCAAGTAACAGAACTAAGGAGGTATTAAAATTTTGAATGAAATTTTGCATTCCTTGTTGTGTGGGCTGTGGAGATTTTTTGTTAACAGGAAATCATTATTGCTTGGCCATCACGTTTACAGTACTTAGAATATTTTGTATGGTATTGGACGCACATACATAGATTGTAGTTGCAGAAAAATATTTGGCAAAACATTAGGACTGTTGTCTGAAGTTTTTTAGCCTAAAAGGTTTATTAATTGGATCAAATGGTTGCATCAATAATATGTGATAAAATATTACTTCTGTGGTTTAAGTGAAAGCCCAACAATGCTTGGTCTGTGGACCATTTGAATGACTGGACAAGATTGCCTTTACCGTGAATCCAGGGATTCAGAGAGATAAGGATTTTTAGAAAATTATGCCTATGGGTTGATGAAGCTATGGTCCTAGTTTTGTTAGTGCTAAAGTTCACATGTCTCCAAAGCATAAACCTTAAAGCAAACAGAGGAGAGTATGATTGCGGGAAGATTTGCAGCAATGTTTTACAAGCTTTAGCGCAAAGCAAAAATTTAAAGACAACTTAATAAAAGCCCGAGTTTGCCTATGATTTTTGGGCGTGTGGAAGAGAGGTGCTGTAGCAGATTATTATTGGGAATGTTGGTGATTTAATTCTTTGCGATCATTGCCAGATTGCAAAAAAAATTGCGATCACTTGCAAGCTTGGGATGGTCTCGACAACTTGAGTAGTGTTGGGAAAATTTGAAGATACCAAAATTACCATCCTGCACAGGAGCAATGCTGATGTTAAGATGACAATAGAGGAGGATTCACTGTCAGTATTACCATCTTCTGCGTACTTTTGAATTCATTGTTCCTATAACGGGAGCCTTGGTTGAGTCAGAGACAGTTATGCAGAAAGAAACGCATTCATTGCCAAGTGTTTAATTTGGTACAGACAGCATTTCATCGAGCAACCATTTACGAAGGTTTCTGGAAAGTTGGGTTTGAGTTCTTCATACAAGCTGTGGAGTTCTTACATGAATGATGGAGGTCATGTATCTCAGTATTTCTTTGGTCGATTCTTCTCTTGCGCTGATAGGAATGTAAGGGTGAACTGAAGGTCATTTCTTCTTCTTGGAGCAAGTAGACAAGGAACTCTGCTGTTACAGATAGTGTTGTGGGGGTTGTTGTCTTAAGTTGCAAAAGAATAATTGTCTACTGATGGTAATGACAATTTCTTCCAATTCAGTTTGTCGGAGATTAATGATGATCATCATTCCATTTTCTTTGGTCTCCGATACTGTGAGAATAAGACAAAAAGTCGGATGTGAGCAAAGAGACAACCCATCTAAGTAGAATCATGACTAATGGGATGAGACAAAAGCATTTCACAATAACAATTTGGTGTGTAGTGTCAAAGGAGGAAGGTAGTATGAGTAGTTTTGGTGACATTTCTCCGGGTTTATAAATGAGTGAAGATATTGAGACTGATAAGGAAGACTTCTAGTTGCTATCGAAAGGGAGTAGCATTCTTGTCATTGCAGGAAATGTTCACAGAGCTCGGTTGGCTTGCCATACTAAGGAATTTTTAGAAACATTAACATAAATTGGGTGTAACGTCACCTTTAATGTCCGCAGACCTGAGCCCTCATCCTGCACCCACAGATTTGTTTCTGAGAGATTGTAGAGAGAAAGGAGTTCATGAATGGTTGTGATTGGAAGACTGAAGATTTGTTGTTAAACATCTGAGGTTTAAAGATTGTGGCAAAATAATTGATTTTGTCGTAAAATACAGTTGACGCTGTCATAGGGAAAAATGCTATTGGGTTATGTTTGTGGAGATGAACAATTTTTAGTCATCCTTGACACTAGTTGTGAGAACTGTTCATATTTGTGGATTTGAACGAAGTGACTGGAGAGCAGAGACATTAGAAACCGACTTCATTATTTTGGAAAACAAATATAGGGGCTGAGAACATAGGTAGCATAGATACAGGACTGATAGTTATCGGTTGGAATTTTTGGGAGTACAATGCCAGTAATATCTGAATGTTACAGGATCATATGTACATTATTGATGTGTTCAAGACATATCACCAAGGTGTCAGAAACTACCCGGCAATTCATTGATAACACAAGTTAAAAGATCGGAGTGGATAGTTAATTTCTGAATATTGTTCAACTGTTGTATCATTCTATTTCTTAGATGAACTGGACCAATTAGTTACCACTTACAGGACCTACTAAGAGTTTCTTTCAAAGAATCAAACCACCACAAATTGAGACAATGGAAAGTTTGAAAAATGAATTGTTTTCAAAGGAGTTTAATGATACATTCAGTGGCGAGCAGCTACATTATGTAAGATTGGATTTGGGTGGTAATATGAGTTATTTGCTGATGTATAATGCAATAAAAAACCTGAGGTTGTTTTAATCTGTGATATTGATGAAATTGCTGGTTTTGGGTTGAGTCATTGGTAAAATCTGTTACATGCATTTGCTTTTCATTATTTTGTTCTTTCATTTTGAGGGGTTGAGAATAATTCCCAGCTGGGGTATTACAAATACATACTGCACATGAGTCCACCGTCATCTAAGACCAATGTATTGACCTTTTGGGTCCTTTCTGAATGTGGAGCCTTGCATATACCTCATTGGTTGGAAATAACTGTTTGGTTCAATGCCTCTTGCACCTTGAGCAGTTGTCTCATTACAATAGTATGAGATGCAAATCTGGTCTAAACAACCTAAGTTAGTAACAATATATTGATAAATATTTTTCAATTTATATACTAATTGATAATTAAAATTTGAACATTGACATAAAATTTATTAAAATTAAATAAATAAATTAAAGCTAGTAATTACAATTTACCTATAACAACTTCAATTTTGAGAAAGTTTTGAATATTGATCGTGACATTTGATGGTTCATCACAAACATGGGAGGATCATGCCAACAGTTTTTTGCATCGTATGTGATTACTTTGATCACATTCTTACTATCCACCATCTGTATGGACTCAATGAGAATTCTGGAAACAAACTGTGCATCTTTCACTTCCCCTTTACAATCAAATGCCAAATAAAAAACATTGTCCCTTTGGGGGACATGGCAATAAAATCAATGGATGGTTTTCGGTATCTTTCCATCCATTATAAACAATAGAAACACCCGAGACAATCCAAGAATCTCTAATTGGTTGCAGAGATTTCTCTATTGCAGTCTTCTCTTTTTGCAATATGGTGGTATGCACCTTTTCATACCGAGGACTTGTGTAACCAGCCGATGCACTATTGGTAGCCATCACCATTTCGACAATGTCTCTTGCCTACATTTTAAATGCCGTGTCCAATGGACCTCTTTTGCGGGTGGTAGTTTCTACTTCATCTTCCACCTCTTGTATAGGCAATAATTGATGTTTGAAGACTCCATCTGATTCAATGGGTACCTGCATTTCTTTCCTTTCCCAATGGACCATCATAAGAAGTTGTTTTGATCTTTGAACCAATCTATCACCCTCTTCTTTTTCTTTTACAAATCTTGTTATTTGTGCAGGGGACAACCCTTCTTATCTTTGTTTTTACACAATTCCATTCCTTTACCAGCATGGCCTATAAAGTGAAGTTTAACTCAGGAAAATGAGCTATTTTTTGGTTTAGTATCACGTATATTACACTTCAAATAGATGACCCACCTCTTGCAACCTATGAAATCCTTGTGGTATATCTCCATAATGGAGATCCTACATCAATTTTGAATTTATCGGCTCCTTCCCCACCCACTGAACTTTCTGTACTGGCCATTCTTGCAATCTAATTTCTTGCTATTATAACAAATTAAATAAATTTAAATTAGAAAATAACTAAGAAATTCAAGCATGCAAGTGTAAATAAGGATACAAAAATATTAAAACAAAGAGCTACACTTGTTTCTTTATTTCTTAAAAGAAAAATGATTTTTTTATGAAAAACTTCAACTCAGACTTAAAAAAACTTGTCAAAATTAAAAAATAATTCATCAAAAGATGCAAAATAGGGTCAAATGTTTACCTTTGATGTTTAGATCTCCTTTGTGGAAGCTAATGTCACCCCACAAATAACCTACCCTTTCAAATGCCAAAATGGAGACCAAATGGGAAGAGAGGAAAATACCAAACAAAATGATATACTAGAACAATGAATGACCTCTTTTAGGGTTAGTGGAAAAAAATTAAAAAATCATTTAAACACATGTTTTAAGTAAATTTTTTTAATTTTAAAAAGATTTCTGGCATTTTTTTGACTGGTTGTCTGGGTGTATCCAAATGTGTACGGAAGTGCACAAGGGGCATGAAAACTCCCTATGTATGTGTTTGGATGTGCATCCATAGGGGGATTTTTCATGCTTCATGTGTGCTTCCGCTCAAATCAGCTTCCTTATTAGCTTCTGTATGCATCAGCATCCAACTCCAGACCCTAACCAGCCACACCTACCTAGGTTAATGCCATTAAATTTGTAGAATTGAGGGTTTAGCAGCAGAGATTTTCTATTCAGAGAATTCAGTTGTCTTCAACAAACTTGCAGTTTAGATTTTACCAGTTTGGCACTTTTCAATTAGCTGCTATTGTTCTCTGCCTTAGAGGTACAGCTCTGATACAATTTGAAGTTGTGGTTCAATATGAAATAGAAAATCCAAATTTCCTCTTTCCCATGTTTCTATTCTTGCAAGTTATTTTATGTCTTTAATTTGTATTACATTGTAAACATTAATCTGCACATTAAAAAAAAAACCCAAAAAACAGAAAACAAGAAAAACTCAAAATCATACATAGCATAAAACACAAACATTAGACAATCATCCTAAAACACTGGTCAAAGACAAGAGGCCGGATGCATCACAGCTATTCGCCCTAGAATTCCTATGGGGAATCTTTCAGGTGCTATTTGGTGTCATACTAGCAGATCAGCCCATACAACATGAATCTGGAAGACAAACTGACACATCAGTTGGAAGGCAAATCATTGATTCTTAAGATTCTAAACCATCCAGTAGCTGCTCTTGATTGTACCTACTTCTTTTGTGTATGTCTGTATAATTGTATTTGGCCCGTAAAATTGATGTGTTGATCCATAAGAACTCTAGCTAGGGAAATCAGGTAGGAAATATTCTCTCATCCTCATTCTCAGCCTTCTAGTTCTTTGCACATGCATACTATAACTGTTTAGTTTGAATAGAAGAGTATTATTCCACCAAGTTCTGGCATCATGAATGTGTATTAGTCAGGTGTGTTTTTCCATCTGCTTGGTCTTAATATCCTGGTAATTTACTAGCCAGGTTATTGGGCAGTCCTCCTTGCCACTGTCTTTGGCCCAGTGGTGTGAATCAATAATTGTTTAGTAGGGCACATTCTGTATATTGCTTAATGTGTCTTTACATGTTCATTTTATATTCTAACTGCTTCTTAATTGAACTAAAAGAATCCGTTGAGTCTCATTGTTTTCTCATACCTGTAGTTTTGTTATACTGTTATTACCTGACACCCAAGAACTTATTATGCTTTTCAAGAAGTTCATTCTTTATATCATGCCACTGGAATTTGTTTGTCTAAGTTTTCGAAATTGTCCACGTGCAAATTGCTTTGCATATGTCCACATAATTTTTCATCAAGTCTTTCGTTGCTGTCTAAATTTTGCTTTTCCCTTACTGAAAAGTGACTTGTTTGGATTCAGTAGTATACCTGTATATTGATCAAGTAGTTGTAGTAACTTTTGAGAAAGGTCACTTTTAGGATTTAAGTTTTTGATTTTTTAACTCTGATAAGTTAATGCTGCTATTCTGACCACCTTTGTGGTTATGCATTGTTTACACGTTTTCAGGGCTACAATGCAGGATTCGTTTTGCAAGATGGGCAGCAGGGTAATTACTAAACAACTAATGAGCTCAACATCAGGCTTGAAGGCCTCATTCTCTGCTAAGTCTCTTTTGATTTCCTGGCTAATATACTCTCTTTGTTTACTCAGGAATAAAACACCATCTTACATGTATCCATGCCCCTTCTCTACATGCTGGGGAGGTGAAAGAAAATATACATACTGGAGCACCTCCCCCATGGTTGACAGTGGATGGAGAGAATGCACTCATTGATAGTGGTACAGGTGGAACATCTGCAGACATCCAGAGACTATCAAAGAATCAAGAAAGAAAGCTTAAGAAGTTGAGGAATCCAAAACGTGTTGGCGCTGCGTGGGCAGAACGAAGAAGGGCTGAGCTTGAAAAGGAGCTAAATGGAGAGCTACCTAGTACAAGTGTTGCAAATAACTCCTCTTGGTTGCCTAATTTTGGCAGTGTTTGGCAAGCTGGTTCTCGAAAGGATTCGATGAGGGAGTTTGAGGCAGAGAAAAACTGTGTAACAAAGTCTGAGAATCTGGTTGAATTACAGCCTTATGTCAGTAAAAGAAAGGTGAGTTTTACGTGACCATTTGATAAGCTCTTGTTGTTTAATGTTTAGGTCTGGCGTCTCGATTTCCATTAATGGAAACATGAGTAGTATTTATGTGGATAAATATGATTTGCATTTTCAGACTTAGTTTGTCCTCTTAAAAAGATTGGAATTCTTGTACCTTCTCGATTCATTTCTGTGTACATGAATTTTCTTTTGCATTCAAGTAGTTAACTTCATAGCATGCTCCTTTCTTTTTCTGTTAAATCAATCGCATGATATTGTTTCTTGTAGTGATGTGGGACCAATTAAAATAATGTTTATCACAATGCTTTTCTAAATGGAAATAGAAATTTCAACTTTTCTGAATATTTTAGGGTTCACAGGTGTCAGTTGCCTGGACTTGTGCTCACATTCGTCTTGAGGTTTCTATAACTTCTCTTTGGATGTGTGTGATTCTCTGAAGTTTGAACTATTGGTTGTTTGCACCGATGGATTGCGTACAATATGAGAGTACTTCATAAAAGACATAATTTGTAGCAATTAATGTTAGCTCTTCTATTCATGCAAAAAATAATTGTAACAAATAATTATTGCTATCAAAGACTGATTATTTATTCATTTTTCTCCATTTCCAAATTTGTGAACATATATATTTTTTTCAAATTGCTTCATCTTGAAATGTACTTATATTTGTGATATTTTCATGCATTTCAAACTCAAAGATATCTGTGAGTGTTTATTTGTAATGTCCCCAATTTTGGTGGAATAATTAATCAAATTAATTAGTTTAAAGCTATCCAAATAAATTAGATATTAAAATGGATGACTTATTTTAATTGATTTGATTAACAAGTGAATAAAATAAAGCTATTTTATAAAGTCACTTTATTCTCTAGCTTGTTAGAGAAGTGACTTCATAAAGAAAATCTAGAATCTTCTCTCAATTTTTTGTTTTTGATTGGTAAAATTTTATTTTATTATTGAATATATGATATAAAACATTAGAAGTATAATTTGAAAATCCTCTGTTTGAAACCAGCCCAACTGCAGGATTATAGACCATAACATACCAGATAAAACCAATTGGGCAGGAACCATATAAAAAATACTGTCACTGCAAAACTCGCCCCCAATCCCAGACCAACATTGTACAAAAAAAGACTATAATGTTACCTATGAACTGGAACACTACATGTTCGTGAGTAGCACAGAAAACAACTCAACAAAAAATTTAGAACCTGGTAAGGGCAGTGTAGGCTAAGGGGATGATGAACCACTCTAGTCACCAGCACCGCCATGACCAAACAGCTTTCATAACTAGCACACAAGCAAAATAAATATATTCAAATGATTTCATTGTTAATATATGGCATACATATAGCAAAAATGCCCAAAGGCTCCAATTTTCAACCATGAAATGACATATGATATTAAAATGTAATTAGTAAATACTATAAGTAATCTTCTAAACAGTAAAAATAGAAGTCCACAATGATATATAACTGCCCATAATTAGTAGATGGTGGGCCTAAGAGTCTAGATCAAATAGATTTGATGCGTTGACCTCCCCTTTCAACTATTGTTCACTCCTTGACCAACTGCTCCTCTTGCTTCTCTTCTCCTTTGCGAATGCAATCATTAATTTCGTTTTCTTCTTTTTGTTTATTTTATGCTTAGTTTAGTTTTTGTTATTGCAAAATGTGGTTTGGATGTCCTTGTGGGCCAACCAACCTTCTTTACAAATTTAAAAATGCCTTACTTTTCTTAACACTAGCAACCCAAAAATGGCTTGTGCCATAGGGGACAACTAGAAGTCCCCAAGACTGGTAGCGGACTTTAGTCATCCCCTAACTGTCCTAGGGACATCTAGTCATACCCCCTGTACCTTGCTGCTCTTAAAAGTGGCATTTCAGAAAGTACCTGATTTGCCCATTTTGGAATACCATTGGGGACGACAAAAACCAGTCCCTATATCATATTGGGGACGGGAGTAGGTCAAAAAATTCAAGAAAACGTCCCTGTGGAGCACATATGAACATTAATACTAATGTTGATAGTATATAAAACCCATGAACGTAGTCCTTTCTACTTTCTATATGCGAGGGCAAATGAAGATTGAGAAGTGTTGCCTTATACCCGGCTGACTTCATCTTTATCTAGTGCGATTCTTGTTGACATTGAAGGTGCTCAGCACTATAATATTTGGCTCTCAATACAATAGAAAGATGTAGGGGAGTGTTCATTTTCTTTTATCTCTCTTCAATAATTTTGTCTGGTTGTTTGAAGAAAGTTTCTTGAAGATCTTGCTTTTTAGCATTTCCTATCTACGTGATCATTGAGTCAATGTCATAATATATCTTATCTAAGCAAGGCCATCCATATTGATGTAATAGGCCATGCTCAATATGGGCTCATTGAAATTGAGGATATATATAATAAGATGCCACCAAATATCATCTAGGATCATTTGCTTTATCGATGACCATGCTAGAAAAGTGCCTCTTGAACCCTCAGAAGTTGTCTCAAAATAATTCTAATAGAGGCAAAATTGGTCTCAACAACCTAATTAAAGATCAAATTTGAAAAAAATTACAAAGATCAAAATAAAAAAGTTTACCAAAGTGAAACATGTGTATCAAAATAACTTCTCGTTTCACTTACCTTTAGCAACTCTAATTCCTAATATGTTTTGAATATGCCTTGAAACTTGGTGGTTTGTGATGACCATTTGGATCCTTTGGGCTCTAGGATACCGATACTTGCTGTGAGTCATTGGAAATAGAGGCAGATATGAGCGGAGGCTCCGCTACACAGAAGCCTTGAGCGTACCGCCCGAAGGCCATCCACTGGCCGCTGGTTGCGGACAGAAGCCTTTTTCAGGCATTCGGATGCTTGTGGGTCTAGATGCCACCCACTTGCATCCAGTTGTAGATAGAAGCCTTTTTAAGGCATCTAGATGCCTATGGGTGGCATCCAAGTGGCACCCACATGGCACCTGGGCGCTTCCAGTCACCTCCACGGGCTAACACCCAGAAAAACAATAAAAAACCGTCATTTCACTTTAAAAACTTTAAAACATGTGCATTTTTTGCACTTCTAAAACATATTTTTTTAGGTCAAACCCTAAAACAGCCCTAATAGAGGCCTTTCAATCATTCAATCATCATTTTGTTTTCAGCTAGGTTTGCTCTTCTCATTTGGCTTCCATTTTGGCATTTTGAAGGCAACTTGATTATTTTTGAAGAGGAAATATCGTAGGGCGAGAGTTGGCTTCCACAAATTCATTAGAACACTAAGAGATAAGCATTTGATCCCATCCTTGAGTGTTTCAATGATTTTTTCAGAGATTTTGATGACTTTTTTTCAAGTTTGTGAAGAAAATTTTCAATTTTTTATTTGTAGGTATGTATTTGAATGGTTTTGTATCATTTTTCTTACTTGTATGTTTGATATTCATAGTTTTTTTATTGATTTAAATATATTTAATTTTTTATTATAGAAAACAGCTACACTGTATTGTGCAAGAATGGCCACCACCGGTAGGCAGACTTCAGCGGGAGGGCAAGGATGGGATAATTGCAAAATTGATTAAGGGTCTCCTCTATGGAGACATACAACAAGAATATCACGGGTTTCAGGAGGTGGCTACTATATTTGGCAAAGTAATGAGACTCAGACCCGGCTTGAACTCGACAAGGGTAACTCGACTCGTGACTTGACTCGAACTCACCAGTGACTCGGCAATGACTCGGCAAAGTGACAAAACCCTTGAAATTTTAGATTGTTTAGGATTTAAAGAACATTCCATGCACCCATTATTGAATAAAGCTTAAAGACACAATAACATAATGAAATAGAAGGTAATTTGATCACATACATAAACATACATCGATTACATAAGTACAAAGGTAAATTGCTAAATAGTAGCTAAAGGAAATAGAAAACATAGATATATAAAATCCATGAAAGCCTTTAGAATGTATATCAAATCCTTGAAATCCATCACATCAATAGTCGTCATCAAATGTTCCAATCATATGTTGAGTTAAACAAAAAGTTAAAACAAGACTATAGCTATGGCTCCTAGTACTCATCCTCATCTTCATCCTCATCCTCATCCTCAGCCTTTGTATAATCTATAATATGCCTCTTAGTAAGGCATCTCAAGTAGGTCCTAGATGATTGATTAGCCATAGACTCATACTGTGAGGTGCCTCTAGGATCAACTGTAGTCTCTGCCAGTACCTCTGAGGTGCCACTAGGATCAACTGTAGCTCTCTGCTCCTCTCCTGCCATAGCCACAGCCTCAACCTCTCTGCCTGCCTTGTCAACCCACTCTAGGCCCTCATCATCAAAGACAGGATTAGTAGCCTCAGTGATCCACTCAGACTTTGGATCAACCTTCTCTAGAGTAATTGGAGAGGTGTCACTATCCAAAATCTCCTTGGTCCTAATGCGTAGGTTGTAATGCACAAAGACCAGTTTATTCATTTTCTCCACAGACAACCTATTACGCCTCTTCAAGTGGATGTGCTCGAACATGCTCCAGTTGCGCTCACATCTAGAAGCGCTACTTTGCTGGCTCAATATGCATATGGTGATTTGTTGAAGGTTTTTGGTTGAAGACTCAAACATTTGCCACCATCTATTTGAATTTTGAAAAAAGGAAAGGAGACAAATATTAGTTTCATTTCAAGTTTCAACCTTTAAAGCTAGAAAGTTAGAAACTAGATAGTATATATGTGCATCACTGCATATTGTATAAGGCTAAAGCTGTAATTTTTACCTGGCTGTAATTTTGTACGACCACCTTTGCATATTTGACCTTAAAAAATGGGCCATGTTGCATTAGTATAGGCATCCATCTCAAGCAATATATTTGTGGCATTTGTGGCCATCTTCGATATCACACTGTATAGGCCACTAAGAATCTCCTCATCTGCCTTGAAATAATCACGAAAACAGTATGCCGGATCGAGGTAATAGGTTGGTGCATGGATTGGTCTATGAAGTTGATTTTTCCATCTTCTATTAATTATGTCCCAAATAGGGGCATACTTGTCTTCAACTCCTACATATTTGGCTCTAATAGCCTCCTTGGCCCTATCCATGCCCTCATATATGTAGCCCATAGTGGGCTTCTCCCTGTCAACAACTTATAGGAGGGCTACAAGGGGCTCAGTGATCTACAAAACAATTAAACAAGAATATTATATAGTCAATGATGAAACTTTGCAAAGTTGCACAATGAAAATAAAACAAAAATATGTATGAGATAAATTAATTTATAAATTTTTAGACTTAAGCTTTTAAAATTTAAATTACCTCCACAATACGCTTACATGGCTCCCAAAATTTTCTTCATCATAAATGCATTTTGTTGCATCTATCCCTGCAAGGTTGGTGGCAGAGGACAAGGAAGTCCATTGTGGACAAACATACATGCACCTCAAAGGTAACCTTGAACTCAACAAGGATTTTAGTGTGATAAAATTAGAGGCAAATCTTGTGATATTGGGATAAACCAACTCCTTTCCCTTCGTGTATTCCCTTGTAATGCTAAGGACCAAGGCATGATTATAGATGAACTTGCAAAGATTTTTTGCCTTATCAACACATGATTTCACCTATTTAGTCTTGCCAATATCCTCTACCATAAGGTCGAGGCAATGGACCGCACATGGAGTCCAAAAGATTCATGGGTGTCTCTCCTTCAAAAGTTTTCCTACAGCAATTTTAAATTAGTTAGTAAACAATTAAAAATTTAGATGTGTTTAAAAACTTTTAATTTTCAAAATTTAATGAAAAACCAAAATAAAAATTATTAGAAACTTAGAAGTTAAAATTTTACTCATAGCAACATAATTAGCTACATTATCAGTCACCACTTGGACAACATTCTCTTCCTCCGCCTTTCTTATGACCTCCTCAATAGCCTCACATAAGTATTTTGCATTTTTGACATGTGAGGAAGCATCTATAGACTTCAAATACATGGTGGATCCTGGAAGTGAAAATAAAACAAAATAATTATGATTGAATAATCAATAAAACAAAATTTTAGTTGTTCAATAATACATTAAAATTTAGATTTTGAGAAGTAGAAAATGATGAATTACCTCCTCTAGAAACAAAAAAATTTAGGAGAGTCTTATTCCTCCTATCTGTCCATCCATCCATCATAATGGTACACCCTCTTTGGCTCCAAATCTTTCTATGGTCCTCCAATTCAAGTTTTATCTCCTTAATCATTTCTAGTAAGAGGGGGCCACTCAACACATCTTCAGTGGGGGCTTTAAACCCCACACCACAAATGAAAACCGCATCAATCATCCCCTGCCCAATAGGAGTCCTATTACATTTATAAAAATATTTAAATTGCATATTTCAACATCAAGTGAAAATTATAAAATTTTATTTTCCAAGTTGAATTTAAAAAATTAAAAGTAAAACCTAAAACCTTAAAACTTAAAACAATCAAATATAAATGAAGTTGAACTACTTGGCTTCTATAAATGGACTATTATAGTGAAACCAAAACTTGCAAATTCCTCTTCTTCTAGCTTTATGGATCTCTCTATTCTAGCCCAAGCTCTCAAGTGAGGGTTGTGCACCAAGAGTGGAATGTGGTACAAAAAAATTGTCCAATCTAGATTTTCTGACTCTAGGATGAAAGGTAATGCCAGTACTACTATTAGGGGCAGCTCCACTAGCAGTGCCAGGAATAGATGTAGAAGCTGTAGCACTAGCAGAAGCACTGAGACGATAGGGGGAAGGGAAAAACCTTCTCCAACACAACCTATTGAACCTAAGGGTGTAAAACTAGATACAAAAGCAATCTAGATGAGGGTGGATGGGAAGTGGAACCAATCTGAGCTAATTCTGCTAATATTTTTTTGTCTTAATTCATTTTCTTGTTCGTATTTTTCTAAGGCAACATAATAAAAACGTTGAGCCTCAGCAGTTGCAACTTTACAAGGCTCAACATCATGACCCTGTATGCCAGTGATATGGTATTACAATTTATTTATCCCCCCACTATTAATGGTCTCACAAAATAAACATTTTGTTTGAGTTCTACCTTTAGCTGGAAAGTCTATGGTGTACTTCCAGCACTCATCTTTTTTATTGCCTTTATAGAGCTTGGGTTTTTTAGCTGGAGGAGCTATTATGAGTAAGGAAAAATGTCAAGGTTGCTGCAATAAGAGATTTTAGACCAAAAATTACCATTTAAGCATTGTATTTTATGAAGATTTAAACAAAAAAAAGCCCATAAACATACAAAAAAATTCATTCAAAAAACCCATAAGCATAGAGGAAAAAACCATTTAAATCAAAAAAATCAACTCTTACCTCTTTGAAATTAGTTGATAAGTGGTGAGAAGAGCTCCTGTAATCTCTTTGATGATCTAAATGCAAGTATATAGCTGCTCCAATGTCACAAATGCAAGCTTTTCTCCTCTTCCTTTCAGCTAGTTGCAAAACAATGGCACTCTATTTCCCTTTCTTCCTCTCTTTCTTTCTTTCTTTCACAATAGTGTTATGAAAGCCCTTTTAGGATTATAGGGAAAAGAAAGCCAAAAAATAAAATAAAAAAAGCAAGCAATTTTTTTTTTTATAGCTAAGTTCAATGCTCAGCCACGGCCGGGTCACGATTGTCGTGACCCTTGAGTCACGCACTGACCCGCGAGTCAGGCAAGTCGCTTGACTTGACTCGGCAAGTCAAGGTCACTGGTCAATTTGACCATGCGAGCGTAACCCGACTCGCTGACTTCGGTGTTACATCCCAATTTTTGACCCAATTTAAAATATAGTCGTTGAGGTTCATATGAAGTCAGTTGACAGTTTAATTTATTATAATCTTGCGAAATGGTAAGATGATTAGTCGTTATAATTTCAAGTGAAGATAACATGCTAGTTGATTATTTATCACGAATTCATGGAATTGAAAAGGCAACTAGCTGTTATGATAATAAGATTTAATTTTAAAGAATTTCCTTGCAGGAAACACATCGAAGGGCTGGAAGCATTCTCAGAAAAGAATTAGGCACAAGAGTATCACCATTATTGGGCAGATGGGTTGAGGACCTAACGACTTGAAACAGGATACATCTGTGGGACCTGCATGAGCTATTTAAATAAATAATTTGAGAAACATAAATAATTGAGTTAAAATATAAAACGTACCTCAAAGGATTTTAATTGATCTTTCACCTTATTATTATAATAGATATATCTATATACGTACATATAGATATAAAAATGAAATGACACCATTATATTATTTATAATAAAGCAATGTCACCCCATTAATATATTTACATGTACATACATAAATATAAAATTATAATAATATTCGAATTATAATCTTCCAACTCTATTCTTTCCATTTTAATATTCTTGCTCTTAACTGATTATAACTTGGCATGATAAATCAATTTAATACTTGGTATTTGAATTGACATATGTTATATAACCGGTGGAAGCCAAGAAGGCACGACCTTCCTTTAACTTAAGCTGTGTATGAAGTTTGGCATTTTATTATTTATGCTCGATGGCCTTAACGTTGAGTCTCTTACCTTGAATGTATTTCTGCACATCTCAACCATCTTCATACTATTGCGTTCCTTTGTTATCATTTTACTATCAGCTTTACAATATCTACTGCATTCCTTGTCCCTCTAATATCTTTTACATTCGAGCCCACATAATCTCGTGAGTCGAAGTTCACTATATTGACTTCCAGTTTATGCTCTGAACTGTCATAGAAATTCTTGTTACATCCCAATTTTTGACCTAGCTTGAAAAATAGCCGATGAAGTTTAGATGAAGTCAGTTGGCAGTTTAATTTGATATAATCTGGTGAAATAGTAAGTTAGTTGGTCATTATGATTCAAGTGCAGATGACATGTTAGTTGATCGTTAATCGTGAATTCATGAAATTAAGATGAAAGGTTAACTGATACGATTATTTATAATTTATAATTTAATTACAAAGAAATTCTTTGCAGGGAGCTTGTTAAAGGGGTGGAAGCATTGTCAGAAAAGAATTAGGCAAGGCATCACCATCACTGGGCAGATAGGTAGAGGACCTAGCGATTTGAAACATGATACATCTGCAGGACTCGCATGAGTTATTTAATGATTTTAATTAAAATAATTGTGTTTAAATATAAAACTTATCTTAAAAGATTTTAGTTTATCCTTCGTTAAATTATTTTTAATAAATATTTAACTACACGCTTTTAAATATTAAATGATTTGGCACCATTATCTTTTGATAATTTAATAGTTGTACATTATAATAATGTTCAAATTATTATAATAATATTATTATAATCTTTGAATTTTTAATCTTCCAATTCTTTCCAATAGTCAATTTAATAATTGGAATTCCAATGGTCATCTTAGGAATTCAAAGGGATTCTTGTAACTGATGAAGCCGTAGAGTTAGGCTCTTTTATATTCTTTGTTTCCCATTACTGTAGCATTCATTCGACTATTTTCCTTCAGCATTCCAAGCCATTATGGCGGGTGACCCAAAAGATGACAGAGCTCCGAAAATTGAACTCATTTACGCCTGGACTTTCCTTTTCACACTTGCAGTGGATCTCAGACCAGAAAACAAGGAATTCAACCAAACGCAAAGCAATCAAAATCATTAAAGGAGTCACGTAAGGTGACTGTTGCAGCTTGTCTTTTGTTTTCTTTAAAGTTCGATGAACAACAAACCAAGTCTAGATATATAATTTTAAGTTTCCGCCGGTTCTTAGTTCTCCAAATTCACATGGTAGCAACAGTAGTAAGAAGATTATAATACCGTTTCCAAGTCAAGGTAACAGATAGTTCCTTTCGAATGCAAGAATGATAAGTAGAAATTGAGAGATATACATATTTGATTCTGAATCATATAATGGAAAACCCTGTTTTATAGTCTAACAAATAAGTTTTAAATCCGAAATACTTCCTATCATGTTTTTCCTTGTATTTAATTCGTTGAGTTTGAGGTATGGATACATAATACCATTATTATGTTGTGTTGCAAACATTGTTTTCCTTACATCGCTGAGTCTGTAGCATAGGTAAAGAATACCACTATCATACGTTGGATTACAACTCATGCTAAACCATGCATCAAAACCATTGAGTCTATTCAGAGCATCACTATCTTAAGCTGTGCTGCAAATCATGTGTTACCTTGTATTTTTAATTGCTGGGTCTGCAACACGAGTACAGAATACCACACCCTTAGTGTCATGTTACAATTTAAGTTTCCTTATTCCCGTTCCATGTCAATAACTCACAGATTTCCTTAACACTGTATATGGGTTTGATTCAGATTCAAGAAAATAAATAACAGAATAAGGATATTGCATTGTAATGATGTTTTTATTTTTATTTTTATATCTCTTTTAGCCATGATCGTATACCAATCTTATATCTCTGTTCAAGATATAAAGCATCCTTTTATAAGATAATATTATAAACAACGAGAACTTCAGCAAATAATCAAGATGGAGGTGGTGTAAATCGACTGCCATAGCATTGATCTAGTTATAGGATTGTTTTTCACCCTAATATCCAAATATGTATTACTCTGTAGATTCTTTTTAATAACTTTCTTTCTTAGATTATATATAGTATGGAATATTGTTTCAATTTGAATTGAATGTCAAAACAGAGCACCAAGAAAATTCACTAGGCTAAGAGCCAGAATAAGGTAAATAAGGTACAAGACATAATAGTAAAGGTTAATTGTTTAGGCACCAAGGAGTCATCGGTTTGATGGCCTGATTATGGTCAGGAGGTGTAGATGAACCTGTTTAAAAGAATTACAAGAATGTTGACATTTTGAGATCTCTTAAGAACATAATCATAGTTTTATGAAATGATGGTTGTATGTAATCTTCTTGAATATACAAAGGAGCTGTCTGCTCTGAGAATCCGGAATACCTAGGACTCACTCAGCTGTGAAGTCAAGAAGATGGGTGATGTGTTAAGAAAGGAATCCTCAATAGTATGAATTAGTATCACTTATGACATTCAAAGTTTACCATTTAACAAATTAATAACTCATGCATAATCTTGTTATGGTAATCTCCTGTTGCCAAGTCGTATGGCGTGTTTATATCTTGAAGTCCAGTGGATGGTAAGATATTCCTTGTCAATTTCGGATAGGGAGGGCCTTTCTCGTTAGAGATCATGTGGGGATATATATTGTGGTCCGAGGTTGGGTGGTTAAGCCCCTGACAATGTTTCACCTCTCTCAAGATGTTGGATATGCGTTAGACAAAGATAAGCCATGCATTCAATTGTTTATTGGAATCAGGTATTAACATTTTTGTTTATGAGAAGGTAAGATTAAATTTAAGTATTTCATTGTTATCATCATTTTACTTCATATAAATGAATATTGAATATAAGTATTTATCTAATCTTGAGAAACTGTCACAGATAAGCAATCAGAAGGAAAAGAAATCCGAAGCCCTAATTGATTGTGTGATAGCTGGAACCATTAATGATACAGTGGTATTGGAAGCCCTAACTAAATCCGTGGTATCGAAAACCCTTGTAGAATTCGTGGTTACGGAAGCCCTAGATTAAATCTGTGGTAAAGTGTTATTAGAAGCCCTAAATGAACCGATGGTAATTGTTACCCTAATTGGTAAAATGATATGTGATGCCTTAATTTAAATTATAGTGGTGTTTAGTTGTAATCATCAAATGATTTTTGAGATAGTAGTTTTAGATGATAGTTGACTTGTGAAATTGTTATAGTGTATTTCTGGACTAATCTGGGTGGTTGCAGAAGCATCCTTTGTTGATTTTTAGTCTCAGTTTTTCCGAGGTATGTGATTTTCAATTTCAAAAGTAAATTCATTTAATGGTATTTCAAGTATTTAGTTAAGAAATTTTGTTTAATTGATTTTAACGGTAAAATCATGTTCACATGAACATGAATGATGTAACTGTCTTCCTATGAAGCGAAGTACTGTATTCCTTGAGTAAGTTGAATGATAAATTAGACCCGGGAAATCTGGATGTTACAATTCTGCTGTGAGGACTCAGACCTTGGAGAAGTCTGCGTTGAAACGTTTGCAGCAAAAGAGGAATAGCTTCCAATTCGGATTTGCAGGGGATTCGAGCATATTCCGAGTTTATATCAAGTCTTGTGATGACATTACCATATTATTTTATTTTCCAAGCAGCTAGTTAGGCGTCTTAGATAATTATCATATTAGATTTATTATCAAGAATCAATATGAGATGCTACTTATTCAATGTCCTTATTATCAGTCCTTTTTCCTTAAACTTTAAGTAATAATTAGATACAACCCTTATGGAAGCGTATTTCCAAATGCATTAAGGTCTGGAATGAAATATGCTATCCAATGATATTTTCCAAATTAGTCTCAAGAACATAATCTTCTGGTCATAGATTGTGATAAGCATACTAATCAATGAATCTATGCATAGAGCGGATTGCAGCAAGTTTCAATATTTATCATGATGATATCTTGTTTGAATCTACAAATTGAACTTCTTTAAATTAGCCTTGTTCATGGTAGGTGATAACCAAGTAATCACAGTATGGATCCTTATGCCAATGGATATTAGAATTAAACAATCAATTCTGAAATCTTTAAAGAATATAGTCTCTCAAATCATAGATTCTAATGAGCTGGAATATATATATATATATATAGATAGATAGTCGAGAATCAACAGACAAGACCGATTGCTCTAAGATCTGAGCACCTAGGATTCACCCGCTGTATAGCCATAGAAAGGGTGAAGAGGTGAGATGGAGTCTACAATGACTTAGAAAATAAAAGACAGATACGAAACATTAATTCTAGAATAATATCATTTAATAGCTCATGCATATGTTATTATCTCCTGTTGTCAAGTCGAATGGTGTGTTTAAATACCAGGATGCTCAATAGATGACAGATGTTTCAAGTCTAGTTTTGAGTAGGGAGGGCCTTTCTTGTTAGAGATTGTGTGGGGATAAGTTATGGTTCGAGGTTGGGTGGTTAAGCCCCTGACAATGTTTCACCTCTTCTAAGTTGTCAGACGTACAATAGACAAAGATAAGCTGTACATTCAATTGTTTGTCGGAAATAGGTATTTTTATTTTTATGATGTATATGCAAGAGTAAGGTAAGATTAATTGATTTAGTTGCGAGAGATAGATTTTATTTGATGGATTGTTATATCAATCTTTCATTTATATAAATAATAAATATGAGCATATCTTCTAATCTTATGATGTTACCAGAGTTAAGCAATCGGAAGAAAAGGAATGATATAGTGGTATCTGGAGCCCTAATTGATTCAATGGTATCTGAAGCCCTAAATGATCCAGTGGTAATTGAAGCCCTAAGTGATACAGTGGTATCTGGAGCTCTAATTGATTCAGTGGTATCTGAAGCCTGAATTGATACATTGGTATCTGAAGCCCTAAATGATCCAGTGGTAACTGAAGCCCTAAGTGATATAGTGGTATTTGATGTCCTAATTTTTATATAGTGGTATTTAATGGTAATTGTCATATGATTTTGATATAAGCAGTATTGGGTGGTAGTTGTCATTTGATATTGTTATAGTGGTATTTGAGCACTAACCTTGGTGGATGCAGAAGCATCCCTATAATGATTTCTTGGTTCAAATTCCATGGTATGTGATTTTTAAATTCTATAGTAAATTCTTTGATGTTGTTTTAAGTTCTTAGTTAAGAAAATTTGTTTAACTGATTTTAACTGTCAATCCCTTTCATATGAACGAAACTGATTTAACTGTCTTCCTATGAAAATGAAGTAATGACTGTATTTTTTTGAGTTTGTTAGTTGTTAATTAAGACTCGGAAAAACTGGATGTTACATTGGGAGACTCGCTCACCTTGTGGCAAGTCTCATTACTTTGATATTTGGAGTTGTAATTATTGTCAAAGTAACGAACAAAAACCTTTCAATAGCTCTTATTCCTGAGTAAAGCTTCATTTCATGGGCCCTACTAGTAGAGGTTTTGGAATGTGGAAAGGTCTAGATGGGAAGGTGTTGTCTGATGCATAGCTTCATTATTAAGAGAGCAAGAAGTTGCTGATCATTTGGTTAGAAGATCAAAAAAAAAATATTTTCATTCTCCTTCCTCAAAAAAGAACAAAATGCAACCACCCGCCGAAATGGAACCAATTGTATCTTCCAAACATCCATTCATGCAAGTGCCTGTACTGGGAGAGGAGGAAGAAGTAGAAAATATAGCATCAGCCCGGAAAAGAGGCCCATCACACTCTACATTTAAAATGGAGGCAAGAGACCCTGTTGATGAAGCCATTGTACGTTGCCTCTATGCTAATGACCTTCGTTTCAACTTGGTAAGATTACCATGTTGGAAGGAAATGGTAAGAGACATCAAAGAAGCACAAGATGATTACACAAGCCTTGGGTATGAAAAAGTGTATACCACACATTTGCAAAAGGAGAGAGTTTCTATAGAGAAAGCACTTCAACCCATTAGAGATGCTTGGAAAACTTTGGGTGTGATGGTTGGAAAGATACAAGAAACAAGCCATTGATTAATGTGATTGTAGTGTCCCCCAAAGGGGCAATGTTTCTAAAGGTTGTTGATTGTCAAGGGGGCGTGAAGGATTCACAATTCATCTCTAATATTCTCATTGAGGCCATAGATATGGTGGGTAGTGATAATGTGGTCAAGGTTGTTACAAACAATGCCAAAAATTGCAGGGGAGTTGGTGCTTTGATTGAGGGTCGGTATGACCATATTTTTTGGACACCATGTGTTGTACACTCCCTCAACTTGGTTATGCAACATATTGGCACTCAAATGGATTGGGTGAAGCAAATGTACCAAGAGGGAGAGGACATACAAATGTTTGTGACTAACCACAACATGTCACAATCCATTTTTAGAACATACTCAAAATTGGAGCTGCTGAAGGTAAATTCATTTTTTGTAATTTTTAAATTTCATGGATTTGCTATTTAGTTAATATTTATAGTTTTATTGTTAATTGACATATTGTTAACTTGCTTAGGTTGTTGAGACCTATTTTGCATCTCATACTATTGTTATGAGACGACTTCTCAAGGTGCAAGATGCTTTGAGCCAAATGGTCATTTCTCCTCAGTTAAGGGGAGGTGAAGGATTCACAATTCATCTCAAATATTCACATTGAGGCCATAGATGTGGTGGGTAGTGATAATATGGTCCAAGTTGTTACAGACAATGCCGAAAATTGCAGGGGAGTTGGTGCTTTGATTGAGGGTCGGTATGACCATATTTTTTTGGACACCATGTTGTACACCCTTAACTTGATTATGCAACAAATTGACTCTCAAATAGATTTGGTGAAGCATATATACCAAGAGGGAGAGGACATACAAATGTTTGTGACTAACCACATGTCACAATCCATTTTTAGAACATACTCAAAATTGGAGCTGCTGAAGGTAAATTGATTTTTTGTAATTATTAAATTTCATAGATTTGTTATTTAGTTAATATTTATAATTTTATTGTCAATTGACATATTGTTAACTTGCTTAGGTTGTTGAGACCCATTTTGCATCTCATACTATTGTTATGAGACGACTTCTCAAGGTGCAAGATACTTTGAGCCAAATGGTCATTTCTCCTCAGTGGGGTTTGTGGAAGGCTTCAAATGCTGAAAGAACCCAAAAGGTTAGGGCTTTGGTCTTGGATGATGGTGGGCTCGTGTGCAATATTTATTGGATTTCACCGAGCCCATCATGACTATGCTTCGCTTTGCTGATACAAATACACCTTGCTTGGGAGATGTGTATGATGACATGGACACCATGGTTAAGAAGGTAACATTCTATACAAGCACATGAGAGTGACCCTACAAAATGTCAAGCCTTATGCAATGAAGTGGAAGCAATAATTCATCATTGTTGGGAGATGATGACTACCCCATTGCACCTCCTTGCATATGCTTCATCTTTGAGGTATTACAGTGAGGCAATACTTTCTATGTCGGATAAAATTGCACCATATGCCAATGAAGAGGTTGTTAATGGGTGCTCCAAAGCTTTTGCATGAATATTCCAAGATGATGACTGTTGATGTATAGATTAGTTGTATAGTTATTCATAACTATTATAATCATATCTATGTTATTTTATATATGAGATATTTGATAAACTTATATATATATATATATATATATATATATACATACATATATATGTATATACATATATATATGTATATGTATATATATATATATATACATACTGTTATTCCAAATATAAAACAAAAGACATAAGTTATGATTATAAATCTATATAAAACATTATAACATTCCATCGATAATAAATTACATATGACTTGATATTATTGGGCGTTAGTATAAATAAAGTTCGGCATGGTTATTAAAGTAAATTGTGGTCAATTTTTGTTTCAACCCAGTCGTTAATAATAGTCACAGCTGATAGACGTGACTTAGGTATGAGTCACGGCTATTAGGCGTGACTCCTCATTCAAACTGCCCACACATAAATAATTAGTATTATCTGATTTGCAATATGGCGAACACATAAGTATCATAAGTCTTCAAAATATTGCAGAACAGGCTAATACTAAATATCAACTTCCAGTATAGTGCAGTATAGGAAATATCTTATCATATCTTCAGTCCAATATTACATTATGATCTTGAGCAAGTTATTCAGTATAATATGACTTAAGTCTGATACATTTACATGGTATCAGAGCAGGTTTAAAAGAAGTATCCTGATATCAGACTTCAATTATCTAGGTCATAGAAGCATTAGATATTATAAATAAAATGGTGAATGGTATGAGACTTGAAGACAGGCTAGAAGGTGATTTAGATTTTACAGGCTGGAAGCTACGTTTGAAACTTATACTTAAAGAACATGGTTTAAATAAGTTTATTGAAAAATCTAACCCATCACCTAAAGGAAATGATGAACTAGAAAAATGGGAAAGTGATAACAATAAAGTTATGAAAATTATTGTGGATGGTGTTAAAAACTCATCTACTTCCTGTAATCTCAGAACTAGACACTGCATATGAGATGTACAATGCTCTTGAAAATATGTTTGAGATAAACAATATTGTTCGGATCATTACATTAAAAGACAAAATGTCAAATATTAAAATGAATAAAGGAGAGAAAATTTCCTCTTACTTTATGAGAATAACCGATCTTCGAAATCAACTTTCTTCCATAGGACACATTTGTGATGGAAAGGAGTTATCAATAATGGCTCTAAAAGGTCTTCCATCATCATGGGATACCTTCAGACAAGGGGTATGCTCTCGGTCAAAGTTACCTAAATTTGAAAGACTTAAAGCCGACTGTATACAAGAAGAGTGCATGCAAGTAGCTCGAGGTCAAAATGTTTCCTCCTCAAAAGAAGAGTTACATGTTCTCTCCACTCAAGTAAATAAGAAGAAAAGAAAATTCAAAGGAAGGAAAAAGCAAATTGATTTCTCTAAAATGCAATGTTATAGGTGTGATAAATTTGGACATCCAACATCTAGATGTCCTGATAGAATTAAGTCACAAGCTTCATTTGCAACCACTCAAAACTTTAATGGAAATTCTGAACATAATGCTTTCTATTCAGCACTCTCCAGTGAATCATCAACCAGATCAAGTACTTGGGTAATTGATAGTGGAGCCTCTCGACATATCACAGGTTTTAAAGGGCAGTTAGACTATCTACAAGAAGACTATGTTGATGAAGTAACCATTGGAGATGATACAAGCTACCCCGTAATGGGAATAGGAACATGTACCATTCATCTAAAATCAGGGAAAACAATTGAACTTACTAAGGTACTATATGTACTTGGCATAAAAAGAAACTTTCTTTCTATCTTTGCTCTTGAAGATGAAGGACTCAGAATTACATTTATGGAAGGAAAAGTCTTAGCTTGGCCTAAGAACTCTTACATAAAAAATGCATACAAAATTGGCTCTAGGCATGGATGTCTTCATCAGATTAACTCTGTCTCTCATTCAGCTCTAATTCATGATTCCTTCAAAGAAAATGAAATCTAGCACGGGAGATTGGGTCATCTTCATTTTCGAGGATTATCTTCTATAGGAAAAATGGTAACAGGTATATCTAAACTTAATCCATATCATGAAAGAATCTGTAAAGGTTGTGCTCTAGGGAAGAATATCAAAACTACATTCCATAATAGTCAGTCCAAATCCAAAGAAATTCTAGAACTTATTCATTCAAACTTATGTGGTCATATGTCAGTTCCATCTTTAGGAGGTTCTCTATACTATATCATATTTGTGGATGATTTCTCTAGGAAGACATGGATCTATTTTCTTAAAAGTAAAGAATCTGAGGAAATCTTGACTAAATTTAAAGAGTTTAAAGCTATTGTAGAAAACCTTTCTGGAAAGAAAATAAAAGTATTAAGAACAGACAATGGTAAAGATTACATTTCTGATATCTTTATAGATTATTGTAAATCAGTTGGGATCAAGAGGGAGTGTTCTGTTTCGTATAATCCACAACAATATGGAATGGATGAGAGGAAAAATAAATCTATAGTTCATTCTGCTAAAGCAATGCTTCATGATCAAAATCTTGAAACTTTTCTTTGGGGTAAAGCTTCAAATACTGCTGTTTACATTCAAAATAGGTGTCCCCACTCTTATCTTGAATTTAAGACCCTTGAAGAAGTATTTACCGGGAAGAAACTTGATCATAAACACCTAAGAATTTTTGGTTGTCCTGTCTATATACATATTCCTAAAGAAAAGAGAACCAAACTAGAGCCCTCAGGAAAGAAAGGAATCTTTGTAGGTTATAGTGAAACTTCAAAAGCATATCGCATCTATATCCCTGGACAAAGGAATATTGAACTAGGTTGAGATGTAATATTTAATGAAGAGTTAGCCTACAAAAGATCAAAATATGAATCAAATTCAGAAGAAGCCCTAGAAGAACAAAACTCTGATAATGAGAGGGAGTCTCCAATGGAGGAAGATAAAGAAATTGAACTCATGGACATTACTCACACCTCTAAGGAAAAGAAAAGACCTCTATGGGCCAGAAAGCTAATTGAAGAAAACAATTCCATTCCTTCAGATTTCATTAGGGAGAGGAAGCATCCTAATAAATACTCAAGTTACATTGCATTAATGAGTGAAATTTCAAAATCTGAACCATCTGATGTAAAAGAAGCTATAAAACATCAACATTGGAAAGATGCCATGACAGAAGAATATAACTCCATACTTAAGAATGATGTTTGGGATATTGTTCCTAGACCCAAAAATAAATCAGTAGTCTCCTCAAAATGGCTATTTAAAATTAAACATGCTGCAGATGGAAGTATTGACAAGTACAAAGCAAGGTTTGTTGCTAGAGGATTTCTCAAAAGGAAGGAATAGATTATGAGGAAACTTTTGGTCCAGTAGCCAGATATACCTCCGTCAGAACTATTTTAGCCATTGCTGCATCCAAGGGATGAAAAATTCATCAAATGGATGTAAAGACTGCATTTTTGAATGGCGTTATAGAAGAGGAAGTTTATCTTGAACAACCAGAAGGATTTGAAGTACACAATAAACAAACTCATGTATGCAAATTGTAAAAGGCTCTATATGGATTGAAACAAGCTCCCTGAGCTTGGTATGAATGGATAGATCAGCACTAACTAAACTTGACTTCTCTAAAAACATTGCAGATCCAAATTTATATTACAAAGTAATACAAGGGGACATGTTAATCATGGTTTTATCTATTGATGATCTTTTGATTATAGGAGAAGATCATTTAATCGAACAATGTAAACAAGCTCTTATATTTGAATTTGAAATGAAAGATCTAGGAATACTACACTATTTCTTGGGACTAGAAGTATGGCAACATTCTAAAGGGATCTTCCTAAATCAAGGCAAGTACACTCTTGATCTACTTAACAAGTTCGGCATGTTGGATAGCAAGGCAATGAAAACTCCTATGAAAACAAACCTCCTGAAACTAAAAGAAGCAATTGATGATTCTGAAAGCGTTGATCCTACTCTATAGCGACAGATAATTGGTTCTTTAATGTATTTGGTGAACACAAGACCTGACATTTGTTATGCTGTAAATGTTCTCAGTCAGTTCATGTGCAAACCTAAACAAACTCATTTAGTGGCAGCAAAGCACATTCTCAGATATCTCAGCGGTACTATTGGATATGGTCTCAAATACACTAAAACTGAATTAAATTTAAAGGGATATACAGATTCTGATTGGGCAGGAAATTCAGAGAATCGTAAGAGCACTTCAGGATGTTGTTTTACATTGGGCTCAACGATGATATCTTGGTTTAGTTGGAAGCAGTCTTCAGTACCACAGAATTCTACAGAAGCCGAGTACATAGCTGCATCAATGGGAGCAAGAGAAGCTGTATGGTTGAGGAAACTTCTATTTGGATTATTTGGGAAGCCACTTCCACCTACTACTATTTATTGTGATAACCAGAGTTGCATCAAGCTATCTCTTAATCCTGTGTTTCATAACAAATCAAAACACATCGAGATACCTTACCACTATGTTTGAGACATGGTTGAGAAGGATGTAATCAAGTTGGAATATATTAGTACGGAGGATCAAATTGCAGACATTCTTACCAAACCACTTGCTAAGACAAAAGTGGAAATTTTTCGCCAAGAACTTGGTATGATTGTAAAATTTGAGGACATGTCTCAGAAAAAATGATTTTGTACATTTTTATATATATATATATTATAATTAAAACTTGCGTTAATCTTTAAGAAGTGACGACTTCTAAAAGAATTTCACTTGTATCAGGAGAAGTTATTGTAAAGTGACGTCCTTACAATAACTTGTAGCATGATTTATTTTTGTGAAAGTGTTTCATGTAAGGGCTTTATCTTGTAAATCAACAACTAGGCAGTTGATATCATTAATTTGATTATCTACAAGTTGTTTGTGTAGATATATTTTTTTGGTACTTGGTGTATATCATGCCCTGATATTTTGATAGGCCATTACCACACTGAGCATTTGGTGATCATCATTAAGTTGATGTTTCTGATAGGCCATTGCTTTTGAGAGATTGGTGAATATCATTCAATTGATATTCTGATAGGCCAACTCTCACATGTCACAATGTTTTATATTTGACATTGGATAAAAGAAATCTTCTGATCAAAGACCTCTTATACGTGTTTATCTTACTAATCTAAGAGGGAGTGTTAATGTATAGATTAGTTGTATAGTTATTCATAACTATTATAATCATATCTATGTTATTTTATATATGAGATATTTGATAAACTTTATATATATATATATTGTTATTCCAAATATAATACAAAAGACATAAGTTATGATTATAAATCTATATAAAACATTATAACATTCCATCGATAATAAATTACACGTGACTTGATATTATCGGGTGTTAGTATAAATAAAGTTCGGCATGGTTATTAAAGTAAACTGTGGTCAAATTTTGTTTCAACCCAGCCGTTAATAATAGTTACGGCTGATAGATGTGACTTAGGTATGAGTCACAACTATCAGTCGTGACTCCTCATTCAAACTGCCTGCACATAAATAATCAGTATTATCTGATTTGCAATATGGCGAACACATAAGTGTCACAAGTCTTCAAAATATTGCAGAACAGGCTAATACTGAATATCAACTTCTAGTATAGTGCAGTGTAGGAAATATCTTATCATATCTTCAGTCCAATATTACAGCAAGTTATTCAGTATAATATAAGAGTTAAGTCTGATACATTTACAATGACATACGTGAAAAGGAGAGGCTGGAGTTTGGCTTATTTCCTTCCAGAACAAAGCTTACTCCATTTGCAATTAAGGACCAAAATGAAATGGGAGCAATCACATGGTGGTACATGTATGGTCAGCCATACAAGCATCTACAACCTCTTGCAATCAAAATCCGCTCACAAGTAAAATTTGATTTTTGCTTTTAGATTACAATTTGTATTCTACAATCTAGTGTTTAACATTTGTCATATTGTCATTTGCTTTACATTTGTATGTTTAAAAATTAATTTTCCGAACACAATCCAGGTTGCAAGTTCTTCTATTGTTGGAAGAAATTGGAGAACATACTCCTATAGACATTTAGTGAAGTGCAACTGATTGGGGTCAAAGAAAGCTGAGGACTTGGTCTACATTCATATCAATTTGCATCTTTTGTCACATAAGGATGATGAATACATGGATGGGGCAACCAAACTTTGGGATGTATTCCCTGAGTGTGCAAACTTGGATGCAACACTTAATTATCTTATTACGATGGTAGATGATGGTGATGATAGGTCCATGACACATGGTGCATCTAACACAAGTGGAACCGTTCTTCGTTCAAATGATATGGACCTTGTAGCGGTTGGAGATGAGGAGGATTCAGATTTTTTTGAGTATCCCTATGATTCTGATTAGGGAACTTTGAATCATGAACTATGTTTTTGATTTTGAAGTTTGGACATGGAGTCTAGAACATGAATATTTGTGCCTATGAAGTTTTAATTTGAAGTTTGAATTGATTAATTGACATATGAAATATCTTGAATCTTGATCAATGGTGAAGTATCATATGATACTATTAAATGATGTATGTTTGTATATTTCTAAGTTTCTAACTCTAAGTTCTTGTATTTATAAGTTTCTTAAATTATTCGTGCGCCCGCGCGCGCACGCACAGAGAGAGAGAGAGAGAGAGAGAGAGAGAGAGAGAGAGAGAGAGAGAGAGGTTTCCAAATGCATTCATACCCCAAAAAACAAAAAAGAATTCCCGCATCTGCTTTCGGATCCGCATCCTAATCGGTAACTTAGTTTGGGCCTTAACATACACTTGTTTGATTCAATTGATTTTGGTGCCATTTATTTGTAATATTTTGTCAAGACCCTTTGAATAAATGTAATAACATTGCCTATGATTTTTTTGTCTTCCAAAGGTAGTGATCTCTTTTGTATTTATATTGTGGTTAAATCAATCCGTTGGAAGCTTCAATATTAACAAATTAGATAAACAAAAGGTCAAAAGGCATGAATGAAAAAGTTGTGTCTCCCTCAAATGAAAGGTTCAAAAGGGAGAGGAAATTTTCATTTGGAAAAAAAAAGAAACGAGAAAGTAAGAGTGGGGCATAAGAATTAAGGTGGTATTAAGAGGAAGGAAAGTGAAGAAAATAAGGACGCAGCTTTCAAAAAGTCGACGGTTGTGACTCTTCAAAAGGGTTGTAACTCTACGATAAGGTTGTGTCTCTTTAAAAGGGTTGTGACTTTGTGAAAAGGTTGTAATTATGAAGGGTTGTCTCTTCAAAATAAACTATTATTAAGGGTAATGACTCTTAGCAAAAGGTGGACACGATGAAGAGGTGTGACCTCTCCCTTACATGGGAAGTTACAAAGGAGAAGGATCAAATGGAATGGGAAAAAAGGGGTAGATAAGATCTAGAGCAGATTTAGAGTATAAGTACAAGAAGGGATTTGAAATAAGAATTGAGAAGGAAAGACAAAAATAAGAAGAGGATATGCAAATATTAAATGCAGTATGTGTAGTTTTGAAAAGTAGTAGATACAGATTTGATAAGTGAGAGAAAGTGGAGATTAAATGAGTGAAAGGGACAATAGTTGTCAAATAGTTGTATGTTTTTATAACCAAAGGGTGTGACCCTTTCATAAAGAACATCAACAAATGAAAGGGTGTGACTCCTTACACTCAAAGGAGATATTAAGGAGGCGAGGGCTCCATTTGAAGAAATATTAAATAAGGGAGACCAATTGAGAGAATAATATATTATTTTCAAAGGAAACAATGAAAAGCAGTATTAGTACCTCACAAGATAGTTAAATCGTGCAATGGAATGGGCTATGCTACATCACACAAAGGTATTTCTTGTCATGGAATAGGTCATGCTATGTGATACAAAGGCAAGGGGTAAGTGTTGCGGTGGAGTACGCATGGGCTACATGCTACAAAGGCAAGGGATAAAGATTGTGGTGGATTGGGCATGGACTCTATCATATAAAGGAATTATTTGTGAAGGATAGTCCATATGGATAGGAAGTGATTGCATTAAGGAGGAAGGTTGACCAAGTACACCACCTCATGAAGATGTGGCCAAGGGGGGCAAAGTTTTTGTCCTTGGGCCTTCGGTAAGGGTACCCTTTTGTAATACTTCCACCAACACATTTGGGAGAGTTATTGTGATAGCTAAGGAAAGGGTCTTTAACCATATGAGGTGAGTAAAATAGAGTAATAAAGGAGAATGACGTAAAGGTTCTACTAGATACACCAATCCCATGTAGCATGGGGCCAAGGGGGACAAAGTTTCCATTCTTGGGTCTAGGGCAGAGACAATGAGGGCTTGTCATGTCTTCCTCTCATTCCTCATTATGGTTAAGATCATGGAAGCTAAGTGCTATAAGTATCTTTCTTTCATAAACCTACATATGCATTATATCATTACCAAATCCCTAGGTTAGGATTGTATATCTCTCTATAAAGTTTAATGTAGATTATTTTACACTAATAATATAACTAGTTTGTATATATAAATATATGCACTTGTCCCTTATTTGAAAAACTAAATCATGATTTACCTTGTTAAAAGACATTTTAAATGGTAAAGTTATTTATCTGACCCTCTCACAATTCTTATTTTAATGGATTTGTTATTTTGGGAAAACATTTGGGCAATCTCAAAAAGGCGACTTCTCATTGTGTGTTGCTCCTTTACTCTCTAACATGTAAACGCCAATTGTTCTTTAGGTGTGGAGAAAAATGGACAACTTTGTAGGTTGAAGATTAGAAGATTGTGGAGGGGGCTTCATTCCTCAAGGGTCATTTTCTAACAAATGATGATTCGATCTGTGGCTTGTTGCTTGATTTTCTTTTTCTTGCTCATTAATGTATGCCATGACTTGTGCTTCTAGAATGGGTATACCAGTTTTACTTGGCAAGCTTTGATGTCTAGTCTAGCAATGTAACACAAGTGGCCTTTCACTTGATTTTATGAGCTCGAATACCTAATATCACACAACACACAAACACAAACATAACTCCAACCACTTGGGAGTGGCTATACCATATCAATAGATTTCCAAAGGGCAGAGTTTCGGTCTGCTTTGAAGTGCATGGACAAATGATATTGATGTGTAGTATCACTTTGTTAGAGATCTGGTTGAAGACAAGGAGGTATTGATGTGGAAAACATTGATATCATGGAAAAGGATATTGGCTCATTTACAAAGCTAGGGACCAATGGATAATTTTCTTGGGATGGGAAATTAATTGAATATTTGAGTGGTCCTTCTGCAAAGTATGCAAGAAAGGAGATTTATTAGGAATGTATTGTATGCTTTTCATAACACTTCACCTCTTCTATATGGAGTGTGACACATTTTTCAAGATAGCACACAAGAAAGACAATTTTCTTGCATATGAGCGTCCCTTGTCATAGGTTGTTTGTATTCCTTTCTTTGAAGCAGAGCAATTCCTTGTTTTTCTTTTAGCTTAAATAGTACAACTTCATGTTCATTCTTTAGATTAAGAGGCAGAACTTCTTGTTTTTCTTTTGGTTTAAGGTGTGTAAATTATGACCATCACAAGATATGAGAATTGATTAATGTTGTCATTATGACCATCTCGTGTGTTTCTGAGAAAGGATGAAATTTATAGGGAATGAACGTAATATGATCGTCCTTCATGCAGATCCATTCACACAAAAAGCAGACCAAAGTATAAAATGCATCATAATAAAAGTCGCCATTCTGAATGAGTACACATTCAATGAATCACGTTGTTGCCTTCCCTCTTAATGTTGAAATGAAAACCCTTCGAAAACAAATTTTAAAATCAAGGAAACAAAGCAATGACCCCATATATTTGCTGAGTTATTGCTGTCACCATATATTAAATCAGACATTCGTATTTCAAGGGCAATTCTTTTGCGCAGTATATCATGGTATTTCGTGATTTTTTCACAAAAAATTCCTGTGATATTTATAAGAATAATTTTTTAAAATTTGACTATTTAATCTAATTTTTTATATTGAAAGTCTAAACTTCTTATCATTATTTTATAAATATTAAAATTAAAATCTATAAAATATGTTTTTTAATAAAATTTGAATTGAATAAATTGTTAAAAATCTTTCTATTTTGTAGTTTACACTTATCTAAAAACTTATAATATTCTGTTGCTGTTTATTTTGGGAATATTATGTTTATAATTAATATTGTTATTTTGACATGTAAATGGTTATTAAATTAATGTGTGTGCCTGTGTTAACATTAACATGTTTATGTTATTATATTCCACTTTTTGCTGCGATTGTAAAAAGCCTATCAGAAATAATTGTCTTAATGTTGCAAGCTATTGATTGGTGTACGGATTGAGCTGGATTTTATTTAATTAATATGACAATTTGGCTTCTTCTCATGGATTTCAGGGATGATAATGTATTGCACTAACATTGTTTACCAAATTTTCCTGTTGATGCAGAGGTTGGATCCCACAGATGAGTGGAATGAGTCGATGACCAATGGAAACTAGTATAATGTCCACATTAATATTTTTTTTAATGCAATTTGGCCTTAATTCATTTGTAAAAATATGCTATTAGCATGCAGTGGCAGAACAAAGCATCTATGATATAGATGTATGGTCAAGTAAGAAATGTGAATGAACAATTTACTCCAGTTTCTCATTTCAAAATGTACTGAATAATTAGAGACAATATACACTGACTTCATATTAAGGATATGGTTGAGGGACTGGTTCAACCTCATTTTTTGGTAACCCTACAGGCACTACAATTAATAGAATACTGAATAGAGCTCCAATAGGTGAGCAAAATGTGTTCTCTTACTGTGTCATGACCATATTAGATGAGTAAAATGAGTTGTATTACTTAGTTGTGGGCATAGATTGACTGGCAGATTCCTAGTTGTATTCAGATTAAGTAAATATGATGATAGGAACTATCATTTTATGAATATCATTATTGTGATGAGAGTGTTTGGACTCTGAAGACATCATTTAATTGACCATCTATGATATATCCTCTCTGAACTGTTTTGAGTCTGATGAAAAAACATGCTGCATTCCACGCTTTTTATGAAAATTTCCTGATGAATACCCACACTTTAATCTCTAGGTGAGAAAAACAGTCATATCGTGACATTGGTCTGCGGTGACACTGATTTTCTTGCACCATTTCAAGGCCCACCTGCACGTTCATAGTACAAAGTTGTAGAGTGGGTTTTTTCGTAATGTTTTAAAAAATGATAAAAAGGACTGAATTCATATAAAAGGAGTCTTGATTAGAGGTCTGAATCCTTAACCAGTGGAATGAGGATTAGATTGTGAAAAAGACAGCAATATACAAAGCTGTTTATACTTAAAGTAGTGGAAATCCATTTTACCATGAAATTACCAAGAGAGAATATTTCCTGGGTAGAAACAGATACATCCTTTTAATTATTTACTTAAACAGAGATAGCAAAGTGAGAAGAGTAAACAAAGAAACTTCCGGTTTGCATTCGAGCAGTGGGATTACCCAGGATGTTCACATTAAGTTCCTTTGTATGGTTGTCCACTAATGGGTGATAGCAAACCAGAGAGTTGGCTGTTCTGGGAAATGACATGAAATGCTTTTGAGTCCAAAGCCATCTTTTAATGGTTAGGACCTGTTTCTTGGTCGGTGTGTTCTGCTGCATCATTTGAGCTAATTGACATTTTAACTTTTCCAAAGTGAGGATATTCTCAGCAGCCTCATCTCTACTCTAATCTGGGAGCTTCTTGTGATCTTTTTGTAGATGTTGAAGACATTCAAACTATTGGGGAAGAGAATTTATGAGCAATTACATGAGAGACACACATTTCATTGTTTGTATTTTATTGGTCATTTTCTCTACCTCAATAATTGTAGCATCTGTGGATGGATGACAGTATTTCTGTAAGCCATGTATGCAGCAAGTGCTGGGCAGTTTGTGGATAACACTTTCCATCGTGCCCTCTTTTTGGGTGTGTTGGAACTTAGGGGGAAAGATTATGTGTAGTTCAGTATCAAAAGTTTTGTTTTGGGGTGGAAGCATCACATGGCCATAAGCAATGGCTCACAATAGTTTTAAATATGCTAAGGTGAGTTTAGGTGTTTGTGTCATGCCCAACTTTTTTAAAACCAAAATACCATTCAATTTTTTTGTTTTAAACAAATGCTTAGTTATGTGTAACACATACGAAAGGATTTAATTCTATTTTTTTAAAACATTAAATTATTCTATCAATAATATGCATGCTTTCTCCAAAATGGAACTAAACTTGTAAGCCATAACTGAAGTAATACATAAAGGACATAATGGATCTAAATTAAAAAATTACTAAGTACAACATTTATCATTGTTTTGAACTCTACTTAAATTAAAAAATTACTAAGTACAACATTTATCATTGTTTTGAACTCTATTCAAATTTATGTTTTCCTTACAATAATCAACTACTAAAACCAATTACAATATACATACTGATCTTTAATTTGAGAAAACTAGGCATTCTTGATAACTTTCATAGTATATTGTTCAATTTATCATACAAGATCTACAATTACTTCTTCCTTTGATTGTTGCAAGGATAAAACATAGTAGAAGCTTTGATTTTCTTTATTTCTTAGGAGCCTATTAACATTCAAATAGATTTACCAATTTAAGATTTAACTAGTTCATCTTATATAACATGGTTACAATGTACCTTCCTTCTTTTAACATCTAAACAATGGAACAAAACAACACGAGGATAATCCCCTCTTAACATTTTACATCCGCCTTTTATGGATTTACACTTGAATGCAAATTACACTCCTTGAAGACTTGATACACAAAGCTTTTAACCCAAATTAACATGAAGCAAGCCAGCTTTACAGTTATCCCGTACTCTTTCCCAAATCCATTCTTTCTCATAAGACCTGCAATACAATATCATACATGCCCATGGAATGCTCACCTCCCAGCCTAGGCCTTTAGAAGGCCACCCCTGAGCTAGGAGAACCAAGTTTGAATGGGTGACATACAAACTTACACAACATAAAAAGAGCTAGAAACAATTACACAAAACTCCCACCCAAGGCTTGTTCACAAAGGGTCTACTTGAGACCCAAAAATGGGGTGAAGGTGGATCGAGTGCCCATATGGAGAAAGCCAAAAGTTAACATAAATAGGGTTGACTTCAACAAGGCCAATATACAATAACTCCCATCTTTAGTTTTCATTCACATCAACCCTTATCAACCCCAATTCACATCAACCCTTAGCACCCTCAAATATTTAAAATGACTTTGGCAACATGGAGCCCATACATCCATGCGTTTCCTCTCTCCTACACAAGGAGAGGCTTTGCACATAATGGGCTGTCAAACACCCTTCACCATAGGCTACTCTGCCCTCCCAAGGGTGAGTGTGCCTTATACACCCAACATTATAAGACTCATAACAACACAAAAACAAAATAAAATGAACATTACAGTTACATTTGTTTACTATAAGAGACTTCACAAGGACTCATTTCAGTCCATCATCAACACTACATATACATTGCAAATATAACATTGCACTCTTACAACATCTTTCTATAAAATACATAACAAAACAAAGAACATGAAAATTACATGACAAGGGTAGTGAAATAACCAACCTAGAATCCAAGCTTAGGGTAATGAAACTTGTAGAAGAGCTCCCTCAAGGCTTCCCACCAATCTTCACACAAATCTCCCTTTTTAGAATCTCCTTGATCTCCTAGATGTCTCCAAGTTTGGAGAGTGGGTGAACACCCAAATGTGTCACCAAATTCTCCCTAAAAAGAGTCTTCCCTCCTTCCCATCTAACTTTCATTAATGAGGTATGGGTTTCCTATCCTCATAACTCCTCTTTGTCCCACCCTTCATAAATGGAATAAAGACTAAAGGATTGGTGTGGGGTATGGCTTCCCTACACTTTGATTTTTGTCACCCTTCAAAGATACCCTTTATAAATGATCATAAATAAGGCATGGGCACCTTTTTGACTATAAAACACCCCCCCAACCCAAGGTTCCATAAGTAGGGTAGGTTATTTTGGCCCTAGCTACCCTCTAGGGTCTCCTATAACCCTCCAAAAACCCACTTCTAACCCACCTACGGGTTCAAGAGGTTTGACTCAAATCATGGGTCATTCAATGATGGGATTAATGTAGGTGATACCTAGGGTTACCAATATAGGTTAGGTTTCATTTTTTAATAATCCTTGTTTCGCCATCGTGTCAATTGACACTACAACAATTCCACATTCCATGTCCATTTGGAAAGGGAACAAAATACTAAACATAAAAATACATTTAGAACAATCATACTTCAAACCATGTTTACAAAATAAACACAATACAACAAGGTTTACGTCTCTTCATTAGACGAATCCTTTGCATCATAGATTCACATTAGCTCAAACTTGATTCTCCGATTTTGGTTCCATGGTTAAAATCTTGCACACTAGGTCAAAGCATCAATAGTTCAAGAAAACCATATATATGATATTAGAGAATAGCATTTTCATTTATCAAACCATAATCTAATTGCATTTATCAATACATCATTTTTCCAATTGCATTTTTATGTTCCATAGAATAAACATATTCATATAGCATTGAAACTTTTAGAATTCCTTATGACAATAACAACATCTTATAATGACAGAACTCAATGCCACATTACAAATAAATTTATACAAAGCATATTCACATAATCATAATATATATGCAAATCATTTCTCCATAACGTGTCAATAAATGAATCCAATCAACACAAATACAAAGAGAATAACAAAATAGGGTGGATAACTACAGAGATTATTTAATTAATCAAAGTGCACACATAAACATAGGTTCAATAATTAACCTTAAGACGTATGGAGAAAACAAAAATAACTTTCATAAAGCATATAACATTTAATTCACCTATCGAGTCTAATTAAAGCCTAATTCGATTCCTATCATCAAATAATCATATAAAACTGTCAAGCATATATATTATATGATGGTAACCTCATTCAAACATTTACCTTATAATTATCATGACCACATTGTTGACCAATTCTAACCACAATATAGAAATATAGTATCTTATCTTGATTATCCTAATGAATTTTCTTGAGCACATTAATTTATTTTTAACATCTAACACTAAGTTATGATATAAGTGCTTCTTGTCATAATACAAATTTCTCTATAATTTTTCAACAATCATTGTGTAGGTATAGGTTAGATAGTTATGACCAAAATTACCATCTAAATCTATTTTCCGTAAGTAAGCACGCTTACGGAATATCACAATGTATTAAATCATAGGTTATAAAATCAACATAATAGATAATATCACATTTCATAATGTATCAACCTATGGTATCTAATAGGGGTCTATTATGAAAATCACTAAAATGTTATAATGACTAGAAGTATGACCTCATACATGTCGACTCGAACAAATTATGGAATGCCAATATGAAATAATAAAATACTCAAAACCTTATTAGTCACTATTTAAAAATGCATTATTATCAAATTATAGTAAGGGTGAAGATTTATGTGTGGGTATAGTTCCTATCAAATATAACGAGGAACATGTACCCAATTTAAAACCTCATCTCTTTGTTCTAATATACTCCAATATCATATAGGAAGACATATCTTGAATATTAAGATTTGCTCAAGTGCTTGAGAGGAGAGGTCTCAAAGTTTGACACAATTAGTGCAGGTATTTGTCAGGTCCTCGACCAGAATATGTTTTTACCAAACTTGAAAATTCAAAATTTTTAACACAAGCATTTCGTCAAACATTTGACATGCAATTGATTACCATGAGGTCTTAGATTTATAATCACTTGGGAGAGTTTATATAAGATTTTAGAATGCCTCTTCATGCATTCATTCAATCATTCTTTAAAAGACAAAGTTTTGTGACATGGCATCAATAGTTGCGTTTCATATTTGTTAAAAATAAACTTGTGTCAAATTTTGTATCTAGGTTCAATTGTGTATGTTTTTTTAGCATCCATATTTCGGATCACTCTCCATCTTCCGTCATTAGAATGAGAGAAGGATAGTAAAGAAAGAGAGTTCAATACAATTGCTCAAGAGCTTGTTGTGAATTCACTTAGTGCAAGGAAGTGATTATAGTAAGTTTTTAACCTTTGAAGAAGAATAGTTACCAATCTTTAATAGATTGTTAGCCTGCATTCCAATTATTAAAGTCCCTCCAAACTCAGGATTAACTCTGTTACAGGTCTTCTGTCGCAAACTAGGGACTTGTACCAACAGTACAAGTGATTTAACAAAGCTCGATGTCTCCCTTTGCCTCATATGAACTTTATGAAGTCCGCACACCACCTACATAATAATAACCGACTAGCAATATGGTCTCCAATTCCCACAAATCAGCCTCAACATGTACATCAAACTAACTAAGAATGAATTCCTAGCATAGATTCAACAAGCACAATACCAAGCCAACTCCTTTAATCAGTCCAGGTTATGGCAGCCAGCAATGCATTTCCAAGTAGCCAACAACTCTATGCCTATATCACCCAACAATGCTTGAATCTCCATTCAACAAATGATGAACATCGCATCTAGAAGTGGAGTGTGTTCTTGTCTATATTCTTTTAATGACAAATATAATGCCCACTTCGATATGGAATGCGCCTCCAATTCTACAAGTAAACAAGAGCCGCAGGGCAGCATAGTTCCTGCCAAATGCAGGCAGGGCAGGTTGGCTTAATTCAGATTATACTTGTTTGTCATAGAAATTAAAATTTGATTTATAAGATGGATTGGACTGTAATAATCTATAGATTTGTTAAAGCCTGAATGTCTAAGGCAGAGAAGATTTCAAAAATTCGATTGATTAAGTTGGAATGAACTTTAATGTGTAGTGCCTGCCCCTAGGTCACATTTTTGTTATCATTGTCGAACTCTTTTAGGGCTTGTTTTATGTTGATGGTAAGCAACATTGTTTTGAGACTATCAGATATTGTGCTATGGATTCAGTTGATATGTGATGAGATTACTTAGACTCTACATTTCATGTATG